>NC_061163.1:12585481-12610481 GCF_022113875.1 Hydra vulgaris | reverse complement strand
TAAGCAGGAAATTACTTTAGATACAGAAGCTGAAGTGATGCGAATGTCAAGCAAGGGATCAACCTGTTTGACAGCTATGTCAGGTAAAACGCAACTAGTGGAATCAAGAGATGATATTGATGAAAAGTTCTTAGCAAACAATTCAGCTTTGTCTTTAGGTGAGGTGACAAAGTCTGAACCATACAAGAGAGAAGGAATAACAGATTTGCCCTTATTATTGATACTGTTAAAGATTCTCCAGAAGTCTCGAGAGCCTAATTTTTGTGATGAGATACGAGATTTAATGACCTGGGAACAGCGAGCTTTGGCGTCAGACAAAACCTATATATATATATATATATATATATATATGTATATATATATATATATATATATATATATATATATACACACTATAAATAAATATATATATATATATATATATATATATACATACATACATATATAAATATATATATTTATAGTATATATATATATATATATATATATATATATATATATACATATATATATATATACATATATATATATATATATATATATATATATATATATATATATATATATATATATATATATATATATATATTTATATATACATTAGTTAGAACATAGAATAAAGCTTGATAGCTATTGAGAGAGGGTCTCATAAAAAGAACCATCACAAATATGACATCATCAGTATTCCTTATAAGAAAAATCAGAGTTTTATAAAGAAATCAGGAGTTAAAAAATGGCAACCATGATAAAGAGACTTTAAGATATGCTAGCTCTGCAATGTATTGGATTTGGTGAAGGATAGTAAATAATAATATTGTTCTTTACATAAAGTAGAAAGAAGAAGATTCAGTCATCAATATTTTAATAATTAGTATTAAACAACTGAGTTTTATTTAGGTTCACTAGCCACTAAAAGCCCCAATCTATCTAAAAGTCAGATTGGCTTTTAGATTTATGATCCCATTTAGAGTGATCAATAGTTATGAAAATTTATTTAAACATTTTCAGGAAGGTTGTTAAAATAGATAGGGAATACAACAGGACCATAGATGGAACCTCTCCGTTTTTTAAAACTTACTGGAAAAGGAGAGCATTTCAATCAAGTACAACTTTAAAACTGCATTTAGAATGAAATGATTCAATAGTAACAAATCAGACAAAAAATTCTGATAATCTTGCAACAAAAGGTTCAATATCAAGCAATTTAATAAAATAGTTCAAATAAAGAACAAAAAATAAAAGAGTATTTAATTCTCAAAAACCGTAATATTTATGTATATTTTATAACCATTTAACCAATACTTAAAAAAAAAAAAAAAATTCATGAACTCTGATTAGTTTTCAATAACAACTTTTTAGATTAGAGGAAACACCATAACAAAATTGATGAAAAAAGTTGACCCATTCTAAGACATATTTTATATAATTGAATTTTAGTTAAACTATGAGATATTATGTCATTATTGTGTTAATAGAAACCATCCCACCGACCACGTGGGATCCCACGTGGTCGGTGGGATGGTTTCTATTAACACAATAATGACATAATATCTCATAGTTATATAGTTGGAAGGATGGTAGGTCGATAATGAATTTATAAATGTTTCGTATTACTGTTGCTTATTAATCCGATTATAAAAGGTATATAAGGCGTGGTTTAATTTAACATTAAAATGTTTTTGATGTTGCTAGCGTTGGTATCGGTTACACATTGCGATTGGTGTGGCCGTACTGCTTTTAAGTCATTATATAATGAATGTGTTGATCATAATTTATTTGCATGTGATATTTGGAATATATGTGGATGCACTAACACTGTTCAAGTTACAGATGGGAGACGATTATTATTTTCCTATTCCCGAGGGGTTCAACAAGAATCAGGCACAGTTTAAACAAAATAAAGTTAATCCTAAAAAGTCTTTACAAGTGGCACCTGGATGGGATAACCAAATATTTGGTGT
This sequence comes from Hydra vulgaris, assembly GCF_022113875.1. Lineage (NCBI taxonomy): Eukaryota > Metazoa > Cnidaria > Hydrozoa > Anthoathecata > Hydridae > Hydra > Hydra vulgaris. The sequence goes on along the minus strand of NC_061163.1, from coordinate 12,608,520 downwards.
TAGTGAAAAGAACTTTAAAAATAAAGAAGTTGCACGTATTGCTGAATCAGTCGTTACCGGTTTAACTGGTGCTGTTAATCCTAAAAGTGTTGTAAGTGCAGTTAAAAATGTTAAAGCAGTTGCTAGTTTAGCTAAGGAAACCGTACCTTATATGCATTTGCCCAATGTTCGGAAGATTTTAAAATCAGCATTGTTACCTAAAAATAATTTTAGTAAAACCGAATATATTGCCTTAAAGGAAATGGGTAAGACAAGACCAACTAATATTTTGGAAGATATGTTGTATTCTGATTCTGATTGGTCTCGGTCTAGTACTTCTACTAGTAGCTCTGTATATTCTAATTCAACTAAAGTAGGTAATATTACTGATATGAGTACTGTATCAGAAAGTGTTGAAGGTTGGAATTATGATCCTGATTATCAACCTGTACCGCAAGACGAATTACCTGATTATATGAGACTTAAACCTGGCAATGTTGATATATATGATCCTAAAGAAATACCTTATATTAAAGAGGCTAATATTGCTAAACAGATGTATAAATATAGTTTTGAGCCTTATCAGTTTCCTAAGTTTTATGATGAATTACCTAAATATGCAATGCCATGGAGTGTTATGAAGGAGAGTCCTGCTATATTAGAGAAGTTGTTTGGAAATTATTCATTTGATGTAGCAGCTGCTTATGGTGCGGACACACAGAAGAATATTCGTTCATCCAAAAGGAAGAAACGGTTGGTCGCAAAGAGGTTATCACGTAATTAATGGCAGAGCAACCCCCGAATCACGAAGTCAGCGCATCACCCGATTTCGTTATCGAAAGAGGGTTTGATTGCAGTAAAGGGTTTTATGATGAATTTTGTGTCGAGCAATCTATATATTGGTGTGTTGATTGTACCAATGATACTGTTCAAAATGTATATTATTTTCCCGTTGATTACCCTAATCTCTGGACTAATCCCGATCAATATTGGATGGCTACTGGTGGAATTTATTATGTTGATAAGTCTGTTGAATGTGATGTTTTGGACATTCGCGTTGAAAATCAATTAAAAACTACACAGAATTCTTCTGTACCTTTGGAAATGTCAAATATTGGTTTGAGATTTTTCGATGTTGAAGGGGATCAATTAATATCTGATGTTTGTTATCCGTTAGCAGATTCAGATGATTGGGCTAAAATGGTCAATTTGAAACTTAGTTCGGCTGATAAAAAACCTAGTCCTTTGCCTTCTGTTAAGTTGTTGGAGAATTCTTTGTTTTTTAATGACAAGGCTGGTAAACCTGTTACTACGCGATTTTCTAATGTTGTAAGTACTAAAGATCCTAGATTTTTTGAGAAGAATAATGTAGCTGAAAAAGTTATACATAGCATTGTTTGGAAGAATGATATTGGTTTGCGTAAGCCTATAAAGTTACTTGTAAATGATCCGTATACCTCTAGATCATTTAAGTTTACTGATACCTCACTTGATCCTGGCGGTCAATTTATTGATTCTACTGCGTCTCTTGATAAACAGAAAGCTCAGGGATTTTTTGATGAGAATTGGTCTATTATTAATACTTATCCTTGTGATTATCGTTTTGGTCATATTCATATGCCTAATTATGGAATTAAAAATCTTATTGCACGTTCTATTGTTTCTGAAGGTGACGATAAGCGTAAAAATATACGTTATCCTGTTCAGTTAGACAGATGGTATTTGCAAAGACAGGGAGTTTCTCCTTATGAACAATATAACACCGGTAATATAGGCTGTATATTTAATGCTATTACGCCTTATTGTGCGGATTCACGAGATCCATATAATATTGAACAATGTTTTGATGTATTTTTGCAACCTTACGACGAGTTTGATCATTCTGCTGTTTTGTTTAAAAATCGTTCTAATTATGACATTTGTGCTGGGGATAAATATACTGAAAATGTTAATAATACATATTGGAACAATTTACCTACAGTTATGCCTTTTAGTGGTAATAAGAATTGTAAACGTTTATATTTTTGTATTGATCCAGCTTATATTGGTAAAGATGTAATGCCTACTACTGTTCGTGGTCGTTTGCGACTTAAACATAGAGTTTAGGTGTTTGACAAAGATTGGACATATGACCGTACTCGAGTTGAGCCTGTTAATGAGAACTATAAACGTCCTACTATTAAGCAATCACGTTTTGGTAAAGATGCTACCTATACTACAGTGACTATGGCTAATCCATGTGTTAAAAATAATCCTAAAATAACATTTGTTAATTCTTATCAGAAGATTTTTTATCCTGCCTTTAGTACTATGTTTATTGCTAAAGTAGAACAGTTAGATAATGATGAACCCGGAGAAAAAAAGCAAAAAATTATGTAAATTATATATTTTAATAAAAGTTTTATACAAAAAAAAAATGTTATTTATAAAAAAATATAATCTTTGAATTTATCCAGTACCCCCGCAGTATCGTTGTCTTTGTCTTGTTTATGCATACTTAGCATATATAACAATTCTGGACCACAGATGTTTATTTCCCTGAGTTCCTTGTCGTTAAATATGTTAAGTAGCGGTGTACGTAGGAAGAGTATTGTACACCTATTCTCAAACGCCTGATACTCAGATGGATGCCATTTTAAGATGTCGAATTTTGATGAAGAGTTCATGGTGATTAGAGTCGGATGTGGATCGATGGGCATCGCATCTTTGTATTTGACGTCTGTTGTTAGTGTGTTTGACCCTTCCAATAGTTGTTTCATTAACTGAATCACACCTAGGTGCTCGAAAACCATTTCGTCACATCTATAGGCTAAACAATTACTTAATGCTTGCAATAGGAATGCAGATGGGTTAGGTCCAGTGGGGCAGTTGAAGTATCCAATTTCATGTGGTTTAAAGCTAGAATATAAAAGGTTAGCAAGAAAAGTTTTACCTGAGTCTGATGGTCCACAAAGAATGAGTCCTCTTTTTTTATGGTTTAGATTGAAAATAAAGTTGCAAAGTAATTGCTTTAGCCTATTGACTGAGATTTGGTTTTGTAGTGCGATGTTTGATAGAAAGAACATCAGAGCACCCAAGCGTGATTTGTCATTTGAAACAACTATACGTGGTGTTAATACGTCTGTGTTACGTTGTTGTAGGTACACCTGTCTGAATATAGTCTTTTTTATTATCTCTAAGTCTTTTAGTAAGATTGTAAATTCTAAATTTCGTAGTTCTTTGCTGTTGGCTAACTCGTCGTCGTACTGTCTGGAATTCATGATTTTTTTGTTGAACAAATAGTTGGCAAAGTTTTGTTTTATTTGTTGTTTTATAGGTTGTCTGATTGTTATTGGTATATCGTCCTGTATGTTGTCAAAGTCAAAAGTGATATGTGATTTAACATAGTTAATCACGGTTAAGCACGTAGCTAATGCTATTCTTGTAGTAATTAGGGGTATTAATGTGCTTAACCGAAATTCTACTGTTACACGTCGAGCAGTGATGTCCGTATCGTTTACGGGTAATGTCAGCGCATCCTCTGCAGAGGTACTGGCGTGCTCTAAAATATGCTCTTCTAATTCGCAATGCTTCTGCTTCTTGGCATCGTTCGGCTCGTTCGAGGACATATGTTGCAAGGATGACGTGTGTGTGTAGGTTTCCGCTATGCTCCGATTCTTTCCCGTCAAAGTATTTACATACGATGTGGGTCTTAGAGCAAATGTCCAAGGCGTCGCATTTCGACTCTTTTTGATTATACCAGATACTCTCTGTGGGCTTTCCTGAATGTATCACATGATATATATCAAACCCGCGTCTTATGTTGGAATTAAAGCATAATATTTCCTAAAATTATTTATTTACAAATTTATCTAACAAATTTACACAAAATAACTGTAAAATGTCCTCATTAGTAAGTATTCTTACCGAATTGTCAAGTTTAAGTTCCTTGCACCTATCTGTTCTGGTTATGTTATCACAGCACCCTGACTCTTCTTCTTCCCAATCGTCTTCTGACGATATCTCAATAATATTTGTTTTGCCTTTCTCAGACGTCATTCCCTCGCTTTTATCAGATTGTTCGCACTCTAAATAAACATTCGTTTCGATATTTTTACTATCCACAGCAGATCCTTCATACATAGATGGTCCAGGCTCTGTTCTGGCATCATCAACATAGCTTTCTCGTCTAGGCAATTTAGAAGGTCCTGCTCCGTCTTCATTTGTTTCATTCTGTCTGGCGGACGTGGGGGTGTGTCGAGGGTTGGTTGGGATGGTAGGTTGGAGAGGAATTTATAAATGTTTCCTATTACTGTCAATATTAACAATAGCCTTAATCTCCTATTATAAAAGGATAATCTTTTTGTTTTTTTCTCTATTATTTACCATAGAAACGTCAATCATTTTCTATGTTAAAATCCATAAGTATTAACACCTATTTTGATTCATTTTTAAACTGTACAATACTAATTTTTTTCAAATTTTCAAAATCAGGAAACTTTTATAGTAATAGGAAAATAAGGCTGGTTAAATAGTGTTAATAGTGTTACTTGTTAAATAGTGGTTAAATAAGTTAACTATTTGTTAAATAGATCATAGAGTAACGAAGAGAAGTCAAGAGAACATTTTCAAAAGACTTTGACAGGAATGTTGTCTGCATAGTCTTTTGAAAAGATTGCTTTGACAGCATGCAAACAACAATGGAAGCAGGAATGAGTAGTATGTAAAACAGTGGATTAACCTGTTTCTTTGAAATGGTAAAAAAAGGGTGGATTCAAAGAGGTGGTCATTAGATTCAAAAGATGAATTAGTGGAAAAAATGTTTGCTAGTAGATCTGCTTTATCTATGGGAGAGGTAATATGATCAGATTCATACATTAGAAATAAAATGTTAGACTTGTCTTTGTTAATATCATAGGATATTAACAAAGACAAGAAATCTATCTAGAATAGAGAAAGACATAAAAAACTATGAGGCAGAATGAGGCTTAACTTGAAATGGCATGTTTTATTTGTCTCTTGTCATGTACTTATTTTTATCAAAAAATCTTTAAAACATAAGCATTAACACATGAGCTAATCTTTTTTAGTTAGTTTTAAAAAGTAAAAAATTCCCTGCTGAAATTGTTTATTATCTCTTGTTTTTTTTATCTCTTGTTTTTTTTCAACCAGATATACTTGTTTTGACTATTTAATTTTATTTTTTATTTTATTTTGTTTTATATCTTATTTTAACACCTGGAAATTTTTATTATAACTTTTTTAAGTTTTATTGAAAAGAGAATGTTTGATGTGTTTTGATTTGCTGTTAATGGTTTTTAATATTTCATTGGTCAATCTTGATTTTTTTGTTTCATTGGTTATTTAGTTTAATTTGCATTTAACTGGTGATATTCACGCCATCACTGCTGCAAACAACTTACTTGGCAAGAATATTCTGTTTCTTTTTTTCCTTGTTTCAATCACAATTGATTCTTCTAACACTAAAGCTTTGAAATAATATTTGAAGTTACAAAATTATTTTATAAAAGTTTATAAAATTTTTTTAATTTTAGCTGCTGCAATAGATGCAAGAATTCTACATGAGGCAACACAAAAAGATATGGTATTTTGTTTCTTGTTTTAGGTTTTTAATGGCTTTTAATTTTCAATTATTTACTTTATTCTTAAATTTAATTATCAATTTCTTTAATAACTTGATTTTTAAGTAGCCAATAAAATGCGCATAAGTGTTACATCGTCACCCCATAAAATCTTTGTTGAAACCCCTATGAAATCTTACTTTATATAATGTTATGTAAAATATATATGAAATATATTATTATATTTATATAAAATTATTGTATTAAAGCCTAATATTGAATTAATTAACCCATGGTGTCATTTAGGCTCTATGGAATCGATTAGTTCCCATTAAAAATGGTGTTCGTACTTTTTCTCCTATTATGTTTAAAAGACTGAAAGTAAGAAAAAGCTTTTTGAATTTTTTAATTAAATGGTAAATTTACAACAATAGGTTTTTATGATATGATGATTTTACTTTTAATAGGCTTTTATGAAATATATTATATAATGCATTATATATTATGATGCAAAATATTTTATGTAATAATTAATTATTTGGTTTTTAACTGTTTAAAAGTTGTGATAACTATTTTTATAAAATAATTATTTAATGTGACAAAAACGGTTATTAATCTCAGAGAATTTTTCGCAAATTATTGTTGTTTCAGATATGGCAACAGTATTCCATACAAGTCCGGATTTGAGATTTATAGAGATAGAGAATAGAATCCAGAGTAAGAAAGTGTCAAGCTCGATAATGTGATGCAACTTAAGCAGATACTAATTTTGCAACGGATTTGATATAAGGTTTCCAAGAATGATCAGAAGTAAGAGTTAATCCTAGAAGATGAAGGATAGATGACTCATCGAGTCATGACTCATCGAGTGTTTCTTATCTACATAAACGATCTTCCCGACAACCTTTCATCTAAAGTAGCTCTTTTTGCTGATGACTCAACTTTATACTCCTGTCTTGACAAAAAGTCTTCTCTTTTCGATCGCCTAGAACAAGCAGCTGATCTTGAATCCGATCTCACTTCAGTAATAGATTGGGGTTCACAGTGGCTTGTGAATTTCAACTCTAACAAAACCCAGTTGTTTACTGCAAACAACTACCGTTATATGGTCAACATTCCTATATTAATGAATGGCAATCCTCTTAATGAGTCGTCCTCTTTACGTCTTCTTGGATTATTGCTTACTACTGACCTTTCATGGAAACCACATATATACAATCGATTGCTAAATTAGCTTCTGCTAAGGTTGCTTCTCTTTATCGTGCTCGCCATTTCCTTACTTCTGATTCCATTCTCTACCTCTACAAATCTCTTATTCGTCCCTGTATGGAATACTGTTGTCATATTTGGGCTGGTTCTTCTAACGATTCACTTTCTCTTCTTGACAAGGTCCAAAAATGCATTGTAAATGTTGTTGAACCTGGACTATCTGCTAAGCTTGAACCTCTTTCCCATTGTCGTAAAGTTGCATCTCTTTCCCTTTTCTACAAATACTATCATGGTCACTGCTCAAAGGAGTTATCGTCTCTAGTTCCATCAACTAAAATTCGTTCTTGTTTTACTCGTCATTCAGCTAAGTCTCTTTCGTTTACTGTATCTGTCCCTGCATGCTCTAAAAACTTTTAATTATCTAGTTTTTTTCTCCGCACTTCAATCCTTTGGAACTCTCTCCCATTTTCATGTTTTCCTGACTCATACAACCTTCAACTTTTCAAGTCTTCTGTCAACCGTTTCCTTGCTCTATAACTCTGTTCTTTTTTTTTTCCTAGTAACTCCCAACTTAATAGTGGTTGCTTGCAGCCTTGTTGGTAGTGAATGCAAATAAAAAAAAAACAAAAGAGTACATTACCGTTCATAAATATAGGAAGATCTAGATTGTTGCAATAACGATTGGAAAAAAATTAAGTTTTATCTTAATTAAAGTTCACCAGCCACTGTGAGCCCCATGCTCTAGCAGAAGTGAGATCATTTTTCCCCTCTAAGCAAATAGAGAGTGTTGGCTTCTTATAATGACAAGAATAAATGGTTGTATCATCACCGAACAATGCCACCTTAGATGTGAGAATATCTGGAGTATTATTAATGTAAATTAAAAAGGGTATAGGGCCAAGGATTGAATCGTAAGGGGCCTCTGAAGTTACAGAATAAGATTAAGAGTGCTGTCTATCAAGGACAACTTTTATACTACGATTGGAAAGTAAGGATTGAATAATCTTAAAGATGTTTCCAGATACACTGTAAAAAGAAAGCTTATGGAGAAGACCAGCATGCCAAACCTTATCAAACGCTTTAGAAATGTCAAGAGCAATGGCCTTAACCTCTCCACCTTTATCTAATGCGCAATAAAACCCATCAGTTAATACTGTTAGCAAATCAGCTGTAGAACGAGAAGATCGAAATCCATATTGATGATCAGAAAGTATGTTATTGGATTCAATATGAGAGATTAAGTGCTTGTTAATTAAAGATTCAAAAACCTTGCTTATGATAGGAAGAAGACTAATGGGGCTGTAGTTAGATGAATCAGATTGCTCTGCAGAATTTTAAAAAATAGGGATAACAGATGCTGCTTTCCAGAAGGCTGGAAACAAGACTCTGTTAAGTACTTGTTGAATAGTTTTGAAAGTATAGACAACAGCTCCGCAGAACACTTCTGCAAGACTATAACAGGTATGTTGTCCGGGCCACAAGCTATAGAAGAGTCTAAGGAAATCACTTTAGATACAGAAGCTGGAGTGATATGAATGTCAAGCAATGGATCAATCTGTTTGATGGCTGTATCAAGTAGAACGCAACTAGCGGAATCAAGAGATGATATTGATGAAAAAATCAAACAATTCAGCTTTAGATAGTATTAGATAAAAGTAATACCTGAAGAAAAAATAACTCAGTTTTGAAATCAAAATGTTCAGCAATTTAAAATGTGTAGCACATTTTGTTTTGTTGAACATTTTTTATTGAACATAAATACACAGATATAATTGCTCATTGTAAAAAACTAGACAAGTATGCTAAACCCTCAGAATTCAGCAATCCTAACCTAAATGCTGACCTAAAAGTGTTTGTAGTCAACAAAAAATACCGACCTTGTTTCTATATTTTATGGTAAAAACTTTTTGTCAAAATTCTAACAGTTTAAGGTCATCAATTTATTGCCAACCTCATCTTTCTTAATTCTAAGGGCTGTAATCTGTAAATTACTTTTAGTAAAATGTTTTGAGCGAACATTTGAGATCTAGTTCAGTTTTTTTATTTGTTCTTATGCTAAAAAAACAACATATTTTTTATATGTTCTTGAATAGGTCTAAGACCTTAATAGACTCACCCTGTTTTTAATTATTATCGCTTAGACAAGATTTCAAAAACTCACTCAAAAAGTTTGAGTACCATATATTGTGTACAGTCTGTTGTTGTACAAATTGTGTACAAGTAAACAAAAGTAACTTTGCAGAATCAAAGTGCACTTTGGTTCACATTGTTAACTTAGTCAATTTATGTAATAAGTTTTTGCTATTTGTTAAACAACACCAATAGTAGGTTTGTTAGCCAGTAAGTTTGTTAACAAACTGTAAACTTTTTTAAAACATTTAAACTTGTTTGTTTTCTAAAGATTTATTATTTAGTAAAGATATTTTTTTAAATTTAAATTTTAATTTGTTAGTTTTAACAATTATGTAAATATTTTATGTGGGTCAACTTTATTTAGAAAAATTACTCCATTAGCCATGTTATTGTTATAAAGTTATTAGGTGATTACAATTATCATGTGGTTACAATCATGAGCTTTTATATTAACTTTTCTAATAAATTTTTATTCTTTAAAATTTGGTATTAGTTCAAATTGTTTCACAGACATTTTGGTGTGGCAAAAAAAATCTTCAATAAATTTGTGCATCATAATCATTGCAGAGCGTCTTGTTAGTTTTTTTTTTTTATTACTTGAAAAAAATATAAACAAAATGCTCGACTGTTGAATGGTTTGCTTTAAAACAAGGTTCATTGCTGTGGATTAAGTACTAAAGAGGTCTTATTAAGTACTAAAAGGTGACAAAGTCTGAACCATACAAGAGAGGTGGAATTACAGATTTGGCCTTATTATTGATACTATTAAAGATTCTCCAGAAGTCATGAGAGCCTAATTTTTGTAATGAAATATGACATTTCATGACCTGAGAATAGCGGGCTTTGGCGTTAGACAAAACCTTTTTACAATGGTTTCTAGCAGTAATAAACAGACATCTGTTTTCTGGAAAATTGTTTTGTTGCTAGATATGTAAGTAATGTTTTCAATTGGCAATTGCAGCAGCACAATGTGAGGAAAACCATGGAGAAGAGTGAGGGTTGACCTGAAATTGTCGGAAGGGAATAAAAGATTCCATGCCAGCTTGAATCCAAGAAGTTATGTAAGACACATTTGTCAACAGGAAGACGGAAGATTTCTACCCAAGGGCCATCACAAAGAAAATCACGGAAAGAGTCCCAGTCAGCTTTAAGTAAATTGTAAGATGTACGATGATAGGGGGATTCTGATGATGAAAAAGAATGAGATAATAGTTTTAGAAAGATCAAACTGTGATCAGAAGCACCTAATGGTAAATGTGGAGAAACTGAGCACTGACTAGGATCAGAAACAAGACATAGGTTGAGTAGAGAAGGTAAATGATTCGGGTTGTCTGGGCAGTGAGTTGGAAAATTGACTATTTGAGTTAGGTATTGTAAAAGGCAAAAGTTGTGGGCTATATAGCCTGCAGAGTCACTGACACTAGAGCCAAGCCATTCAGTGTGATAAGCATTAATGTCACCGACAACAACAATATTGGCTATTGTTGCTGTTTGCTAAACATATAAATCATGTTGAATGATTACTTTTTTGTTTTACTATCTATGTTTATATATTAACAAGTAATATTTGTAATTTACTAATTGTTTAAATGTTTATAAAATAATTCTATTAAAATAAATTGACATTTTAGTTTATTTTAGAAACTTGGAATTAACAAGACTGATCCTGACAGTTTAAGTTCAAATGAAATAAGTAAATTTGTTCGATTGAACTTTGACAAAGATACCATCACTTGGCAAAGAGGTAATGATAGTGCTTTATTTATAATGATTCATTTAAGTTGATAGATACTGAGAAAAAAATTTTTGTATTTTTTTGTGGTATTGATTTAGTAACAGTACAGTTTTGTGCAAAAGGACTTAAAAGGGAACCTTTGCGTACTGCACACTTGTTTCTTTTTTAATGGGCCTAACCTGTCAAAGTTTGCATTCATTGTATTGAGAGAGGGGGATAATAAAAAGGGTATAATAAATATATTATGATTTAGTAATGGATACAAATGACAGATTCTTGAGAAAGATAACAATTGGTCAAGCTCAAACTGAGATTGATCATGCTCGGGAGGTATAACAATTTTATAATTTTTTTTTTCAATATAAATTTTTTATTAATATATTAGATGTTTAGGAAATTTAAAAATCTTAAATGTGCATTTTGTTATAAATCTATATCAAAGAACAAGTTTGTGTTGATGGATAAATATTATTACTCGTTAGAAATATAAACAGTTTATAATTTATTTATAATTGGTTATAATTTTTTTTAAGTGTCAATTTGATATATCTGTGGGAAGTGAAATTATGGCCATACTTGCTCTGGCTACAAGCTTAAAAGATATGAGAGAAAGGTTTATATTTATGTGTATATATATATTAGTCAGTGCAATCATTTTTTTTCGACAACCAATTTTTATGCGGAGTGGCTATTGAGTGATGTAGGGGTCATATTTGTATGAAATTTTTTTCTTTCTTGTTAGAAGTATTTGCGCTGATTGTTCAATGTTATGTTTTTTACGATATTTGACTAAATTTAGAACAATTTCCTAGCACTGGCGCAAATAGATCCTGATGCCAAACCCAGTTAATTTTTTCAACAATATTTTCTTAATGTGTTCTTGTACCAAAAAAAAAACACTGTGCTTATTAATTTTAAGAAATATGTTGTATCTATCTTTCACTCTATATGATAGTTAAATTAACACTTTAGCTATGGTAAAGTGATTTTTTGTTGATCTTTGAGCTCATTTCCAGTAATGCAACAAACTCTATGATTTTTACCTCATTTTGATCTCAAATGATGTTTTTTTAAAAAATACTGCTATTGAAGTCTTGGATCAAACAAATCCAAATCCGAAATGGTTTCAAAAATGTATTAATGTAGTTCAAAAATTCATGTATATACATTTTTTCTGTGGTTATATTAGGTGCCCTAAGAATCATATGCACTGCAAAAGAGCATTTAATAGGAAGTTCATACCTCCTTCCTAACCATGCTTTATGTCAAAAAAGAATCTAGAATAGTCATCAAACCACAGTTCTCTTGATTTCGTAGAAAACAGTGCAACCGCATCTTATTTTATTTAATCTTTAATCTATGTATGTATATACAGGATTTAAATTAAGTGATTGCGAGTTGTTATATCTGAAAATGCTTCCGGTCTTTATATTTTTAGCTTTTTAAAAACCGTAAAACTCTTTTTTGATCACTTAACTCAATAGCTGTTATTCAATAAAAAAATATTTATAATGATATTGAACTATGATATAAAATCATAAAACCATATTATCCATATTAAATGATTTCTATTATTTTTATTATCATTAAAGACTATGATTTAAACTTTGATATTATAATTCATTTTATAAATCATCACATAAAACTAGAAAAGTAAAGTACAAAAAAGTACTAATTATTGATTAAAAAACAACCACTAATCACAACAGTCTAAAAGATTTTGGTGGCAATCAAATGTTTTAAATAAAAAAAATTGTTAAATAAGATACAAATTACTTTTATTTCTTGCTTAAATTTTATTCAATATTTTCTTATAAATTAAATGCTCATTACTGTTTTGCAGATATGTATACAAAATTAAAGGCAGAGTAGTATGTAATACAAGTATATTAGATTTTATATATTATATAAAGAGGAGTACAAATATATATAAAAACTAATTTAAGCTTTTTATAGTTAATTCAAATCTCTAATAAAAAAACTCTAATAACTTATTTTAAAATCTATCTTTTTTATTATTATTTTTTTTATTATCAATTAATTAGTTTCTAATTTAAAACATTTACATTTTTAAACGAATAATTCCTTAAACTTTCCCTATAAACAAAAATTGGTATTAATATTTCATACAATGCGCAAATAGCTTTAGCATAATTTTTTATTGGTTGATTTTTAAGTTTCTGCGCAAATTTTTTTGAAATAATTATTTTTTTTTAATAACTTTTTTTTTATATGTGTGTGTTTGTGTATATATATATATATATATATATATATATATATATATATATATATATATATATATATATATATATATATATATATATATATATATATATATATATATATATATATATATATATATATATACACATATAAATGCAGCATTAGACGCACACAAATGACATCATAAAAAAACAGAAAATTGCAGGGGATTCGGTATACATCAAGGTTTAGGTTTTGGCATGAAGTAGCAATCTTTTCTTTCATTATTTTGATGGTTTTTTTCTTCTTTTTTTGAAAAATTAAAGCATACTTTTTACCATAAGAGCGCAAAAATTGGGACTTAACTTATGCATTGAGTGTAGTATATGTATGTATGTATGTATGTATGTATGTATGTATGTATGTATGTATGTATGTATGTATGTATGTATGTATGTATGTATGTATGTATGTATGTATGTATGTATGTATGTATGTATGTATATATATATATATGTATATATATATATATATATATATATATATATATATATATATATATATGTATATATATATATATATATATGTATATATATATATATATATATATACTCTTGCATGTCTCTTGCGTAGCATCAAAAAATATTTCTCATAAACTGTAGTTTTAAAGAGCGCGTTAATAAACCAGACCAGAAAAAGTTTTAAAAATTAATTTTTTTTTTTTAATTGATAGACTGCCTGGCCAAACCAAACCCTTAGTCGATGTAGCAGCACTCTCTTGCGAGTCAGGCTATTTGTCAGTCGTTTTAGCAGCACTCCCTTGCGAGTCAGGCTATTTGTCAGTCGATGTAGCAGCATTCCCTTGCGAGTCAGGCTATTTGTCAGTCGATGTAGCAGCACTCCGTTGCGAGTCAGGCTATTTGTCAGTCGATGTAGCAGCATTCCGTTGCGAGTCAGGCTATTTGTCAGTCGATGTAGCAGCACTCTGTTGCGAGTCAGGCTATAAGATAGTCGATGTAGCAACATTTACGCATGTTTAAAAAATGTTTTTTATTAAATCAATAACAAAAACACCACTAATTAAAAAAAACTTTCTAGTCGTTATAATTGCGGTTTTTTAAAAAAACAATTAAATTTAATGTACTTCCGCATAAATTAATTGCTTTGACATTTCGATGACAATCAAAAACAGCTTAAGAGACGAGGTAATTAAAATTGTAGTCGTAAGAGACTTTTTTTACATTAAAATGCTCTTAAAGCGACACTATATGGGTATATATATATATATATGTATATATATATATATATATATATATATATATATATATATATATATATATATATATATATATATATATATATATATATATAATTTTAGTAGATGGCACAAAATAGGCTAGCTTCTTAGAGCAGTGCCCATTATAGTATTTGTAGAAATGAAAAAGAGAAGCAACAATACGAGGGTGTGATAATGGTTGGAGGTTTGCTGCAAGAACAGGTCCAACTATGTTTACAATGGATTTTTGCACCCCTAAAAAAACTAGTTGTAAAATTGGTACCTTTTAGCAATATTAATGTTACTGCAAGCCTTCCCAGGAAAGATGTGCGGTTTTTTGTCTTGTATAACCACACGCGAGTATATTATTTTAGACAACTTGAACACGGCCGATTGCTAGTTTTATAATAATGCTGAAAAAGTTTCAAAAACAAAAAAAACAAAACTAACAAAATAAAAAGAGATTGAAGTAGAAAAAAATATAAACAAATTAATAATTTAAATAGTTTGTGTTCTGTTTTTATTTTTGTTTCTTTAGAGTGGTTGTTACATTCAGCAACAAAATTAGATAAGGCGAAGCAAAAAAAAACAGTTTGAAGTCTACATTAAAAAGAATGATTTTTCTTTTTTAGTTTTTTTTTAAGAGGATAGCAAAAATACAAATTGCAATATGTTTGTAAAATTTATTTGTATAACTTTAATGTAACAACAAGGGTTGAATTAAGCGAATGCAAAACGCAAAATCTGGAAAAATATCTAGTATTCAAAATTTTAGTTTATACAAAACCGTGCTCCTTCTTTTTAAAGTGAGAATCAACTTAAATTTGTTAGCGAAAAAATCAAATATAAAACAATAAACTTACGATTACGAAAGTGATAACACTCTAATCACTAACTGCATTGCAAAAGTAATAACACTATAATAGTGTTATTACTTTTATAACAAACTTATAACTTTTAAAATTCATTCTTTGTTCAAACAACATTAGTGTTCCCAAATTTTAATTGAAGTAGAAAAATATCTAGAAGAATAAAGTGGATGTTCAAATAATATTAAAACTTAAATAACTTATAAAAACGTGACAAACAACTTTATAACAATGTATCATATTAAAAGTTTAGCATTATGAAAAACGATACTAATGGACTGTAATAATGCGCGTTAATTTTAAAATTAACCAATAAAAATTTTTTATTAGTTGATTTTAAAATAAATGCGTGTTTTTACGTAACATTTTTCATAATGCTATGCTTTTTATAAAGTACTTTTTTATAACGTTGTTTAAGTGATCTGTGAAAGTTCCTGAAGTTTTTAATAATATTTAAATACCCGCTTTATTTTTTCTAGATGCTTTTCTACTTTAATAAATGTTTGGAATTAATAATGTTGTTTGAACAAAGAATGAACTTTAAAAGTAATAAGTGCTTTATAAATGTAATAACACTATAGTTTTATTACTTTTATAATGCAGTTAGTGACTAAAGTGTTATTACTTTTGTAGTTGTAAGTTTATTGTTTTTGTTTTGTTTTTGGTAACTTTCTTGCTATCAAACTTTTAATAATTTGCTCCTTATAAACAAAGTACGCAGCTTCTTATAAACAAAGTACACAATATTTTACCAGAGTTTGCAAATCACGATTGTATAATTTAACTCTTGATATAAACTTGTTACATTGTAATTATACAAATATATTTTACAAACAGATGACGATACATATTTTCTCTTTCCTCTTTAAAAGAAAAAACACATAAAATATGGGAAAGTCATCCTTTTTGACGCCTAAAACCGTTTTTTTTTTTTTTTAATTATTTTATTTTTATTTGCTTTGACTTTTGTTACCGATAATTATAACCACTAAGAAAAAACAAAAATAAAAACAACACACACATTATTTAAACTGTTATTATTGTTTTCTATTTAAGTTTAATTTCTTATGTAGTTATTAAATTTAAAACAATTTTTCAGCAACGCATATAATAAAACTTGTGCAAACGGCCGTGATTACGTTCTCTAACTTGGAAAACATTTTCGTGGTTGTACCAGGTGAAAAATCGCATGCCTTTCCTGGGAAGGCTTGTACTGCATTTTTTTTTAATTTATTTTTAAGTGTTACCTCCAATATTCTCATTCATGATTACACATATAATCCTATCAAGCACATGATGTTTTAAAATTATTTTTACAGTCTTATCATAGAGCACTCTGGAAAAGCATTAAATAGGAAGCTCACACCTTCTTCCTAACTGATGTTGCAAAACTTGCCCAGAGGTGAGGTTCAAAATACTGATCTTTTGCTACTGAGGCAAGTACGCTACCACTGGCCACAACTGCTTCTTAACATTAGTAATGTGTAGATTGTTCTAGAACTTCTAATCATGACAATATAAGCGATTTCTGAACTACTTTTTGTTGTTGTTGAATGACTAATTCATAAGGTTAAGAAAGTGATATCGCGACAGAAATAACCTTTTAATTGGGCCTGACAAAATAATTAAGCAGATAATGTTTGTTGGTTATTAAATACTGTTACTGGACTTTCGCACCTGCTTTACTGAAATATGTAAAAGTATATTGCATAATTTACATAAGTTACCTATAACAATGAATGCTGAAACATTTGGTCCAAAAATCTGATGAAATTTCAGCAGTTGCATAAAAGAAGGAGCACCATGCCTTCACAAGAATTTTCACTCAAAGAAAAATGCAAAATATCTCTTAAAAGGCAAGTAGTTGGGGTATATCAATTTTCTAGAGCTGATATTAAAATATAAAAAGAAAGAATTGTAAATATTTTCATAGAAGTTCTAAGTTTATGGAAGAATAGATTAAATTTTCTGCATGTATTCAATCAAGTAATACAAGCAGAATTTTCATGTGTGTTAAAAACTTTTGATGAATGTGTTAAGCGAGGAAAATATGACGTATTAGACGAACTGTTTGATGTCACAAAAGCAGACAGAGTATGGTTGTTAGCTGAAGATACAAGTAGAAAGTTGAGCTAAAGTTGGTTATGCCACCTGTAAAGAAGCAGGGAAGGAAACAATTCATCCTTCTAGGAGAGAAGAAAATTACCCGACAAACTATCTACATTAGTTTCAGATCTCTCATCTAATGATAATGATAAGGATTCGGATAAGTCTGAAGTTATAGAAAGTGAATATGAAAACAATAATGATGACGATGATGAATGTACTTGTCCACCAAAAAGGAAACATAACAAGAATAAAGTTTTCATGAACTTAGTGACATCAACAACAGTGTCAACAAGAAAAGCTGCCAAAATTTGCAAGCTATTTGCACTCAATGGTGTTAACATTTCAACACCCAGTCAAGCTGGAGTTTATAAGTCATTATTTAAAGATGCTTCTAAACTCAAATAAGAGATGGTGAAAATCTTAAAATGAACAGTGGTCTTTACATTTTGATGGAAAGTGCCTTAATCAAAATGAGTATCAGAATGTTGTAATAAAAAACAAAAGAATTAAAGTAAAATTAGTTGCACTGTGCTTAAAAGATGGACTGACAGAAACTAGTATTAATGGAATTTCAACAGTTCTTAAGGAATGTAATTTATAAAGTGCTGTAAAGGTGATAGTGGGTGACACAACCAGTGTTAATAATGGTAAAAAGAATGATGTTGTTGAAAGATTTAAGTGAATGTTTTTAGGAAAGGGATTAAACAAACTGATGTTTATTTCTTGCCAGCATCATGTGCTTGATAAGATTTTATGTGTGGTCATGGATGAGGAAATTAAAGGTAGCACTAAGTCCACAAACATTAAATATCCTTTTGTACCTCAGCTGATGAACAATTATAAAGAATTGCAAGCAAAATTTGTGTATCGAACTAAAAATTTCATTAAAAAAGTTCAGTAAATTGCAAAGCACTAGCCCACAAATTTTCGGAGTATCGTCAATAACAATAATTCATCAGGAAATAAACTTAATGAAAAAAATAAATCAAAAATCAGCTTTAAATGCACAACTTGGAGAATCCAACGAAAGTGTAGACTGTTTCAACGTGGGTAGTGAAAACAATCAAATATTCTATATTTGAATGTTGGTATTAATGACTTTATTTTTTTACATGAAAAACTTGTTAAAAAAAACTTTTTTTTACAAATAAATAGCAATTGGTTTTCTTGCTCTCCAGTGCATTGATAAAAGCAATAAAGTTTACCAAAAACATTTGAGAAACAAATTTCAAAATTGACCGTATTTCTAGCGCAAATAATAAAGTGTTTCCTTAATATACTGGCTGTCAAAAATCATGAATTAATTGTATATCAAATAAAATGTTTTTATTTTCGTTATATTCTTATTTGCCTTTTTCCTCAAATTTGGTATTGTAAAATAAGAAATGACCTAAAAAAAAAAAGAAAACAAAAACAGTAAAATATTTATGTATACTATTTTTTTGACAAATTTTTCTTTTTTTAATTTTTAATTTTTTTTTAGTTTATTTTAATTAGATTGTTCTATTTTGTATAGTAATCTTTCTCTTTCTTCGAGTTTTATTTTCTGTTAGCTTTTTTTTGTCACAGATTCTTGAAATGCTTACTATATAAAAACATGGTCAAGTTGTTTAAAAAAAATGATTAATTAAACATAGACGAACAAGACATGACCGCATATGTTTTTCGAAAAGGCTGTGTTATGTTAAAAATGATATTAAATATAGTATATAATTGTAAAAATAAACATAATATAAGCCATAAAATTGATAACAAAGTTCCTATATATACAAAAGGTTTTATTAAAAATCATTTTAACAAACGCCAAATATAACAAAAGAACTGTTAATTTGTTTTAAATGCTAAAAGTCATTTTAACATGATTTACTCGATTATTTATATCATGGTTTTCCCATTCTATATAAATACTTTCTTTAATTTTAAATTCAATTTTGTTATTGGCACAGCCCAAAGTCAAAAAGCAATTGTCACTATAGCTAGTGAAACATTTTTTGAGTGAGTGAAGCATTCTTTTGAGTGAAGATGTAAATATAAGTAAAATAAGTAAGTTTTTATCATTTCTGTAATGTTCAATTATTTGTGTCTTTAAGTTACAAGTAATTTCACCAATATAACAGGATTTACATCATACACACATATATGTATGTATTTATGTATGTATATATGTATGTATGTATGTATGTATGTATGTATGTATGTATGTATGTATGTATGTATGT
This sequence comes from Hydra vulgaris, assembly GCF_022113875.1. Lineage (NCBI taxonomy): Eukaryota > Metazoa > Cnidaria > Hydrozoa > Anthoathecata > Hydridae > Hydra > Hydra vulgaris. Next base: position 12,589,228 of record NC_061163.1, on the reverse strand, counting down.
ATGTATGTATGTATGTATGTATGTATGTATGTATGTATGTATGTATATATGTATGTATGTATGTATGTATGTATGTATGTACACACACCACACACATATATATATACACATACATATATATATATATATATATATATATATATATATATATATATATATATATATATATATATATATATATATATATATATATATATATATATGTATATATATATATATGTATGTGTATATATATATATATATACACATATATATATATATATATATATATATATATATATATATATATATATATATATATATATATATATATATATATGTGTGTGTGTGTGTATATGTATGTGTATATGCATGAATAAACAAATGTGCTAAAAGTATGTATGTAAAATTAAAAAATGATGGAATGATTTACAGATTGTTTCATGCATTTCTAAACTTAATCTATATTTTTCTTGATAAGTTTAGTTTTTCTTAGGTAGTTTTGAATTTCAGGATAGTAAAGTCTCAAGTTGTTTTTTCTGATTATTTTATGATAATATCTTCAAAAGTGTTTTTTTGTGATATCTCAAAAGTTTTATTTTATAATAAAAAGTGTTACTTATTAGACTTGGAAATATTGTGGTTGCTAGTGATAAAGAAGAAAATCCAATAACTGCTGATGATTTGGTATGTAATTAAAGTCACACAGCTTGTATTTCTTTATCTTTATTTAACTTATTTTATATTATATTGTGTCAATTTTCTTTTGAATTATTTTAAAGTTTATTTTTTTTGTATTTTTTCAAGTGTATTTATAATTTATGTTCATATATATGTTCATTATGTTTTTAACAAGGTGTTATTGAAAGGATGTTTTCAATAGGGTGTTGGTGGTGCACTTACAGTTTTAATGAAGGATACAATAAAGCCTAATCTTATGCAAACTCTAGAGGTAAATAAAAACAGTTTTATTTTTAGTAAATATATTTCCTATAGGAAATAAATTAGGAACTTAATTTAATTAGTTAATCTTAAATTAATTTTTATGAGTAAATTAAGGGAACTCCAGTGTTTGTTCATGCTGGTCCATTTGCAAATATTGCACATGGCAATTCATCTATAATTGCTGACAAAATTGCTTTAAAAATGGTTGGTGAAAATGGATTCGTAAGTGAGTTATTAATTTTTAGGTTTTTTTTCTTTTTTTTTTTAGTTAAATAAACTATACATTAATGTATGAATATATATGTGTGTGAGTATCAGGGTGAGAGTATTTGTATTTGATAATAATTTGTATTTATATTTATTTATATTGTTGTATTTGTATTGTATTTGATAATATCTAAAAAAATATTTGTATTTTTTTTTTGTTTGAAATAAATTTGTTGTTCAATAAATATTTATATTTTTTTTTTGTTTGAAATCAATTTGTTGTTCAATAAATTAGTTAACTGGTTTTTTTGGGAGGAAACTAAGAGATTTTTGTTGTTGTTGTAGCAAATAATCTTTTTTATTTTCAACACTAAAATAGTTTAAGAATATTTATACTATATATATATATAAAGAAAAAGCTAGGATTTTACCCATACCTAGAGTTTATAAGAGATTTATGATTAGTTTTGTTTTTCTCCTAAATGCATATCATTGATTGCTCAGTTGTTTAGTGCGCTTTCATCAGCATTGTTTTGGGTAATAAAAGGCAATCTTGCTGCATTTATAGCAATATTTATAGCAAAATTTTTATAATAGTATATAAATATCTTTAATAATTATAGCAATATTTATAGCAAAAAAACAATAATATAGCAAAAAAGTTTTCTAGTTGTTAAAATAAAATTCAAAAGTTTTCTAATTTTTATAAATTTATTATACATAATTGTTCCATATACTGGCTGCAAACTCAGCATATGCGAAAGATGTTTATACCTACAGACGTTTGTATGCAACGCTATACAAATGGCAGAAATAAGAAGATCTTAGACAATTAAAAAACTATAGACTATTAAACACTGAGGGATCGTCCATAAATTACACAATGCTAATTTATAGACGATTCCTTAACATTTAATAGTCTATAGTTTTTAATGGTCTAAGATCTTCTTAGTCCTATCTTTTTTTTTTAAAAAGAATCTTAAGTTCTTTTAGATGGTGGTTTTCATTAAACTTGATGAGCTATTTTGATTTTTTATTTAACTTACGACTCTGCGAGGGCAAATTTTGATCTTTTTTTATTTATTCATTAGTCAAATTTAGCGTTGCATAATTTATGGACAATCTCTAATCTAAAAGTTAAGCTAAAAATAATAGAGTGTACTATTTTGATGGTTATCTAAAATCTGTTGTTGTTACACACTCGGTTTAGAAAGTGTAAATGGGGTGTGATAAAATAGCTGTAAAACTCTAAATTTCCTTATTATAATAATATTAAATTAATATATTAATATTAAATATTTATATTTTTGAAAATATTAAATTAAATAGAGTGGTTTGATTTAAATTTAAAATTAGAATTTTTCATTAATATTTTATTAAAAACAAACTTTTAAAACCTCCTTACTGTCTTAATGTTTTAAAAAAAGTTAAGGTCACTGCGTGGCAAATTTAAATCAATATTTTGCTTTTTTTTTTTCAGTTTTATTTAAAATGCAAATTAACTTTATAGTTCTATAGTTTTTATATTCTAAATATAAATATTTGTATACTCATTTTCCTTATACGAGCTCAACTTAGGTGTGAAAAAACTTGATATGTAAAACTAAAATAACATAAGTAAATAATCATGATAAATACGCAACAAATTCCCCTCCCGTTTTTAATAAATTTTTAGCATTTTTAAAAATCTTTTAGTCTGTTAAAGTGTATAATATTGTTACATACACTATTTAGTTTAGGATTAATATATAGATATTATTATTTAGTTCAGCATTATTATACATACATACATGTCTTAACTACTTTCACACATTTTTGGAATATGCACTATTTTTGGATATGCACTTGGAATGGACACTATTATAAAAAGAATTCTTTAGAATTGATTACTTCTGTTCTTTTAAAAAGATATTTTTTAAAAGGGGGGATTTAATGTAACCAACCCTCGGAATTATGGTCGGCATTCAGCAATGTTGACCTAACAGTTGACCTGAAAGTGTTTGAGGTTGGCAAAAAGTTGCCTATCTAGTTTTTATGTTTTATGGTCAGACCTTTGTATCAAATAATTTTTGCCAACCTGATGCCGACCTTAATATAATCGAGGTCGGCAAACTATTGCCGACCTCATTTTTCCTAATTCGGAATGTTGATGTAACTATTTGAGCTCACTTATTTTTTGGTTTTTTAGGAGAAACTTATTTTCGTGCCTGCATTTTTAAATCAATTCTGTTTTTTGTTTAATAAACATTTTGGTTTGCATGTGTAATAATTTTTTTTGTAGGCATAGTATGCATTTTTAGGAAATATTGTTATTTACAACTGCTGTTTTAAGGATGGACCAATTCAGTATAAAGTCATCAATATTTTTATCTTTTAATTCCCATATATATTTTGACAGCACAGTGTCTTTTGAATACTTTTTATTTTTAAAGGATTGCTTATGATTGGCAAAACGTTTTTTTCATTCACCCTCTGTTATGCCAATATATTGTTTATCAGGTACATTATTAGAGGAAACAACACATTTATATACCATATTTTTGGATAAACAACTTCCACTCATTGGACAATTTTGTTTTTGTTTATAATTACAACTTTCTGCAGTTTTTCATTTAG
>NC_061163.1:12577981-12580481 GCF_022113875.1 Hydra vulgaris | reverse complement strand
GAGTTTCAAAATCCTGATTAAAAGATATTCTGAAAAACCCCTTTTTAACCCTTGGGTTCTTGAACCTTAAATTTAGATAAAGGCTCTAATACAAAAAAAATATAAATAACAAGTAACAAGAAAAATTTTTTTTTCGACTGCTCTCAAATACCTCAACACTCAGCATTAGTGTTGGTAATAGGCAATGCTGACCTAACTGCTGACCTTTTAGTTTCAGAGGTTGCAAAATTAATTTGGAATTTCATTTTTTGCTAAATATATGGGACTAACTACTGTTCATAAAAAAAAACTGATGACAAAGTGTCACTTTTAAAACATTTTTGAATGAATTTGCTAAGTTAAAATTACAGTTGTTGTAAAGTTGCCTAAAAATTTTATTACTGTATATATATTATATTACTGACTTTTTTAATTAAGTTTTTGCTTAAAGGGATCCCAAACTCCCAACACCTGTTGTGTTCATATTAAAGATAATGTTAAAAAAAGGTTTGAACCAAGTTTTTTTAATTAAAAGTAAATAATGCATACAGAGGAAAACTAATCTTGTTGTTTTAGCCAAAACTTGTCTTCTCCATTTTTTTCAATAACTCGGAGTCTTTAAATTATATGTCGCAGTCTACAGACTTTGGCAATTCCTTTGAAGCGCGTTTAATTCATAAAAGTTTTAGTATTTGACGTCACGGTAGACAAATGAAACTGGAAAATTTTTTTTTTTTATTCATAAATTTTTTTATTATTTGTTTAGTTATTTATTTTCTACTTTTTACATTTAAAAAGATTTTTTTTTAAATGTAAAAAGTTATAAATTGCGCTATATTTAATGTTATTAAATGATGAATATTTATTATCCCATTCAAGATTCTGATAAAAAAATTGTTTTATATTAGCCGTATAAAATTAGTAGCAGCATTTTTAATTGGTTAGACAACATTTTGTCTGAATTTGCTTTGCATGAAGTTCGGTAGGTCAAATAAAAGTTTGAATAATAATAACAGTTTTATAGCTTGCTTATTAGATTATGTTGATATCAAAAACGGTTTTTACTTGATGAAATATGCTGATAACACATCTTTAACACTAAAATCAAATTATGCTTAATCCTCAAAAAAAAAGGTCTTTAAAAATATGATGTAAATATAATATTTTTATCAAAATAAACATTATTATGCAACTTCTCAGAAACATAACAGGCACTCTTTTTGACATATGTGAAATGAAGGAAACTGTTTTACTAATGCATGGTATGTTTTTTGCCATATTAGATAACATTTTTCAAAGAGAAATGTTAAAAAACAGTTGTGCTTCCATATGCGGTTATACCCCACTTCCCCTATATATATATATATATATATATATATATATATATATATATATATATATATATATATATATATATATATATATATATATATATATATATATATATATATATATATATATATATATATATTGTAATTATGTAGTAATTGTGTAAATATTTATTGTTAAAGAGTGCTCAATACCAAAGTAGAGCAGTATATAGCTATATATATATATATATATATATATATATATATATATATATATATATATATATATATATATATATATATATATATATATATATATATATATTGTAATTATGTAGTAATTGTGTAAATATTTATTGTTAAAGAGTGCTCAATACCAAAGTAGAGCAGTATATAGCTATATATATATATATATATATATATATATATATATATATATATATATATATATATATATATATATATATATATATATATATATATATATATTTTGTAATTATGTAGTAATTGTGTAAATATTTATTGTTAAAGAGTGCTCAATACCAAAGTAGAGCAGTATATAGCTATATATATATATATATATATATATATATATATATATATATATATATATATATATATATATATATATATATATATATATATATATATATATATATATATATATATATATATATATATATATATATATATATATATATATATATATTAGGGATGTACCGAAGCTAAAATTTTGCCGAAGCCGAAGCTTCGGCACTATATATGCTTAAAATTTAATTAGCATTCAGATCAGCAGGGGTGTAAAACAAAAAAGGTTCCAAAACTAAGATCCTTGACTAATAATATAGAAAAAATGTATAAAAATGAGGACACAACTCAGGGTTGCTGCCCCAGGCAGGGTAAAAGCTCTCAGCGCCCCTGTTTGAAAGTTTCTTATTATGTCGTTTCTGATACTTCACCGCACCTAGTGTTTTTTTTTTTAACTTAAGCTTTTTTGAAACATTCTCCTCAAATTTTCCTACTTCTAGTTCTACTTTTTCTGTGTGCAAACCATATTAATGTTATATAGTGCACAATATCAGTAACTCACATATATTTCCAACTATTCCCAATATTCTTCTAAGATTATTGCTATTTTTTTGATCTTTTATAGCCATACTGTTCTTCTATGTAAACATCGTTTCTCTTTAATCCTCTTTCTAATCATCTAA
>NC_061163.1:12527981-12570481 GCF_022113875.1 Hydra vulgaris | reverse complement strand
ATATAAAAATAAATAGATGCATATATAAGAATGAATAAACCTGTAATATAGGTAACACTGCTATGAATTTTTATTTTTGCTTTTTCCATGAATTGGTGTGTTTTTTTAACCCGTTTTGCCAAAAAAGTTTTTATTGCTGAAAACATAACAAAAAATCTGCTGTTTTCAAAAACCTTTCTTCTGTGACTGCGACAACACTTTTTTAAAATTTTTATGCTTTCAAAAAAGTTCTTGATTTGTATTGAAAGGTTTTTTCTAGGATTTTACTTAACTGCTTGAATTGTCTAAAAAGTCTGAGAATTTCCCAGAATATTCTAGAGCTTTCAAGTAGTCATTAAAAATTTCAAAAAATTTCCAGAACTTTCTCGAATTGTCCATTGTTACTCATTTAAGTATAAAAGGATTTGTAACTGGAACCAACATTTCAGGTCCTGTTAACGGTGAATAAAGCAATAATGAATCATATATGAAGAGCATTTATTTAATTTGAATGGCATCACGATGTTTGCACCAGCCGATGCATTTTTGCATGGTGTGTGAACTATTTATACAGACAACATTGAAAAAGTATTCAACAAGTTGTAAAATGTGTGAGATCAACAAGGTGTACTTTAGCATGCCTGTTGGAGATAAGCACATATCCTGTGCACCGCATTTCACATGTTAATACTATAGAGAGTTCTTGAAGATAAGTATTTTAAGGTAAAAAAAGTATACATTAAAATTAAAAAATGCAATTGAAAATACTTAACATACGCAAAAACTTAATGGCTAAAGGAAAAATTCATTTAAATACAACAAAATTACAACTTTTAATCAACCCTCATTCTATAAACAAAGAACTTATCTGAGCTTTTATTAGGTTTTCAACTTTAAAAAATGTAATGTTAAAAATGAAAACCTGCTAAGATATGCCAACAATGGTGCAAAAACGAATTGTAAACATAGTTGGACCTGCTCTGGCAGCCAATCTCCAACCTTTGTCACATCGTCGTAATGTTGCTTCTCTTTCTCTTTTCTACAAATACTATAATGGGCACTGCTCTAAAGAGCTAGCGTCCCTTGTGCCATCTACTAAAATTCATTCTCGTGTTACTCGCCATTCAATTAAGTCTCATCCTTTTTCTGTGACTGTTCCTAAGTGCTTCAAAAACTCTTATTCTTCTAGTTTTTTTCCTCGAACATCAGTTCTTTGGAATTCGCTTCCTTCATCTTGCTTTCCTGATTCATATAATTTGCAATCCTTTAAGTCATCAGTCAATCGTTATCTTGCTCTACAGATTTAGTCTTTTCTCTTCCAGTAACTTCTAACTCTTATAGTGGTTGCTTGCAGCCTTGTTGGAAGTGAAGATGTTAAAAAAAAAAAAAGAGTTTGAAAATCTACAAACAAAATCTTAGTTTTATTTCTATTTTTTCAAAATAAAAAAAAACGCTTCATTTTTTTTTTTGACACCAAAAATTTGTCAGGATTTAGAACAACTATTTGAAAATGTGTGCTTCACTTGATGTTAATAATAAAATGATTCTCAAATTATGCTCTTTACTTGAACTTCATAGGTATTTGTTTATTCCTTTTTATTTTTTTTCTGTTTATTTAGAAAGATCTTAATTTTAACATAAGTCTGTTGTGAGGTACAGAATCAAATACTTTGGTGAACCAAATTACATAGAAAAGCATAATTTATTTAACAATCAAAAATATTCAGTGCTTTTAAGAGATTTGAGAATTCAAAGAAAAGATTTGAATTGAGAGGTCAAAGATCAACTATATTAGGAAGAGCTTTAATAATTCTCCCTAAAGTATCTTTGAGAGAACAAACTTTATTTTTAATTTTTGGTTGTGTGTTGATATATTTGTAAATAGTTTTTGGGTTGTTCTGAGATTTTAATATACATTTTTTTTTCCTTCGCTACACTACTGCACAATAGTAGTAATAACAGTACAATAATGATAATACAGAATCAGGTTTGTGCATGATGAGAAAAAATTATTTTTTTCTCATCATGCACTAACATGATGATTTTATTCTGCTTGAGAATTTTATTCTGCTTGAGAATAATATTTTTAACCAAAAGATAAAATCTAGATTTTCTTGGTATTTGCAACCAAGGTAACCAAATTTTGCATATTAGTGAAGATTTTTGAAATACTTTTCAAAAATGAAATTCCTAAGAAAAATCAGATTATTCCTTTCAAGAATTCTTATGTAGATAAATATTATGTAAAACAAATATACTTACTGTTGAGAACATAAAGTTAAACACTAGAAGACGTTGATAAATTTTTTTGATAAATATTCTAGGAGATCAGTGCTTGAAGTGGAAAAAAAAAACAGGATGTTAAATTAAAATAAAAATAAATTAAAAATACTATCCCGCCTAATCATTGTTATATATAGAGGTTTATAAAAAGGTGGCGGGATGTTTTATTCTTTACAACAAGGTGATAGGATGGTATCTGGCCGCATCCTGCCCACCGCAACCTGTGTGTCTCACAAACATCCTTTTCAAATGTTACTTTGTTTACCAGTCTCTCTAATAACCTTGGTAAATAAAACGCTGTTTTCCAGTCTCACAAACAATCTTGGTAAATAAAACATTGTTTCCCAGTCTCTCTAATAATAACCTTAGCGATGCTTTTTCAAGTAAATTATATAGTTTTTCTGTTCTGTGTGTTCACAGATTAAGTTATCTACTACCATTTGTTTATTTTTGAGAAAGAAAGCTATCTGTATAATAAATAGATTGAAAATGGCCCAATTAGATGTGCTTTTGAGGCAAAAAAAAAAGAGGATCGATGCAAGGCTATCTGTTTGAAAACTGGTATTGTACTTGAGTTTCTGTTTTTTACTTAAGTTTAACTTTTTTTTTCTTTTCATTTATTTAACTTGAATAGCTTTTGTTCTTCATCAAGATGAGTTAATACGATTTAAGATGTGTAAAAATAAATACATTTATCATCTAGGTTTGTTTCATCATATAAATTTATTAGATACATTTATTATTTCATTTATCATAAAGGTATCTTAAAAGCAGCCATGGATAACCATATTATTTGATTGCCATAAAATTGCTCACATTTGTTACAACTATTAGATGTGTCTGCTACATTAAAAAATAATTTGAAAACAATTTTAAAGCAGTTAACAAAAAAAGACACTCTTCAAAAAATTTGATCCAACAAGTACTATTGATTACAAAAACCAAGATCTGCTATGCAAGAAGCTTTCAGGTCAATCATCTGTTTTAATATACTTGCAGAAAATGATAAAATAACATCAGCAAAAAAAAGTACAAGCAAAATCTTTACAAATGAAAAAGTCAAATGATGGTTACTCAAGGAACATACAGCTTGAGAGGTTAAAATAACCTTTACAGAAAACAAGCCTAAGATAACTGTAGAGAGTTTATGGAGAGATGTAAATGTTAAAGCACTTCTGCAGAGGTAATAACAAAGATATTACCACTCCAGAGGTGCTTTACCCAAAATAGCATTAATGTGATCATAGAGATTTAGATATTGTAAAAGTAGGTAATTTTTATGTAAAATATTGTAAAAACATTAATTCTGTTTTAATGCTCTGTTTTTTATATTTGTTTTTTAATTTTTTTAATTTTATTTCTGTGCTTATGTGTATGCAGTTTCTTTTTCAATTAAAAAGCTCTTTAAAATAATTATTATAATAATATCTTGTAAACTCAACAAAAGTTACATCATAATAAAAAATGGTTCTCTCTTTAAATTGAAGTTAGAAAAGTCAGCTCACAATCATGAGGTATCAGTTTTAAATCCAAAATTCATCAGAAAACTTTACCTGCTAAACAAATTAAAACTGTATAGAGTCTTTACATACAGCAGTAACGGCCTTCTGTATATTGTGGTAGAAGGCCGTTACAGCTGTATGTTAAAATCTTTACATACAGCTGTAACAGCCACAATACTGTCAACAATAAAATAACAGTACCACCTTGCTTACTTCAAATTATAAGAAAAATACCTTAGATGATAACAAGCTATTTAATGAGTAAATAATGCATTATCAAATCAAATCAAATATATTTTGAAATAAGTTATAACATTTCAAAGAAATTTACAATAGTACAAGTACTAATTTAAAGTAAATACCTGAATATACAACATGACGTTATAGTCAATGATGAGAATAGTAATAATAACTGATATATAATAATAAAAATAATAACAATAATAATAGTAACAAAATGATAACAATTATAATAAAAAGAGAACTTCATAAACAATAACAGCAACAACAAAAATTTAGTAAACAATGACAGCAACAACAAAGATTTAGTACGAAGTAAAGAATATTTGAATAAAAAGAGATAAATAAATAGATAAATAAAGAATGTGAAAATATTGGTACTAATATTATTAATATTAAAATAAAAAATTTAATAAAAAGTTTAAAAATGGCAGATAGAAAACCAGAGGAATTAGATATAGATGGATAAGGAGAGAATTTCAAAAGGTTAAAAATATCATATTAAAAACTGAAGGATCACAAATTGATATAGATAATAAAGAATTTCAATACTAATTTGTAGAAATATTTAAATGTATTTTTTTAACAAATAATTAAAAAGCTTGATTTTGAATTCAGAGATTGAATTAAGAGATTTTAGATCAAGAGGTAGGAGGTAATGGATTTATTTCCATATTTAGCAGAGTGGTGTTTTGAAACAACTAAGTTTAAGCTACTGATGGAGCGAAAAGAATAGTGACAATTTGTACTTGTAAAGAAATTGTTTGATGATAGGAGATGGTTTTTGTGATGGTAATTCCAGACAAATTGGCAGTTAAGGAATACCATAAAGTCACTTAATTTTTAAATATTGGAGATTAGGTATAGCACAATAGATTTAAAGTTATTATACTGAAAATATATTATTTCAAGGCTTTATTTTGGAGATAGGACAGCCTTAAAATGATTTGTTTATGGGATTGTCCCCATACTTAACATGCATATCTTAGATGGACCCAAAATTAGCATGATATATTTTATAGAGAGTAGAGATTTACATAATGGCGGACTTTGGCTAGCATTCCATTAGATCTGCTGAGTTTTATTGCTAAGTCATTCAGATGGCCTTGAAAAGAAAGATTAGAATCAATTTTAATCCCAAGATATTTAATAGAGTTTAAAGGATAAATTTTTTGTCTGCTTAGTCTGAAATTTAAGTGCTTAATAATTGGTACCAGATTTAAAGATGGATTTAAAGATGATCAGCTCTGTTTTGTTAGAATTGAGTGAAAGTTTATTAGAATAAAGCCACTGAACAAGATTTCCAAAATCATGATTAATATATTTGTTGATTTTTTTAAAATGATTTTTCAACCAGTAGCATGTTAGTACCATCAGCATAATGGTAAGCAATTGCAAATTTAAAAGAAGTAATTATGTCATTAATAAAAAGAAGAAGTGGTCCTAAAACTGAACCTTGTGGGATGCCATTTAACCAATTCTGTAAGTAAGATCTATTAATGAAAACAAACTGTGTTCTGTTTTAATGATATGAAGTAAACCATTTTAGTAGGATGCCTCTGATTCCATAATATTCCAATTTTGTGAGACGGATGGAGTGATCCACAGTATCAAAAGTTTTTTGCAAATCTATAAACATCCCACATGCAAAGTGCTTATTACCTAGAGTTCTTCTAATCTTCTCAGTAATTTCAATAAGTGCGATGGTTGTGGAATGTTTACTTCGAAATCCATATTGATATTGGTACAAGCATTTAAATTTTTTCTAGAAATTTGTATAGCCTGTTATGCTTCTCAAAAAGTTTGCTTAGGTTGGAAGAAAGGGAAATGGGTCGATGGTTAGAAAAGTCTAGTAAGGAGCCTTTTTTATAAATTGGAATGACTTGAGCTACTTCAAAAACTTCAGGGAATTTGCCACTTTTAAAAGAATTATTTATCATAATGTTAAGAGATTTGGAGATTATGTGAGAGGTGAGTTTAAGAAAAAATGTAGGTATGCTATTAGGTCCATAACTTTTATCACTTTTAAGAGAATTATTAATAAGACTAGATACCTCATCTTCACTCACAGGATCAATAAAGAAAGAATTAGCATTAGGCAAGTTAAGAAAGTCACTATAAGTATGTTTTGATGGCATGATTTCATTGAGTAGTTTTTCACGAATAGAGACAAAGTAGTTGTTAAATGTATTTGAAATAGTGGCATGGTTTGTGATGATATTTTAATTCAGATTTAGCTGAGTAAGTGTTTTATGTAATGATGCTTTAATATTTATATCTTATATGCCTTTCCATGTATTTTTTATGTTGTTCGTGTTGTTATTAAAAAAAGTTATGTAGTATGATTTTTTACTACTTTTTAATAAGTTGCTAATTTTCATTTCTATAGAATTTAAATTTTGTGAAAGGTTCATTTTTAGTATCAATGTTTTTACATCTTGCAAATTTTTATAGAGTTTTTTTTTACAGAAATAGATTTAGGTAAGCCTTCAGAGATCCAGGGTTTAGATTTAAGTTTAATTTGATTTTTAGTTAAAGTTTTATAGGCAACACTATGGTCTAAAACCCTATTAAACGGTTTTAAAAATTGATTGATGTATTCATTAATATTGTCATCTTTTTTAACCCTAAGCTCCCAGTTGATTTTAGAAATTTCCAGAATAAATTTGTTAGGGTCAAATTTTTTTAGACATCATTTAAAAATTTTAATTTAATTTAGTTGGCTGAATGTGCCAGGAACACAAACAAATTGTGCTATGTAATCCAAGTTAAAAATATTTAAGTAATCTGAGAGATGATCAGAAGAGTAGAAGTTCATAAAGATATTATGAATGAGTGTTTGAGATTTAGCTGTTATATGTGTAGGTAGGATTATGGAAGGTTTAAATGAGTAAGAAGAAAAGGTATCAAGGTAGTTGGAAATAGGATTAGATTTGCTATAGCTCAGTAGATCTGCATTGAAATCACCCATTAAAAAGATCAATTTTTGTTCTTTGCTTAACTTTTCAAGAAGTGATTGTTCTTTGCTTAACTTTTCAAGAAGTGAAAATGTTGTATTGAATTTATTTTGATTCATTGATGGATGACAATATATACAACTAATTAGAACATTTGTTTTGTGGAGCTTAATAAATTTGACAAAAACAGACAGAATTTATTTTGGTAAGTAAAGACAGAATTAATTTTGGTAAGTAAAGACAGAATTAATTTTGGTAAGTAAATCTTAAAGCATGACGAACTTAATTTAAATTAGACTGCAGATATAAAAGAGCACCACTTTTTTTGGCCTCAGTGGAGCAATGCTCAATATTGAATCCATTAATAGTTATTTCTGTTATATTGGTATCATTAAGGTATAAGTTGGATTCAGTTATCCCTATTGCCATAGGTATGATATTTAATGTGCTGAAAAGACTGCACAGGTCATCAATGTGATAGGAAATTGATGCAATATTAAGGTGAAGATATAGATCTGAATTGGGTTTGATAGCTTTATTAAAGTCAATAACATCATAGAATTTACAATTTGTAGCAGATCCAGAGCTTGTATTAAGTTCTTTAAATATATTACTTGAATAAAATGGAGATACAAAAATATTTGATGATACAGTTTGTGGATTTTTGCATGATAATGTTGTTAAGAGCACATTATTAGTAAGCAGACCATATAGCATGTTTTTAGATATACAGTTGAAACAATACCATTCTGAAAAGTCTTCAGTGAGAAGATTATAAGTGAAATCAGCAAATCTATTTGGTTGCACTTAGCATGAACCTATGAACTGCAGCAGTCACAAAAATGGCTTTGTGGTTATCTGTTATAGTTTTAAAACAAAAGATGTGCAATATTTTATTTTTCATAACTTGATAGGCAGAATGTTATTATAATGTTTTATTATTGATAAGCACAATAATGAAACAACTTAAGAGTGATGAAGGATGTAATGAATACGATGAGATTATAATAAGAAAGTAGTTATGAGGCAAAACGAATTTGCATAAGAACAGTACAGGTAGGTTATACAAAATTAAGTAAATAGTGTTGAAGAAATAAAGTACAAGCCATTATAATAGCCATTATAATATACTTGAGAAGAATATTAAAGTAATCAAGAAGAAAAGAATAAATAAAAATAAATATACAAATAATATGTTAAGACAAGCACAAAGAAAAGAATAAATAAAAATAAATATACAAATATTAAAGTTCAAATGATAAAAAATGGTAGTTTTGTAAATATATAATAAATAACATAAATTGAAAGATTAAATTATATAACATTTGTGTAATCATTACTATAATCTGTAGAGATATATAGATAGTTATATAGGTATATAGTAAAATATATGATTAAATTATATGTTATTATAGATATATTAGCTATATAGATATAATTATAATTCTATAAAGTAATGAGAATAAATAACCTACAAATATTAATAAATTGTCCAGAAAAATAATAAACAAATGTGGCTAACCAATAATCATCAAAAAAAAATAAATAAGGAAATTTAATTACCTTTAAATATTTTGCTTTCCAATAGATTCATGCTATTTTTTTTTGTTTTTTTCTTCTCATTTTTTATTCATGTTATACTTTTCTTCTTCTTTTCTTCTTGTTTGTTCGATAATCCAGATTATGGCTCATATTTTAGGGTTACTTTGTATTAATATCCGTTCACAATTAATTTATTTTGATACTAATTAATTTATTAACTTGTTTATCTTTTTGATTGATTTAATAATAGATTGATAAATATGAATTTTGACTCGATAAAATAATAAATATACTAAACTTTAACTCAGAATTTACATCACCATCTTTCCCAGCTTGCGCTGATGTCTTTAACAAGTTCTTGACTAAATTCACAGGCCTTTATCAATAAAATGTTATGTATTGCAATATATTTTTTTTAATGAAATGATTTTTTTAATCTAAAACTTGTTACATAACTTTCTAGTTTATGAACCTTTTCATAAACTAGAAAGTTTATAAAAAATAAACTGGAATTACAAAAACATTTGACAAGGCTCTACATAAATTGTTACACAACTTGATATTTTTTCAAAAAGATTGCAACATATTTCAAGGCTATATTGCATCCAAGAGAATATAATAGTTCACAAGTGGTACTTCTAAAAACTTTTTATTCTCCACACCTCTCTATCTTTATTAATAATTTGTTATAATATGTAAATCTAAATAAATAAATAAAAAGTATAAACTGTTATTAAAAACTATAAAGTTTTAAAAATGTGTGAAAATAGGTTTAAATAATAAATAAAAAATGTAGAATACTCTTAAGTTCTTATTACACAAAGGAAGGGGGGGTACGTTTAATTTTTGGAAACATTCCTAATCATTCTAAGCTTATTAAGACCCCAGCTTTGTTTATTAATTTTTACTTGTTAGCAACAAAATATTAATATCTCAAAATTAAAAAAATTTATATTATTTTTATTAGATCTTGACTAAAATTCCCACCCCACCTCCTTTATTCCCACCCCCCTTGTTCTAAGGACTCGAGAGTAATGGGCTTACCATGACCTGTATAATATGGGTCATGGTAATTCTGTTCCACACTTACCATTTTTTTACCTATTCTTCATATAGTCGTTTTCAATAATTTTTAGCAAGTGGTAGAAATTAAAAATCTTTAAAATCTTTGTATTGAGTTAATGTTTAATGGCTTCTTGTTATAATTGTAAATTTCTATGAACAAAAATATTTGTATGGGTTTATTAATGTTTTTAATTTCTTAAATTCTTAATTCCTAAGAGTTTCTTTAAATGTTAATAGTTTTCTTAATTCTTAAACTTGATTTAACTTTTTAACAAGTTTCTATTAAATTCTTTTTTTCAGACCATATGCAGCTCATTAGGACCATTGCCTCATTAATTAGTTTTGAAGAAAATAAAAGTTTGAATGTAAAATCTTTTTTTCCTATAAGAAAGTTGTCTCTTCATTGTGTGTTAAATGCACAAACTTAATTAGTAACCTTAGCACATTAATAACATAAGTATCTCTATCATGACTTATACCATGAGCACATTATTAATATATTTATATTATATTGCCACAATCCAATTTTCAAGTAAAAGGAAAACTGTAAAACTTAATATAAATTTAAAATTACATAATTTGAAGTTATAAAGAAAAGTGCTGCAGCTCTTTCTTCTTATTAACTTAGGTGTAATGGTTGCCATGAATTCCATGTCAAACACACATGAATAAGTAATAGTAGCAGCAGCGGCAGCATTAAGATTAATTTTAATATATAACAGATTTATACCAGTTTAAGCATAAATCACACAACAGTTGTATGGTTGACCTAATCACAACGGTTTCTCAAAATTAAGAAGAATGTTGTCCAACATGGATAACTTTAATATTTTTATTTTATTTTATGAAATTGAATATTTTTCTTCTTTTTTCAATTTAAACTTATTAACAATAGTCTATCTATGTTTTTTTTTTTTTTTTTTTTTTTTTTGTAACAAAGTTTTGATAAAAAAGCTGGTAAAATTAAAAAAAATCAGTTGTAGCTGTTTCAGTAAACAAATTTTTGCTGGTATAAATACTTTCATAACACTTGTTTATGTAGTTTAGTGTAAACTTTCTTTTATTTTAAATTAAATTAATAAAAATAAATAAAAAAACGTAATCATTGTAGGTCTGACACAGACAAGGAATTAAATGTTATTATACAGCTTTCCAAACATGCTGGTGCTTCAGATGCTGTTGTTTGTAGTCACTGGGCTGATGGAGGCAAGTATTTCTATTTCACTGTTATTGATTATATTCTTATTTTTAAAAATGTTTCCATAATTCTAATTTTTTTTAAGTTACTGGAGATGCCCTTATACTTTTTTAGTTACTGGAGATTTCTTTGCACTTTTTTAGTTACTGGAGATTTTTTTGCACTTTTTTAGTAGCTGGAGATTCCTTTACATCTTTTTAGTTACTGGAGATTTCTTTACACTTATTTAATTACTGGAGATGCCCTTATATCTTTTTAATTACTGAAGATGCCTTTACAACTAATACATTTAGGGCTATGGTACTTTCAGAAATTAACTTTTTAAAAGTTGTTAACTTATAACCTTTAATTCATTTTATATTAGGGTTACTTATACTGTGGCTTTGATTTTTGTAATCTTTTAAGATTTTTTAAATTAACTAATAATTTAACCTGCAAGTGCAAAGTTTTTTTACAAATAAATTTATGACAGACATAGTTACATCTTTTAATTGTTTTATTATTACATTTAAGACAACAAATTTTTTTTTTTTTAGATTTAATATTGGTTTATGTTTCTTGCTTTAGGTAAAGGAGCAGAAGATCTTGCTAAGGCAGTTATTCATGTATCTAACCAAGAAATAAATTTTAAATATCTGTATGATTTAAAAGTAAATGCATTTTTAAAAAGTTTTATATTTTATTCTGTTATGGTTCAATAAATAATAAGTATATAAATACTTAATAATTAATATTAATTTTAAATAATTAATGAGCATATTCAATAAGTATATAAGTACTTTTTTTATAAAGTAGTATTTCTTTATTGTGTAAACTTTTTAATGTAAATGTTTCTTTAATTTATATCTAGCTTCCTCTTGAAGAGAAAATAAAAGTGATTGCATGTAAAATATATGGTGCCGATGGCATTGAACTGTCAGAAAAAGCCAAGAAAAAATTGTTAACATATACAAAACAAGTATGGAAATATATATATATATATATATATATATATATATATATATATATATATATATATATATATATATATATATATATATATATATATATATATATATATATATATATATATATATATATATATATATATATATATATATATATATATAATATTAATAAAAATATTTTTATGAGGAAGCCCTAAAAAAAGCAATTTTTTAATAAAGCTTTTGGGATAGAGCGAAAGTTACCTCTATACATGAGTAACATCTGTTTAAAATTACACCAGCTTAGGATAGTCTAGATAGACTTCGGTTTAGGCAAGATATACATCTTTAGTGATTGTTAAAAAAAAATTGCTAGAGATAGAACCATGTTCTGTTTCTAGGATGTTATAGAATGGTTGTAAATAACGGAGTTCAAAATGGGGTACTGTGTCGTCTTGAACTGAGCAGTTTGTCAACTACATTTCAATGAATTTAATAACTACACCTTGCCATCACCTTGCTATATCAAATTTGTGTAAGAAACAGAGGCATCTGAGGGATTTTGCTATTGCCATTAGCTTGATTATGTTTACTCCCAGTTCTGCTAAGCATAATCTAGATTCCTTGTTGTCAACCAGTGGGAAAAAAAGTCTCACTGGTTGACAACAGCCAACAGTATATTAAGCCATCATGTTTCTGGATCAAAATTATCATTTAATTTAGGATCGAGAGCTTTTACCATTTCATTCAGTCATCCAAGTACTTGGATCAATTTAATTGTCATCAACCCATTGACGTCTCAGAATGCATACTTTTAATCTCCAGAATACATTCTGCTTGCAATGCTGACTGATAAGACAACACATATCAGAGCCCTTGACATTTGAAGAGTCATAAAAGCATGAGAATCAATTGAGATGGTTGAACATGCTGGGATTAAAAGGTTTTAAAAATATACTTCATAGTATATATATTCCAAAAAAAAACCTTAAAACCAATGACCTATTTATCTAGCTAGTAACTCCACCATTTAGATTAAATTATGTGGCTACAGAAGATTTAAAAGTATGATAGAAGAACCAATACCAGTTGGCCAGACTTCTACAAAGTTCCCATGCCACACACAAGCTGCTGAAAAAACAGTAAAATTTGTTATGGAGGCCTCAAAGGAAGTGTGTGATCATAACAAACATGATGGATTTATTTTACTCTGAAATCAGGGAAGACCATGGCTCAAGTCAGGTACAAGAGGCAGTTTAATACTTAAATAAATAGCATAACCCACAATTTGTTACTCTTAATTTCAAATATTTGAATCTTAATTCTTATAAAAGTATGCAAGTGTATGATAAATTATGTTTATGTTTAATAAATTTTAGTTAAATAATGAACCAAGTGCTGTGATATTTAAAATTTTTCAAAAAATAAAAATAGGGCAAATTTGCAAAATTTTTGAAATTTGTCATTCTTTGCCAGAACAGAAAACATTATCCTAGCGTGGTGAAATATTGAACATAAGTTGTTTCTGTATAGAGGCAACTTTTCCTCTTTCCCATAAGCATCATTAAAAGTTTTTTTTTTTTTTGAGCCCTCTAATTTCAGGTCTTTTTGACACTTGTCCAAAATATTTAAATCAAGAATATATAAGTTGAATTTAAAAAGGAAGCATATAAACTGTGTTATAAATATATTTTGATTTAATAATATATTCGCTGACCTATTGTGGTCAGCCTCATCAGGTAATCAAAAATATATTCAAATCAAGAAATAAAAAGCGGAAACCCCAAATCTCCCCCCCCCCCTCCCAAAAAAATAAAAATAAATAATAATAATAATAATAGCAATAATAAAATACAATTAAAACACCATTAAAAAGTACAAGTAAACAATTGAGTTTTTAAAACGACAAAAATTTATATAATATTTATAGAAAAATATATATTGTTTATAGAAAAAAACATCTTTACTTATTGCCAGTGTCAAGTTAGGAGAAGAGGAATCTCTGTCTATGTCTTAGTACTATTACTCATTTAATTTTTATAAGTAAAGAATCCATATTTTTGATTGAGTTATAATTTGAAAGATTTAACTAATAGATTATATGTCTTACAGTGTCTCAGAGTTTTCCGCTTAACTATAGGATTTTTTTTCCTAATCTTTAATTGCTTTGAAATAATTCCTTTAAAAGCTCACTATCATTCAGAAAGTAGAATTAAAGTGGCTAGCCTATCTTTTTTTTTAAGTTTAAACAGAGTCTCATCAGTGTTAATATACAATGAGAATTTGATATAGATTCGGATGTTATTGAGAATTTGATATAGATTAGGATGTTATTTAAGATATTATCAGGTTTAAACATGGTTATAATAACCATATTAACATACAAACATGTTTATTATAACATATAAACATAGTTATTATAATAATAAATAAGGTTTAAACATGGGTTCATGGAGGTTTAGAGTATCATCAAAGTAGTTGTCAATTTTAATGTTGCGCTGTATAGATATGCGTAACGCAATGCATTTAAGTTTTTATTTATGTATAAATTATCAACATTATGCTTTTTTTTGTTGTTGTAACTTTTCAGGTTTGATTTTGTTATTAAAAACTGGCAGGCCATCATCACAGAATATCCCTAACTCTAATTTTTTATAAAACTGTAAAATTTGTAAAAAAATATATATATATTCTACTAGCTCAACCTCTCAGCACCATTGAATGCTGTCATGAAACATCAAATAAACCACTTAGTTGTTTTGTCGAAACCTTATTATTAAAAAGCAAAAGCTTTTTACTGTTAAAAATCAAGTATATTTTCTTTTTAAATATAAGGAGATGTTGTTTCTCAAAATAAATAAAGTTTTATTAAAAGTTTTTCACTGATAGAAAGGTAGAATTCAATAATATCAAAAATAAAAAACTTAATAATATTTATAATAATACTATAATAATATAAAGTGTTTTTCTACTGATTCAATTGTAGGATATTTTATATGACTATATTATAGGGTGGTCCTTTTAAGGACCACCCTACTATTTTAGTTTTTAGTAAGAATATCTTTACTGATTCTCCCTATTTCATTTCATAGCAAGGTTCAATAAATGGACTGTTGGATTGTGAAAAAAATTATGGTCTTCTAAAGTAATATAACAATGAGATGCTGCATTAATGTCAATATAAATGAAATAAGATTTGCATATATTAGTTATAACTTGTTTTTTTTTTTTTTAAAAAAAACGTTTGCTTAATTTTCGAAATTTATTGTTTTACCAGAGTAATGAGAACACATCTGGGACTTGTTTTTGGATAAATAACTTCTGGAAACTTCTGGAACTTGTTTTTGGATAAATTTCACATTTTTAATACAAAGCTATGGATTTAAAAATTTTCTTACTATTCTAACTCTGAAAATATGAATTCTTAAGTTACAAAAATGTATAAAGAAATAAGATTATTTGTTGACAAAGAAACATATATTAAATATGTATTTTTCACTATGTTTTATTGTTGACAAAGAAACATGTTATTTTTCTCTATTTTTTATTTTTAAAAGTTTCTTATAACATCAACTCAACCCAATTTAAGTTGCTCAATTTTTTATGGCCTAAACCAGATTGGAGATTTTTTTATTACTGTTGTTAAAATTTATTTTACAATAAGTAATGTACACTTAGTATATTACTTATTTAATGTTGAAAAATGTTAATCTGAAGGATTTTTAAAAAGTTTTTTCTAGATTTAGGAAAAATTATTTAAACAGTTCTGTCTAACTAATATTTTAGTATTTATATCATTTTTTTTTTTTTTTTTTTTTTTTCTGTATACATTATTTTTATTTATTTTTTTTGTCAGGGCTTTCAAGATTTTCCGATATGTATGGCAAAAACACACTTATCTCTTTCGTCAAACCCAGAACTGAAGGGGGCACCAACAGGTATTTTGTTTTATTAAATTTTGACACCATTCCAAAATTTATTAAATTTCATTATATATATAGTTTTCATTATTTTTACTTTTTAAATCCTATTCTATTTTTTTAATATTTTCTACTTCATCAGGTAAATCTTAAATTATTTTCATTGTTTAATAACTTGTCTATGTTGGACAAATTGTTAGAAAATTGATTAGTAATATAAAAAGAATCGAGTAATAGAAATGACTAAACATATGAAATAGATCTATTTCTGTTGTGTTGATAGTATTAAAAAATTCATTATGACTAATAATAATAATAATAATAATAATAATAATAATAATAGTAATAATAATAATAATAATAATAATATAATTTTATATATAATTTAATAAATAGTAATTTAATAATTTTTATTTATTTCATAAATTTTTCGTTTTTTAATAATCTGTATATGTCAATTGAATGTCTCGTGGAACAATGTTTACCTTACGAAACACCAATTTCATACAACGGAAAATTTTTCCTTTACAAACTCAACTTTTTTAATTTTCTAGGTTTTATTATACCTATCAGTGATGTTCGTGCAAGCGTTGGAGCAGGATTTATTTACCCTTTGGTTGGAACGGTATATTTTACTTTTAGATTTGTTTTTTGTACTTTTTATATACAATGTTTACTTTTTGTTTACTTTTTTATGTTCAAAATACATTTTTTGTGTACTTTTTCATGTGTACAATTAGTGTACAATTTATTTATTAGTTTAATAAGTTTTATTTTACTTTTAGATGAGCACGATGCCTGGGTTACCCACAAGGCCTTGTTTTTATGATATCGATATTGATACTGAAACAGAGGAAGTTTTAGGATTAATGTAGGATGTGAGGATCTCTGCATAAAAATAAAAGAAGTAATTAATAATATTTTTACAATACCTATATAATATTGTATTTTAATACAATAGTCGGGTAAATTGAATGCGAACTGCGAACCGGTAAATTTAAAAGTTATTAAATTTTTAAGGACTACAGTTTGCATTTTATTCAATACTATATAACCTCTCTCTCTCTCTCTCTCTCTCTCTCTCTCTCTCTCTCTCCCTCCCCTAACGCGCATCTTACTTACATTGTTTTTTTATTAAAGGCGAATTTATATGAAAAGAAATTTTTATTAAATAATTTTTAAAAGTTTATATTGTTTTTTTTTAATATTTAGAAGGAAGTTTTTAACCAAATCAGTTTTGTTTTTTAAATGAAAAAATTATTGTTAAAAATTGACATTTCATTTTCAAAAAAGTTATTAAAAATTTAGCTTCGATCATCCAACCACTTCTATTATAAGATAGACAAGTTATTAAAAATCTAGCTTCGATCATCCAACCACTTCTATTATAAGTTAGACAAGTTGTATTTTTGTAAAAAAACTCAAGAGCTGATCTAATTTATAAAATTTTCTTCATTCTCACTAATTAAGTTAATATCAGAGTTGGTTTTGTTTTTACTTTAATGTTGGTAGTTGTTAGATTTAAATATTTCTTAAAATATGCTTTACAATTAGTCCGTACAAAAAACAGAATATAGACGCTAGCCCAAAACTGATTTCATTTTTAAAATCAGCGCCAAAAACTATTTAAAAAACTATAAAATTAATATTATATAAAAAAGAAAGAAAAAACACTTTACTAAAAATCATTTTTTTAAGATTTTGTTCGCTTTTCTGCAATGCAGCTACTCTTTTTTTTTTTTCTTTTTTTTAGTACCTTCCTAGTGGGCACGGTAGGTTTTTAAAACTTTCTTTGGACATTTTCACAAGGTTTAAAGCTAATAAAACGTCAAAAGAACATTTAAAAAATGTACCGTGCCCACAGTGTTAGTATGATACAAAAACAAGTTTTTATTTTTAAAATACGTTTGAATTACAGAAGAATCATCTCTTTAAGCCAACTATCCGGAAATGGTTTACACAGTTTAGCATTAAATGCATTGCTTTATACCAATATCGAGCCTCTTATTTGAGATGGTTTAAAGTAAATTAAACCATCTCAAATAAGCTTTCAATCAAACTTGACATCTAATAGTGCTATTGTGCATAATCAAAAATTTACGAAGGAAGAAATATTAAATTCGTTGTTTCTGTTATAACCTAAGTATCTCTGTTATAAACTAACAAAAGTTTAAATAATAATTATCTCTGAAACAAGTATTTCCGAAAAACCTAAAGAGTCAAAATTTAAAAACCCCAATTTTTAAATCAGGTGATCCTTCTGATGGGTCTAACTACTGACAAATCTCAGTTCTTTAATGTTTTTCCAATATTTTAGAGCGTGTCACGTATAGATGCTTTCTTTAATAAAAACTCTTTACAATACACAATTACACAATACACAATTCTTTACAATACACAATACAATAAACAATTTGGGTTTAACTCTGGTTATTTAACAGACCGCACAATCATAAATCTGGTACATGAAATACTAAAGATTTTAAAGAAAAATTCCCTTGAGGTGTCTTGCTTGATACCGTAGATAATAATATTCTATATAAGATAAAAAATTGTTTTACCATTAGATATAACTCAAGTTAGTTTAAGAGTTATTTAACCAAAAGAAAAAAAATGCAATTTATAGGCATGGTAAAAAAACGTATTTAATGAAAATTACCAGCGGCGTCTTTCAAGATTCAATTCTAGGATCGCTTACTTGATGCAGCACTTATACATCCTATGTATACTAACGCATTTTTTCAATTTTTATTTTTTATTAATTATTTAGGTGCTAAAGGAAATCCGGTTTTATCACAGAGCAACACGGAGTAGCATTTAACCTGAAAATTCACGCCTAATTTTGAACCTTAATTTTCTACTATTGTTTGTGCGTCCAAATTCATATAACTTCCTAAAACTTTGTACCAAATTTATTTTATTGGTCCAAAAAAAGTAAAATCCAGTAGCTGAAAGATTAAGGTTGTGCTCGGTAGGAGAGATAAAAATAAAACCGTTTAGCTTGCAAAATTCGGTGATTTTGATATTGACTTTAATATTGGCATTTATTACCATCGACAAAGATTATGACGAGTCTTTGAACATTGTTTTTGTCAAGCCATTTAACGAGGTCGTTTGACGAATACTGAAAATATGTTTTAGAGATTTGCCAGCCCTTATAGGAGATTCTTGCAATCCAATAATCAATGAAACCATTTTCTCCAAAGCTGTAAAGTCAAAAAAGGCTGTATTTGCCTCCTTTTCTCAATTATTTACAATATTTTATACGTTTTCTGACTGAATAGGTAAATTGAAATATATTTAAAATAAAGGCTTAATGACAATATTGAAAATTTTAAACCAAAGATTGAATGTAATTAAAAAGCAAACAAAGCAAATATTTTCAAGTTAAGATAAAACTAGTTTTTGCAAACAAGCAATACAAGAAATCTCAAAATCAAATAAATAAATTTAAAAATTATTCAAATTAAATAAATAAAATGAAATATTTAAAAAATCAAACAAGCAAAGATGCAATGCCAAACATTACATTTTTTTTAATTTAAAACGCATTGAAGCGCATTGAGCTGTAAATATTCGTTGAACAACTTCAAATCCCGATTCGTCAAAGTTCTCAATTTTATCAGGGTCGTCAAACTCGTTGATATCAATTCTTTTTTTTTTTCAAACATTCTTCGATTTCTTTAAACCAATTTATGACATGAAATTCGGTGGTTTTTCGAACCAGCTTTTCCGGGAAATGTTGTTATTTGCTTGCCAATGACTGGATGTTGGGCTAAATACCTTAAAGTCCAATATCTTAGAGAAAATGTACCTTTGATATCTGATTTTAGCAACATAATTAGAAACAATCTTAGCTAATCTTGTCTCAGCGACAGGAAATACAATTTTTGCAAGGTAAAATATTTGTTTTATGAAGATGACTCTGAAAGGCATTGAGTTAACGCTGCTGTAAATAGTGATATTACTTAACTAGATGAAGGGCCAAGTATAAAGATTTATCAAAATATGTATAAACGATTTTATTGATTCTCATAGTGGATGCAAGTGGAGTCAAAATCTCGTATGGTTGCGATTTTGAAATTATGAAAATGTACGCCACTGATCCTTGGTTTGCTGTTCAAGATGGTTCTTGAACAGCAAACCATTTCTTGAACCGTCCGCCCAACATCCCCACCCTCTCCCTCAACCCTCACAATTCCGAACATGAGAGCAAGAAGTTGATAAAACTTATATTTAGTTAATATATATAAATATATAGTTGGTCCACAATCTTGAAATTAGTGAAATCTTCAAAAATCTTCAATTTATTTGCACAAAAACAACAAACATCAATACTTTTGTGCTGCTAAATTTAAATTCATCTTTTATTGTTTTCATTCCATACGGTGTTTGTTCAGTTTTTTAGAAGCATAAATTCCTTTTTTTGATTGATCGTACAGTTGTTCAGTAAAAGCATAATTAATAATGCCTCTTTTTTGCAGTTTCTTTTCACAAAAGCAAGGTCTAAACATATATCAAAAATACTGGTTCTGCACTTAATGAACGTTGAAAATAAGGTTGAAGATTTCTTATTTCGATGTCAGCATCAAAAATTATCACCATAAAAAGTTAAGATAAGAACTAAACTTCTAGAGTCATAATCTTTAAGGAAAAAATCAGAAATAATATTTGCTTCCTCTTTTGAATTAAGTGCATCTCACGGTCAAAAAGTGTCATTTTTCTAGCCGAAACCCAAAAAGCTAAAACTTTTTGTTGGTTTTTTTTATTTTATTATGAGAAACAGTTTATTATATTAAAAAATACAATCTGCGGGAAAAAAAGCATTTGTTTTATATAAATTTCATTACATAATAACGCAAATAATTATGATCAAAAAGGTTTAAATTGTTTTTTTCCGATCGGTTTTGTAAAACATTCACTGAAGATCTTATAACTCTTATTGGTAGTCTCTTTAGAAAACATACTTGATGAAAGAGTAAATAATTCAATGACTTCATGGCTATAAATCAAAATCTTATAAAGTGTTTGGGTCTCGGTAACGAAGGGTACAGGTCTACATAGAGCGTAGCATTTGTTGTTGTTGTTGTTGTTGTTGTTGTTGTTGTTGTTGTTGTTGTTGTTGTTGTTGCTTATTTATTTTAACATATATATGAATATTGTATTTTATAAATACAATATTCATATATATGCATATACAATGAAATAAATAGCTGGAGCTAGAGGAAGACATTATGTCTTATCGCTGAGCACCATTTTTATACACTCTTAATTTAAAATATTTTTTTATAAAGACGTAAATATATAAACTCTAAAATAATATATCGCATTGTTTTATATGAATTTTAATACATGAAGAGACAAATATTAACTGCTGAACTTGCATTTTCTACAGTAGTAAAAAATAAATAAATATTGCACACATACACATACTAATATCTTTAACAAACTTTGTAATATGGATTTTGTTAATAAAATATATTTTTTAATTTATCTTAATTTTTTTATTTGAGTTTAGCTTTGTTTAAAAGAAACAATTAAAAAACTAGCATAGTGTAATCTATAAGTTTCCCGACAGAATGTCTTCAATATTGATGAGTTAATGTTATAACCACATGGAATTGTGGCTGCACCTCCTACTTATGGAGGGTCAATGACAAGACTTATCCTTTATCAAAGTTCAGTTTGGACATCAGCTTTTCTATGTTTAACAATGTTTTTTTTTTTTTTGCTTTCATTCCCTAGCTTGCAACTTTATATTAGTGTTTTGTGAGAAATATGGAACATACATTCTATGAATATTATCTAAACATGCAAAGTTGAAACGTCATGTCTAACATTACCTTTTAAAGTTTGTTTTTAAAATAGTATAGAAAGATTGTTCATTTTGAATACATACATGTGCATGTATATAACATAAATAAAATCTTAGCTTTGTGTATGTCATAAGTGAATGCCATTTTCAATAAATTATAGATTTACCTAAAAATACTCAACTGATTCTAAGCTTTTGCGAGAGACTGCAGTTTATTTTAACTTTTTCTCTCAATATGTATTCAATAAGGATTTTCAAATTTGTTTCAGTTAGAGATTTTTTTTAAACTTTTCCGAATAAACCTATGTATTTGTTGTATAAAACCTCATTTTTTTAAAAATAATACTTAATGTTAGATTTCTTTTGTTTTTCTTTTCTTGATGGCTTTCTAATTATTAGTAATCAATGAGCAATTTCAGCTTGATTTCTTTTTCTTCAATTCGGAAATGTTAACATTTTATTGTGACGTAAACTCACAAAATAAAATCTTAACATTTTATTTTGTGAGTTTACGTTTATATTATAACTTAATTTTTTTAATTATTTCATAACTTATTACACTATTTTATCTTTAATTTTAATTTTCAGTATATATTAGAAATAATAAAAATTTATAGAAAACAGCATATTCACTTAAATTTTTATTTTACAGTACCACCAAAATTACAAATTATCAAAATAAGACTGTAAATAACATAGTTCTAGTCTTCATCTTAACTTTACTAATCATTAGAATAACATATAAAGTTTGATGGACAACTTTGCTATGGTATAAAAAAATAAAACATGAAATTTGCTTGTCAAACTGATATTTAAAACTGTTCCTCGTTATCATTAAAATCTTTAAACCCAGCTTGATTACTGTTGGTATTTTCATTGCCAACTTGATTGCTATTAATATCTTCAAAATCAGCATCGTTAACATACTTATAATTTATTTTTCGAGGATGGTAGGTATATTGAGAATGCAGAGTATTGCATTTAGATTTGATGTTTTGCACACGTTTTCCACAAACTTTATATTCGTTTTTCAAGTATGGTTTACCTTCATGACAAAAGTTTTCACTTGCAAGGTACACATTGCCTCCGCACATTTCGTATAGACTGGTTTCATACATTTTACCACCATTACAAAACTGCGACTTTATGTTGTATACGCTTGATCCGCATGTTTTATATTCGTTTTTCAAGTATGGTTTACCTTCATGACAAAAGTTTTCACTTGCAAGGTACACATTGCCTCCGCACATTTCGTATAGACTGGTTTCATACATTTTACCGCCATTACAAAACTGCGACTTTATGTTGTATACGCTTGATCCGCATGTTTTATATTCGTTTTTCAAGTATGGTTTACCTTCATGACAAAAGTTTTCACTTGCAAGGTACACATTGCCTCCGCACATTTCGTATAGACTGGTTTCATACATTTTACCGCCATTACAAAACTGCGACTTTATGTTGTATACGCTTGATCCGCATGTTTTATATTCGTTTTTCAAGTATGGTTTACCTTCATGACAAAAGTTTTCACTTGCAAGGTACACATTGCCTCCGCACATTTCGTATAGACTGGTTTCATACATTTTACCGCCATTACAAAACTGCGACTTTATGTTGTATACGCTTGATCCGCATGTTTTATATTCGTTTTTCAAGTATGGTTTACCTTCATGACAAAAGTTTTCACTTGCAAGGTACACATTGCCTCCGCACATTTCGTATAGACTGGTTTCATACATTTTACCGCCATTACAAAACTGCGACTTTATGTTGTATACGCTTGATCCGCATGTTTTATATTCGTTTTTCAAGTATGGTTTACCTTCATGACAAAAGTTTTCACTTGCAAGGTACACATTGCCTCCGCACATTTCGTATAGACTGGTTTCATACATTTTACCGCCATTACAAAACTGCGACTTTATGTTGTATACGCTTGATCCGCATGTTTTATATTCGTTTTTCAAGTATGGTTTACCTTCATGACAAAAGTTTTCACTTGCAAGGTACACATTGCCTCCGCACATTTCGTATAGACTGGTTTCATACATTTTACCGCCATTACAAAACTGCGACTTTATGTTGTATACGCTTGATCCGCATGTTTTATATTCGTTTTTCAAGTATGGTTTACCTTCATGACAAAAGTTTTCACTTGCAAGGTACACATTGCCTCCGCACATTTCGTATAGACTGGTTTCATACATTTTACCGCCATTACAAAACTGCGACTTTATGTTGTATACGCTTGATCCGCATGTTTTATATTCGTTTTTCAAGTATGGTTTACCTTCATGACAAAAGTTTTCACTTGCAAGGTACACATTGCCTCCGCACATTTCGTATAGACTGGTTTCATACATTTTACCGCCATTACAAAACTGCGACTTTATGTTGTATACGCTTGATCCGCATGTTTTATATTCGTTTTTCAAGTATGGTTTACCTTCATGACAAAAGTTTTCACTTGCAAGGTACACATTGCCTCCGCACATTTCGTATAGACTGGTTTCATACATTTTACCGCCATTACAAAACTGCGACTTTATGTTGTATACGCTTGATCCGCATGTTTTATATTCGTTTTTCAAGTATGGTTTACCTTCATGACAAAAGTTTTCACTTGCAAGGTACACGTTATCTCCACAAACTTCGTAAAGACTATATTTGTATAATTTTTCTCTGTTACAGAAATACGTTTTGGTATCATATGCATTAATTCCACATAACTTATTTTTTGCGTAGTATTGTTCAGATTTTAATTGATCTAAAATAAAAAGTTTTTTATGTGTTTAATACTTTCTTTAAATAAATATCTCTCTACTTTAAAATATATAAATATAATTTTAAGGAAATAAGAAACAAATTCAAAAGATGGCTTATGATATACAGAGCTGGTTATAGGTAAAATGCAAAGCGTGAGCTGCAACCTAGTATAAAGCAAACTTTTTATACGAACTGAACAAATAAATTTCAAGGACTACAAATAAATTATGAGTTTAAAAATAATTAAACTTTTATAATAATTCTTTTCATAATATTTTGGTCTGACTTTATTTCCCGTGAACTTTGTGAAATTTCTTTATTAAACATCTTTAATGATAGGAGTACTAAACTTCTTTTGTAAAAAATTTAATAAAAATATATGAATAAAAAGAAAAGTAATTTATATACATACTCCGAAGCATTTTCCTATTTTTTATAACGAAACTGCAAAAATCAAATTTAAAATAAATTAAAATCTTTTAAAAGGCTAGAAAATAAACAATATTGTGTATTTTCTTATTTAATCATTTAATTTTTACCTAAAACTACGCAACACTCCTTTTTTTTCAAAAAGAAAAACATCAAAGAAAGCATTTGGAACACATTTGTTCCGGTAGATTTTAAAATGCATTAGCGCAAAAACCAAAGTTCTTTTGTAAGACTTCCTAAAGTTTATGGGAAAAAAAGTCAGACAAAATGTCGTTTAAATATTATTAGGCGTTAATACACTGATTAACAAAATTAAACAAAATTAAATGTAAAGAAATTAACTCGGAGTTTTTATTGAAGCAAGGGTTGGTCATAATTATACTTTTTAAAAACAGCTATAGCTATACTTTTTTGGAAACAATGATACTACTTGCTATAGATGATAAAACAGTTAACTATATTTAACTGTTTTATTATCTATAACAAGTAGTATCATGGTTTGCAAAAAAGTTTGCAATTTATTGGTCAACAGTTTGCATTTTTCCCTGTAAATACATACAGTCATTATTATTATTATTTTTTTTAATACTTTTTGTTTTTATTTGTATTGTTACTGCTAGCTATTATTCAATATCAAAAATAAAATCATACTTTATAATATTAATAAAACTAAAGCATAGTTATTACACTCATCTTGTATATAAATACAAATATAGACATTTACAATTCAACTAACCCCAGTATATATTGCATTGATAATATTGAGAAAATGTTTTTTTGAAACTAGGTTTTTAAACCATTTTTATTTAAAATATAAAATGAATTTTTTTAAAATAAATTGTATTTGTATATTACAAGTAAAAAATTACTTTTTGAAGACTTTTTATTTTTAAATTACTTTAAATTTTAATTATTACTGTCTGACTTATAATATAAATAAACTAAACAAAAACTGTTTTTTAATTTTCTTTTTATAAGGAAAGTTAAGTTTCCAAGCTAACTACAAATGAAAAAATCTATTTCATAAAACTGATCAGCAAGCGGAAAATTTGTATAAAAGGTTTAACACGTTTATAAATAGTTTATAAATGATTACGTTTTAATAATTAATCAAATAAATGATTACATTTTAATAGATAATAGATATTTTGATAAAAATAACCTACTATACTATTAACAGATAGATATCTTAGGTAAATAAAATAGTATTATTGGTATTTTGACTAAAAAATTCGACACAAATTTCTCGACTTACGGGAGATATCTTCATAGAAATCATTAGAAAAGAGTAAATAGTAATAAAAACAGAAAATAGTAATAATAAAAAAAAAAGTTGTATATATACTAATGAAAAATTAAATAGTTACAAAATTTAAACAATTTGTTACGCTAAAATGTTTTGCAATATTTTATATGATTTGTATTATTATTCCTGTTACTGTGAGTTTCATTACAACAAAAATGTATACATTGTATTTTATTAACTTTTAAAACAAGTTTGCTTAAATAGCACTTTTTATAATGTTTATCATGTTATCAGAAAAAAAAAAAAAAAAAAAAAAATGAACTGTTACCGTTACTATTGTCCTTTGTAATTAATTCTTCTTTTTCTCCAAACACCTCATCAATATCTTTCATGGTGTTCTCTTGTTCGAAGGAAATAGTTTCACCTAGAAAGTCATCGTTTTTATCAGACATATAAGCATATGTCTGAAAAACAAGAAGCAAAATTCGCACAAATAGGACTGAATTCATTCTATAAAAAAGAATTTATATTTTACAATATATAATTCAATATATACAAATCTTCTAAAAATGCAAAGTATAAATATTGTAGTTATATATAGTGTTGGTACTTGTTGGTAGTATTGGTGTAACACGACAAAATCATGATTGAATTTTTTTATTGGTTTATACTATATGACATAACTATATTAAGTAATATACAGAAAAGAAAGTTACATTTTTGCAGTATAAAACTAATAGATTTCTTTAAAATAGAAAAAAGTAATCTTACCTTAATCTTGCCAGCAAGTTTCAGAATGATCAGATTAAGTTTAGTATCCATTTTTAAACACAACTTTAAACCACAAACAACGTCTGATCGGTTGTTTGATTATGTGCGTCACTTTTATCTAAAACACTTTTAAAGGAAAAGGTTGCCAATTTACCTAAAAAGCTTTGTCTTGAAAATTACACGCGGAAATGCTAGTTGTGCAATGTTTTTTTATATTGCTGTTTTATTGCATAATGTAAATAATTTAATTTGAAAAAAGATAGTTTTCTTTTATGCGTCGGTGTTAAAACAAAGGAAAAGTTTTATAATAAGTAATAAAGCTATTTCTAAACTATTTTATAAAAAAACTACATTTTTTTGTTTTCTCATCTAATTTTATAACAATTATATAATTTAACGATTGCAATTAAACATTTGCTTTTACACTAAAACAACTTTTACTCAAAATAGCTTTAGGTATCAATAATGAATTCTGCAAAAATCTCGGCGTTGAGTTCATTTTTAGAATTTAGGATATATACTTTAACTAGTTTTTGAAAACTTTTCCTGCTCTCTGGTTACCTTTGTTTTAACACCGACGCATAAAAGAAAACTATCTTTTTTCAAATTAAATTATTTACATTATGCAATAAAACAGCAATATAAAAAAACATTGCACAACCAGCATTTCCGCGTGTAATTTTCAAGACAAAGCTTTTTAGGTAAATTGGCAACCTTTTCCTTTAAAAGTGTTTTAGATAAAAGTGACGCACATAATCAAACAACCGATCAGACGTTGTTTGTGGTTTAAAGTTGTGTTTAAAAATGGATACTAAACTTAATCTGATCATTCTGAAACTTGCTGGCAAGATTAAGGTAAGATTACTTTTTTCTATTTTAAAGAAATCTATTAGTTTTATACTGCAAAAATGTAACTTTCTTTTCTGTATATTACTTAATATAGTTATGTCATATAGTATAAACCAATAAAAAAATTCAATCATGATTTTGTCGTGTTACACCAATACTACCAACAAGTACCAACACTATATATAACTACAATATTTATACTTTGCATTTTTAGAAGATTTGTATATATTGAATTATATATTGTAAAATATAAATTCTTTTTTATAGAATGAATTCAGTCCTATTTGTGCGAATTTTGCTTCTTGTTTTTCAGACATATGCTTATATGTCTGATAAAAACGATGACTTTCTAGGTGAAACTATTTCCTTCGAACAAGAGAACACCATGAAAGATATTGATGAGGTGTTTGGAGAAAAAGAAGAATTAATTACAAAGGACAATAGTAACGGTAACAGTTCATTTTTTTTTTTTTTTTTTTTTTTCTGATAACATGATAAACATTATAAAAAGTGCTATTTAAGCAAACTTGTTTTAAAAGTTAATAAAATACAATGTATACATTTTTGTTGTAATGAAACTCACAGTAACAGGAATAATAATACAAATCATATAAAATATTGCAAAACATTTTAGCGTAACAAATTGTTTAAATTTTGTAACTATTTAATTTTTCATTAGTATATATACAACTTTTTTTTTTATTATTACTATTTTCTGTTTTTATTACTATTTACTCTTTTCTAATGATTTCTATGAAGATATCTCCCGTAAGTCGAGAAATTTGTGTCGAATTTTTTAGTCAAAATACCAATAATACTATTTTATTTACCTAAGATATCTATCTGTTAATAGTATAGTAGGTTATTTTTATCAAAATATCTATTATCTATTAAAATGTAATCATTTATTTGATTAATTATTAAAACGTAATCATTTATAAACTATTTATAAACGTGTTAAACCTTTTATACAAATTTTCCGCTTGCTGATCAGTTTTATGAAATAGATTTTTTCATTTGTAGTTAGCTTGGAAACTTAACTTTCCTTATAAAAAGAAAATTAAAAAACAGTTTTTGTTTAGTTTATTTATATTATAAGTCAGACAGTAATAATTAAAATTTAAAGTAATTTAAAAATAAAAAGTCTTCAAAAAGTAATTTTTTACTTGTAATATACAAATACAATTTATTTTAAAAAAATTCATTTTATATTTTAAATAAAAATGGTTTAAAAACCTAGTTTCAAAAAAACATTTTCTCAATATTATCAATGCAATATATACTGGGGTTAGTTGAATTGTAAATGTCTATATTTGTATTTATATACAAGATGAGTGTAATAACTATGCTTTAGTTTTATTAATATTATAAAGTATGATTTTATTTTTGATATTGAATAATAGCTAGCAGTAACAATACAAATAAAAACAAAAAGTATTAAAAAAAATAATAATAATAATGACTGTATGTATTTACAGGGAAAAATGCAAACTGTTGACCAATAAATTGCAAACTTTTTTGCAAACCATGATACTACTTGTTATAGATAATAAAACAGTTAAATATAGTTAACTGTTTTATCATCTATAGCAAGTAGTATCATTGTTTCCAAAAAAGTATAGCTATAGCTGTTTTTAAAAAGTATAATTATGACCAACCCTTGCTTCAATAAAAACTCCGAGTTAATTTCTTTACATTTAATTTTGTTTAATTTTGTTAATCAGTGTATTAACGCCTAATAATATTTAAACGACATTTTGTCTGACTTTTTTTCCCATAAACTTTAGGAAGTCTTACAAAAGAACTTTGGTTTTTGCGCTAATGCATTTTAAAATCTACCGGAACAAATGTGTTCCAAATGCTTTCTTTGATGTTTTTCTTTTTGAAAAAAAAGGAGTGTTGCGTAGTTTTAGGTAAAAATTAAATGATTAAATAAGAAAATACACAATATTGTTTATTTTCTAGCCTTTTAAAAGATTTTAATTTATTTTAAATTTGATTTTTGCAGTTTCGTTATAAAAAATAGGAAAATGCTTCGGAGTATGTATATAAATTACTTTTCTTTTTATTCATATATTTTTATTAAATTTTTTACAAAAGAAGTTTAGTACTCCTATCATTAAAGATGTTTAATAAAGAAATTTCACAAAGTTCACGGGAAATAAAGTCAGACCAAAATATTATGAAAAGAATTATTATAAAAGTTTAATTATTTTTAAACTCATAATTTATTTGTAGTCCTTGAAATTTATTTGTTCAGTTCGTATAAAAAGTTTGCTTTATACTAGGTTGCAGCTCACGCTTTGCATTTTACCTATAACCAGCTCTGTATATCATAAGCCATCTTTTGAATTTGTTTCTTATTTCCTTAAAATTATATTTATATATTTTAAAGTAGAGAGATATTTATTTAAAGAAAGTATTAAACACATAAAAAACTTTTTATTTTAGATCAATTAAAATCTGAACAATACTACGCAAAAAATAAGTTATGTGGAATTAATGCATATGATACCAAAACGTATTTCTGTAACAGAGAAAAATTATACAAATATAGTCTTTACGAAGTTTGTGGAGATAACGTGTACCTTGCAAGTGAAAACTTTTGTCATGAAGGTAAACCATACTTGAAAAACGAATATAAAACATGCGGATCAAGCGTATACAACATAAAGTCGCAGTTTTGTAATGGCGGTAAAATGTATGAAACCAGTCTATACGAAATGTGCGGAGGCAATGTGTACCTTGCAAGTGAAAACTTTTGTCATGAAGGTAAACCATACTTGAAAAACGAATATAAAACATGCGGATCAAGCGTATACAACATAAAGTCGCAGTTTTGTAATGGCGGTAAAATGTATGAAACCAGTCTATACGAAATGTGCGGAGGCAATGTGTACCTTGCAAGTGAAAACTTTTGTCATGAAGGTAAACCATACTTGAAAAACGAATATAAAACATGCGGATCAAGCGTATACAACATAAAGTCGCAGTTTTGTAATGGCGGTAAAATGTATGAAACCAGTCTATACGAAATGTGCGGAGGCAATGTGTACCTTGCAAGTGAAAACTTTTGTCATGAAGGTAAACCATACTTGAAAAACGAATATAAAACATGCGGATCAAGCGTATACAACATAAAGTCGCAGTTTTGTAATGGCGGTAAAATGTATGAAACCAGTCTATACGAAATGTGCGGAGGCAATGTGTACCTTGCAAGTGAAAACTTTTGTCATGAAGGTAAACCATACTTGAAAAACGAATATAAAACATGCGGATCAAGCGTATACAACATAAAGTCGCAGTTTTGTAATGGCGGTAAAATGTATGAAACCAGTCTATACGAAATGTGCGGAGGCAATGTGTACCTTGCAAGTGAAAACTTTTGTCATGAAGGTAAACCATACTTGAAAAACGAATATAAAACATGCGGATCAAGCGTATACAACATAAAGTCGCAGTTTTGTAATGGCGGTAAAATGTATGAAACCAGTCTATACGAAATGTGCGGAGGCAATGTGTACCTTGCAAGTGAAAACTTTTGTCATGAAGGTAAACCATACTTGAAAAACGAATATAAAACATGCGGATCAAGCGTATACAACATAAAGTCGCAGTTTTGTAATGGTGGTAAAATGTATGAAACCAGTCTATACGAAATGTGCGGAGGCAATGTGTACCTTGCAAGTGAAAACTTTTGTCATGAAGGTAAACCATACTTGAAAAACGAATATAAAGTTTGTGGAAAACGTGTGCAAAACATCAAATCTAAATGCAATACTCTGCATTCTCAATATACCTACCATCCTCGAAAAATAAATTATAAGTATGTTAACGATGCTGATTTTGAAGATATTAATAGCAATCAAGTTGGCAATGAAAATACCAACAGTAATCAAGCTGGGTTTAAAGATTTTAATGATAACGAGGAACAGTTTTAAATATCAGTTTGACAAGCAAATTTCATGTTTTATTTTTTTATACCATAGCAAAGTTGTCCATCAAACTTTATATGTTATTCTAATGATTAGTAAAGTTAAGATGAAGACTAGAACTATGTTATTTACAGTCTTATTTTGATAATTTGTAATTTTGGTGGTACTGTAAAATAAAAATTTAAGTGAATATGCTGTTTTCTATAAATTTTTATTATTTCTAATATATACTGAAAATTAAAATTAAAGATAAAATAGTGTAATAAGTTATGAAATAATTAAAAAAATTAAGTTATAATATAAACGTAAACTCACAAAATAAAATGTTAAGATTTTATTTTGTGAGTTTACGTCACAATAAAATGTTAACATTTCCGAATTGAAGAAAAAGAAATCAAGCTGAAATTGCTCATTGATTACTAATAATTAGAAAGCCATCAAGAAAAGAAAAACAAAAGAAATCTAACATTAAGTATTATTTTTAAAAAAATGAGGTTTTATACAACAAATACATAGGTTTATTCGGAAAAGTTTAAAAAAAATCTCTAACTGAAACAAATTTGAAAATCCTTATTGAATACATATTGAGAGAAAAAGTTAAAATAAACTGCAGTCTCTCGCAAAAGCTTAGAATCAGTTGAGTATTTTTAGGTAAATCTATAA
Organism: Hydra vulgaris; assembly: GCF_022113875.1. Classification (NCBI taxonomy): domain Eukaryota; kingdom Metazoa; phylum Cnidaria; class Hydrozoa; order Anthoathecata; family Hydridae; genus Hydra; species Hydra vulgaris. The sequence continues at coordinate 12,538,392 of NC_061163.1, read as the reverse complement.
TTTATTGAAAATGGCATTCACTTATGACATACACAAAGCTAAGATTTTATTTATGTTATATACATGCACATGTATGTATTCAAAATGAACAATCTTTCTATACTATTTTAAAAACAAACTTTAAAAGGTAATGTTAGACATGACGTTTCAACTTTGCATGTTTAGATAATATTCATAGAATGTATGTTCCATATTTCTCACAAAACACTAATATAAAGTTGCAAGCTAGGGAATGAAAGCAAAAAAAAAAAAAACATTGTTAAACATAGAAAAGCTGATGTCCAAACTGAACTTTGATAAAGGATAAGTCTTGTCATTGACCCTCCATAAGTAGGAGGTGCAGCCACAATTCCATGTGGTTATAACATTAACTCATCAATATTGAAGACATTCTGTCGGGAAACTTATAGATTACACTATGCTAGTTTTTTAATTGTTTCTTTTAAACAAAGCTAAACTCAAATAAAAAAATTAAGATAAATTAAAAAATATATTTTATTAACAAAATCCATATTACAAAGTTTGTTAAAGATATTAGTATGTGTATGTGTGCAATATTTATTTATTTTTTACTACTGTAGAAAATGCAAGTTCAGCAGTTAATATTTGTCTCTTCATGTATTAAAATTCATATAAAACAATGCGATATATTATTTTAGAGTTTATATATTTACGTCTTTATAAAAAAATATTTTAAATTAAGAGTGTATAAAAATGGTGCTCAGCGATAAGACATAATGTCTTCCTCTAGCTCCAGCTATTTATTTCATTGTATATGCATATATATGAATATTGTATTTATAAAATACAATATTCATATATATGTTAAAATAAATAAGCAACAACAACAACAACAACAACAACAACAACAACAACAACAACAACAACAACAACAAATGCTACGCTCTATGTAGACCTGTACCCTTCGTTACCGAGACCCAAACACTTTATAAGATTTTGATTTATAGCCATGAAGTCATTGAATTATTTACTCTTTCATCAAGTATGTTTTCTAAAGAGACTACCAATAAGAGTTATAAGATCTTCAGTGAATGTTTTACAAAACCGATCGGAAAAAAACAATTTAAACCTTTTTGATCATAATTATTTGCGTTATTATGTAATGAAATTTATATAAAACAAATGCTTTTTTTCCCGCAGATTGTATTTTTTAATATAATAAACTGTTTCTCATAATAAAATAAAAAAAACCAACAAAAAGTTTTAGCTTTTTGGGTTTCGGCTAGAAAAATGACACTTTTTGACCGTGAGATGCACTTAATTCAAAAGAGGAAGCAAATATTATTTCTGATTTTTTCCTTAAAGATTATGACTCTAGAAGTTTAGTTCTTATCTTAACTTTTTATGGTGATAATTTTTGATGCTGACATCGAAATAAGAAATCTTCAACCTTATTTTCAACGTTCATTAAGTGCAGAACCAGTATTTTTGATATATGTTTAGACCTTGCTTTTGTGAAAAGAAACTGCAAAAAAGAGGCATTATTAATTATGCTTTTACTGAACAACTGTACGATCAATCAAAAAAAGGAATTTATGCTTCTAAAAAACTGAACAAACACCGTATGGAATGAAAACAATAAAAGATGAATTTAAATTTAGCAGCACAAAAGTATTGATGTTTGTTGTTTTTGTGCAAATAAATTGAAGATTTTTGAAGATTTCACTAATTTCAAGATTGTGGACCAACTATATATTTATATATATTAACTAAATATAAGTTTTATCAACTTCTTGCTCTCATGTTCGGAATTGTGAGGGTTGAGGGAGAGGGTGGGGATGTTGGGCGGACGGTTCAAGAAATGGTTTGCTGTTCAAGAACCATCTTGAACAGCAAACCAAGGATCAGTGGCGTACATTTTCATAATTTCAAAATCGCAACCATACGAGATTTTGACTCCACTTGCATCCACTATGAGAATCAATAAAATCGTTTATACATATTTTGATAAATCTTTATACTTGGCCCTTCATCTAGTTAAGTAATATCACTATTTACAGCAGCGTTAACTCAATGCCTTTCAGAGTCATCTTCATAAAACAAATATTTTACCTTGCAAAAATTGTATTTCCTGTCGCTGAGACAAGATTAGCTAAGATTGTTTCTAATTATGTTGCTAAAATCAGATATCAAAGGTACATTTTCTCTAAGATATTGGACTTTAAGGTATTTAGCCCAACATCCAGTCATTGGCAAGCAAATAACAACATTTCCCGGAAAAGCTGGTTCGAAAAACCACCGAATTTCATGTCATAAATTGGTTTAAAGAAATCGAAGAATGTTTGAAAAAAAAAAAGAATTGATATCAACGAGTTTGACGACCCTGATAAAATTGAGAACTTTGACGAATCGGGATTTGAAGTTGTTCAACGAATATTTACAGCTCAATGCGCTTCAATGCGTTTTAAATTAAAAAAAATGTAATGTTTGGCATTGCATCTTTGCTTGTTTGATTTTTTAAATATTTCATTTTATTTATTTAATTTGAATAATTTTTAAATTTATTTATTTGATTTTGAGATTTCTTGTATTGCTTGTTTGCAAAAACTAGTTTTATCTTAACTTGAAAATATTTGCTTTGTTTGCTTTTTAATTACATTCAATCTTTGGTTTAAAATTTTCAATATTGTCATTAAGCCTTTATTTTAAATATATTTCAATTTACCTATTCAGTCAGAAAACGTATAAAATATTGTAAATAATTGAGAAAAGGAGGCAGAAATATTATTTCTAATTTTTTTATTAAAGATCATAACTCTAGAGATTTAGTTTCATTTTGAACTTTTTATGGTTCAGTTTTAAGTTAACTTTTGATGGTTCAGTTGCAAGTTAACTTTTGATGGTTCAGTTGCAAGTTAACTTTTGATGGTACAGTTGCAAGTTAACTTTTGATGGTACAGTTGCAAGTTACGATTTCATGGTACAGTTGCAAGTTAACTGTTCATGGTACAGTTTCAAGTTAACTTTTGATGGTACAGTTGCAAGTTAACTTTTGATGGTACAGTTGCAAGTTATCTTTTGATGGTACAGTTGCAAGTTAACTTTTGATGGTACAGTTGCAAGTTAACTTTTGATGGTACAGTTGCAAGTTAACTTTTGATGGTACAGTTGCAAGTTATCTTTTGATGGTACAGTTGCAAGTTAACTTTTGATGGTACAGTTGCAAGTTAACTTTTCATGGTACAGTTGCAAGTTTATCTGATAATGATTTTTGATACTGGCATTTTGATGATGAAGATTTTTGATACTGGCATCGATATAAGAAATCTTTAACGTTACTTTCAACATTCATTGAATGTAGAACCAGTGCTTTTAATTTATAATGTTTGCCATCGGTTAAAAATAATTAGAAATTGGTTTTGTGAAAAGAAACTGTAAAAAAGACTGTAACAATGGCATTAATAATTTTGCTTTCACTGAACAATTGTACGAACTTCATATAAAAGAAGAAACTCATGCTGCAAAAAACTGAAAAAACACCATGTGGAATGGAAGCAATAAAAGATGAATGTAAATTTAGTAGCACAAAAAGTTAAAGTATTGATGTTTGTAGCTTTTGCGCAAATAAATCGAAATTTCAAGATTTTAGGAATTTTAGGATTGTGGACCAACTATATAATTAATTAAAATTTAAGAAAAAATTTTGATTTGCTAAACCGTGGGAGTTTTGTTGGTAAATGAAATAAATCTTTTATCTCTTCAAACTATTAAAAAAAAATTGGTTTAATTTGGTATGTTGTTGTACTTTAACCCATCCCAATTTGACCCTAATGAACAAATTTTAATACGCAGAGTGTCGTAAAATATTTCCAAAGGTATATTTTCCTGAATTTATGTTTTTTATTTTTTATTTTAGATGACTATTTATACTTGCGCCATTCTTTTTAAGTTAAACATTTTTACATTTTTTGAGTTTTTACGGGTATTTGCAAACAATCGGCGCAAATAGACATTTACATATCATTAGCTCTATAATAACGTCATTACAAGTAATGGAAGGTTTTTTATGCAGTTCACCCACTTCAAGCCCTGGCTTTTTAAAAGGAATTTATACAAGATTAGCTAAGTTTCTCCTCCTGCTATCATGTTAGAGAGCTTCGTATATCCGCAGCCATAAATAAAACTGTGAAGCTGGAGAATAAAATATTTATATTATAAAACCATGAAAGGTTAAAAAATAATAACGTAAAGATAAAACTGCTTCACTTTAAAATAGCTTTTTGCAAAAACAAAATCTATAAATTTCTAATTTAGAAATTATTTACATTTAGACTATTGAGAAGTGCAGAGATTATTGTAAACTTTCGGAAAAAAATCAGACCATTAATTAAAAATTAACAAATATGGAGCTGTTTCACACGCCTTGAATTTAATGAAATTTAAGTTGCATTTTTCCAATTTCAGGCAGGCTTTTAATCTTGGAAATAAAATACTCAAAGAGATCAATGGAATCGCTGACTAAATTTCTCTCACCAAGGAATCGCAGTGTTTGACCTGCGACATTTCTGATTCTGCATTTTTTAAAGTAAAACCTAATATCATAATTTTGATATTTTAGTCTTATTATTTAAGAATAATTTTCCAAGATAATATTCCAGATAACCCTAATACTTTTATTTGTGAAGATCATTGGCCTAAAAACTATGAAAAAGTTTTAGTTTACGGGAAGTTAAGACCAAAGCATCCATTTGTATTTTCTTGTGTAAATCCAAGTCAAATTCCGACTCCATTTGCACCACCAAGACCAACTACTCAATAATTGCCATCTTTAAGAAGTACTTTTCCTGATGAAATGGAGGCTTTTGTGAAAGCTAATAATATTTCTTCTTTGAAGATTTGTTTAATAAAATAATGTCTTAAACTATGTCTTTTTCCTACTCAATAATATCTAGTATCAATCAATACTGTTTACATCTTCAATTTGCTGATATATTGAACAACTTGGGTGTTCTAAAGTTTATTTTGAAAATAAAAAATGATTTATCCTTTGATAACTATCACTGTGGTGTTAAGTGCACCATAAAACCATTTTCTTACAATCGTATGAATATTATTGACTGTATTAGCCGTCTCCATGCTGCAAAGCACTATCTGAATTCTTTACTAATCGATCGGAAGAAAAATATTATTATTGAATAGATCTTAAGTATAAAATCATTAATGTTTATTGGTAAAAATAAGTATTTTCCTGATATGATAGCTAGGGTATTTGAGTACTTTTCATTGGCAAGAATTCTTTACTCTCGATTACGTAATGACTACAAACTACCAAGTATATCTTTGATGACAACCTCTAACATTTCTAACTTTAGTTGACATCTAAAGTTAGAAATGTTGAAGATAATGCTTTTTAAAATTGTATCTCAAAGACAGTTTATTCTACTTATTAATGAAATTTATGTTAAACTACAAGAAGGTAACATTTTTGGTAAATCTGTAAATCCCCAAGTCTTAGCAAAAACAGTTTTGGGTTTAATAATTTGTTCTTTATTTAGTGGAAAACAATTTTTGTATAAAGCATTACTAGTAAAAGGTTTAGATGCTAATTTTTAATACGATCAAACAGTGCAAGAAATTAAAGCGATAAAAAAATGTTTCTGTTGTTGCTATTCTTCCCGACAATAACAAAATAAATAAACAGTTTTTTGGAATGTTCAATTTCCGTAATACTTGGTGCACTAATGATAACATTTTCCTTTTGTATGACTTTGTTCATTTAATAAAATCTATTCGCAAGAATTGGCTCACAAAACAATCGCAAGAACTATGCTTTACTTACAAAGGTTATTCAAGGACTGCAAAATGGTCAGATCTTAAAAAACTTTTTCTTTTTGAAAAGGATGCTATTGTGAAACTGTCTAAACTTAATAAAACAGCAGTTTTTCCTAAACCAATTGAACATCAAAATGTATCAACTTGTTTAGGGGTTTTTTGTGATGAGACTGTACTTGCTATAAAAATTCATTTATCCATAAAAAATGTTGAAGACGCCACAGTGTTTTTATTTATTTTTATCAAATTTTTGAAAATTGTTAATGTTAAAGGACTTTATGAAGATATTTGTACTAGAGATAAATATTGTGCTTTTTTTCATCAAACAATGATAAACGATTGAACTTTCTTTTAAATTTGGCTGATATTAGGTACGGCGAAATCGCGTTTTACGGAGCCGATTTTTGTGCTAAAATTTTGTTCCACGTTTTTTTCACTGTTTTTTAGGTAGCGTTAGACAAACGTTTTTTTGTGGTGTTTCTTTTTAGAAACATATATAAACATAGATATTTTTCTAAAAGAAAAAGGGTTAATCTTGATTTTTATGTGGCTTTTAATGTATAATTACTAATTTTTCACGGTTTGTTATGGTCCTGAAAGTTTAGTATATGTTTTCATATTAATTTATAGTAGAAGAAATGTTGAGCCCGCTTTTTTTATTATTGATTTATCTTTCTACATGCATTTTCTAAGCATATGCCAATTTTCAACCAAAAAAAAAGGAGCAGAATAACACAGAATAACATAGTTTACTATGTGTTATTCTATATATACCACTTTTTATAAGTTGCCTTAGGCAAACGTTTTTTTGAGGTATTTCTTTTTAGAAACACATATAAACATAGGATATTTTTTGAAAGAAGGTGAAGCTTGATTATTATATTATTTTTAAGTATGGTTTCCTAACTTTTTTATAATTTTTTTTGCTGAAAATTTTCAATGAAAATTTAGTCGATGTTCTCACATTAATTTCGTATCTAAGAAATATTGAGCCCGCTTTTTTTATTAGTTATTCTACTTTATACATGTATTTTCTTTTTGCCTGCCAAATTTTAGCCAAAAAAAAAAGGGAGCAGATATTTAACTAAATGCAGCACTTTTGGTACCTAATTTCTGTTTTTATGATTTTTTTTTTGGTAACAGCGAACACTATTTAAATACGGGGGCGGATAGGGGGGCCAGTTCATAAAAAAAAAATTTTTTTTCTGCATAATTTTTATTTTTATTATTATATAACAGTATAGAATGAAAAAAAATGAGTTGCACAAGTACATAGATTCTTTAACAGATAGTAAGAAAATTTTTTTTTTCATAAGTATATTATTGATAACTATTTTTAAAACAATAACATAAATGTTAAAAACATTACTCTTTTTGTTTATCTTGGTAAGATAATCTTAAGTATAAAAAGATTAATGTATTAGATTAAAACTGTTTTGATTTTATTAATAGATAAAAGTATTATTTCAAAGGTATCATTAAAATACCATATAAGTATACAAGTTTGTTAATACACAAATAAGTATTAAAAATACTAATTTGTGTATTAATCCATTGTTAAGAATACATTATTTTATGATTTATATAATTTGTTACTTTTTTTTAATTTCAATAGAAGTCTACAAATCAAATTTATATTGATTTATTCTTAACAAACATATTTTTTAGCGTTTAGTTTAAAAATGATATAAAAATTACACTTATTATCTTTTATCATTTTCCTGTTGTATACTAGTTGTATTGTATGTAGTATTACTACTTCATCCTTTAAATATTATTTAAATCATACAAGCATGTCTTATATTTGCTTCTTGTTTAGATCTTAGCACTATTATTATAGATTTCTTGAGATTTCGTAAGTATAGTTCCCATAATATTTTTGCATTACCTCAATGTTTCTAAAGTTTTTATAAATATAAGATATAATTATTATTGTCTAATACCTTTTTTTTATTTGTATACTAATTTATATATGTTTATTGTTTACATAAGTATATACCCATTCTTAATTTTAGCTTCTTGTTTATACTCATATAATCTTTATACTTTAATTTTTATTTTTTGAACTTTTGACAATAACAAACTGTTATTTTTTATTGTACAATTTTTTTGTTAACTTTAGTTGAATCAACAAGGTCTACCATTTGTAAGTTTGTATATTATAACTTCTGTTAGGAATCATAGTAATAACAGTTTAAACATGTTTGTCAAGGTTTAACTCATATTTTGTTTAATCATCTCTCCTTTTATCACTTGCTATAGTTATCAATTTTGAAAAACAGTAATTTTTATTCTGTAAATATATTTAATGTCACACTTATTATTTTTTTTGTGGCGTCTTACTTCTTTTTTAACTTTAGAACCATCTTCATCTGGTACAGTTGGTAAGTTCTAAAAACCTGTTATGCATTCCTTATCAATGCAATATTTATTTTTTACAACAATCTTTTAACCTTAGTTCTAACTCTAACTGCAACAAGTGGTAAGTTTAAAAACTATTACTGTGTAATATGTGTATGCATTTCTCAACAATTGCAATATTTATTTTCTATTAAAACTTTTTAAACTGAGGAACATCCTCATCTGATACAATGGAACATCCTCATCAATTGCATTATTTGTTATTTGTTTTTTATTAACTTTTTTACCTTAGTTTTATCGTCTTCTGCATCAAGTGGTATGTCTTAATAATATTACTTTTTTATATGTGTATACATTATTCATCATTTGCTATATTAATTTTTTATTACAACTTTTTAATCTTAGGATTGTGTACATCTTCTACAATTATTAAATTTTAAAAATTTTAACTTCTTACTAATACTTGTGTATGCATTTTTCATTAATTGCAATTTTTCTTATTACAACTTTTTAACCTTAGTTCCATGTTCATCTGCAACAACTGGTATGTCTAAAAACTATTAATTTTTAATTTGTGCACATTTCTCAGCAATTGAAATATCTTTAAATAACAACTTTTTCTACCTTTAGTTTCACCTGCTCAAACTTCTGCTGGTAAATTTATGTGTTAAAAATGTATCTGAATGGTTATCAAATTTGTTTAATACATTTATATTGTGTTCTCATTTGAGTTCTCATAAAAAGAAAATATTTAAATTTTTACTCTTATTAAAAATTTGTTTACCTATAAGTGATTTATTAGTCAATAATTTATATATTTAGATTTGTATTAAGTTTTACATAATGCCATTTGTTACTAATATAATTATTGTTTATTTTATAGAGCTTACATATGAAGCCTACAAAATTTACAGGACCCAGCATCCTGGACTCACCAGCAACAAGTTATATTTGCGTTGGGTCCAGTTTGGGGGCAAAGATGACCCCCTTTTTAGATGGCCCTATTATCACCCAAAAAGGCGTGCTGGTGGCAACAGCAGAGGAGTTACAGGAAGTGGTTGCGCCAGAAGAGGTCGACAAAGAGGGAATGGTGGCAGCCATTATATTAACTTCAATATAAACAATTAAAAAGTTAACATGGTGCCACTCTTCCTTTATTTTTTTTTTAAAATATCCAATATTCGTTTGTATATTTTTAAAGAAAAATAATTTGTTTTCTTTATTGTAACAATTTTTAAATTAAATTATTTTTGGCATTTTTTTATTTTCATCTAAATTTTTTGCCAAAATAATTATAAAAAAGAATTTTAGGAATTAATAAGTGAAGTAGTTGCAATAAATATTTTGCATGTTTTTAATGTTGTATGTGATAAAACAAATTTAAAAGTGGTACCCATAGATAATTACCACTTTCAAATGCAAATAAAGTGTCATGAGAATTTTATAGCCTATAATAAATGCAAGTTTTAAAATGAGTACCATTTTAAATGTTAAGTGTTATTAAATGTGTAGGAATCTTTTGCATACTTTTTTAGTTTTTTTATTTTAGTTGATTTAAAATGTTTATTTGACTTTTGTAAAAATTATTTTATTTTTAAATAATCAGGCTTTTATTTACAGTTCCTAAAAAATTGATTTGCATTATTCAGATTTAAATATTAGTTGGACCATAGTTGAACTATTACTTGATTGTATTAGGTATGTATTGTTAGTATATTCTTTTAAAAAAATATATATTTTTATGTTGTATTATCAATTATTACCAATTTATTATATATTAGTTTTATAATCTCTGTTTAAGATAGCATTTTAACATTTTTTGTGAAATTGTCATTAATTTTTTTTTTTTTTCATGTTTAGGGCGACAGGGAGGCGGCATACGCTTCATTTCAAAAAAAGCAATTTTTATAACCACTAGTTACTATTTTTCATAGTATTGAAATATTATATATATTTTTTAATAATTTAATCATTTTAGTAAATATTAGAATATTTAAAAGAATGAAATTTTGATAGGGTGTGTTAAACCTTACCCACAACTTAACACCCAACTTTAAGATAGACCTGTAATACTCGCTAGTGATGTATAATAAAATAATACCAACATGTTATACATAAATATTATCAATTTCATAAAAAAAAACTCTATTTTATGTAGAAAAAGTGTTTTTTTGTGCGGTGTTGGTGGCGAATTAGCACCCCCTCCGGATCCCTTGTTGCGCCATTTACCTAGAAATAAATTTAAAATTTAAGACCA
>NC_061163.1:12477981-12525481 GCF_022113875.1 Hydra vulgaris | reverse complement strand
ATAGGATACTATAGTATACTAATAAGTATGACAAAAAAGTCGTTCCGACCCTGAGCAAAAAAACTTTTTTAAAAGTGCATAATTGATAAACGTCTTAAAGACGCATTTTTAATGTCTTTTTATAGTAAGAATAAGATAAAAAAAGACATCTTTTCAATGTCGAAAAAAGATGTCTTTTAGATTTGCATATTCGATTAAAAAAAGACGTCTTAAAGACATCATAAATAAGACTTTTAAAGACGTATTTTCAACGTTTTTTTCCCCTCTGGAAAATTGAATTTTAAATTGTTTTACGCATATCAATCTTAAAAGAGTGACACTAAAGCGAGACTTTTTTAAACGAGTTTTCCGATATATAAAATAAAATAAATAAGTCTCGCAAAAAGGCGTATAAATCGATGAAATCTTAAAAACTATTCTTAGAATAGTTAATTTTTGTCTTTTAGTGGTAATTAATTACATTGTTCTTTAATAAATTATTTTCTAGCAATAGTTTTTTACGTTTTTTTTGTAGCTGTTTTTTATGGATTTTGATTCACTGTGCAGCGGGCATACCCATATGTGCGGCCCTGGCGCAGTGGTTTGAGCGCTTGCTTTATAACCAGGAGATCCAGGTTCAAAACATGCCTTGGACATATTTTTGCGTGACAATAAGGAAAGAGGCGTGAACCTCTTGGTTAAATGTACTTCCGCGGTATTCTGTGACAAAACCATTAGGTCTTCTTGAGGCACCTAAATAAACAAAAAATAAAAAAATAAAGAGCGACTTTTTTTTAATGTTTTAAGATGTTCTAAATTAGCTAAAGTTATTATTGTTTTAGCGTATGTTGTATTAAATAAGTATGAAATAAATTTATGTATTTGTCCTGTTTTAGAGTATGTTGTGAAATAAACCAAATATACGATTTTAAAATGCTTCTCAACTTCACAAAAAATACTAAATTGAAAATGTACTTTTGATCTAAAATATTGCAAAAACCAATGATATGAGTTTTTTGAACTATTTTAGGATCAAAACTATATTTTCAATTTTATACTGAACTTGAGAAGCATTCTACAGTTGTAAATTTAATTTGTTTCACAACATGTTTGAATAATCATGAATGTTTTGAGAGTATTAGTACCTGCTAAAGTATGTCAGTTTTCATTGTGTGATTATATGATTATATCATAACAGGTATTTATTATGTGTAAAATATAAAAAAATTCATAAAAGGTATTTATTATGTGTAAAATATAAAAAAATACAAATAATGACTGGATACCACCTTAAAGTTATCGTCAATTACATCAAACTCTTAGTTACCCTGTTTAACGTTTGATATCTTTTTTCTAACATTGCCATGTTAGAAAAAAGATATCAAACGTTAAAATGGGGGACTAAGAGTTTAATGTAATTGACTATAACTTTGAGGTGGTATCCAGTCATTACTTGTATTTTCTTATATATTACACATAATAAATACCTTTTATGAATTACTCGCATAATAGATAAAAATCTAAAAGGTAATGCAAAAATTTTTTTGATTTGAAAAAAAATAATTGCTGACTCGGCAAAAAAACTTGAAAAAGTTAACGTCCTGTCATATCAAGGTTGTTTTAATTATAATTATTATTTATTTACTGTTTCATTAATGCCTAATTGTTAACACAAGCCCTCGGAATTAGGGTAGGCATTCGGCACTTGGCAATGCTGACTTAACTGCTAACCTAAAATTGTTTTAGGTTGGTAAAAAACGTCCCACCTTGTTTTTATGTTTCATCCAAAATGGTTTTCTTGAAAGATAGGGTAATTTAACTCTAAAGTTTACGCTTCCTTTATGCCGAAAAAAAGTCTAGAGTAGGCATAAAACCTCAAATCAGTAAAGGATACAGTATTTTTTAATGTTTAAGATAGCTAACAGACATGGCGCAAACTCGAAACATTTGTATGTTCATACTTGTGTCAGATAATGATGCTTTGCAAAATATTGCAATGATTGGAGGCTGAAACTAAAAAAGCTCTAAAATTCAAATTTTTGAACGCTTAGAGATTGTAAAACAATATTTAAAATTTATCAATGAACATAAATTTAGTTAAGAATAGCAAAAATTATTTCATCAACTTGTTGCTTTCACATTTGGGACAGGGGGAACAAAATTTAAGGGCTTTTTTTGTTCCGAGCCTTCAATCATTGCAACTTTTTAAAAAGCATCTTTATTTGACATAAGTATAAACATACAAATGTTTGGATTTTGCTCCATGTTAACTATTTCAAACACTAAAAAATGCTGGATTCGTCACTGCCACCGATCTCTTGTTTTTAGAACAAATTTGCTTCAGAATTCAGCATTTAAACGCTGCAAATGTGCAATAAATATATATATACATATAAATTTTCAGCCTAAGACAAATATCTTAAAAAATATGTAAAAAAATATTCTTTAAATGTACTTTTAAAGTTCGAGTATGCAGTTTAAATCTATCCAAAGCCTTTGATACTGTCAACCACAAGATTCTTATCAACAAACTATGTAATTATGGAGTAGCTCACTCTAACTAAAAGTGGCTGCAATGCTATTTAGAAAATCGTAAACAAGTAGTACCATTTGATTTAACATGCTCCCCATTTAAGTCAATAAGTTGTGGAGTTCCACAAGGATCAATACTTGGACCTTTACTGTTTTTAATTTATACTAATGATATTTATTTGTCATCAAAAATACTTAATTATATTATTTTTGCTGACGATACTAATGTTTTCTATTCTGATTCAAATTTAAAAAATATTTATTGTAATGTAAACACTGAACTAACATATCTCAATGAGTGGTTTATAGCAAATAAACTTTCGTTGATTATTGAAAAAACAAAATATATTTTGTTTGCTAAACCATCTAAATCCGAGATTCTTCCACTCACACTACCAGAACTAACTATTAACAATATTAAAATAAAAAGAGTGTTTTCAATGAAAATACTTAGAATAATTTTTGACGAACATTTAAATTGGAAAAGCCAAGTAAAGCTAGTCGAGAACAAAGTCTCAAAGACTTTAGGGATAATGTATAAGACTAAACCACTTTTGAACAAAATATGTTTAAAAAATTTATATTTTTCGTTTATACATAGTCATATTAACTATTGTAATATTGCCTGGGCAAACAATCACTCATGTTTTCTAAAAACTATTTACACAAAACAAAAGCAAGCAAGTCGATTAGTTTCGGGCTTGGATAGATACGAAAGTGCCGAGCCGTTACTCAAAGAAATAAATGCCCTAAATGTATTCAAATTAAACATCTACCATAACTTGTTATTTATGTTTAAACTTCAAAACGAATTAATTCCAAAATATTTTTATAAAAACTTCTCTCTTATTAATCATAAATATAAAACAAGACACTCAATAAATAATTACTACATCCCACTAACATTACTCAAAAAGTCTGACTTCTCAATTAAATGTCGGGGACCACGCTTGTGGAACTCGGTTCTTGATGAAAATATGAAAAAAATAAAATCTATTGATATATTTAAAAAAAGAGCAATATAAAAACACTTACTTAATTTAAACAATACGTACATTCTTTCATTTTTTTAATTAAAAAAAAAATATATATATATATATATGTATTTTGCGTGTGTATATATATATATATATATATATATATATATATATATATATATATATATATATATATATATATATATATATATATATGTGTGTGTGTGTGTGTATGTGTATGTGTGTATATGTATATATAGATATATGTATATATACATGTATATATATATGTACATGTGTATGTGTATATATGTATATGTGTATATGTATATGTATGTGTGTATGTATATATGTATTTGTGTGTGTATGTGTGTGTATGTATATGTGTATATGTATATATGTATATGTGTGTATGTATATGTATATATGTGTATATGTATATGTATATATATATATATATATATATATATATATATATATATATATAATATATATATATATATATATATATATATATACATGTATGTATATGTGTGTGTATGTATATATGTATATGTGTGTATGTGTATGTGTGTATGTATATATGTATATGTGTATATGTATATGTGTGTAAGTGTATATGTGTATGTGTATATGTATGTGTGTATGTGTATATATATACATATATCCTTCTTATATATATTCTTCTTGTTTTCTTTTTGTTTGTCTGTTTTAATTTTGTTTAAAAAAAAAATATGAGTAGATGAACTTAAATCTATAAAATGTTCGGAATCTTTTTTAATTTAAAATATCTTTTGTATATTTAAATATATATTATGTTTATTGGATATGTATACGCATATGTACGGATTTGTAAATTATTTTTTCAAACTTTTTTATTTTTTATTATTTTCAAACTTTTTAGTTTTGTCAAACTTAAAAAATTTTTTTTCAACTTTTTGATTTTTTAAAACTTTTTAATTTGTTTTTTTTAAACTTTTTTTAATTTCAATCTTTTATATATTATTGGATATTGTAAAATTTTTTTTATTTTTTTTATTTTCACGAAAGTTAGATATGGGATAAAAATTCAATTTATTAAAACCATTCAATAATGAGAAAGCGAGAAAGCAGTCGCCGAAGCTAGCTCCGTGAATCCATTCTTCTTTGTTATAATAGTTTTTTACAAGAAATTTTTATTTGAAATAGCTTCTAAAGCTTTTCCAAGTTCTACATTATCTTAAATAAATTTTCTGTAAGCACAGTAAAATTGAATTTTTAATTACGAAATACTTCTCTTAAAACAAGAAACACGTTTTTTGTTTTAAGAAATAAATATTCTACCCTGTAATTTATTTTTAAAAACAAGAAAGAAATTTCTTGTTTTGAGAAATAAATTTCTTAAACTACACTTAATAGATTTACGATTTTGCTGTGAGTTCTGATGAGTTGTTTGCAACTTTGAAAGATTTTAAGAGTTTTGGCATTCATTGTAACCAGAAAGTCTAAGGGAGTCTCATCCGTAGGTATTTTTTAAAACGATGACTTAGAATATCAAAAATTAACCAGTAGTCTGGTGAAAATAAACTATTCAAGATCTAGTGGCTAGTTTTTATCAATAAAAACTATTTTCAGAAGGATTTTAGCTTCGATTCTATCCGTTTTTACACCTTTTCGGACCTTTGCATACAAAACCTTTTACCATTTTTATATTGCGATTTTGGTCAAAGGATGCTAACACCAGTACCAAACACCTCTAAGATTTTATCATGATTTGAATTTTATCTCTGCAGTAGGTTCAATATACATCTCCCAAAGTAGTAGGAAAAGTAGAGTTCTGGGCCATTTTCATTTGTAACTATATTTTCAACCATATTTTCAATAAAATATATGGTTCATTTTCAAGCATAGCGTGTATAAATTGTATAATTAAGAAATAAATTTTTAAATCAATTTTTTAGATTTAAAAATCAGTTTTCAAATTACTGCTAATATCGCATCTTGTGTCACAGAGCCCTTTCAAGACCTAACGAAGTCACAGGTCCTAAAAGGACCCAGACTTCGTTAG
Organism: Hydra vulgaris; assembly: GCF_022113875.1. Lineage (NCBI taxonomy): Eukaryota > Metazoa > Cnidaria > Hydrozoa > Anthoathecata > Hydridae > Hydra > Hydra vulgaris. Next base: position 12,519,946 of record NC_061163.1, on the reverse strand, counting down.
GTCTTGAAAGGGCTCATTCTACGCTCAGTTTAGAAAGAGATCTAATATATATATTGAAATTTGCTTCCATCAGAAATAAGTTGCCCTAATCGATCAGAAATTATAACTGCAAATGCCATAGTATTTGCTGGAGAAGCTGTATTAAATTCTGCTTTAACTTGAACATCTATTATTGATGGCTTTAATATTGCTGATTGTTTACTTATATCAAAAACAAAAAGTTGATAAAAAGTTTTATAGTCTTGAGGATTTATGCTGTATTGTGATATAAGTTCATTCATTCCATAAAAATTTTCAGTAAATAGAGCTGCATCTCTATAAGCTCTTGAAAATTGTTGATCTGGGAATGACAGATTATAATTAACAATTTCAGGATAACTTCGTGAATTAAGCGTTACGTACATTTTTTTCAAGTTACAATGATCAAATATTGCAGGATTTTGTTCTTGATTGGAATTTTTATTTGTTTGGAATCAAACAATGATAAATCTAGGTCTTGTACTAGATGATGTTACATTCAGCGTCTAAGTAAAATCAGTAGTTTGTGGAACAATTATCGATTCACTACGTCTTTCAATATAAGATATTGGTAGAGTTGCTTTTGATGGCATTTCTTTATTAAGCTTAAGTTCATATTCAAGAGATGGTGTAATATGTGATACTTTAGTAAGATTTACTTTTCATGCAGCTACACTAGCAGCTCTAAAAATTGCATTATTATCACTTTCTCTAATTAGAGTAAGTGTATGTGTTAATCCATAAACAACTTTATCATAAGTATCACAAAATCCAAAAATATGTTTTAAAGGAACAGAAAAGGAAAATTTTCTTTTTGTATGTGGCTCTTGAATTAAATAAGATTGTCTTGGTGCAAATCCTAAATTTGTAGCAATTGCTGCAGTTGTTGATAAATCTTTATATCATAATTGGTTCATACGTTGAACATTTTGAAAGTAATTAGGATATTTGAGCAATCCTAACATTGTAGTTGCTCTACCTAAATTATTAATATTTTCTACAATTTGACCAGATAATTGATATTCTGTTCTAGTAAATAAGTACATAAGACCATTGTTTACAAGTGTTACAGCATCTGCATTAGCATAAGATGTTCCATCTGCTTTTACAAGTCTTCCTTCAATCAAAATATAAGCTTAAGATGGAAGTGTAAACAAGCCTTCCTGATTAATAGGGATACTTATTTCAGTACCAGGATTATCTAAATTTATCATTTTACTTTGATATTCATGGTATTCAAAATTTTCAATACTCTCATCAATTATTGGTTTTTCTGTAATATTTAATGTGTCAGAAGATGCCATTTTTTTATTAACAAGATAATTTTTTTAAATCATTTTCAAGAGTCTAAATTTTTTTAACTTTATCTTAATAATGTATCTGGATCCATTCAGGACCTAATAATATATCTGGCTAATCTCTTCGTATCTCTTCAAATTTACACTGTTCTAAGACCTTGACCTTTTTTAACTCAACTAACTTTAGCTAAATCTTGTATTCTTATTGCATTTGAAGTTTTCTTTTTCGATTTATTGTCACTAGATTTAATTGCTGATCCAAAGATAATTCTACTTAAATCTGTTTTTACTTCACTGTTTTTGACTTCGTTAGATTTTTTGGATCTGTAGGAACTAGATGGATTATTAGCTACAGATTCAATTAAATTTAAAAGAATTTGTTTACTTTCAGGTGTGAGCTCTTTAGTTGATTTATTCGCTTTTTGTATTATTTGTTTTCCTTTATTTACTACGACGTCTGTAGCAGTAGATACTGCAAAAGTGGTAAGTTCTTTTCCTGCAGACTTTGCAGTATCTATTGCAGTTTTTCCTAAATCACTAGCAGCTGCTTTACTAGCTAAAGCTCTAGATGCTGTTAGTGCATTCCTTAATGCTTGTCTCTGAAACATATTTCTCATAGAACTAAATAGTCCACTTCCGCCAATAACATGTTTCTTAATATATCTATTGTTATTTATAATGAGCATTTTTATTTAGTAACAATTTTTTTAATTCATTATAACAATTCATGCTTCGCTAATCTTGATCTGAAATGAATCTACATAGATTTAAACTTCGTTAAGCTTTTCAAGCCTAAGTATTTATTTTCCTACTATAAGCCTAATTTATCTATTTTCTTAAATTACTAGACAACATATTCTTTGTAGCAGATAATGTTCTAACTAAATCTGAAGATTCTGCTCGATTATATACATTACTAATATCATCAAATATTCCACTTCCACTAACATTATTCTTTTTTTGTACCTCTTTATAATATTCAAAATCAATTATGCCTTGACGTAACAACTCATCACAAATTGAAACAGCTTCATTTATAGCTCAAGTATTATCTGCTTTTAACGCAAATATGCGTAATTGAGGCATTTTAACTAGTTCATCTGGATCACTAGGAAGAATTACTACTCCTTTTCCAGACTTTCCAGTTATTTCTTCCCAAATTGGTTTTATTATTTCTTTGTATTTATAACTTCTAGATGATATTGGCTTATCAGGATTTAGATTAGTACGAATTGCATCTGTTCGCTCTAAAATTTGTTTATACGTTTTACGATCATCATTAGTATATTTAACGGGATGAGATTTTACTATTAACTCCCAAAGACCAGGAGTTCCAATGCATTTTTTACTTTCAATAGTTATATCATTACTTTTAATTGTTATCGGTTTTTTACCAATGTAAAAGTTTTCATTATCTTCATTGTAATGTATACCAAATGTAGTATCTGATACCTTTTTACTATTTTTAGCAGTATATAACTTTAGATATTCTGTTGCGATAGCTCCTAATGTCATGTTATTTACAACTTCAGGTGGCATGATTGCTTTTGTTTCATTTATTACTTCAGGATTTAGTAAAGCTAGTGTTCTTTCAGAACTTGAAAAAGTAATTGCTAATTGATCAGCTTTATTTTCTAATTTAGATAAGCCTTCTTTTAATCCAGATTGACTATCTATTAGTGGTTTGTACATTTTTGTTAAGTTAATCTGTAAATCATCAGCGCCTACTTTTTCATTCAAAGAATTCTGATATATATTTTTTCTTGATTCTTTTACTTCTTTAATAATTTGATCTTTTTTATCAGGATCTGTAGTTTTTAAAAATGGCATTTTATATATGCAACAATTTTTTTTTAATTATTTGCATAATCAAGAATAGCTAAATCTCTTTGATATCTATAATGTTTTACTTGAACATAATATATGTTTTACTTAAACATATATTATGATTTAATTAATATTTATTTTGCTAATATTTTGATTTTTATTAAACCTATTCTATAACAATTCCATCGCCTCTTTCATAGCTTTCTCTTTACTTTGGTTGAATATTGATTGTTTAGTTTGTTCATTAATTTCATTTTTAGATTTTGTTCTATTTTCTTCAATCATTTTTTGAAACTTTTCATATTCTGAAACTATCATTGTAAACTCTACATTATCGATATTACCATCTTTTAAAGCTTTAGAAATATGGTCGCTTATAGAATTTAATTTTGCATCTGCTAATATTTTAATCTTTTCATGCTTTTCTGATTTTATATTTAATTTTTTAATTACTTAAGATCCTATTAATGACATTAAACCAATACCTAATGCTGCATCTTCACATGCAATAGCTACTGGTGTTCCAACTATTGTTGTTAAAAACCAATACCAACAGCTCCAAGTGTCATAGTAGTAGCTAGTAATGAATTATCAACAACTAAAATTATTCTTGAAGCTCTATGATACTTTTTACTCAACATAGCTCTTCTTTCTCTTTCACATTCTATTTTACTTTGAATTTCATTTATCTTATCTAATCAATATCGCTGATCTATAGATAGTGGTGATGCAGTTGGATCAACTCTAAACTGGCTAAGATCTGGAAAATACTTTTACATTCTTCATTTTTACATTCTTTGTTATTATAGTCCCTATTATATTCCATTCTTTCTATAAATAAAATTTCATTTTAAGTTATTTTAATAAGTTATATTTTTGATAATTAAATCTCTTTTATTTACCAAAATTAAATATAGATTTAGCGTAGCCAGTATCACTTTGTGATTTAACAGAGTCTTGATTACTTTGTGATCTATCACTGTCTTTATCTTTGTCAGATTTAGTATTATCTTTATCACATATTTTATCAGTAATTAATTCTTCTATACTTGATAATATAGATCTAACAGAGTCTTTATCACTTTGTGGTTCTTCTTTTGGTTTTACATTTTTAGCTTCGTAAGATCATTAAACTACAACTGTGGATAATTTATTTTACGTGCAAAAAAGTCATATTAATTTACATGTACATAAAATAAGCTTACATGATATTCCTGTAGAAAAGTTGCTAGATTGTGATGCTGTATATCAATTTTTTGTTGACATAAGACTTCGTGATTTTTCAGTGTTAGCTTTTTGCAAAACGTTTTTGACTACTGTAAAAAACTCATTTGTAAAAGCTGTTTACATAATTGTAATCAAGTTTTTGTAATTGAAATTACATATTAAGTTATCAATAATGATAGAAACCCATATTGATAATAAAGTAATCAACAAATTATTAATCGTAAAAAATAATATTATATAAAAAAAATAAATCTGGCTGTGGAAAATCACTGAGCAATGGTTCAATAAATTCATCATCATCAGAATCAACCTAGTCAGCAAAAACTTGTTTACGCCTTTGCTTACTTTGCTCAGGATTTTTTAGATAATCTGCTACCAAAGCTGATGTATCCAGTTCTGCACATGCCAAATTGATGCCTGAATTAGATGTTAAATATAAAGAAATAGTAAACAACAACTGTGGTTTTTATTTTATTTATATTTTATTTTATCTTTTTTTTTTATTTCAATTTCAAGTGTAAAAAAAAACTTAAAAAAAATATATAAATTTTCATACAAAAGTTTAATAAAACTTCATTAGCAGTATATCAGGTGTCATATTAAGTTACATGTACATAAAATAAGCCTACATGATGTTTCTGTAGACAAGTTGTTAGATTGTGACGCTACAGATCTGTTTTTTGTTGTTAATGTTTTTTGTCGAAATAAGACTTGGTGATTTTTCAGTGCTAACTTTTTGCACATTTTTTTTATCCCTATAAAAAGCCAATTTCAGTTTTTACTCATTAAAAGCTGTTTACATAACTGCAATCAAGTTTTTACAATTAAACATACTCATTAACTAATCACTAATGGTAAAAACCCATATTGATAATAAAGTAATTGACAAACTATTAATAATAAATAACATTATTATTATAAAATATAAACCTGGCTGTGGCAAATCACTGGGCACTGGTTCAATAAATTCATCATCATCAGAATCAACCCAATCAGCAAAAACTGTTTTACGCCTTCGCTTAGTTTGCTGAGGATTTTTTACATAATCTGAATCCAAAGCTGATGTATCCAGTTCTGCACATGCCAAATTAGATCTAGCTTGTGCATACGTATCTGCATATAAAATTTATTACTTTATTTATTTCAAAAAATTAACTAAATACCATTTAAAATACTCTTTGAAATTAATAAAAATATATTAAATATAGTAACCATAACAATGCAAAACTCTGGCTTCAGTTAGACACTCTCAATCAGCATTTGAGGGTTCTCTTTGCTTCACTGACATTTCTAGACGTGTAGCACGTAAATGATTGGGCCAATAACAAGTTTCAGGCTTTTCTCCGAGCCAGCTAACTGGCACAACTGCCACAGAATTCTCTATTCTAAAATGCAAAATTGCAAAGCTCATCTGAAACAACAAATTAAAGTATTTTTGTTAAATTTTGAAATTAAGAAAAATAATTTATATAGCTATTTATATAAATAATTATATAAAGTATTATAATTATATAATTATTTTAAATAAAAAGTATTATAAATATATATATAAAAAAAAAGTATTAAAAATATATAATTAAATAAATTATATACAAAAAAATATATAGTTATATAAATTATAATAATTTATATAAAGCTAATTATAATTAAAAAAACTGTTAGTAAAAAAAATATGGAAAATATGAATAAGCAATAGTAAAATAAAATAATATAACAAAATACAAAAATAAATCAAATAATACAAATAAATGTGTGATATTTTCGTTATAAGTTACACTTTTTCCAACAAATAAAACTAATAAAAACTAGTGCTGTTTAGAGTTTTTCATTTTAAAATAACATTAATTGTTAATTAATCAATTGTTCCTTTAACTAGTGATTTTGAAAATTACAAAAGAAAATAGAGAAGTTAGTATTTTTCTAAATTATAGATATCACAAAATATCAAATTAAATATAAGTTATAATATATAAAAATATAGCTATTAATGTAACTAACCTAAAGTCACTTTTTCCAGATGAATTGATAATGGATAGATGATAAAAAATGCTCTTTTTATACCAATAAAAAAATAAGGAAGTCAAACCCATTGACATTTTTCTGTTGAAACAACAATAGCATTAAAATACTATTAGTATAACATTTCCCAGACAAATGTCTTTTTAAATTAATGCCAGACAAAACTTATGAAAATCAGACAACAGTTGCATTAAACTGTATCTACACCTTTTCAAGATGTAATTGAGAAAACAAAAGTTGTAATTAAGAAACGTAAGATGTAATTGAGAAAACGTAAATTGTAATTAAGAAACATAAGATGTAATTTAGAAAACGAAAATTGTAATTAAGAATCGTAACATGTAATTGAGAAAATGTAAGTCGTAATTAAGAAATAGAAAGATGTAATTGAGAACACGAAAATTTTAATTTAGATATCGCTTTAAAGGAGTAAGTGTAAAATGGCGCTTAAAAAAAATGGCGCGTAAAAAAATGGAGCGTATAAAATGGCGCACTTAAAAATGACGCAAGATTTGTAGCGTAAATTTAATTTTTTAGGGAAAAATTTAGGGTAAAATTTATAATTTTTGGGCAAATGAAAAATCATGTTTAATAACTGAAGAAAGAATTAATCAATTAAGATTTAAAGATGAAGTGTTAGATGATTTAGAAGAAAGATTTAATTCAAGATCAGAATTAGTATTTGATCAAGAAAGAATGAATCAATTACAAAATATAGTAGAAGTATGTAGTGGAAACGGATAATAGAAAATTATGAAAAAGAATTAGAAGAAAATTGGAAACGGAAAATAGAAAATTATGAAAAAGAATTAGAAGAAAATTGGAAACGGAAAATAGAAAATTATGAAAAAGAATTAGAAGATTACGAAGAGTTGGAAGAAAGAATAGAAGTAATAAGATTAGAAGACGATTTAAAACTAGTAGTAGATGCAGGATTAGAAAGATGCAGGATTAGAAAGAAAATGATTAGAAAGAAGATTAGATCTGAAATAACTCAGGCTCCGCTATAAATAAAAGTTTAGAATTAATTATATATTTTTAAAAAATATATAATTGTTAAATTATTCAAAGAAAAAAATATTTTTAAAAATGAGTTAAATTCTTTTTCTTTATATAATAAAAATGAGTGTCAAAATAAAATATACAAAAAAGTATTTATTAAATTTACTAAAAGAAAATAATATACAACAAACATCTAAAGATCACATTGCATTAGTTAGGATTGCTATGGATAATAATTTAATTGATAAAGAATCTATACAATCAAATATCATTACTAAAAAACTAAAAAAACCAAAGATTGTAAGAGTTAAAAAAGTTAAAAAAGAAAAAGTTATGAAAGAGAAAAAAAAAAGCTGGAAGACCTAGAATTTATCCTATAAAAGAAAAAAAAGAAAGAGACCCTAAATATGACTGGCTTGCAAAAATTAGAACATATCTAACAACTATAAAACTAACTAATGTAGAAACTGGTGAAGTTAAAATATACAATTCATTGTATGACTATATTTGTAAAGAAAAGCATTGTAAATCATATACTGAGAAATATAGTGGATAAGTTAAAAATGAAGTAAAAATAGAAATAATAAAGTCAGAAAATGAAAAATAAACTATTTTTATAGACCTATATCTATAAAAATATTAATTTCTTAACAAGAAATATACAAAAATTGAAAATGACATAAATAATTTTCTTGTATATATAAAAATGGAAAATACTTAAATATTTTTACAGAATGAGAAAAGTAGATCTCATTAGAGAGTTAGGGCAAAAATTGCCCATATTAGACAAACCCATTCCAAAACGCATTACACAAAATACTTTAATACCTACTCACTATATTCCAAGTAAGTATATTAAAATTGTTAGTTATATATATATTATATAAAATTGTTAGTTATATATATATATAAAGTACATTTATTTGCTAATTGGATTATGTCTGTTGTTCCTGAACCTATTAAAAATACAGCTAATGAGAAACTCGAATCAATATAATCTACAGTTTCTAATTTGTATAAAAAGTTTAGAGTAGCGATGTCGACGAGTCTTCCTAGAAAACCAATAGAGTTTAAATTAACACAATCAACTGTTAAAAAATGCGACAAAGCAATTTTCAGCTAAAGATGTTATAGGATATGATGCTTTGTCCTGTATGAAATCAGTTAAAAATAATGTTATTCAAATATTGAATAGTAATAAAGGATCAAAGATCTATATTGTTCTTTCATATGAAATTGAAAGAACTGATCTTAAAACAAGTGTAACTGTTACAACAACTGCACCATTTTCAACAAAATCAGAAGTTGTTTTAAAATCGACAGATTTTAATGAACTTTATGAAAGAGCTGAGCAGAAATTTAAGTATCATTATCATTTTGATAATGATACTTAAATTAAAACAACAGAAGGGATCAAGTTGATAATTTGTTTCTGTTGAAAAGATGGGTATTAATATGATTGAATGTAAACCACTTAAAGGTAATTCTTACACTCATCTTCCTGAAAAAGTTAGCAGCTTGAAAAGCAATCATTAACATGGAGAATGAAGACAACGAATTCCCAGTGTCACTCCAACAGATAACACTATTTGAGAAAAACAATCAAGATATAAGTGTTAATGTCTATGGATATGAAAGTTCAGTTTACCCTTTACGCAGATCTAAAAATATTAACAGTAAATATCAAGTTGACTTATTACTCATTTCAAATGATGAAAGTAATCATTATTGTTTAGTAAAAGATTTAAGTAGATTACTTTCATCACAAATATCTGAACATAATGGTAAAAAGCATTTTTGTAGAAATTGCTTACAAGCATTTAGTACTGAGGAATCTTTATAAAAGCATAAATTGTATTGTGATACTCATGATTCAGTACGAATTGAACTTCCAGAGCAAAACACAATGATAAAGTTTAACCATTTTAAAAAAACTATGAGAGTACCTTTTGTAGTCTATGCTGACTTTGAAAGTTTTATAAAACCAATCAACACTTGCACACCTAACCCAAATAGAATCTAATACAAAACAATATCAAAAGCATACACCAAGTTCATTCTGTTTCTATATCAAATGTTTTGATAAAAGTGTATATAAAAGTAAACCAGTCACATTCACTGCAAATAGTAAAAAAGATGATGTTGGGAAAAAATTTGTTGATATGTTAGAAGAAGATATGAAGAAGATTTACAACACTTATTTAAAATTTCCAAAAAAGATGATATTTACACCTGAAGACAAAAATAGTTTTAATAATGCAAAAGTATGTCACATTTGCGAAGAAGAATTAAAAGATGATAGAGTAAAAGATCATTGTCATATTACAGGTAAAGATAGAGGTGCTGCTCATAAAGATTGTAATTTACAATTTAAAATTCCAAAACTCATTCCAGTACTATTTTACAATTTATCTGGTTATGACTCTCACTTGTTCATAAAGAAATTGTCAGGAGATGGAAAATCAGAAAGAGGAAAATTAAATTGCATTCCTAACAATGAAAAAAAGTATATCAGCTTTTCTGAAGAACTTAATGTTGGTTAATATACGAATAAAGATAATAAAGTTATAGAATTTAAACTACAACTCCGTTTCGTTGATAGTTATAGATTTATGGCTTCTAGTTTAGATAGTTTATCTAAGAATCTAACAAAGGAGCAATGTAAAAATATTGGAAAATACTATTCAGGAAATAATTTATTATTAAGAAAAGGTGTTTATCCTTATGAATGGGTTGATTCTATTGATAAATTAAATGAAACGCAATTACCATCTAAAGAACTGTTCTTTTCAAGATTAAATGATGAAGGAATAAGTGATGAAGATTACTCACATGTACAAACTGTATGAAAAGAGTTTCATTGTAAAACTTTTAGAGATTATCATAATTTATACAATGTTTCAGATGTGTTATTATTAGCTGATGCTTTTGAGAACTTTTGAGATGTATGCATAAAAAGTTATAAATTAGATCCTGCTTGGTACTATACTTCACCAGGGTGAGCTTGGGATGCTGCATTGAAAGAAACAAAAATAGAATTAGAATTATTAAATGATTATGATATGATCTTAATGATAAAGCAAGGAATAAGAGGTGGAATTAGTATGATTTCCAACAGGCTAGGAACTGCTAATAATAAATATATGGAAACCTATGATGAAAGTAAAGAATCTACCTACATACAGTATTTAGATGCAAAAAATTTATAAGGATAGGCTATGAGTAAACCCCTTCCTTCACATGGGTTTCAATGGATGAATGAAGACGAATGAAAAAATTGGAAATCTGTTTCTTGTATATTAGAAGTAGATTTAGATTATCCTGAAAATTTACATGATTTGCATAATGATTATCCGCTTGCTCCTGAAAGATTGAAAAAAGACAGAGTTGATAAGTTAGTACCTAATTTAAATCATAAGAAAAACTATATCATACACTATAAAAATATGAATTTGTATGAAAGATTAGGATTGAAAATAACAAAAATTCATAGAGGAATAAAGTTTGAAGAGAGCGCATGGCTAAGTAAGTACATTGAGCTCAATACAAATTTGAGAACAAAAGCTACTAATGACATGAAAAAGACTTTTTTAAACTCATGAATAATTCAGTATTTTGAAAAACAATGGAGAATATTGAAAACAGAGTAGATGTTAGATTAATCACTAAAAGAGAAGAAGCTATTAAATTAGCATCAAAACCAAACTATGAGAATAGGACTATATTTCATAAAAAATTGATAGCTGTTTATATGAAAAGAACAAAATTATTATATAACACACCCATTTACTTGGGTATGTGTATTTTAAATTTGAGTAAGACATTGATGTATGAATTTCATTATGATTACATCAAAAGTAAATTTGGAGATAAAGCAAAACTATTATTCACAGATACAGACTCTTTAGCATACAAAATAATAACAAAAGACTTTTATTCAGATATTTCTAATGATGTTGAAAGTAAATTCGATACAAGTGAGTTTGACAAAAAACACCCAGCAATTCAAAATGGATTAAAAGTAGGGCTAAATAAGAAAGAATTAGGAAAGTTTAAAGATGAAGCTGAGATCAAAAATGTATTCATACAAAATACATGGAGAAGATAAAAAAAATGTAAAGAAGTAAAAAAAAATATAATTAAAAAATGTATAACACATGAAGATTACAAAGACTGCCTTATAAATAGAAAAGATCAAATGAGAAAAATGAATGTCATAAGATCTCATTTACATGATGTTTATACAGAAGAAATAAATAAAACAGCACTCAGTGCAGAAGGTGACAAAAGAATTATTTTAGAAGATGGTATACATACATTAGCATATGGGTATAATAAATTAGTTCCTATGGATCCGAAGGATCTAACGAAGTCAGGATCTCTTCAGAATCTAGAAGAGAAACACAAATTTTTATTTCAGATTGATTGGAAATAAACAAGCACAGGCAGGCAGACATAAATAAAAAATAGGTTAGTAATTTTTGTAGAGAAGCATGGGTTCTTTCAGAACCTATCAAAGCATGGATCTCTAAAAAGATCTAAAAAAATCTAAATCTATTAATAAAAATGGACAAAAGAATCAATGTTGAAGGAATCATTTTACCAAATGAACCACTAACAAACTTTCAGTTAATAAAAGTAGAAAAAAAATTAAAAATAAAAAATTTTAGAGGTGTATTTGTAAGAGATGAATTACCTAAAAATACACACAAAAAAAAGAATGTGGAATATTAAATACTGGAGATTCAAGTACGAATGGATTTCATTGGATTTGCTGGTATAAAGAAAGAATTAGATATATTTTATCACATTATAACGCAGAAATTTGTGGCATGACTTGGAGCCAAGGAGAAAATGATTCTATAAATGGTTGGAATAATAATTATAGACATATTCTAGTAAATTTTATTCAAACCATAAGAGATTATATAAGGTATTCATCTAATCAGTTTTACACGTTAACAAATTCCCAAGCAAAATCGAATACAATTCCATTCCTTACTTTTCAAATGAGACTTGTATGGGTTGCAGCTAATTCAGCAAGAGCAACACCAGTTCAAAATGCGCTATCAAATATTGGAGAGTATATTCCACACGCTGCAAGCATACCTATTACTAATCTTCCACCTTCCATGAGAATTACAAACGACGAAACCGTACAATACGAATCGCGCCAACAAACATTTTTAGCTCAACAATTTTATAATGCATTGATTGTAGCTAAAAACAATTTATATGCTAATAGTATTTATTATCCAATTTACATACCAGGAGAAACGCTAATTATTAGGCAAGTAGCAACAGATTTATTTCAAACTAATTATTATGGAGCATATAATCAGACTAGTTCTATTCCATCTACAGCTACAAAATATAGTCAGTTGTTTAATAACTGGCAATATAAAAACAACGATGGATATTATAAATATTGCTTGAAATATAAAATTAATGGCGAATGGAAAAGTATTATTTTTAAACAAGCATTCCTTCCAATGATGTCTATGCATTATCAAAATATTGCACAACTCATATCAGCTGAAACACCATTTGGTAATACAAATTAAGGACAAAGATTTTGTTGATTAAATTTGACAACTACAAAAAGCATGATGAATTCTGCAGTACTTACACTAGATACAAGTGGTGGTTATTGGGCACCTGTATGTTTAAATGGTAGTTTTCCAGTTGGATCTACCAGTGCTTTTCCTGGGTATAATAATTACATTGAAAATAATTCAGCTACTTTAATAACTGCAACTGAACTAGAATTATATGCTATAAGAGACTCATAGAATATTGTTACTACTACGCATAAGCGCTATTATGGGTAATAAACCAGCGCATGCGCACTGACAAATCACGTGACCTAACGAAGTCTGGGTCCCTTTAAGACCTGTGACGTCACACAAGAAACTAAATTAGTAGTAACTTGAAAACTGATTTTTAAGTCTAAAAAATTGATTTGAAAATTTATTTCTTAATTATACAATTTATACACGCAATGCTTGAAAATGAACCATATATTAATTTGAAAATATGGTTGAAAATATGGTTAAAAATGAAAATGGCCCAGAACTCTCCTTTTCCTACTACTACTAGTCTTGTTGATCTTAAAATTGAAAATTAAAAATAATGCAATGTAGATAAAATAAGGTTTAAAATGACATTGCTAAATTCTTTTTACATTTATTTCTGACAAGATAAAATCAAAGAGCTATTTCTATTTATTTCGTTTTTATTATATTTCTACTGACTTTAAGAAAAGTCTGTCATTAAAAAAAAAGGTGGATTAGAGCATGGCCTACTAAGGCGAGTAAGCATATGGTTTTTATAAAAACTGTAGGCGAGTTTTTTTTATGAAGCATACGGCTTTTTTTTTAATTTTAAATAAACAATTATTTATACTTAATAAACAATTATTCATAATTAGTCATAAATAAAGATTTTTTTAACAATTAAATGAATGTTAAACTCATTTAATGAATTCGGAAATGAAAAAAAAATTGTATAATAAATGCAAAGCACATTTCATTAGGTATAATATAGTAAAAACTCACATTTTATTGTGCAAAAAACTCTAAAAACTATATGATAAAATAACTTTTTAAAATAAAACTACAGTTATTCAATATATATATCCCTATCGGCACATCTAGTTTTTTTTTCGAAAATAAAACCTATATAGGCACGTGCTTTTCATGATCCAGGAAATGAAAAATACGCTGGGTTTAAAATAGAAAATAATTACGCTGGGTTTCTGTTGCGTTTTAAAAACGCAACAGAAACCCAGCGTAACTATTTTCTGAGTTGTGCCGGCTGGGATATATATATATATATATATATATATATATATATATATATATATATATATATATATATATATATATATATATAATATATATATATATATATATATATATATATATATATATATATATATATATATATATATATATATATATATAAAAGTTTTATAAAAGTATTTTGTAACCAAAAAACGGGCCAATCAGAACGTATCAAAGATATCGTAATTACAATACTGTGCGTTAAAACCCATTTTTGTTAGGTTCTATTGGCAACACTTTTTTTAATTTTCTTAAGCAAATAATGATTTCCTTATTAACTACGAAAGTTATTATTAAGCAAATAATAATTTGTTTATTATAATTACAAAAAGCAACGTATTATTTGCTAATTAACAACTTAAGTTTTTTCCCAGTGGGAAACGTTAGTGAATTTTTCCCTCCCCCTTCCTAAAGAAAATTTTTTTTACTAGGTGTTGTCTAATTTAACATTTAAATTTAATACAACATTTGGAATTTATGAAAATAAATACAACAATCACTAATAAAACAGACAATATTAAAGACAGAAGGGCAAACTTTAGGCTTTTAGCCAAAACTAACAAATTTTCCTGATTTTCCAGGTACAGTACGGACCTTGGCTAAGTTTGTAAATAGTTTTTTTTACATATTTTAGTTCTGACTTTTAATAATAACACAGTTTTTAAAAATAATATTATCTGTAAAAATATTGTATTACCATTGTCTATTAAATAAATTTAAATAAACGTGTATATAAAGAATAATTATGAAACATTAGCAACTGTTAAAAGTTTAAACTCATATAAATACTATGTTTCTTTTCCAAAGAGTTGATTTCAAATTGATTCCGAAGTTGGTGCAATCTTTGATATGTTGATAATTGCACAATAAAATGTTTATAAACACTCTGACTTATTGACTGTAATATATGAAAAAGTTTTTAAAAAATTGTAAAATTTAAAGCTATGAATAAAGATTTCCTATCATGAGGCAAAAAGACTTTTGAATTAAAATTTACCATTTAATAAATTTTGTTCATTCAACTTCTCGAAACAAAAATTAAACTTCTACAAAAAGTCTGGAGTTACAGGTAAATACCAAATTTAATAATATTTTTTGTATTATTGTATGAAATTGAGTATAAATCATGACTAAAATAATCTAAAGAATCATCTAGACCAAGACATACACAATTTTTTTATCTTTTAAATATTTATTTTGCCTGATCATTTTTACTGTATTCCTTTTTTTTCTCTAGAGCAGAAGTTTAGCCTTTTGCTGAATTCAATCTTGCATTGCTATAAAAATCTATAAATCAATTCAAGTTAATGTATAAGCTTAAAGTTACTAACTGTTTTATGCAAACAAAATATGTACCAGAAAAAATCTGCGCGGACATTTTAAAGAATAATAATTTAACTGTTGCATTTTAATATTGAATGTCATATATATTTTAAAAGTACATATATTAATATTCTTAAATTTCACTTAAGAAAGTTTGTGAAATTTTGTACGTGAAAACGCACGCACATTGCGTTTAACGCTCGACTTCAGCGTTTGCACAGTCTTTGGCCGGTTAAGATCACTTTTTATACACTGTTTTAATATGTTAGTAGATAGGGTTTCACAATCAAACACAGAAAAAATCAAACAAAAGAAACATATTTAAAATGTAAAAAATCAACTTCTAACAACTACAATGTCATTGTAGTAGTCATATATAAAATTTTATATCTAATTACACTAGTGATATATTATCAATGCTTTTAATAATATATCTTATAATATTTATATAATCTGAACTATTATTAATAAATAAAAAATATTCTTTTTCTAATACTTATTACTGTATGACATTTCGAACGTTTGATTTATTTAATAAAGAAGACATTCAACATGTCTTCTTTATTAAATTAATCGAACATTTGAAATGTTTGATTTAGTTATTAAAGATTATTAAATAAATCAAATATTTGAAATGTCAATAAGGCAATAAGTATAAAAAAAAATAACTTTTAGATTTTACTCAAAAATAATTTGATTATTGCCTTTATTATTATATTGATAATTTAGATTGTAATAAAATGTTATAGGAACATTTTTAAATGTTAACTAATATTTCATTATTTAAAAAAGTAAAATATTAAGTTACTAGAACCTCTTGACGTTTATTACTTATGAGGAACCTTTTAAGATTCTTAGAAGATTAACAAATATAGCTTATTTTTATAATTTAAAAAAATAGAACAATAATATCAAAACTTTTTTTATAATCTTTTCTTTCATTTAAAATTTTGTGGTTTACCCTCTGCCAGTTAATTGCTTTGTGGAGGCCACATTACCTCGGTCCGCAGAGACTTGTTTCGGCTCCTAAAGAAGCGTCATAACCCGCTCAACGGACTAAGAGTAAGGTAAGTTTAAGAAAAACAAAAATATGCTAGGAGGAAAAGCAGAAGTAGTCGTGTTAGAAAGATAGTATAGAGAAACCGGACAAAATTGCACACGAAGTTAGAAGGTACAATAGTGCTGTTAGTCGAACCAAAAAAGACTCGGAGAGTTCACTCAAGATTAACTCTTCCTCAAATTTATTTTTTGTCCAAGGGACTCATAAAAGTAACCTTTTATATAGAAATTTGCTTCTAAACTGCTTGCGAGTTTGTCGTTATCCCAATATTTACAATTTTATTCAGCGCACTTATACAAGTTCGCAATTTGAATTTTTGGCTCACTTATGCCAATTTTGAAAACAAAATTGACATAAGTGAGCCAAAATTCTTTTGGCTCACTTATGTCAGTTTGCACTTATGGCAATTCGCTCTTGTGCCAATTTTTGTAACTGCTTTGCAGTTATGCTAGTTCGTACTTACACCATTCGCACTTAAGCCAGTTCGCACTTATGAAAATTGCGCTTATTCAGTCGACCCCTTTAATCAGGAAATACTCCGTTTCTTTCGTAAGGAGAAAAAGCTCTATTTAGTTTCAAATGTCTTGACATCGCGATTCTCTGTAAAGACTAAAAAGAAGAAAACAAAATATTGCAACAACATTTGCTAAAAAATTCAATATTTTATAATCTTCTCTTTCACTTATATAATTTTTATTGTCGTCCATGACGCTCTAAAGATTAAACATTTTATAGAAAAATTTGCTACTAAACTGCTGGTATTGTGATTTATCCTCCTCCGGCTAATTGCTATATAGAGGCCACATTACCATGCCCCGCAAAGTCAAGTTCGGCTCGCCAAGAAGCGTCATCACCTGCTCTACGGACCGAGGGTAAGGTGATTTGGAAAAAACGAAGATATGTTAAAGTGAAAGACAGAAGTAGTTGAGTTAGAAAGATAGTATAGAGAAAGCGCACATAAATGCAAAACGCACTGTTAGCTAGGTTTACCTACTAGAGTACGCCGACAAGCTTTTGATTGGAGTTCACTTTACATAAACTCTTCCTCAACTTTCTTTGTCGCCCCTACTCGTTTTTGTCCCTACTCGATTATGTCACTTTGTCCCTACTTTCTTTGTCGTCCCTACTCGTTCCTACAACTTTCTTTGTCGTCCCTACATCGCTACTAAATTGCTTGCCGGTTTGTGAATAATAGTAATAAATAATAATTAACAAACTCTAAAAGCACAAGTATGCCATCATAAACAACTACTGCTCCTATGATGGCATAGGGGAGGATGGGGCTGGTTAGCATCAAAGGTAACTCGATGATTTCATTTGACCTTGGAGTCTTGCCTCAGAAATGCCTGAAATTACTCGTAATCATACTAATTGACCCTTTCATGCTACACAGCAGCAGTATAAGATTTGTTTTTTATTTTTATGAAAAAAAAAATGGTTTTCTCAACTCGTCAATATTGCAACACACCTAACTCATCAGTATGCCATCATAGGAAGAAGTCATCATTTTCATTTAAACAAGCTATGTCAGCCTTGTTCAAAAGATAAAATTAAAATAAGTATTTCATTAAATGCACAAAACTTGGAAATAAAAAGCATGAAAATTTCATTTCTTTACAGTTAATATTAAAATCACAATCTTAATTATTTAAAGGGATTAAAATTACAACAGCACATCCCAAAATCAATTTTGTTGATTATTAAAGCAATATTTATACATAAGAGACGTACTTTTACTAAAACAAATGTTAATTCAGTATAAAAATGTTGGTCAAATCACTTTTTTGCCATAACCAATATTTATGAAAACATGACCGGTATGCCATCATAGGCGCTATGCCATCATAGGCACCTTTCTTCTAATGGTTTTATCTGACACGAATTGTGCCGGCTGCGGTTATTTATTATGTTTATTTTATTTAAAGTAATATTTTATAAAATTTTTCTTCAATAAAAAAAAAAAAAGTATTTTTTATAGATTTCTGCAAAAATAGTTTTCTTTTTAAAGATGAAAATAAAAATTAAATAATAAACTGAAATGTATTTTATAATTTATAATGAAATATGACATTTAATGCGATACAAAAACAATGATTATATAAATAATAAAAGAAATTTTAAAAGCATGGCATTAGATTTTAGGTTAGTTTCAGAATATTTTGTGTTCAGAAAAAAAAAATATTAGCTTATTGCATCCAGTGTACCTATCATTAAAAATTAAATATATTTTGTCCTACACGTTTTTTTTTATTTCATAAATAAAACAACTTTTATAAACTAAGGACTTTTTTCAGTTCAGAACCTCATAAACGGTTTTACGCTCGTTTCAAGTTACTAGCAAATACTAGGTAATAATAATTATAACTTAACTTTAATTTATAGCCTTTTTTTTATCAAATATCAAAGTAAATAAATTATTTACTTTGAATACCTTTTATCTTATCAAACTTTTAATTTATAATTGTTGTATTGCTGCATAATTGTAAATAAGCAAAAAATTTCAGATACTTACGCTCATAAACATGCTTGAAACATTATGACAAAATCACTTTCAGCAAGACTTTAAGCTACCAATGTTTAACTTGGGAGTTCAAGAAAACAAAAAGTAAAGTTGAAAACCAAGAAAGTGGTTGTAAGAAGGCTTAAAAGACTGCAGATTGTATGTTTCTGGAAAATATAAAAATAGAAAAAAATTCCAATACAACGATAAACAAGACTAAACGATATGCAAATAAAAGTTTTTTGAGCATAAAAGAACATGTACAGTAAAAGGATGCAACTTTGCCGATTGTCATACAAAATTGAGTTTTGGTTGATCTAACAAGAGTCGATAGCTCGTTTATCGATAGAGCCATCAAGTAAGCATTTTTTTTTTTAAAACAATATTTATTTTTTAAATTTAAATTTGCGAGCCTTTTGTTTTAATCAGGGTACAAGTGATTTTGTCAATACGGAAGTTTTGTTATTAGCAAATAAAGTTGCCATTTGTGTTGCTAGCAAATGAAGCACTAGATGAAACATTGTCAGTAAGGTCATTACTATAGAAGAGATAAAATGCAAAACTAATAATCGAACCTCGTGCTATTAAATTTAAAAAAAAATTCTTTTTAACAAAAGTAATTACAAATAAAGTAAAAAAAAAAAATACTCGTGAAATGTTATACTTTAACAATGTTGGTTATACTCTTATAACGTTTTTTAGTATTATTAACGACTTTAACATTTTTTAGTATTATTTCTTTGATATATTTATCTTTTGTATCGTGAGTTTATGAAGTAATTCAGTTTGACTAGTTACAAATAATTTTCTAGTGGTTTTAAAGATTTTTTGAAAAAAGTAAAAAAAAACATTAGTGAATGCAGTAGAATAAACATTAGTGAATTTTACATAGTTTTGATCAACCCAATTTGATAATAAAATATTTTCTTAAATTTGAACTTTTACTTACAAAAGATAAAAATAACTTTTATATAATCCTTATAACTTAACAAAGTTTATTTCAGGTTTAATACTTAACAACCAAAACCAAACTTGAAAGTTCTCAGTTGAGAGTTATCAAATATGGCGTGTAAATAGCAAAATAGCAAATAATATTTTTAATATTTATTTTAAATGTAATTAATAAGAAAAAATCTTTAAAAAAAGATTCATTTTTCAACGCAAGGACGAAAAATGCCTTATATATTTAATCCTAAATTAAAAAAGTTGCGAATACCAGATTAATATAAGTCTCTTTAAAAGCTTCGATGAATATTTTTAAATTATTATTTAAGTAATAGATTTTTAAAAACAAATTTTTAAATTTCATCTGGTATGTTAACGTCCATTCGAAAGAATCATAAACAAAGCTTTTACAATCAAGTTCCTCAGTTATAGAAAAGTTTTTATATTCCAGTTTTAAATTAATTTCTGTGACTGCAGTCGGTGCACATAAATTTACATGAAACATTACCCTTGGTAAGTCTATCATCTTAAATTGTTCCAATAGATAGTCCTCCCCTAAAAAAAAAACAACACACAAAACACTAATTTAATTACTAATTTAATGTTTGTCTTCATTAATAATCAAACTATCAAATTGAAAACTTTAATAAAACTACCAGATGCAAAACTGTTTAAACTTAACTTAAATTTTTTTTTTCAAGTTGATTAAGGTGCCCCAAGAAGTCCTTACGGTCTTATCACAGAGCACCGGGAAGAGCATTTAATAGGAAGTTTACGCCTCCTTCCCAACCGATGTCGCAAAACTTGCCCAGAGATGGGGTTTGAACCACGGATCTTACTTTTCTGAGTGCGCTACCACTGCGCCATGGCTGCTCTGTTGCTAACAAAGAGACCTAGTTTTCTAATTGCTAACAAAGAGACCTAGTTTTCTAAGGGAAGAATGCAAGAAGCAAATTTGAAATTTAAAGTTATACTTCAAATCTGAAATAAATTTTCACCTGGTTTGTGACCCCCCTCCTCATCCTTTCAAATAATACCTTTGTCGTATGATTTTTTTTTGCCTAAAAACGAATCTTTAAAAATTATAATTTTTGATAAAAACAAAAAACTTAACAAATACTCAATTATTAAACAAGGAAGCAAAGAAATGATTGGTATAAGTTAATAAAGATAAAACACAATGGAAATAAGTACTAAGAAACTCAAAATTTCATTTTTTTAAAATTATAACAACAAAATAACAATATTTTAAAAGTATAATAAAAAAGAGTTTGTTTAAAGCATATCTTCAAAAATTAAGTTTTTGAATTGCTTGTTTATTTATATGAGAAGGAACTTTTCGGTGGCGTTCTACAACGTAAAAGAAATTCTTTTTGCTCATCATCTTTCGAAATAGATGTTTCATAGTCTTGAATTAGTGTAACAGCTCGTTCTGCTGTATCGTTTACAGATTTTAGTGATGTGATATGCTTAAACATGTAATTAAATTTTGTGTTAGCTTTCCAAAACTTTGGGAATTTTACCAACCAACTGCCGTCCTTATTTGAATATCCGAATAAATTTAGAATGCTGCTTAATTTTGGTCCAATTGATTCAGTCACACAAGTACTCTGCTTCAAAAGTAGAAATTGTGGAAAGCTTATATCATGTTCACAGTTTTCTTTTAAATTTTTCAGCACTTTTAGTTTTTTTACGATTAGATACCTTATCAGAAAATAATGAAAGTGAGGACATTTCTTCAGTTAAATACCCAAGATGCCAATTAAATGTTTCCAAGGCAGCAAAAGCAACATGATTTTCAATTTTTTTATAAATAAGTATTTCTTTGTAGAATTCCAAACCATTAAATGGGCCATATTTTTACATAAAATAGTAAAGTAAATTTACAAAACCGTGATGATTTCTCTATAAAACTTTCTTCATACTCTGCCAGGTCAGCAAAAGCAAACATTTTTGATGTGTACATGATTGTACACATCTATCTAGAATGATGGAAGGCTCCAGGTTTGTAACAATGTATATTTATTTGTCTGGACTGAGTAATTACAAAGTAAGTTGACAACATTCTCGATAATCATCTCTTAATATTTGTCGAGATTTCCGGTAAAGTAACCCAGACAAAAAAATTATTACTTCTGTTTTTTTGGTCATTAATACTGGTCATTAGATTTTTATTTTTCTAAAACTAGTACCTAAAGTTAATAAAAACTAAGGCCATACTGCATTTTTAAAGTGTCTAAATGGCTCATAATTTGGAGATCTACATTCTGCAAAAACTTTTAAGTAAACAGAAGGCAAAATTCTTTCAAAAATATAGTGTCGGCTGGCACACCAAAGTCACTTTTTGTTAAAGTGTTCTTCAATTAACTTTGAAGAAAAAAACAGAACCGTTTATCAAACCTGAATTTGATGAAGGTGTGTCAAAAATGATTGCTGCAAGTGTTTTTTCTAGTTTCAATGCCTTTACAGCATTTATGTTAGCTGTTGCCTGACTTCGCCCAGCAGTATCAGCGGTAGCTGAATACACACAATAATTTTCATTCCGGTACACTTGGTTTTCCTGTTACAACAATAGCCAAACGTTCCACTATACCATAGACCTCAAATACCAGCTTTGAATCCCAGTGAATGGAAGAATACACGGGTGAAATGAATGTTTTCTTTAGATTATCTGAAACTTGCTGTCGAATTTTATTACCTGATCTGTTCGCAGTGCTTTTTGAGATATTTCATCTAAATTGTGGCCTAATGCTTCAGCTACAGCTAAAATGATTCCAGATCTTTCTCTGTTGGGTAGATTCAACCTATGAGCCATTAAGGAAACTTAAGGGTTTTCTAATATCCTGATTTTTTTTCTGTCTAGCTATAGTACTTTCTTCATTTTTAATACGAGTTTTGTCTTCATTATCAAATGCTGCCAATACATTGAAACTCTTTTCTTTTACGTTTTCCTTTATAGATTTCTCTTTTTCAATAGCCTTGATTTTATGTTTCTCTTTTTTCTCCTTTCTTTTCATTTTCACAGCATAAATATTGACTAATGGGCCAAAAAATTGCTTTTTTAAGTGACGCTGATCTGAGAGAAAGTCTATATCTGAGATCTGACTATTGATACTACGCAAGGTATCTTTTCTTATCAAATTTTCTGCATTTGATGCTGCAATATCAAACAACAATGATAGTTTATAAGTAAAACTCAGAAGTTGAGCTGCACAACATTTTTTGCATTTTTAATTAAGTTCTTTCTAAAATGAATCAGATGCAGTATCATTCTAACAATATCTTTCTTCTGTTTTTTTGGAATTCTTGCCACTTTCCAAAAAACTTCAACTTTTTCCCAAAATACAGATGCAACTTTTTTTTTACCATTTAATTTCAAGTCAAATCTTGTGAGATAAAAACAATAGCGTAAAACATCTCCACTTGTTGGTTGTTGACTATACATCTTTGCTTCAAGGGTAGGTAACAATTTACCAACAAAAAATTTTTCATGATTTTCAATTTAATACTGTTTATAACTGATCAAATATTTTTTATATATGCTATGATATCTATAGATAAAAAGTAACTATAAATTATAAAATTATTTAAATAATGTATGTAATATTAATATTCATCATAAAACGTTTTCTTATTTTAAACATTACGAGTGATATTATTTAATAGTTTTGAGAATCATTGAATTAAAGCAAATTATATTTTCTAAAATTAGCTATGACACATAGTTTAGAATTATAATAGTGATCAACATTGATACAAAACATATTCAATTGCAATAATAAATTTATATATTTAGCCTAAAATCAGTTTAAAAGTTGACAACTTTAAAAAAGTGGGCGGCAGAGGGTGTACAAACTTTTAAAGTAGGGCATGGGGGGAGGGGGGAGAAACTTTGAAAAATTTTCCAAAGTTTTCTTATTTTCACTTTTAACGGACAAAACTATACACAAAACACGAGGAAACTTTTTTTTTTTTATATTTATATTATATTATATATATATTTATTTTTATATATATATTTTTTATTTATTGTATGAATTATCATGATTAAAGTGTTTTTATGTTTTTTAATGTAGCAAAATAACAATCCATTATCAATTGTTGATTTCAATCAAAGACTTTTTTATTTATCCAGTGAGAATTAGTTGGTATTTGGTAATAGTATAATAAAACACTTTAATAAAAACATTAATTAAAAAACAAACCATTTTATTAACGTAAACTGTTAACACGTTTTCACAAACTTGTATTACGGCTACGCCAAAAAAAAAAGTTTGTTTATTTTTTACTTTACAGTACACTATACGGTAAACTGTATATTAAATTTCTAATATAACGTATACTAGCGGTCCCTAGTTGTAGCAACTAATTTCATCACTTATTTAATACTAACTTTTCAAATTCCAAACATATATATCATAGCTTTAATACAGACTGCAACTTTCATTGCTGATTGTACTCCTGCACCCTAATGCAATAACGATATGAAAAAATTTGTAATTGAGTTTTTTCTTCTTACCTTTGTGGTCTTCTCCTGGTAATGTATATTCACGAAAGTTTAAACGAGGGTGTAATCAAGTAGGTTTAGTTTTTTCTTAATAAAAAAAAAGTAAAAATGATGCCAAATTTTTTTTATTTATTAAAGAAAAAGTAATTAGCTTTAGAATAAATGTGAACTTGTTATGAAATTGCTTATATTAATCAAAAAAAAGTTAATTATAAAAATACACATGTGAAAAATGAGTAACACAAAAGTTAAAACGAATTTTTAAAAACAAACAAAAAATGGAAAAAAGAAAAGCAAAAGTAATACCTAAAATGTCCACCTTTATTTTTATAGCAAAGATAAACTAGTTCCTGTATCAATTCAACTAATTTTATGCACATCTTACGAGATACCTTACAGTACTCATTTAAAAGTTGCTTTATGTGCTCAGTTGGTTGTTATTGGTGATAAGTAAATTGATTGTCGATCCAAGACCAGTTTCTTTTAATTGGGTTGAGATCTGGTAATCTAGGGCACCAAGGGATCACATTAATCTTTTTCTGCAAAATTCTTCGATTGATTTAGCTGTATAAGCTGGAACCCTGTCTTGTTGAAAGATGAATTGCTTGCTTCTACCATACAACTGTATGATTGATAAAATTAAACACGTTTCTAACGCATTTTTGTAGGTGTACAGATTTATTCAGCTTTTGTACAGCTCACACATATCAATACCTATGCGAGAAAAACATCTCTAAATACCAACAGCACCTCCACCGCCTTATAGTGGTTGAAAAAACCGTTCTGAATATTTCTCCGTTGCAAATCTTTTGAAATATATTCTTCCCTTTTTTCAACTTAAAAACTAGCTTCATCACTTCTAATGACTTTTAACCAGTTTTCAACAGTTCAGCTCAATCTTTTTTTCTGACCATATTTGCCGTTTACGTCGGTTTATGATTGATAAAATAGGTTTTCTTGCTGCAATGTACGTTCCAATACCTTTTTGCAGCCATGTTCGCCTAACGAGCTCTCTGTTTATATTATGATTACTTTTTGACTCGTTGAAGATTTGTGCTAGCTTTTTGTAGCTGTGCCTTGGATCCTCTCTGCAGATTCTAAATATATTACTTTTGTCCCAGTCATTGAGCTTCAATGGTCTCCCAGAACGCGACATATTAACAACGTCCTTGGTAAACTCCCAGATTTTGACTGTTTTTTGTATGCAAGATTCAGAAACCCCAAGTATTTTGTCTATTTGAGCGTTGCTGTGATTTTTTGATATAGACAAACCAATAATTTGCAATTTAATCTCACTTGAAACTGATTTTTGCCCCATTTGCACGCAATATGAAATTGTTTGAAATTTGCAATGATTTCAGTTGATTTTTGTTGAATATGAAGCTGTTGGATAATGTTGTGACGTTTTTTTTGACTGAAAACCACTTAATCTACTTAAGATTATATTTTAAAACCGGATTAATTAATTAATTAACAAATAATTGAATTTGAATACACTCGTTTAAACTTTCGTGCTACACATTTTTCACATGTGTATTTTTATAATTAACTTTTTTTAAACTATTATAAAAAATTTCATAACAAGTTCACATTTATTATAACCCTAAATACTTTTTCTTTATTAAATAAAAAAAAATTCGACATCATTTTTACTCTTTTTTTCTATTAAGAAAAAACTAAACCTACTTGATCAAAATTACACGCTCGTTTAAACTTTCGTGAATAGCTATATTTAATTTTATTCAATGCGGATAACTGCATATCCTGACAACAACATTTGGATGTAATTTAAATCGTTCCTATTTTCACAGCTAAAGATTTTAAAACATGCAAGCCAAATACAGTTACAGCCTGCTCCACTAATGTGACTTGATAAATAGTGTATTTATTTTATTTTTATTAAAACAATTATGTCGCCAGTTTTTGCTAATGAAAAAATAACTGTTTTAACAGGTTCTACATAAATGTAGCTTAGTATTTTACAAAGATAGCTTTACATTACTGTTTCGTCATTTTAAGAAAATAATTATAAACAACCATCATACTATAAAATATAAAACAGGAGTGTTTTACAATGACTCTGAGTTTGTTTACACATTCCTAATAATTTTGGTTATTATTGTTTAATTGATTTGTAAAATCTTTATTAAACTGTATTTTGGACAGTCGTTAAACTTTTAAATTATAAAGTTTTTTTAAAACAAATAGCATAAAAGCAACTAAAATTATTATTGAAAAAAAATGTTTAAACGCGCTAACTTCTTTTATTAACTAATTTATTGACATTTCTCAACGCATTTGTTGTTTTCTTTACTAGAACAATCTAATTCACTCCTCCAATTAGTATACAAATTGTCTAAATAACTGCTTGTATCACGCGGTACAAAAGTCATCACATTATCAAAACTTACATATCGTTCAGGAAATAAATTTTCTAAAGGTTGTTTTTTCCAACCATAATGTGGAATTGAAACCTCGGCAATGTTTCCACGTTTAATTATTTCAAAGGGCCATGCTTCAATTGTGTTGGAATTAATTGGGCTATAACTTATACGAAACTTTATTCCATCATCAGCAAAAGATGTTTTGTATCCATATTTTGTTTCCAATTTGTTTATAACATTGTAAAACAATGGAGTTTTCCAAAATTCTTTATCAAGTATTAAATCAATGTCAGTGTCGTATGGAACCATTTTTCCGTTTCGAGCCCATCCAATAACGGATCCAAATGCTAACATATGCGATACATGCAACGCTTGAAGCTCTTCTGTGAAATGGGTTAACATCTCTAACAGCTTTTCTCTGCAGCAAGGAGGCGTGTTTATTCTTTTTTTTAATCTATAATTAAAATAGGCCTTTTCTTTGCATTGAGCTGTACTTTTTGTGCAACCGCGGTTTTTAACAGATTTGTCACTGTATACAATTCGTTTAACACTGTTACCTAAAAACACAAACATGTATGCATATATTGGTCATTTGATATATGTATAAATAAATAAATAAATAAATAAATATATATATATACATATATATATATATATATATATATATATATATATATATATATATATATATATATATATATATATATATATATATATATATATATATATATATATATATATATATATACATATATATATATATATATATATATATATATACATTTACATATATATATATATATATATATATATATATATATATATATATATATATATATATATATATATATATATATATATATATGGTCTAAGCAGCACTAATATAGTAACAATTTTCAAATAAATGACAATTTTTATAAAACTTTTTGACAACATGTTTCATTAATATCAATTGAAATCATCATGTATAAAAATTAGTAACAATTTCTGTATATATACAATCTTTTGGCTACATTAAAAATTTAATAGTTGATTTTACAATAGTTACCAAAGTTACATAAAATAAATAATAACCATGAAATATTATATAAGATTTTATAAAAGGTGTGAAATGAATAATAGCAAACAAAATGGGAAATAAATAGTAAGAAAATTGCGAAACTATGTTGTTATAGTAATAGAGTATGATTTTAATTGCGTATTAAGAAGACGTTTTCCCAACTAAATATGAACGCCTTTCTTAGTTTTGATTTCATATTTGGAGGAAGCTTTGTTAATAATGGAAAAGCTATCAGGATTTGTTGAGTTTTTGCATTTTTGTGATGAAATGTGATGTTTGTAAAAATAGGAAACCTTATCTGAATTTAAGTGTTCTGAAACCCTTGTTGTGTAGTATCTGGTGGGTTCACCGATGTATCCAGCGTTACAGCTGGAACAAACAAATTTATAGACAATAAAGATTTTAAACTTGAGGGTAAGCGATCTTTTGATGAAAACATACTACTTATTTTAAAAGGAGTAAAAACTAACTTTGCTTTTATATTATCTTTACAATATTTTTTAGTATATTTATTTATTTGGTGTTAAAGTGTATTTGAAATTTTTACAATGTGAGGGAGTTTAAAGTAATGTATATCAGATGGTTTCAAAGATGATATATTTTTTTTAGGAGAGATAAGGTTGTTTAGTAAAAATTTTAAGATTTTGTCAATAGAGTTCAAGGGGAAAGAGTTTTTTTGGAGAGTTTGTTTAATTTTTACAATATCTAGATGAAAACTTATCCCGTTTATGTTGATTTTGAAGACCCTGTTAATCAGAGTTTTAATGAGTTTATAAATAATAATAGGGAAGCTGGTAAAGTTAGTCAGTAAACCAGTGTAAATTTTTTTATAAAACGTTGAAGTATCAAATTTACGATTTACAGAGTTAATCATTATATCAAGAAAGTTTAAT
This sequence comes from Hydra vulgaris, assembly GCF_022113875.1. Taxonomy (NCBI): domain Eukaryota; kingdom Metazoa; phylum Cnidaria; class Hydrozoa; order Anthoathecata; family Hydridae; genus Hydra; species Hydra vulgaris. The sequence continues at coordinate 12,491,038 of NC_061163.1, read as the reverse complement.
TTGTGATCAACTTCTTCCTCTTTAGTAAATTTTAGATTGTTTATTTATATAGTCTAGAAAAGTGAGTGCATCATTGTTATTTTCAAAGATACAATAGATATCATCCACATACCTTATGTATAAAACTACTTTTCTGCAACTATTGTTTGTTACTAAATGTTTTTGTAAAAAAAAAAAAAAGTATATATATATATATATAATATATATATACATAAAATAACATAAACAATAAAAGAATACAAATCTGACGATATAGGAGTCATGCACGATTGATTTTGATTGATGGAGTAAGATGATAGTTTGCCTATTGATAGAGTCACCATGGTATTATTTGTAAAAAAAGAGGCCAAGAAAAGCCAGAAATTAATTTATGTTAAACGATAATAAAAAATTCAATATTAAATTTAATTATTAAATATTAAAAAAAAAACAAATGTTGAAACAAAATAGACATTCCACATTTTGTGCGTTTAAGATATAACACTTATAGATTTGCCTATATTCAGTAAAGTAAGCTTGTTTTGCGGTATTTGATTTTAATGCGTTAGTTTGACAACGTTAATGTCATTAAAATATACATATAAATAAATATATATAAATATACAAATATATATATATATATATAAATATACATATATATATATATATATATATATATATATATATATATATATATATATATATATATATATATATATATATTTACTTAAAAGTTTACTTAAAATGTCAAATGTGTACTTAAATGGTGTTTAAAATTTTTATTTTATTACTATTTGTAAATATCCAAAAAAATTATCTTTTGAATAAATTGCGATTGAATAATTATCTACACATTTCATAATGCTTTTGTACCTATTTAAAAGAAACGTGAATATATTTTTGTTAAAATTATATTAAAATAAGTTAAATACAAAAGGTTATGGTGTTATATATTTCCAGCTAGAAAATAATATAAACTGATATTGTCTTAGTATACTTATTTTCATTTAGTTTTATTTTTCTTTTCCATTTTATTATTTCTAAAACGGAAACAAATAAAAAATAATTCTCTAATGTTACTTTAACAGAAAAGTTAATTCTGCAAAACATGTCAAAATCCAATCTAAACTAATCCTAAAAAAAACAATGCTTTTATAGAGTTGCCTTTTAAACCTTGTGCAGATTCTAAGTTTATTGAGTGCACAGTGGGCCAGTAGGTGGACAAAATGACATACATTAGGAGAAGTTTATTAATAATTTATTTATATTAAATCCCATATTTACCAGAACTCTGAGCATTTGAATATTATATAAAAATTATAAATAAAAATTATATAAAAATTATAAATAAGTAATTTCGGTGATATCGACGTTTTAGGATATATCAACTACATCTACGTTTTTAAAGCAAAAAAATTAGTACATGTTATTTTAGAGTATTTAGATATAAGAAAAACCATTGTATCAACTAAATTTGTAATAGCATGTTATCTCACTTATACTTTGAATACCGCAGCTTAGAAACAAAATCTTTGAAAAATTTATTTTTTGCCGCAGTATAACTAATAATTGCCACAATATGTCATGTGCTGTCTTATATTTATTTGAGCTATATGATGCTTCAATCAAGTTTTGATTGACTGATTGTGTCCTTAAATTCCCGTTCAAGTTTTATTTTTGTTTTAACTTGGTTGCTATGGTACTTAGCTTTGCATAGCAACTTCCTTGTTTTACATTAACGTTGTTTTAACAGTATGTTATTTGCGCCAAGTACACAATATTGGGAGTATGTACTAAAATTAGATTCTTAATTCTAATAAAGTTAGTTTTTTATGGTTGCTATGGATACCTTACTTTGCATAGCATAGCAACAACATATTTTTGGTAGTAGTTTGTAACTTAATTACTAGCACTAACAGTAATTTAATTCCTTTTAATATTAACTACTATTACCCAACCACTTGTAATAACTTATTTACTAACAAGAATTAGTAGTCCACCTGCCTATATATTGTTATACTAAACTTTTAAATACAACGTGTTTGTTTTAAGAATTATTTAGATATGATATTATTAAACATAGACATTCACAATTTTCTCCAAAAGATCAATCATGGTATTTCAAAATAAAATATTACTAAAGATATATGAAAATTTATTTAGCCGAAAACTGCTAAATTTAAAGACTTTGATTTTAGGCATGTTATTCAACGGTTTGTTTATTTGTATAAAAAAAAGTGAAAATCTGAAAATTTTATTGTCAAAAAATTTGAAAATAAGTTTGTGTATTGGCTTAACGAATATTTAATTAGTAAGAAATTGAATCAATTGCAAGTAGTTGTGGTCAAAAACAAGTTACATGAGGCACTTGATATTGAACAACAAAGCAATAAAAACACTCACGTTGAAGGATGGTTTTGATGGTGCTACTGACTAAAGCATTTATAAACAATTTTTATTGAACTCGGACATGATCAGAGTTTTAAAGCGTTAAAAACTATTATTTATTACTTGTCTAGGCCCATTGGATTTGACTGGATTTAAGAACAGCAACAAAAAGTACCTATTTAGAGAACTCAAAAGTCGTTATCCATCTACAGCTTTTTGTAAACCCATAAAGTTTGCATACAAAATAGATTCCAAGGAATCTGTGACTGAAGAAAATCAGTACATTAAAAGTGAGATAGAAAGCTTGGTTATGATTTTATTACAGGTTTGCAGATCTTCTATTTAAGTAAATTGTATTATTGAACAACAATAATTGATGAGAAGGTTCAAACAATATTATCTGAAAAAATCTAAAGAACACAAAGTAAAGGCATCTTTTGCTAAACCAAAAACTTTAGACTGGTTTTAGGAACAAAATGGGACTTGTTGTTTAACTCCCCAAAAACTAGCGGTTCTTAAACAAGAAAAGATGGCAATACTTCAAAGTGTGTTTTGCAGCATATGAACAAACAACTGAAATTTTGGGTATTAATCAAAACCTTACATTCAAATTTTACATTATTTTAGTAACACTATATTCAGGATATGAAACAAACTTCTTATATTTTAAGGATTATTGTTTTATCACTGTTAGACTATATATGTCCTTTTATCCATTGTATTGCATGGCTTAATCTGTGCAAAAAAGACAAATGCATGGACATGGCATAACTAAAAGTCTTACATTACCAATCGGACTTATGTCAGGGAAAACTCAAGAGGCTAAAATAAAGACTTCAGATATTATTGCAAAATTTTCAGCTAAAAAACATCCAGAAGAGCAAACATACTGATCTGACCAACAGACTCCGAGTTTCCAGTGGTCCTGTTATTTCATCTCTGGGTAAATTTACATCACCTTTAACAAATCATAAAAAATATTTTTCTTTTAATTCTCTTAATTTCATCACTGCGTAAATTAACATTACCTTTAACAATCATAAAAAACATTTATCTTCAGATGTTCTATAATTACTTAAATAACCTTCAAACGATATTGCTGTTTTAGAAATTTGTGATGTAATTTAAAATTGACAATATTTTCTTCCGTTACTTTTTATTTTCCATATTACTAAAACATTATTTACTTATTACTTAACTTTTTTTCTATATAGATGGGTCAAAAATCAGATTAAAGTTTTTCAAAAATCAATTCACCCATTTTTTAACTTGGGAAAGTTTCTGGTAACTAAGCAATATAAATATCCATAACAACAAAATAAAAATAATTATTACAAAAATTAAATTTTGTAAGAAGCGCGATCTCATATTGTTACTGCAAATTTTAGTGAATATGCAAAATTTAGTGAATATAGCACTAGTAATATATGTGCAAACAACAAAAATAGGTTGTTGCTTTGCAAAATAAAGGCAACGAAATAAAAAAATATTACCTTCATAAAAAACGCAGACATCATCTCATCACTCATGCTAGTTTTAGTGAATATTGCCCTAATATTAAATGAGTTATGAATTTTGTCCAGTAAAAGTAAGTTCGGGCCCACTGTAGAGTGATTAGATAGTAAGTTAATATTCCTTTATATAAAGAATCAAATTCTTTATATGATGTTTCCACAAATCTTACGTCAAAAAAAATCAAAAAAAATCATTGATTATTTAGCAGCCCCTATTAGCATTATGGCTCTCATGCGACGGGAGCTCGTCTCTACACATAGCTATTGTGTAACCTGTTTGCTAATGAGTTATTTTGCACCTAAAAGTAATTTCTAGTTGAGATGTAGTAATATTTTACTTTGTAAAGTAAGTGTAATGTTTTTTTAACATTATATTTACGTAAGTTTACTTTATAAATAACTTTTTTACATAAAAAAAAAAAAAAAATTTGTTGCCAATTTTTTACTTAATTGTAATCAAAATTACTTTTCAAAGTAAAAATGCAAACTACTTTACTATATGTATATATATATATATATATATATATATATATATATATATATATATATATATATATATATATATATATATATATATATATATATATATATAACTACTTGTAAAAATAAATTACTCTTTTAAGTAAAAGTTACTCATTTAAAAATTAAACATAAGTAAATAAGTTTTAAATGTTAAATAATTTATGTCAAAAAAAAAAATGTTGTAAGTAATTTATAATGTAAGTAAATTATACATTTTAATATAAATTATATAAAGTAACTTATGCTTCAAAGTAGTTTGCGTTTTTTTATCAAAATAAGAAAAAGAGCCATCCCTAGTAACATTAAAGTTATTTATAAAAAACAAAAATTTTAGTTAATTATCACAGTCTGTTATACTGTTGTTAAAAAGTATAATAAGTTAAATATCCAATTATAAAATGTTACCCCTTTTCAATACAAAATAGAAAATGCACTTTTGATGCTAAATATTAAAAAAACTTGATAAATAAGTTTTTTTATGTTTTTAGATGGAAAAGCTGTACTTTTTATACTGAAACAAAAAGTATTTATTTTTTATGTAGTTAATGTTGTTTTCCAAGCAAATTTAACTTAAGTTGCTGTAAATTGCTGTTTAAACTGCCCTTTAAAGCACTAACTGTTAACTGTAAACTGTAACTGTTAAATGTAAACTGTAACTGTAAACTGCCCTTTAAAGCACTAACTGTTAATAATAAATAAATTTTTTAATTGCAAGAAGTATTATTATTTGTACGAATCTTTGTTGATTGTGTGCCATATGGTTGAAATGTAACAATGTAATGGACTCTCAAGTAACTTGATTAGTTTGATTCAGTAGCATCGTGAAATTGTACATGAGTATAAAAAATATTTTACTTACGTATTAGTTTTACAACTATTAAATAAGTTAGGGTTATGTAACTTCAAAATTGCATTACATTACACAAAAACTAGCAGATGTAGGCTTAAACAGAATGTCCGTTTAACTTCAATACATTTATACGTTTAAAAATAAGAAAAAAAAAAAAAGTTGGATTAACTTTCGTGTTTGTTATTGCTTGTTATTGCATTGAGGTAAAAGTTTAAGAGCTATTAAAATAACATTTGCAATGAACGTTAAGTAGACATTCACTGTTTATCATTTGTACATTTGTAATTAACGTCCAAAGAACGTAAATTGTTCACAATAGTTGGTTTAATTAACAATTGTAGCAAACGTTATACAAACCTAAATGAAAGTTGAGAAAACATTTCTTAAACGTTAATTGTTAACTGAAAAATTGCTTAATATATTGTTATATGATAAATATGAGGAAAAATAAAAATTTGTTGTGAAATAGACTTACAAAGACCGGTATTTTCACGGGTCCGCTCAGCTAGTTTATATAATAATAACAGATAATTGTTTTTCTGTCATATCAAAGTAAATATTTAAAAAAATTTTTTATTTGTTTAAAAATTTTTTTTATATAAATTTCTGTAAAAAAAATTTCTTTATTAAAAGATGTTTTTTTTTTCAAAATAAATTATGGCATAAAATATAGAGACAAAAACAATGACTATATAAACGGATGGGAGTTAGAGTTACATTTAGTCCAACTAGAATTTGTAGACCAACTTTTTAGTCTAACTAAAATTAGTTGGCTAATATTTTAGTTTTACTAAAATTAGTCGGCTAGCTTTTTAGTCTAACTAAGAATAGCCGACTTGAATTTTTAGTTTTCTAATATTAGTAGCCTAATATTTCAGTGTAACTAAAATTAGTCGCCTAAAACTTTTATAAAAAATGATGAAAAAAAAGATGAAACGATATAAAAATAAAAGAACAAAATATAACATAAAAATTTCACACTTGAGGTTGGTAAATCAAGGCGTTCCAATACTATTTTGGTACTGTTCTAAAAATGAATTTTACGGCTCAGTCAAATCATCATAGTATCGTATTAACTAAATTTGATTATTTTATTTGTCGCTATGTCAAAGACAGCTTATTTTTACTCTTTTTAAGCAGTATGTAAAAAACACGCATTGAGAATGTTTATAAAAGCGCATAATTTTATTTAGTTATTGTGAAAACATATTTATTGCTTTTTGAAAAGTTTGGTTAGTTATGAGAATAGAAAACTTGAATAAACATCGTATCTTTTTAACTAGATTTCAGTTTTTTCTTCCGGCTATTACACTTGCAAAGGTTTACCAAATTTAGTATATCTTTCTTTTTTTTTTTGTATATCTCTTTGTCTACACATGCTTAAATATGATAATTATTTTTTATTATTTATTTATTTTAATGATCAATGCATTTTATGAAAAATAAAAATTAATTTACAAAAATTATTCGAAAAAAATATTCCATGTATCAAATCATTTCAAGGAAATTTTTTTGCAACAGTTCCTTAAAAAATAAGCTTTTTGAAAAAATAAATTACTTAAACTTGCCGGTTTACCTTTCAATTTTTTGAAGATAACATCAAATAAAGAAGCTAAACAATTAAGCTTTAATTTCTGCCATCTTTCATTGCTATTTTCCAGTAGCGTTTTCATTTTACACTAGGACTAATGCAATAATACTAAAAATTTTTAATTTCTGGTGAGTTTTCAATTTCTGGTGGAAATTCAATGCAACATAAAAAGTTGAAACTGATAGTTTCTTTTAACAATTTTTAGTAAAGTTATTATTTAACTATATTGAGTTTGAGTAAACGATCTTGTTTAAAAAGCCATAGGAGTGTACATACATCGCCTGAGAGTTTTGGCATAGACAGGCAGTCAAATTCTCAGAAAAAAAATAAAAAGCCAAGGAATATACAAAAACTAAATTTAATTAAATAAAATTTTGTAATACATTTCTTTAGAATAATATAATGTAAACAACAACTTACTTCCTTCTCGATGTTATTTATTATATTCATTATATCTAATTCATTTTTCTAATTCATTTTAAATCTTAACTTACAACTTTTTCACTGTGGTTTTCAAAATAATCTTTTTCATCATCAAATGATAACCTTAAATTTTTTGATTCCTTTGTCAGTTTTTCAATTAGAGCTATTTCACATGCCAGATAAAAATCCGCCAAAAATTTCATTACGTTTATTAAATTTTTTTTTTCTCATTCCTTTCACAGAATTGAAAACATTTTTAATTTGGATCTAAAAAACGAGTCTTTTTCTATTTCATATGAATTTTTGTAAGTTTTTAAAGATAAACATGAATAATTAATAAACATGTTTCATATGTATAGCCAGATAGTAAAACACTCACTTCATTAAAGCTTACAAATGCGTTTACCGTTTCTTTTAAGTGAAAGATTTCATCTTTATTAAGCAAATGTTTTCTGATATCATTGTATTGTTGTTTCAAGTTAAAGATTTCTTTCACGTTGGAGTGAAGTTTAAGCATTTGCTCTGCCATAAGAAACGCAGGGTTTTCATATTTTGAATCAAATGAAAAATTTTATTTTTTTTGAAACCTTATCGTATTTGACTTTCTTCTAATAAATCATTAAGTTGAGAAAAATTCAACTTTCGACTTAAAAAATTCAACTTTCGATATAAATTGGTTAAAAGAGATCTTTACTTTTGGCACGGCAATTTGCACTTTAGATTTAAAAAGGAGACAAATTCATTGAAGGCATTAGTTTCTACTAACATAAACTGAAGGCAACAGGCAAAAATGAAAAGTAAAAGACTTTTATCAGTCTTATTGCTGTTTTTTTAAAAATGCCAGTTATTTTTTTTGGCGTTATTATTTGGTGATTGTGTTCAAGATGGTGATCTACTATACTCTTTGATGTTTTATTCAATATCTTTTTAGATCTTTTCGTATTGCATTTATTACATATCCATTTTACACTTTCTTTTTCAATTAAGTAATATTCTTATGTAGGTTTTGTTGCTTCTTTAATCTCCTGTGTATCAGTTTCATTTTCCATTCAAACGGATAAAAAATTAGAACTGGTTTTGCTTTCAACCTCATTTAAAATGATTTGTTCATTTATATTCTTTTTTTTTTATTCAAATTTTTCCTTATATTGGATATTAAAGTGGCATGTTCATTTGAATGAAAAAGTATTTTGTTTGTTATAATTTAAATTTTCATTTATTTCAAATAAATTTTCAATTATTGTTTACATTAACTATTTATCTAGTATATTGAAGGAAACCATTATTGTCTAATTTGAACTGAGTAAACCTTATATTCTAATTGGAAATAATTGAATTTGGTATAAACTGTGACAATATTTACTGTTTTTCTTAAAATATATAGCAAAAATGTTTGTTTTTTTGTCTAATATTGTCCTAAATTCTAATTTAATAATCGCTTATTGGAAAAAGCATTGAACAACAGATAAATGTAATTTTCTCTGAAAGCTTCGATGATTATTTTAACGATGATTTATTTAAACGAAGATTATTTTCAAACTTTAAACTGATACAGTAATATACTTTTAAAAATTATCATCGAAGCATTAGTAAGAAATATATTTTTTTAAATTTACTACTTGTTAAAGATTATAAAATATGTGGTGTTTTCACTTTTATCCCTATTGGCTTTAACATATAAAAACCATGTGGGAAAAAATAATAATCCCTACATGGTTTACATGCTAGTAAAAAACACGCGTATCAAATGTGGAATATGCTATATTCAACTTATGTTAGACTTGCCAGCTATGTTCTAACTGGAATTTACCAAAGAAAACCTACGTGGTGCACAGTAATAATCTCCACATGAGTTACCTGCGAAAAAAACGAAGCGTATATTTTGTGCGATTTGAGTAGCATTAATATATTCGAAATAATAAAAAAGAAATAGCTCTAAAGTAGCAAACCGAGATTTATAACGAAAATGTGAATTTATATCAATATTTCAAGATAACAACTAAACCGAAGATTTAGCATAAGAATTATTTCGAAAAAAGCAAACTTTTGCTTATGTCAAAACATGCAAATCTGGAACAATTTTGAAAAAAAATGTGCAAAACATGCAAATCTTATGTCAAAACATGCAAATCTGGAATAATTTTGAAAAAAAATGTGCAAAACATGCAAATCTTATGTCAAAACATGCAAATCTGGAATAATTTTGAAAAAAAATGTGCAAAACATGCAAATCTTATGTCAAAATATGCAAATCTAGAGTAATTTTGAAAAAGGTTTTTGAGAAAAGTAATTTATTTTCAATTATAAAAATTGTCTTAAAGTTATTTAAAGGAAAAAATACAAATGCAATAATTGACTGAAATGGCTCAGTTGCAACAAAAAATAATTGCAATTAAAATGTTAACACTGTTAACATTTTGTTAGATTTGAAATTATTATTATTTGATAGACTGCCTGCCCCAAACTGACCCTCAGCCAATGTAGCAACTCTCACTTGTGGTAGCAGTCTATAAAATAGTCAATGTAACAACACACCTAGCATGTTCTACAATTACAAAAAAAATAAAGATGCAATTGAAATGTTAACGCTGCTTTATTTATTTGTTTTTTGATACAATTTCTATTTTCATGACTTCAATTCAATCTCATACCGCATTTCAATTCAAATCCAAAGTTTTGATTCAAACTTAAATCCTAAGTCAACTAAAATGTTAATGTACAATTGCGTAAATTTTTGGCTTTAATCACTTCGACATAATTCCCGCTTTTGATCAACTTTTTTTCAAGGCAAATATGTCTTCGCTACGATTTTTTTCTAGGTTTTAGTTTTTAAACATGGTTTAGTTTAACATAATGTAATCTTTTACTAAAAAAAAATAATAACTAGTAAAAATGTAACTTACTATTTAATAACTTGAGTAATTTTTTTTTACATTTAAATTCATTTTTGCTGTTGTTGCTTTCATGATAAGTTTTGTTTAACTTTTGGTATGTTAACGTCCATTCAGAAGCATCATAAATAAAGGTTTTACAATCAAGTTCCTCAGTTAAAAAAAAGTTTTTGTATTCCAGTTTTTTACTATTTTCTGTGACGGCAGACGATGCACATAAGTTTACGTTAACCATTGGTAAATTTATTATATTATATAGTTCCAAGAAATAGATACCACCAAACAGAAGTACGCAAGACGCTGCAATATTTATTCTAACCAGTTTATTGTTCATCTTCATTGATTATGAAACTATAAAATTGAAAAACTTTTAAAAAGTTTGACAGATGCAAAACTTTATTTAATTTTTAATTCGATTAGAAAAAGATCTACTTTCCTTGGGGTGGAATGCTAGGCGCAAACTTAAAATTTGAAGTAATATTTCAAATCTAATATATATATGTATATATATATATATATATATATATATATATATATATATATATATATATATATATATATATATATATATATATATATATATATATATATATATAAATAAATAAATATATATATATATATATATATATATATATATATATGTATATATATATATATATATATATATGTATATGTATATATATATATATACATATATATATGTATATATATATATATATATATATATATATATATATATATATATATATATATATATATGTATATATATATATATATATACATATATATATATATATATATATATATATATATATATATATATATATATATATATATATATATATATATATATATATATATATATATATATATATATATATATATATATATATATATATATATATATATATATATATATATATATATATATATATATATATATATATATATATATATATATATATATATATATATATATATATATATATATATATATATATATATATATATATATATATATATATATATATATATATATATATATATATATGACCAATTCCAGAGTAAATATCTTTTATTACTCTAAATAAACCTTGAATAAAACTTTTAAAATATAAATTAAACACAATTGTATTAACATAACACTGACACATAACAAAAATTAAAACATGAGTTCAGTGATAAAACGCTAAAAAAAGTGTTAATTTATCAGCATACTTTTTTTTGTTTTTTTGAGTTTTTGCTGAATTTTTAATTCTTGCTAGACTAATTAAATTTTGTTGTTGTAATTTATTCATTTGGCAACAAGGCAGTCATAAAAAGGTCATAAACAACAAAGTTTTTATATCGTTTTACTTTACAGAAAAAATTATCAGACGCAACATTCAGTTACGAAACAAAACGATAAAAATAAAATCATGGTCAAAAAGTTTTGTTATTTTGTAATAAATTTTAATTATACTCAAGTAAAAATAGCATGGAAACAACGTTATCATTCTAAATATAAAAATAATGTGATTTTGATATTTCTTGAAAATATCCTAAAATACTTAAAATTGAACTGAATCCAAGTTCATTTTTTTGTTGTTTTGTTTGCATCATTTTTTGACATAAGAAATACAGATCTTTGCAAATCTTGTACTGTTAAGGCAAAATTTGCATCTGACCTTATCATGAATTGACTAAATTTAACTCTTAGCGCTGCAATTTGCTTAACATTAGCTCCAATTCCGTTAACCATACCTTTCTTGTACATCGCTGCAAAGAAATGATAATAGAATTTTTTCTGAAAAAATTTTTTAAACACAATGATTGCAGACAAAATAATTTTGTTTTTGAACTGAGCAGTGGCAGTATCACTGAACATGTGTACTACTTTGGCTCGATTAGGAATAAAGTGAAAGATTTTGTCAATGTAGGGTATAACTGAAGACTTTGTATGATCAGTTGAATAAGAAACTATAGCAAATATTTTAAACTTAATGTTCCAGACTGCAAGGGTCATAATAGAATCTTTTTTTTACCAAAGATAAGCATTTTGCTGTTCAATATGATAGAAACATCTAGCATTTTCATTCCAGTCAACTTGGATTACTGCAATTTCAGATTTATTACTCATCAAATGATCCTTGAATTTCTTAAAAATTGTTGATTGGTTTTTCTTTACAAATGCACGTTAAACGAACTTTTCACACAACACTAATACGTGTTAAATGAGTGCTGTTGCAAGAGACTTTTTTAAAAATTTTTCGATGTACGTATATGTATTAGTTTCAGGCTTTCTTCAATCGTCCCAGGATACTTCGAAACCAAATGTATCAACAGTTTGCAAGTTTTTATCAAACTGTTTCATACCATTGCATTCAACGCATTTGTCATAGGCACAATCGTATGATATATATTGCTCAAGACATATATACTCACACATAAGTCTTGAGTAAAAAAACTTTTACTTTTTTACAAAAGTTAAGGTGTTTTCACTCAAGACATATAAATAATCTCAAAGATTCTTTCTAAACAAAGAGATGTATGTGTTTTGTTTAAAGTATTACAATAACTTGTCCTCAAACTCTACTTACTTTTTTAAATAAAAAAAACAACAGCTGCTAACATTCAACAAGTTTATCTACGCCGTTAAACTATTTTTGACTCAAAATTTATTTTAGCAATAATTTTAAGGTGTTTAAACCCCAATTAAAAAAAAAAAATTATAAAAAAAAATTTTAAAACACGAAATTTATCTCCTCCATCGTGGAAATTGCCATATAAATTTATAGTTTAAAAACTAAAAATTTTTTTTTATTTAAATAATAGGTTGCTTGCGCAAACCTAACCCTTAAATAATGCAGTACCACATCTTTTTAGCAGCAGGCTATAAGTAGTCGATGTAGCAGAACAC
>NC_061163.1:12412981-12470481 GCF_022113875.1 Hydra vulgaris | reverse complement strand
TTATTACTTTTTTTATTGATGATAATAAATGTTTGATTACAACAAAACAATCAACTACAAAAGCTACATAATATTGTTAAATTTAATGACATGATATTATGTAATGAAAATGACAATATTCATGTTCAACTATGTTTTGTATTAACTTTGTAAATTTTTTACAAAGCTATTACAAAACAAAAATAATTGTATTTGTGTTCAAAATATATTTGCAAATTTTTATTTTGCAAAATATATTTAGAAAAATTGAAAAACTTAAACATTAATAACTCCTTGATAAAAAATATGTCTAAAATTGATTTAAGCCTGATGCTCATACAATGAAAATATAAACTTTCGAAATCAAGTTTACAATGGAAAATAAAGATTAAGAAAGAAACTTCTTAAAATGACTTATACTGTAATAAAGAACACAAATATATTTTTAATAAGACACAAAAAGATGAACTTTCAACAAATCTTCGTCAAGCATCTGATATGCATAATAAATTTAATGTTAGAGAAACAAAGCAACTTGCAAATCAATATGGAATTAAAAATGACATTAAAATACCAGAAAACTGGAAAAAGAGTAAAACAGCTGGAACTGAATAGTTTTATTTCTTCCTAAATCGTACAAAAATATCTATTTGTATGCCAGAAGCTACCAGCTTTAGTAGAGCGACTAGTTTCAATCGCTCCAATGTAGATGCTTTCATCAAAAACCTTGACAGTGTACAGAAGCGCTATAAGTTTTCTGCTGATTGCATCTACAATATTAATGAAAAAGCTCTTTTAAATGTAAAGCAAGTGGGATAGGTAACTTCTGCTGAAAGGGGAAATCTAGTTACTATGGTAGGTTGTATGAATGCCCTTGGAAATTTTATTCCACCATTTTTGATATTTTCCGTGTCCACTTTGGTAGCCACATGCTTAAGGGCGCACCAACAGGTACCAAGAGTGATGCTAATCCTAGTGGATGGATAAATGCAGAAATATTTTTGAAATGGTTTGATCATTTTGTACAGTATGGACATCCTTGCCAGCATCATCAATTACTTTTAATAATAAACAATCACAAAAGTCAAATATTGGTTGAACTGATGGATAAAGCTAAGGAAAGTAATGTTGTGCCACCACATTGCAGCCACAAACTCTAACCACTTGACAGATCAGTATTTGAGCCATTAAAGAAATTTTACAATTCAGCATGTGATTCATGGTTAAAAGCCTATTCAAATACTTCTATGACGATATATAATATATTTGAAATTTTAGGAATACTTCTTTCCAAAACATTCAAAATGGTTTTAAGGCAGCTGGCATTTTCCTGTACGATCCATATGTTTTCAGTGATGTAGACTTTTTATGTTCTTATGTATCTAATTAGCCAATTCCAGCAAATATCTCTACTTTATCAGCCAATTTGTTCAGCAGTATTTCTTAACCGGTCCTAGTATTTCTTAACCGATCTTAAATTGTATATATTAGCTACACTGACAGAAATCGTTAAAACGATTTCTGTCAGTGTAGCTAATGTATACGATTAGACAGATCCTGCAACTAAGGCTTACAATTTAAGTAAATTATCTGATTTGCAAACACAAACAATCCCTACACCACTATCTAATGTATTTGAAGTTATTTATGACAAGAAACAGCAAACAAGCACATCTGCCTACCATTGGACAGCAGAAAATATGAGGCCATTCCCTAAAGCGGGTGAGAGGGCAATGAAGAAAAAAAGAAAATGTTCTAGGTCTTTGGTATTTACTGACACACCAACAGGAAATGAACTAGTTGTAAGTTTATTAGAATGTAAAAGAAAAAAGGAACCCCTTGAGACATCCACCCAATTTTGACTCTATTTAATATCAAGCAACCTTGTTGAACAAAGTTATAAATGCATTGAGAATATCTTTTTTTAACTAAACACAAATAAATGTTGTGTATTGTTATGTTATATAAAAAGTAGAATAGACAGAATAAAATAATGCTCAAAATGATTTCGAACTTGTCATATTTCACCCCAACATGGGGTGACATAAGACAAACAGTGTCACATTAAAAAAAAAGAGGCCGTGAACATAATTTGAAGGTTAAGTAATGGGTTTTTAAATAAATTCTTATGATAACTTATTATACTATAGTTTTAACCCAATTTGTATGGTGTTTGGCAAAAATATAAAGCGCGCCACACACAAACAAATTTTTTTACCCTATCTCACCCCATTCTCCCCTACATATTTAACCAATATAAATAAACCATCTAAAAGATGATCTCAATGATCTTATCCTCAGAATCCTTTTACAAAAGAGTGCACGTAAAATAAGATAAAAAGACGCCTTAATAAAAAAGAGTTTGTAAAAATAACATTTAAACAATAAATGGTACTTGATATATAAGTTGTACTTATTATAAAATAAATTTTAAACATGCATAACCTAAAAAAATAAAACATTATTTCATCACAAAATAAATTAAAAGTATTCTAAGATATTTTAATAGAGAAAATGAAATCTTTTGATTTATGTTCAAAAACAAGATATGTTAGGGATAAGTCGAAGTTAGGCAAAACAATTTTGTTCTATAGATGAGCCGAACGTTTAGTGATTCAAAATTAGTTGAACTTTGTTTCACAGAATGGTTTAATAAAATAATTACTATTTTTCATGTTAAACTTGCGTAATGGTTTTAAGAAAAAAAAAATTAAAAATTAATTATATATATGTGTATATATATATATATATATATATATATATATATATATATATATATATATATATATATATATATATATATATATATATATATATATATATATATATACATTTTTAATGTTTTAGGTACAATTTAGATAAAAAAATAAATTATTAATAACCATTTTGAAGTTTTATGAATAGTTGTTTTGCATTCTACTAGTATGTATTTCTTTTTTCATTTTATATACATAATTTAGATTACAAGTATATGATGTTCAAGATGATATCAGTTATTCTAGAAAACCAGGAGCTTATTATCACGATTAATAAGACAACCTTATAGTAATTTGGCAGTCGAGCAATTAGAAATTATTAACAATTAAAAGAATTTCGTTAAATACATAGAGAATGATATATCTATACTTGGTTAATATTTTGGTTGATGTTTGATACTTGGTAATAATATATAATTATCAAATATATATTATTTGCAAACATTATATATTTGCTAAAATATTATAATTAGTAATATTATATATTTAATAAATAAGTAATATTTAGTAAATACATTTTATTTTTTCTTTAGATGCTAAAAATTCAAAATAATTATTTTAATATTGTATCGTTATTTTATTTTTAAAAATATTTTTTGAAGCAGACAATTTTAAACAGCTGACGAGCTTGGTTTATTAGTTATGAATAGGTTTTTTTTATAATTCATTTGAATGAGCAATGATTTTTTTTAATTTTTTTGTAATAAATAAATATTCTTTAAGTGTAGTGGGTATTGCATCCAATAGTAGTAATAATTTTAATATTTGTTCATTATGTTTAACAGATTATTTATAAATACCCAATTAACACAGTTTAAATCAAAAAGTTCTGGTAGAAAATAGCCTATCATCAACCAAACTCAATGATGTAGTAGTGAATAATAAAAAATATGTCAATATATTATTGATGTTTAATGTATAAATAAAATTTATACATTAAAAATCAATAATATATTATTGATTTTTAATGTATAATATATATATATATATATATATATATATATATATATATATATATATATATATATATATATATATATATATATATATATATATATATATATATAACATATATATATATATATATATATATATATATATATATATATACATATATATATATATATATACATATATATATATATATATATATATATATATATATATATATATATATATATATATATATATATATATATATATATATATATATATATAAAATATGTCAATATATTATTGATGTTTAATGTATAAATAAAATTTATACATTAAAAATCAATAATATATTATTGATTTTTAATGTATAATATATATATATATATATATATATATATATATATATATATATATATATATATATATATATATATATATATATATATATATATATATATATATATAAACATATATATATATATATATATATATATATATACATATATATATATATATATATATATATATATATATATATATATACGTCATGGACTAAAACTAATCCATGACGTAGACACTGAATTAGTTTTAGTCCATGACAAAAGCAATTTCTAGTATTTAATAAAATTGAAGTTATTCAATTATATAGTTCAATCCAAAAAAGAGAAGAGAAAAGTATGCTAAAGTTTAAAAGTGAGGATCTTCTCTGTTATTATGATCTACAATAAAGAGCCTGATTAATATACTGAGAAAATAAGTTATGGCACTAAACCACCTAATAATAAATCTACTATTTCAACATAATAATTATAAAGCGAAATTTTGAACTTTTTACTTTAGTGAGGATTGAAGCTTAGTCATTAGCCTTAAAAAATAAAACTAATATAGAAAACTTACATCTAAATATATCGAAAGCTTTCGATATATTTCACATTTATCTTCTACTTCTAAAATTAAAAGCTTATAGAGTAGATGACAAATTATACAATTGGATTGAACGTTACCTAAGAGATTGACAGCAAAGTATCAGTGTTGATGGTATATATTCAGAATGAATAATAGTGAAGTCTCTCAGTATTTACTTTTATGATATATGTTAACGATTGTTTTGATTTGGTTTTAAATGTTGTATCTGTATTTGCAAATGATACTATTATTATCTATTTTATAGTTTGATCTATATTATATAGTTTGCTTTTTTGATAGCTCAATATACAATAACCTGCAAGAAGATATGGACATTATAGCAAACTAGGCAAAAATATGAAAACTAAGTTTTGATGTAAAAAAATTAAAAAATTTTGCCCTTAGGACCAATAAACACAAAATTCATATATATACTTGTCGATATAAATCTCAATACTTCAATTAATCTTAAAAACTCTCTCTTAAAAACTCTCTCGGCTTTGGGATCGTCGTTGACAGTAATTTGATTTTTTTCTTATTTTGAAAATACAAAGAATAATACTGTAGATTAAATTGCTGGATGATTAAAAAATCATTTATCAATCTCAATATCTTGACATTTCTGTACTTTGATTATTTTCCTTGTTCATACTCACCTTGATTCTTGCGTTCTATTTACTATCCTAAGCTATAAAAAGATCATCAATTAATTGAAAATATTTATTAGCAGGTTAAGTAAATTTGTTTTTGGCCTGACTGGACTCACCAAACCAAAGACTACTGAGACTAAATTTAATAAGCATGAGCTATCGTTTCTTAAGAAAAAACATGGCAGAAACTTGCAAATGCATTCACAATCTTTATAAATGTATACCTGCCGTCACGCTAATAAATTTAAAAAATGTTTTGTAAAACAGATGTCCAGGAAAACTTTTTCAGTATGCAATTCACATATTTGTAGAATAGTTTACCATCTGAAATAGTATATTCATTATCGGTCACAACGTTTAAAAAATATCCAGATGCATATTGGTAACATAAAATGTGCAAGTTTATATAAAGGATTAGACCGACACAAGTAGATACAACAGAACAAAAGGTTTATAGGCTTATTTTATATAACTAAATATTCTTTTTGTAAAATTTTACCCTTAGATAATAATAATAACAATAATAATAATAACAATATGTTATATTAAAACTCTTATAGTAGTTATTTGCCTAAAAAAACTTTAAAATCCTCCAATGTCACGTTTGTTGACATATCATATTTTAATGAAACCAACCCTTATACTTGAATAACAAATGTTATTTATAATTGTTTTTAAAATTTAGTTAGTAAACTTATATTCACTGTACGTTTACTGCAGTATGCCAAAATAGAAACTCTTTTTTATTATAAAGTATAATTTTGTTTATTATAGAAAAAAATTAATATGATATTAATTTTTTTATATGATAAAAAAAATTAAATTTCAAGTTATTTAATCACCGATTAATTTTTATGTTCATTTTTTTAGTGTTGTATATTAAAAATACTTCGTTTTAGTGTTCCATAACTAAAAAAAATATATGCATTCTATCCTGGCTAATTCATTCATTAGATTTTAATCTTATGCTCATTTGAATTTTGTGATCTCTGGGTAAAGATTTATTTCGAGCCTCAAGTTGGATGTAATCAGGGTTTGTCTTCAGGGCATTTACTATGGTTCTTTAGCCGTAGTAAAGGCAACCCATAATGGAGAATAAAAACGCTGATAAAAATAAATTGACAGACGGGTACCGGATGGTTTTTGTCTGGGATTGCGGGAATGGGATTCTGACGGGTAAGTGTTTTGGTTTCGGGATAGTCCGCATAAAGGAAAACAATTTAACTTGCTTGATTGGGTTTTATCTGGTCTTTATCAGGGCCGAGATATTTGGGGATTTGATGGGTTTCCCATAAAGTTCCCAAAAGGTTTAAACTGATAATTGAAAAAATAATTACAAAATTTACTTGATGGTTGCACTGTCAGATATAAATGTCAAGTGTTTACATATAAATGCAAAAAATGGTTTTATTGTTATACATCAACCTTATTTTTTAATATTGATATTTTTTGACTTTGGTTTTAAATTGTACGCATGTAATATCAACAATGATATTATAAAATACATATTAATAACTTAATAACTAAATTATCTTCTTCTTCACTTCTATCCAATGTTATTTCTAAGTAAATAAGTTATAAGAGCAGTTAACTTAAAAGAAAATTTTTTGTCTGTATTTATTTTGCTTTAATCAAATGCAAGTTACCAGTTACCTTTATTATTTTTAGTTATATTTTTGGATCTGTTAAATTGGTCAGAAAATGATATAAATACATTGCTTTTTGAAAACTTCTTTAAAATATTATCGTTGAATTGTCTTGGATGCTATGAGCAATAATGAAACTATTACTGTACTTCAATCATCTTGAATTAGGATAACATCACAAACATCATTAAGATCATTTACAATTATATTTATTACATCTTCATTTAGTTTTACTATGAATTTTACTAAAGATATCTGTTTTCTATTTAGGGGCTCGCACTCAGGTCTAAATATTTTAGACAGCTTGGTAGTCAAGTCAAAAGTTTTTACTATGTTAAATGGTATTTATATTGAAAAAAACCTTGCAACTTGCAAATTCAGTTCATTCTCCTGCTTACTTGTTGTTTTAGTAAATAATTTAAAAATGAAAGTTTGCCTTTCCCAGCAAACACAAGACGTCTTTAAGACCGTCTTAATTGGGTCTTTAAATGGTCTTGTCTTTGATTGACGTTTTAAAGACGTCTAATTAACGTATACTGATATACCCTTTTTTTTGGCTAATCTAACCTATCATATGTACGTCTTATAGACGTCTTCAAAAAACTTTTTGGTCGTAAAAATATTTCGCGTCTTTGTAAGACGTCTTTATTACGTCTATTTATGGATTTGTTTAAACATTTTTACAATCCTATTAAAGACGTCATTAAAAAAGACTTTTAACTATCTTTTTAAAGACGCGAAATTTTTCACGGCAACAAAAAGTTTTTTTTATATAAAGTTAAGTTTTACTTCAACCAATATTAATTTTCTAAACCATTATTCCAGCAAAAAGATTTATTAAAGTATTATTATGGAAACTGAAAATCGAACGAAGCGTCGTCGCCTAAATAAAAGTATATTGGATTTTATTATGAAATTTGAAGATGAAAAAGATGAAATTAATAATATTAGTACACCTGATTTGAATCCTGAACTTAATGCTTTTTATGTTGAGCCTGAAATACCTTTTGTACCTTTGGTACCTTTTGAAACCCTAAATAATGATTTTAAAGAATGCGGAGTAACCAGTTCATCTTCAAGTTTTAGATATGAGAACTATGATTGTTATAATGCATCACTATTGTTGACAACAGAAACATTATCAGAGGATTTGGCAGTGTGGTCAACGAAAAGCAAAATTTCTCAAAGTCTTTTAAACGAACTTATAATGATTCTTAGAAAATATGGTCATTCAGAGTTGCCAAATGATGCAAGAACCCTTTTAAAACCCTTTAAAGTTGTTAAAGTACATAAGAAGTGTGGTGGAACTTATGCGTATTTTACTATTGCTGATAGCTTAAATTATTTTATGAATACAAAAAATGCTTTTTAAAGTACCGAATTATCTATTACTATTAATGTTGATGGACTACCTCTTTTTAAATCTTCTAATCTTCAACTATGGCCAATTCTTGGTCTAATAGAGAACTATATTTTCATTATTGCACTTTTCTGTGGAGATGCTAAACCCAACTGCTTAGATGATTTTCTTAATGATTTTATTAAAAAATTTTTATTGTTAACTAATGAAGGTTTTTATTATAATAATAACAAATTTAAAGTTACACTAAAAGCATTCATATGTGATGCACCTTCTCGCTGTTTTCTTAAATGTATACAAGGTCATACAGGATATTACTCATGTGAACGATGCCAAGTTAAAGGATTATACGAAGAACATAGAGTTGTTTTTATTGATAACAAGCCATCAACTCCGAGATTAACTGAAGAGTTTAATACTTTTGTGTACACTCAACATCAAAAATCTCTTACTCCTTTAGCTCAACTTGAAATATCTTGCATTTCTGATTTTGTTTTGGATTATATGCACATGGTTTGTCTTGGTGTAGTAAGACGCATACTTACCTTTTTAAAGTCAGGTCCAAAACATTGTAGACTTTCAAATGCCCAAATAAAGAATATATCTGATAATCTGTTAAGCTTACGTGGCATGATGCCATCTGAATTTGCTCGACAACCACGTTCCCTTTTGGAGTTAGATCGATGGAAAGCTACAGAATTTAGACAATTTATTTTATACACTGGACCCTTAGTTTTAAAGGGTGTTGTTAGTAAAGAAATTTACAATCATTTTTTAACATTGCATGTTGCAATGGTGATTCTCTTAAATGAGGACAATCGATTTAGAAAGCATTATCTTACATTCGCTAGAGAACTATTAAATTATTTTGTTATAAATTCAAAATATTTATATACAAAATCATTCTGTGTTTACAATGTTCACTCTTTACTTCATATTTGCGATGATGTTGTTAAATTTGATTGTTCACTAAATGACATTTCCTGTTTTCCCTTTGAAAATTTTATGCAGACATTAAAAAAAGCAGTAAAAAATTCAAAGAGTCCTGTTGTTCAAATAGCCAAACAATATGAACGAATACAATCTTTATTAAATACAAAACCTCGAAAACTTAAAATTTCAAGTAAGCAGAATAATTCATGTTTTTACATAGAAGAAAATCAATTTTGTTTTGTTGATGAGAAATTATCATCTGGTTTTTTTAAATGTGAATGTTTAGATTAGATTTACAAAATGATTTATATACACAGCCTATTGCGTCTAAAACCTTTAAAATTTTCTTTATACCAAATATTGATGAAATTCAAGTAAAAGTGGTTGAGTTAGGAATGGAAAGTCTTCTTCGAAAAGTTGTTGTTCTCCCTTGGAAGGAAGGTCTTGTTTGCTTTCCTTTGTTGCATGAAATAGAACATTAATTGAAATCTTTTTAAATAGAAATTACTTTTGTTGAAATATTTTATGTTTATCCTGTTTTATTAATTTTCATCTTGTGACCAAAGTTTAATACCGAATCTTATACTGTAAATTATATATATATATATATATATATATATATATATATATATATATATATATATATATATATATATATATATATATATATATATATATATATATATATATATGTTATATATATGTTATATGTTATGTTATATGTTAATAGTGATTCATAATTTTTTCTTTTTATACTTTAATTTTAATTTATTCCTCTTGTTTGTTTGTTACAAGGTTATAATTTTAAAGAAAAAGATCATCTTTGATTGAGATTATTGTGCTTCATTTAAAAATTTATTTTAATGCTATTATTGAAAGTTTTTTGAACTTAAAAAAAATTAATCATTTAAAATCAGTAAATAAATTAAAAACTTAAAATAAAAATGAGGTAAAATGAAAATCATTTGTCTAAGAAATTTAATTTCTATAACATTGCTTCTGTTGCTTACAAAAATTAAAAAATTTAAACAGCCCAGACAGTTATTTTAATACCTTTTTTTTAATATTTTTTTTTTCTTTGTTTTGTAAATTTCTTGAGACAAATTAGCGCTCTTCCTCATCATTATCACCATAGTTATTAACCTAATGATTTTTTTAATTTCTTTTTGTTGCTTTATAAATTAAAAGACAGTTATCTTTTTGTTATTGAAACTTATTACTGTTATTCCAACTTATTGTAAGGACTATTTTTTAGGTTTTAAAGTTTTTTTAGTTTAAACCTTAATGTAATTTTTACACTATGATTTAGTTTTACACCATGATTTGGGCAAGAGCAGTTTGGATAGAGAATTATGAGGAAATAGAAGATGTTGTGCCTAGAAAGTGGATAGATACAGAAAAAAAATTGTTATTCTGGCCTGCAGGTGTATCTTATCGAAGAGCTGTTAAAGAAGAAATGGATGTGGATGAAACATGGAACAAATATAAACTTATTAAAATTAAATTTGAAAGTGGTATGAAATTTTCACACACAAGCATACATTATATACTGGCAATATAAATGATGTAAAAAACTGCCAAAAATATCTGATGTTTATATTGGATTTATAATAGCTTTTATTTTTTTAGATAATATGGAGGAGCTGAAAGAATATTGTTATACCACTGCAGCAGAGGAGGAAGATTTAGTAGATATTTGTGTTTCCAAAAGTGCCTTTAAATGGAAAAGTAATGTTAATTGTGTATTTGGATTATATAATTATATTCTTGTTTACTATTTCTTTTTCTTTTTTTAATATGAATTCTATATTGTAAATTGATATACTTCTTTAAATACTATATGAAAAATAAATAATAAAATTATTATATTTTAGAGTTACCTGATTTTCCTTTGCCTCCACCAGTTTTTAAATCTGTGGAGAAAAATCCATTAAAGAGATCCTTTGACTTTAGTTTATCTCCTGGTTCTACTTCTTTCAAACAATCAAATCTGTGTTGTGTGTAGACTTTGTCTATTAAATTTAAATTTTTTTCAAAATTTATTTTTTTATTCAATCTAAAATATTGCTTAATGTTTTTAGCTTTGTCAGACACTTTTTTACCTCAACATTCAATTACAGAGGAACAATCAACATCTTATTCTGGTACATTATGTATGTTTTGAATTTTTTTATCTAAATTTTTTCTTTATTAAAGTTGAATATTCTTTTATTGTTAATTTTAGCTTTGCCTAAGTTTTTTACCTTCACAACTGGAATGGAACAATCAAATTTTTGTTTGGGTACATTGTCCTAAACCTAACCCTGGACTTAACCCTGTCGATATCTGATAGTTTTTATCTAAAATTTCTACTTTTGAAAATTGTATTAGTTTTTTGTATTTTGATAACAAATTTGTTTTCCTTCAAAATCAGCTTGTAGACAACATGTAATTGTGCTTCCTATAGTATACATTCTGTAGACAACGTATATAAAAAATTTTTATGTTTTTATTTTAAGTCTCTATATTAGAAAACCATGAGTTTCTTCTCCTAACTTTTGTGATTTTGGGGAGGGTTTTAATAAAAATATGTCAGAGAAAAATGCAGCAAATACATACATATATATACATATATATATATATATATATAAATATATATATATATAAATATATATATATATATATATATATATATATATATATATATATATATATATATATATATATATATATATAAAAAATTGTTATTCTGGCCTGCAGGTGTATCTTATCGAAGAGCTGTTAAAGAAGAAATGGATGTGGATGAAACATGGAACAAATATAAACTTATTAAAATTAAATTTGAAAGTGGTATGAAATTTTCACACACAAGCATACATTATATACTGGCAATATAAATGATGTAAAAAACTGCCAAAAATATCTGATGTTTATATTGGATTTATAATAGCTTTTATTTTTTTAGATAATATGGAGGAGCTGAAAGAATATTGTTATACCACTGCAGCAGAGGAGGAAGATTTAGTAGATATTTGTGTTTCCAAAAGTGCCTTTAAATGGAAAAGTAATGTTAATTGTGTATTTGGATTATATAATTATATTCTTGTTTACTATTTCTTTTTCTTTTTTTAATATGAATTCTATATTGTAAATTGATATACTTCTTTAAATACTATATGAAAAATAAATAATAAAATTATTATATTTTAGAGTTACCTGATTTTCCTTTGCCTCCACCAGTTTTTAAATCTGTGGAGAAAAATCCATTAAAGAGATCCTTTGACTTTAGTTTATCTCCTGGTTCTACTTCTTTCAAACAATCAAATCTGTGTTGTGTGTAGACTTTGTCTATTAAATTTAAATTTTTTTCAAAATTTATTTTTTTATTCAATCTAAAATATTGCTTAATGTTTTTAGCTTTGTCAGACACTTTTTTACCTCAACATTCAATTACAGAGGAACAATCAACATCTTATTCTGGTACATTATGTATGTTTTGAATTTTTTTATCTAAATTTTTTCTTTATTAAAGTTGAATATTCTTTTATTGTTAATTTTAGCTTTGCCTAAGTTTTTTACCTTCACAACTGGAATGGAACAATCAAATTTTTGTTTGGGTACATTGTCCTAAACCTAACCCTGGACTTAACCCTGTCGATATCTGATAGTTTTTATCTAAAATTTCTACTTTTGAAAATTGTATTAGTTTTTTGTATTTTGATAACAAATTTGTTTTCCTTCAAAATCAGCTTGTAGACAACATGTAATTGTGCTTCCTATAGTATACATTCTGTAGACAACGTATATAAAAAATTTTTATGTTTTTATTTTAAGTCTCTATATTAGAAAACCATGAGTTTCTTCTCCTAACTTTTGTGATTTTGGGGAGGGTTTTAATAAAAATATGTCAGAGAAAAATGCAGCAAATACATACATATATATACATATATATATATATATATATATAAATATATATATATATAAATATATATATATATATATATATATATATATATATATATATATATATATATATATATATATATATATATATATATATATATATACATTTATATGTATATATATATACATGTGTATTTATATATATATATGTATATATATATATTTAAATGTATATATACATGTATATATATATGTATATATATTTATATATATGTATATGTATATATATATTTATATGTATATATATGTATATATATATATATATATATATATATTTATATGCATATATACATGTATATATATATATATATATATATATATATATATATATATATATATATATATATATATATATATGTATATATATTTATATATATGTATATATATATTTATATGCATATATATATGTATATATATATATATATATATATATTTATATGCATATATACATGTATATATATATATATATATATATATATATATATATATATATATGTATATATATTTATATATATGTATATATATATTTATATGTATATATATATATATATATATATATATATATATATATATATATATATTTATATGCATATATACATGTATATATATATATATGTATATATATTTATATATATGTATATATATTTATATGTATATATATGTATATATATATATATATATATATATATATATATATTTATATATATAAATATGTATATATACATTTATGTATATATATATTTTTTTTGCTTTAGTTTTATCTCCCGAATCTCAAGAATCCAAAAAAAAGCTTCTGAAAACAGACGTACAAAAAACTGCGCTTGTACCAGAGAAGTTAGTTAAAAATCAATTTCCTATGGAAGTTGGAAGTAAGTCCTTAAGTATTTATTTGATTTTTCATATTGGAGGAAACAAAATAATATTTTTTGTACTTGGATTATTTTAGGAATAAAAACAATAGCTATAGATATTTTTGAAATTGTGTAAATAAATATTTTGCATTCAATATATTCCTTTTTTCATTTTCTTCATATAATTTAGAATACCAGCACATGATGTTCAAGATGCTTTCAAAGGTTCTTGAAAAGCAAGAGCTTATTTTAGCATTAAACAAGCAACCACAAAGTAATATTGCAATCAAGCAGTTAGAAACAATTGCAGAGTTTGAGGACTTTAACAAAAGTTTAGTGGATGATTGTGTTAGACTTGATTTGGTAAATAGTTTATCTATATAAATTAAAAAATAAAAATAGTTATTGTATTATAATTATTTTTTCTAACTTTTGTTTAGGTTAAACAACTCAGTTTTTTATGTGCCGAAGATTTTAAACAACTGACAAGATTGGTCATGAATAGGTTTTAGTATTATTTTTTTGAATGGCTATCATATTTGTACTTTTTTGTTGTCAATTTTTTTTAGGTTTAGTAATTTTGGAAATCAATAATGGTAAATTGTTTAATATTTTTCATAAATTTTACTGTGTATTTGATATATTTTAAAGATTATTTACAAATACCCTGTTGACACAGTTCAACTTAAAAGGTTCTGGCGGAAAGATTGGTTTACATTCAACCAAACTATATGATGTAATAGAAGGTCAAAAATAAATTTTAATTATTGCACTTTTAATTTAATTTAAAAATCTATGTTAAGTTTTTTTCAATATATTTGACGAATACATCCTACATTATGCTTTATTTGATTTTTAGAAGTAGTAAAAAGAAGGTTTGAAAAGGTTTCAAATGCTGAAATTAAAGAGCAAATTGGACGTTTTTGTAAAAATGCTCCTTCGCGGGAAAAAAATAAATAAAACGAATTATTCTTTTTTATTTTTTTCTGTAAATTTTCATATAGAAATCTTTTTTATTTTGTGTAAATTGTTATATAGAAAGATATTAATTAACAATCCAACTAGCTGTATTTTATGTACCTTATTAAATTATTTGCTTCTTTTTTAAAGAAAAAAATCTTTAATGTTTCTAAAATACATGTAAAATACTAAATACTTTCTTAAAATACATTCAGAACGTAAGATATATAAAAAATGCCCGTTGGGATGGTAAATTGCTTATTTTTCATAAATTATGTTTATTCATTATGTGTTATAGATTATTTATAAATACCCTATTGACACAATTCAACTTAAAAGGTTCTTTTGGAAAGATTGTTTTATCATCAACCAAACAATATAATGTAATAGAAGGTAATAAAAAAGATTTTTAACATATTAATATTTTTTAATATTATTTAGTATTTAATTAAATATCTGTGTTAAATTAAAATTATTTTCAAGATTTTTGTTTGACAAAATTATTTGGCTAGTTTACATCTTACTATTTTATCTGTAAATTTTATTTGATTTTTAGAAGTTGTAAAAAGAAAGTTTGAAAAAGTTTCAAACGCTGATACTAAACAGCAAATTGGACGATTTTTGAAAAAATGCTCCATCGCGGAAAAATACAAACTAAAATGAATTATTATTTTTTATTGTTTTTGTTGTATATATGTTATATGCTGTATAAGTTGTTATATAGAAAAATACAATCCAGCTAACTTATTTTTAGCTATTTTAAGACGTCTTTTATTTACTTAGCTATTTTAAGACGTCTTTAAGACACTAGTTTTTATTTAAACTAAACGCCTAAAAGATGTCTTGAATAAAACGTCTTTAGGCCGTTTAAATAAGACGTTTTAAACCAGTCTTTAGTAAGACGTCTTTAAACAATCTTGAGTATGACGCCTTTTCGACGGACAACGTAGACCTTTTTAAGACATCTTTAAAATATCTTAAATAAAACGTTTTTAGGCCGTTTACATAAGACGTTTTAATCCAGTCTTAAGTAAGACGTATTTAAGCAATCTTAAGTATGACGTCTTTTCGACGGACAACGTAGACCTTTTTAAGATATCTTTAAGACGTTTTTGTTAATCTTGAAAAGACGTCTTTAAGACAGCTTAAAGATGTCTTTTTGTTTGCTGGGTTGCATCATCATTGCAGTTTAATAAGAAATTGAAAAATAAGAAGAATCGCTAATAAAGCTTAAACAATGTTTATCATTACTTTCCGACTGGTTAGATTTGTTTGATACTGCAGATGTAGATAGCCTTGATTCTAAAGTTGACATATCCCAGTAAGCACAAGACGCATTTTAGACACTTATAGACGTCTAAAACTAGTCTAAGTAAAGACGCACTTTTATAGACGTTTTGAAGACATCTTTTAGACGTCTTTTATGAATGCGTTTTTAAAATGACGTTTAAAAGGCGTCTTTTTAAAAGATAAAAAGACGTCTAGAAGACGTCAATTTTTAAGACATCTTCTAGACGTCTTTTATAAAGGCGTTTTTAAAATGACGTTTGAAAGGCGTCTATTTAAGCGTTAAAAAAACGTCTAGAAGATATCTTTTTTTAAAACATCTTCTATACGTCTTTAATAAATGCAATTTTAAAATGACGTTTAAAATGCGTCTTTTTAAAGTTTAAAAAGACGTTTAAAAGACGCATAATAAATAGTCTAAAAGACGCATTAAAAAAAGTCTAGATCAAGGCTAAAAGACGTCTTTTCTGAGACCTGTTTATAAATATGTCATTATGACTTTTTTTTGACGGCTTAAGTAGATGTCGTATATTCAAAGTAAAAACATAGTTTTTATTATTTTCAATAATTTGTTTAAGTTTTAAGTGTAAATTACTTTAAATTAAATTACTTTTTTACACAATTGCTAAAATTGTTGTCACAGAAATCACTAAAATAATTGCTATAATATTAATATATCTTTTTTTTATTAATAATTATTTTGCTTTTTTAATTGATAGTTGACTGATCATGATAATACGTGAAAATGGCAAGAATAATATATAAGTTAAATATCAGTATTTTTAGTTTTTATACACCCACAAGCCATATAATAATTCAAGTATGCGCTCAAAAATTAGCTAGCAATAGGTATGTTAAATTTTATTATAACTAAAGGCAAGTTATAAACTTTTAAATACCTGTGTTGATATATATTTGTTATTGTTATATATTATTTTCATCCTTGATGCATCAACCGTTTGTGGTGATTACAGCATTATTATTTTGATTGCTGGTTCCTATGTATATTTTGTATATACGTTATTATAACAATATATGATTTTATAAATACAATGAATATATGCCACATACTACGCAAAAATGTAACGTCATGTACTTAAATTCATCTTGAAAAAACGTCTAAAACGCGTTTTTATTAAGACGTCTTCATTTAGACGTCTTTTAGCCTTATGATCTAGACGTCTACAAGTGCGCCTTTTAGACCTCCTTAAAGACATCTTTAAAACGTCTTTTAAACGTGTTTGTGCTTACTGGGATTGCTAAATTTTTCTGTGAAATCGCTAGCACATTCTGTTTTCTTTCTTCTGGATTTATCAAAATGGATCTTAACTCTCTCTATATTTTTAATTATGCTTTTTTTGCAATTATTACATATTACTCAATTTGATTGATTACTTAATATGGACATGTTAATGTCAAATGAAGAAATATAATCTAAATATATTTTAAATTTAAATAGAAAGATAACTCAATTTAAGAATAGCTTTATATTAGAAAAAAATGTAATCTGATTATTAATTAAGCTTTTGTAAAAGACAACATAACTTTAAAAAATGAAAAATAGGATTTAAATAACTATAAACTTATCAAACTTTGTTACTAAAGATTTATACCAAACTTTAGTAAAAACCCAAAAACCCAATAACCCATCTAAAAACCTACCAAAAAACACAGTCAGTTGAGCTTTTACTCAAAAATCTAGGTTTTTGCCAACCCTGGTTTACTCAGCTTTATAGCTGATAGTAAAAGAGAATAATACTTCATAAATATTTCATATAAAAACATATAGGAAATTATTAAATGAAAATCTTAAATGTAAAAAATTTTAAATAAAATTTGCCAAAAGTTGTTGTTGTTTATAAATGCTTGTGTAAGTGCCTAGGCCTAGGACTCACATTTTTGTAGAACCCAAATAGAGTTTTTAGAGATTTTTTTAAAAAGTTTTGCCTAAAAATTTAATTCAGTTTTTAAAAATCTACAAAACTTTTTGGTAGAGTTTAAAGTTTTTGCAAAGGTATTTAATTTTTGCTAAATATTTTCATAGATTTTAACTATGAAAATATTTAGTACAAAACCAATCTTGCTGTTATCATATGTGAGGCACTAGGTAGAGCATTTGTTAAGTGTATTAAGGGACACAATGGTTATAACTGATGTGAGCCTTGTGTTCAGAAAGAATAGCGGTGTGGCAAGATAATACTCCAACATATTTCATTAATTTACATTCCAAGACTTTACATTTTAAGAATATTTTTAAGAAAACAATGGCCTTAATAAGATATTAAAAACGGAAAGCAACTGTACTTAGACTTTTTCTAGTGAAGACTGGGCCAGTTGCTTAAAGCGAATGGTTTAGCCAAAACATCTGTTTTTACAGGATTTTTGGCTAAACCATTTTTAAATATACTATAGCGAGTAAAACTGTGAAAATCACAAAATCTTATGAAAATGACTACACTTTTGCATATATATATATATATATATATATATATATATATATATATATATATATATATATATATATATATATATATATATAAGCTAAATTCAATTTTTTTACAGCTTATATTACAACGAGATATTGTGTAAAGAAGTTTTCAAAGAAGTCGTTTAACAACAATGAAAAAGCTTCCAATTCGCTAGATAACCGTGAAAGCATTCGATACACGAATAAAGAATCGTTTAAAAGTTTACTTAATTTTGACAGTGTAAAATTTAGTTATTTTGTTTGAAATAGACCAAAAAAGTTATATATAAATTTACTTTTGCTATCAATTTTAAATATATTAAAACGTAGTTTTGCAGGAACTGCCATGGGTAAACTTCATAGAATCCTCACGGTATACCCGGCATACTTTTATGAGCCCTAGAGAAAAACCGCGGCCAAGATCCGGTGGGTTCCCGATGGGTTTTCCATATGGGTCCCATTTGCAAACCTATATGGGCCCCTAACAGTTTTAAAGTACGGGATTTGACTGGAACTCATACGGGATACCCAGCAAGCTTAGCCGT
Organism: Hydra vulgaris; assembly: GCF_022113875.1. Lineage (NCBI taxonomy): Eukaryota > Metazoa > Cnidaria > Hydrozoa > Anthoathecata > Hydridae > Hydra > Hydra vulgaris. The sequence continues at coordinate 12,451,263 of NC_061163.1, read as the reverse complement.
ATGGGACCCATATAGAAACCGCGGCTAAATTCTGGCGGGATACCGTTGGCGTTCTTAAACGGGACCCATTTGACAACCCGCATGGGTCCCGTACGTTACCCGTATGAAAATATTGAGTGGGTCTTCCTTAATGTCATATTTAAATAAGAAAATATTCTTATAGAAACCTTTCCAAACCACACAAACTTTAAAATTCACTTTCTTTTACTAACCAGTAATGAAAATCTACTTGAAATAAAAAGCGAATACTTATTACATTAAGAAGTCAAACCCAATAAATTTTAGACTAATATTGTAAAAAAAAAAGTTAAACTGAAGTTTTTTTATATTACATGTTTATCTGGTATGATTTTTTAAGCTATTGTATCATTACACTGAAGGTGGCAATAAAACATAGATTTGCTCTGGCTGAATTTTTTATTGAAAAACAACATGTGTGCCATGAATATAAATTGTCTGAAAATAAGAGTTTTTTTATTATTTTGGTAATTGTCTTACTTACAATATTGTTTTTGCATGTTTAATTTTAAGTTACACATGTGCAAGATGCTAATAATCTAAACAGCTATATCTGATTCAAATATAATAACTGTTTATTGTTTAGTATGGATTCATCTTTTCGTTAAGTTTTTTTTTGACAGTTATGAAACTGCTTTAGAACGGATAGAAACGTTAGGTTTTACATCAAGCGTTGAAACGTCTGTTGATAGTGAGGAAGAAGAATTATCTATGTCTCCAGCTTAAACCACTTTAATTAAACTTAAATACATATAAGCTAAATGTAAAACGAGCAGCTGTACCACACCGTATAAACGTAATTTAAGTATAAACAAAAGTTAAAACGAGTTATTTTAATAAGCCTTTTATACTTCAAATAAATATAAGTTAAAAACAAATCAAAAAACATCACTAAACCGTATAACTGGAACAGTATAAATTTAATATGAAACGAATATCTGTAATACACCGTATTAATTTGAACTAAACTTAAACTTAATACTAAAATAATAACTATACTAAAACGTATATATTAATTTGCGTATAAACTAAATATAAAACAATTGACCTAATTAAACCATACAAAATAAATCAAGTAGAAACAAAATGTGAAACGAATTATTTTACTAATAATATCATTAAGTAAATTAAGTTAAAAATTACACCATTTAATTTAACCTAAGTATACAAAGGTTAGTTATAAGTTAAATATAAAACTGAAAATCACATTAAACCATATCAAGTAAATGAAAATTAATCATAACACAAACTATTCTATCTAACCATATCAATATTATTATTCTCAAGCATACCATGAGTCATATTAGTTGAACTAAGTAACAACTAAATACAAAACGAATCGTATTACTAATATTCGTATAAACTAATTTAAAACTAAAACGGATATTTATTCTAAAATATACAAAAGTTAGCTATAATATAAATATAAAACTAAGAATCTCATAAAATCATATAAAAAATAAATGGAAACTAAACATAACACAAACAACTCTATTTAAACTTAATAAAATAAATAATTAAGATTTAGATTAAAATTAAGTAAAAAGACGGATATGCTGTTCTCACATTCTTCTTTTAACTACCTGCTTTAACACTGAACATCTGTTTAAATAGTATAACTCTTAAATTAAAACTTTTTTTCTCCAAGACATTTACGGCTAAATTGTTCCACTAGTGACTAAACTTACTTGACCTAGTGGCGAACCTTATATAGAAAATTTTAGGTTTAAGTGTTTCCATCAGTGCTTTGCTTGACCATCTCTTTCAATTTGTTGAATTTATTTGCCGGTTAACAATGAACAAAGAGCTTTTAAACCTAGTAGAAAAATTATGTAACAAAGACACGTTATGAATTGGTAGTGTCTATCAGTGATTTAATATTAGTTAATAGTTTTTGGAAACAGTTCCGAGTTTTTATACAGCTTTTTGCTGTGGCAAATACAACATATCTTGGAGAATTTTATACTACTGTGTAATTCTGGTCAAAGGTAGGAGAAGCTCACAAACCGGTATGAAATTCTGGATGGTATTCTTCCTAGTGTTACATCATATAAGTTTTATAAAATAAATTGAATTGCATCTATTGAATTCCATCTATTGAATTGCATCTATTTATAACCAACTACTTTTACTCTTCCAACATGTCATAACTAGTCAGCATAAACATGTCTTTTTAGAATTTAAAATGTTAACGCCTTTAGACGTCTACGTTCAGATAACTATAGGACATTTGATTGTATTTATCTTTGAGACGACGAATAATTGCTGTCTCAAACCGTCTAAAAGATGACTACTATTAGATTTCTTATATTTATCTAAATTTAGACATCTAAAAAGTGTTAATATTTTAAACGCAAATAAAAAAACGTCTAAAAAACGTGTTTATATTGGTTGGGATTTTCATAAGAATATCACATAATGGAAACGCGTCTAAAACATTCACATTAGAGGAACCAATAAACTTTGAATACAACCAATTATATTACATTTTTTTTATTTTGGATGAACTTTCTTGCTTCGATTGGAGGAGATGATCACAAACAACTTACAGCGGCAATCTTATTACAGATAATGACAAAGATGTAGTGTATAAGTTTTATAAAACAAATTGAATTGCATCTATTTATAACCAACTACTTTTACTCTTCCATATTGTCATAACCAGTCAGCACAAACATGTCTTTTTAGAATCTAAAATGTTAACGCCTTTCTATTTTTCCCTTTAAACGCTTTTCTATGTTTCCCTCTAACGCCTGATCTATGTTTCCATCTAAACTGCTACTTGATCTCTTTTAAATTATCTTTTAAAGAGTTTGAAAATGCCTTTAAAATATTAAAATCTAACAAAGCATTACGCTCTGATGGTATTAATGGCAACATTATTATAAGGTCATTTGATGTTCTAAAAGATACACTCTTTAAAATTTTTTCAATATCAATTAAACAGGGAATTTTTCTACAAGTTCTAAAATTAGTCATACCAGTATTAAAGTCTAAAAAAGTCATACCAGTATTAAAAAGTGGTGATATTGAGAATATAAGTAACTATCGTCCTATTTCACAAGTTGGAGTGGTACAGAATTACTGGAAAAATACTAGTTTGGCTAAAAAGTTACCTAATTTATCGAAAACAATTTGTTTATGCGGATGATAACGTATCATCTAGTTTGTTAAATATTTCATGTGGAGTCCCTCAAGGATCCATACATACAAGGATACATACAAGGATACATGCAATACATACAGACCATACATACAAGGATGCATAACATACATACAAGGATACATACATACCACACATACAAGGATACATACCATACATACATATCATACATACATACATACATACCATACAAGGTACATACATACCATACATACAAGGATACATACCATAAATACAAGGATACAATACCATACATGCAAGATACAAACAAGATACATACAAGATACATATATTCATACCATACATACAAGATACATACATACCATACATACAAGGATACAAACCATACATAGAAGGATACACAACCACACATACAAGGATACTTACAAGAAACTCTCCTATTTTTAATATATATTAATGATCTACCAAAAGCTTCTAACCTAATGACAATTATGTTTGTTGATGATTCTAACCTATTTCTTTCTCATAATAACATTGTTACACTTTCTAGCAATACGAACAAAAACTAGTCAAAATTTCGGAATGGTTTAGAATAAACAAACTCTCACTAAATATTGATAAAACTAAATGGATTCTTTTTCATCCTTATGGTAAAAAGCACTAGCTGCCTAGCAACTTACCTTTTGTTTTTATTTATTGATAACATAGTTATTAACAGAGTTTTAGTGACAAGATTTTTAGGTGTATATATCGATGAAAATCTTACATGGAAATGCCACATTGCTAACTTGTGCAGTAAAATTTCAAAAAGTATAGGCACATTATACAAAATAAGAAACGTTCTTGATAAAAATACCTTAATTCAATTATTATATTATTCGTTAATTCATTGCCATAACAACTATGCATATATTGCTTGGGGTATCACTTATAAAAGTAAACTTAAACCTCTCTATCGGCAACAGAAGCATGTAGCACGCCTTATAAATTTTAAGGACCGTTTTGCTCACGCCAAGCCTCTTTAATAAGATATGAAAGCATTTCGCGGACCATTTTTATGGAATAGTATAGTTCTAAATACTTCTAAAGATTTTTCTCAATTAATAATGCAATTTTGATTCTTTTAAACAAAATCTTAAAAAACTCATTTTTTCAACTGAAAATATACTAATCTACTTTTAAACTTTTGAATATCCCTTATCTATATTAGTATATGTATATATTTAATTCTTTTTTTATTTATTTATTTTTTATCAACAAGCAATTGAACATGTTTTATTTTAGTGAGTTATTTAACATGTTTTAGTTTATGTTTTATGTTTGTCATACTCAATAACAAGTATGTTTGTCATACTCAATAAGTATGTTTGTCGCTATGATCGTGCAAGGTCGTTATAAGTAAAGCACAATATTTGTATTCTGCATTACATTTCTATTTAATAAACAAAAACTTTAGTAAAAGCTAAGTATTTTGTATATATACATATGTATATATATATATACATATATATATATATATATATATATACATATATATATATATATATATATATATATATATATATATATATATATATATGTATATATATATATATATATAATGTATATATATATATATATATACATTTATATATATATATAAATATAAATGTATATATATATATATATATATATATAATATATATATATATATATATATATATATATATATATATATATATATATATATATATATATATATATATATATATATATATATATATATATATATATTTTATTTAAAAATAAATTAAATAAAAAAACTTCGAGGAAGAAAAAAAAAAGTATTAAGTATATTTTTAAAAACATTTAAAATGATTTAAAAAGTATGAAAACGTTTTAATTTGCGTGTTTGTGGGTTTTTAAATAAAAAAAAAAAAAAAAAAGTTCCTCAATAAACGAATGCGTTTTGTTGTAAATTAATCTTAATTTTGTCAATTTAGATACATAAAGCAGCTATGTTTAGCTATGTATATATATATATATATATATATATATATATATATATATATATATATATATATATATATATATATATATATATATATATACATAGCTAAACATAGCTGCTTTATGTATCTAAATTGACAAAATTAAGATTAATTTACAACAAAACGCATTCGTTTATTGAGGAACTTATTTTTTTATTTTTTTTTAAAAAACCCACAAACACGCAAATTAAAACGTTTTCATTATTTTTAAAAACATTTAAATCATTTTAAATGTTTTTAAAAATATACTTAATACTTTTTTTTTTCTTCCTCGAAGTTTTTTTATTTAATTTATTTTTACTGTAACACAGCGAGGAATATTACTAAATCGACTATTTATTAGCCTGCTGCTACAAGGAATATGAATAAATGTTTAAATTTGCTTTGATATTATATATATATATATATATATATATATATATATATATATATATATATATATATATATATATATATATATATATATATATATATATATATATATATATATATATATATATATATATATATATATATATATATATATATATATATATATATATATATATATATATATATATATATATACAAGTATACAGGGGCGTATACTTGTACTTTTTGTTACTAGTTAAATAGGCAACTAAAAGTAATCAACTCGTTAATTTTGAGTTGCCTCTCGTTCTTTTTTATAAACATATTTAAATTTAGCAAAGTTCTTGCATATTGTATTTATTTTTCCTAGCAGTGCTAAATGCAGACTTGGAATACATTGCGTAAATAATAGTTATATTGTAAAGTTTTGATAACATTTAATTTTCTACAGATAAAACACATACCAATATATACCCAATTAGTTTTCTCACTTGAATTGAGCGTTTATTAAAAAAAATGACGTTCTTTTTACAACTCCAATAACTTGACAATAATAAAAGAACAATTTGCAAATACTTTAAAACCCTTCGCTTTTTATGAATAGTAAATATTATGATCTTATTTGTTGCAGGAGCCTGAAAACTATTAATTTTTTGTACCGCGTTGTAAAAAATTTTTTTTTAAACAATTAATTTATATTTTAATTTAATCTATCTTCAGTTTTTAAATAATATTTAAATCAGTATTTGAAAAAGATTATTAAACTTTATAGTTAATGTTTTTAATATTTTTTGTACAGATTGTAAACAGTTTAAAAATTGATTTTATCAGTTTTAATAAGATAAACGTAATTTATGTTCATAAATCTATCACATCAAAAGAATATTTTACGTTATTGAATTATTAAGATTTTTATAACTTGAATGCATTCTCGAAGAGTTCTTTAAAAATTATTTTTTGCATATTATAATCTATGAAGGCATGGCATGTTTCACGTAATGAATTAGTCGGATAATAATAAAAAAAAATTTCTCTAATAAAAACTAAATCTAAAATTTAAAACTCAGTATTTTACTATTTTAAATTTCATTTATGCTAAATATAATTATTTTAAATCATATATAAATTAAAGTCTTTTTTTTTTTAAAAAAAAAAAAATTAAAAATAATTTTTTTTTTTTTTTTTTTTGCGGTTCAATGCTTTTTTTATGACAATCTTTCGGAAAAACTTCATTAAGGGTCATTCCATAAAAGATTGCCGTAATTCAAAAATATTTAAATTTTAGTATTAGGAATAGATTTTTTTAACTTAAATTAACAGACAATGTAATGCATTTAAAAAAAACATCTTCCTTTCGTCATTTTTTTTATGCATATGTAGATGATGTTTTTTTCCTTATCAGGAAAAAAAATGCTATGTTTTTTATTTCACGACCACGACATAACGGATGTTTTGATGGTTAAATGTGTCGTTTTGAAGTTTAAATGTATCATGTAGATTTTTAAATGCGTCAAGGAAGAAGATTTCATTCGAAAAACTATAATTAAAACACGTGATATAAAGAGTAATTTAAACAATTAATATAACCGTGTATTTAAAGATTATGAACAAATTTAAAATATAACTTATTGGGCATTTGTTACATAAAAGTACAAGAAACATATAAATCTGAAATATTGCCCATATGGCATTAACAATATTATAAACACCTTAAAATATAAATTAAAAAGTATACATGAAATACAAAATGTATACTTTAGTCAAAAAATAATAAATAAAACTTAGTGAAGTACTTGTTTTACTCAATGCTAAATTAAAAATAAAGAAATTATAAAGAAATATAATTAAGGTTGAATAAATATATAGATTAAAGGAAAATAAAGGTGGGAGATGATGACAATGATTATGAGATCATATAAAATATATTATAAAAAATACATATATATAATGAATTTTATTTAAATACATAAAAAAACAAATTTAAATAAAATTTTAGGATGCATTAACATTTAAGCAGCTCTGGTCATTGATCAGCAAATTAAATCAGTGAATTCTTGTGTGATATTATGTTGAAAAGATCAAAATGCTAAATCTCCCTCTAGTTCATCTATTACAATATTCTTATCAGTTATATTTGAATCGTTATCAGATAAAGCTTTAAATTCATTAATTTCATTATCAATTTGATACGAAATATTGAGGTTATTATACAGATCAGTGGTGTTCGAAGGTTTATTATCTGAAGTGCTCAACCCATGTTTTTTGCAATTGCTTGAATGAAAACATAAATATATTTTTCTCTCCGTAAAATTTGCATCAACAAAAAAAACATTTTGCGCCATGCATTTTTTTACCATTGGCGAGCCATTAATGATACGCTTATGGTCCGGCAATGCTCCGGCAATGATACGCTTATGGTCCGCTAGTTCTGGTTCGCCAGCTAAGGCCCTTAACTGGATCACATGTGTTTTGCCGGACCTTGTTCGCCAGCTCTGGCCCATTAATATACTGCTGATTGGGTACTGGGTTGTTTGTAACTATATAAAAAATAAAAAATTGACTGCTTAAAAAACATTAAAGTCGCACTACAATAATTAGAAAAAAAAGGGTATTCAACTTTTACATAATTGTTTTTTTCTCAAATTGTACAATATACCATTAAAAATGAACCCAGACAGCCTCCCGCTAGCGGTCCAATGCTAGCCCAGTTCCGCTTGCGACTCTAGCGCGATGATGGCTGTCGATCACGGGCCTGCATTGATACGGCCATTGGGCCAGCACTGGCCTGTCATGGGCCAGCATTGGCTCGCAATCATTCGCCAGTACTGGCCTGCGATCGTTTGCCAGCACTGGCCCAGGATCATTTGCCAGCACTGTCCCGCGATCGCTTACCAGCACTGGCCCATTATCTATTACCAGTACTAGTTTGTAGTCATTTTCCAACATTTGTTTGTGGTCGCGTGTAATTACTAAGGCGTTACTTTTTACTAATGCATTTGGACGTTATTATTAGCTGTTTCTTTAAAAATAATTAATTATTTTCGAAATTTATTCCCAACCAAAAGTGAGTTAAAAAGCAATGAAATAAAAAATAAAAAAATTTTATTAAAAGTTCAAATTGTTGAATATGTAAATAACTTTTTATACAAAGAACGTGAATCTCGAGCTTTTCGCCCGCCAATTTGATCCCCAAAAAGCAAAAAACATCTCTTCAGTTAATGTTTAAACTCTTCTCCTGATGCTCCTGAGGTTAAAGCTTTTATTTTCACAGCATCTAATTAACACAAAGTTGAACTGTGTGAAAAATAGTAAACAATTAAACTAAAATATATGATTAAAATGTTCATTACACTCAAATACATAAACGTTAGGATAATTGAAAAAACTTTTTTTTTATATTCTGCACCTCAATCCTTTTGTATTTAACGAAACAACACTAGATATAAAATTTAAAACAATATTTAAACATAAGACAAATTCATATTATTATCGAAAAAAAAAATTATATAAAAATAACTCTAAGAGTAGATTGCGAGATCACTATTAACCAATGCTATTAAGTGTTTTTTTGCTCACATTCGCAAGAAACCATCTCACAGATAAACATTCATTGGATGTCACTTAAGACCCCAAAAACTAAAATAACAAAAAATTAACAATAATGAAACAGTTAAGTTCAATTTACTAATGCTTACTATGTGCTTCAATTTTAGCATTAGATGCAACTGATGATGCAATACTGATTTATGAAGTTATGAGAGCTTTAATTCATCCAGCAACTGATCAGCACGCAGTTAAGTTGCCATCAAATTAACTTGATAAATTTTCATGCATATTTGTGTACTATTTACATAAACAAATTAAATGATTGTTTTAGAACATTTTAGAATTTAGTTACAAAAAGAAAAAAGAATATTGAAATGAAAAAAGTTTAAAAACACATCTTCTAAAACTTCATTAACAGAGCCTTGTTTAATAAAGTTATTTATTTTTAAATGATTTGAAAAAGTCAAATTTTCAATACATAAGGGTGTCAAAGGAGGAATAGGGCTGGAGCAAGTCTCTTTTTTTTTTATTAACAACTTTCTTTTTTTTAAGTAACTGTAGAGTGAGTTTCTGAACTTAAATCTACAATTTTGTGATAATATACGTTTCTATAAAATACTAAAAGTGAACCAACATCAAGATATGACGATCATTATCTAAATTACATATGCTCATCATTATCACGTATATCATATCATCATCACAATCATCATGATCATCACCTGGTAGAACAACAACTTTTCTGAAATCTGTTTACTTCTAAATTTATCAGGTCTTACTGTCGTTAATTGAAAAAAAGTCTGAATAAACTTTTGCCACAGGTAATTTTTCTACTGTTTAGTCGTATGTAACTAAAAAAATCAAAATAGTAAAGAAATGTTAGAAAAATACTTCAAAATAAAAAACAAACAAAAAAAAAAATTATATATAAAAAATAAATATTTCTAAAAATATACATAAAACAACTTACCAGAGTTAATCTAGTCAATCTAATCATTCATATAATCATTACATGCATATAATCTTTATTTTTTAATGGTAACTGTGGTGAGTCTTAAAGGACCATCCATAAATACCATTTTGTTATCTAACTAAAAAAAAAATTAAAAAAACAAATTAACATAAGAAAAAAAAAAACGAGAAAAGAAAAAATGAAAAAAAAAAAAAAAAAAAATCAAAAGAAAAAATGCATTTGAAAATGAAAAGTAGTTAAAAAGGAATTAAAATAAAAAATAAAAATTGCTCCATTTTCGGAAAATATATATATATATATTTTTTTAATTTTATTATTTTGGAGTGACGATATGTGTTTGCTTGATATGATTTACTTTTTTATTTTTATATTTTCATTTTTTATAAAAACTCTATAGTTTTAATTTAATATTTTTTGTTTAGTTTAATTATTGTTATTTTTAAAGAAAGTAACTATTTTATTTTTATCGTTTTATTATGGTTATTGATATTAGGATTATTATTTTTATTAAATTATAGTTACTTTTTTTTGCAGTAATTGTTATAGTATTTACTTAAGATAAGTTTTTAACTATTTGTAAATGACCTCAATTGTAAGATCTTTTATCGAAAAATATATTGATTGATTGAGATCCGTTTTACATGAAAAACAGCCTCTGAATTTTTTTTTCATCAATAAATTTAACAATATAATAAAACTTATTTATCGTTCGCATATTCATATAACAATGTTATTATTAAAAGAAAACACTTGAGACACAACATAATAAACAATAAAATAAATAATAAATCACTTTTGTTATCAAAAACAAAAATAAACAATGTACAAACTTTAACAAACTATAACAAGTGCAGCAAGATACACTGGAGAAAATTGTCATTTAAAATTGCAACATGTTCAACTTTTTCTAAATTTAATGCAAAATATTTCTAACAGACTTGATTCATAAGGATAAGTAAGAAAATTTGATTTCGTCAAAAATTACTAGTAAACAATCGTCTTGTCAAAAATATAAATACTTTTCACTAAACAAATTTTGTTGTCTAACACAAATATTGCCACATGTTGCATTAAGATAAAGATTTGGTAAGTAAACATCATTCATGATATACACTATACACATACACATGTATATGATATACACTATACGCATACACATATACAATATACACATATACTTATACATTTATAATACATTTGTACAGAAACAGCTAATAATAACGTCCTAATGTATTAGTAAAAAGTAATACTTTAGTAATCACACGCGACCACGAACAAATGTTGGAAAATGATTACGGATCAGTACCTGTAATAGATAATGGGCCAGTGCTGGTAAGCGATCGCGGGCCAGTGCTGGAAAATGATCCTGGGTCAGTCCTGGCAAACGATCGCAGGCCAGTGCTGGCGAACAATTGCGGGCCAATGCTGGCCCATGGCAGCGGGCTAGTGCTGGCCTAATTGCCGTTTCGATGCAGGCCCGTGATCGACAGCTGGTGTCGCGCCATAGTCGCAAGCGGAACTGGACCAGCATTGGGCCGCTAGCGGGAGGCTGTCTGGGTAATGGCAAAACAAACCCAAACAGCACACGACTCCGATTGCGGTGGATACAGTGTTTTGTTAAATCATATCAAGCAAACATATATCGTCACTCCAAAGTAATAAAATTTAAAAAATATTTTATTTTATTTTTTTTTCCAAAATATGGCAATTTTTATATTTTTTTAAATTCCTTTTAATTTTTTTTTTAATTTTTCACACTTTTTCCGATAAAAAAAAAATTTACAGTCGTAATTTAAAAAAAAAATAATTACATGACCGGGGCTAGAGGAAGACAAATTTAGTCTTATCATTAAGCCCCAAAAAATGCGTCATTACTAGACAAAATATAGTTTAACAATAAAATATAGTTTCAATGTATATATCTCTGATTAATATTATAAAAGAAAATTTAAATATATCGCATATCGTTTAAAATTTATAGTTTTTCAAAGAATAAGTTTTAACAATTGTTTTGTAAAATAAAAGAAACAAAATTTAATAAAATATTAAAATGACAAAAATAACATTGAAGACTTGGTTTGAAAAATAAGAAGATATGATTTTATATAAAAACATTTTATTGTTAGAACATTTTATAGTTTAACTTATTTAATTATATTTATAATACTTTTCATTGCCAATTAAGTAAAAGCAAATAAACAGTATAAAATAAAAGTAAAAGATTAATAAATAACGCAAAAATAAAAAATAAATTTCTCAAAAAGAAGATTATCATTTAAAATGATAAAAATATATGTACAACTGTTGATTAATTATGTATTAATAATCTAAAGTAATTAATTAATTAACTATTAATTATTGATTTCTAATATAAAGAAGTTTTATTAGAAAAAAATTAATTTATTTTCAGTTAACAAAAGTAATTGCTTAAGTTTTGTTTTGAATTGGTTTAGAGAATAATTAGTTTTCATTTCATTATTTAATATTATGTTCCACAACTTTGGTCCTCGGTTTACAATAGAGAATTTAGTAGCGGAATAATAAGTTTTGGATTGAATGTAGTTTTATTTTGAAAATCTTGTAGGGTATATGTGATTTATTTTTTCAAAAATTGAATAAAATAAGATTGGTAATATATTTTTATCAAGTTTGAACATGAAAATAAGAACTTAATAGAGGTTTAGTTTATATACATTTAGGATATTGAGTTCATTAAAAAGTGTTTGTGATTGTGAGAAACGATCTAAGTTTTAAATTATCCTTATAGCTTGTTTTTGTTTGCTAAGCAATTTTTTTTTCGTCGCGTTAGTGCTGCACCAAGCAATGTCCGCATAACTTAAGTGGCAATGAATAAAAGAAAAGTAAATGTTTTTTAAACAAGATCGATGTAATAACTGCTTTGCTTTGTACATTATACCTAAATTTTTTGATATTTTATCTTTAACTACACCTATATGTTCCCTCCAGGTTACATTTTCGTCTAGAAACACGCCTAAAAACTTTATTGATTGCTCTCTTTATTAATTGATTGTCAATAAAAAGGTCTGGAAGTTCTAAAGGAATATCTGATTTTTTATGTAGGCGATGGAATAAAGTGTATTTTGTTTTAGTAATATTTAAAGATAACTTGTTTGATTTAAAGCATTGGGTTAGTTTGTCTAGTTCTTTGTTTAATGTTTGGAATACTATATTGATATCTTTATTGGAATAAAACAAGCTGGTATCATCTGCAAATAATATTGTATTTAAAATTTTAGTAAATTTATTTAAATCGTTTATATAAACAAGAAATAGAAGTGGCTCTAAAATTGATCCTTGAGGAACACCACATTTAATTGTCTCATAATTAGTTTTTCCTTCATCATAAACTATATACTGCTTCCTATTGGTCAAATAACTCTCGAACCAGGACAAGTTAATATTTTTTATACCATAACTATTGAGTTTCGATAGAAGGATTTGATGATTGACTGCATCGAAAGCTTTACTTAAATCGATAAAAAGACCTAGGGTATACTTGCCTTCATTAAACGATTTAAATATGTCCTGAACAAGGTGAATGATTGCATGATCGGTGGGATGGCCAGATTTGAATCCAAGTTGTTTATGGTAAAGAATATTATTTACATTTAAAAAAGAATAAAGCCTATTATACATAACTCGCTCTAATATTTTAGAAAAACAATTAAGAATTGAGATTGGACGATAATTTGCAACTTCAGAAGGATCGCCTGATTTTAAAATTGGAATGATTTTTGCAATTTTTAGGTTTTCTGGAAAAACACCATGTTTTAAAGATAAATTAAAAATATGTAATAATGGAATTGTGATGTATTTTATCGATTTAATAACGACATTACTACTTATAGAATCGAAACCTACCCAGCGGGCACGGCAACGTCAATATGACGTCGAAAGGACGTTTTTTTAGCACGTCCAGAACTGGTTCTAAATGTCAAAGCCAGATGACGTCTTTTTAAGACGTAATTAGGACGTCTTTTTAGAACAAATTAAAGACGTATTTTAAGACGTCTAAAAGACGTGAATTTAGGACATTCAGAACTAGTGCTAAATGGAAACGTCGAATGACGTCTTTAAATAACCTAATTTAGACGTTCTTATTTCGACGTCTAAAATAAGTGTTCTAACATGACTTTAATTAAACGTAAGGTTCAAGTTTAAGTTTTCACAGAACTTCTTGAGAAAAAGAAAAAAATAAATAATTTAATTTTTTTAATAATATAATTGTGCTAAGTTTTATAAATTACAACTATGTAAACATCTTCTTTCACTTGTTAATTTCCAAGAATCGAATTTTCGAACAGTTGACGTCATTCACCTTCTTTTTGATTAGATGCACTCTTTAAAATATTGCCACCAGCATTTTAAAGTTTTTTTTTTGCTGTAGGAATCAGAAAAGCAGTATTAACCTTAAAAAAATATTGTTAAGATAAGTATGTAAAAATATAGGGGAAAGAAATAAATAACACACACACACATATATATAATAATTATTTTATAAACATAACATCAAACGTCAAAAAATACGAATTTCTCAACAATCTAAATTTATTTTTTTAAAGAAATTTTTGACTGGATTGTTGTGACCAGCGTATATATTTATGTATATCAAGTATGCTATATAATTGCGGTATTAAAAGTGCTCTCTTTATAGTAAAATTTTACTTACTTAGAAAGCATGCCTTTCTCAAATGCACTGCATGATAAGCCACCAACATTTAATAACTTCTATTTCTAAATTCAAAAGATAACACTTGTGTAATTGATATGGGACAATTTAGTGTAAGTTATATTAGGCATAGGATCAATTCATTAGTGTTTTATTCAATTCAAAAATTTTGTGAAAATTTTGTTTATTTGAAAAGTGAGCATTATATAATTATAGATCAAAATTTTATAGTATATAATTACAGATCAAAATTTTTTATGTAATTTACCTTTATAAAAAAAACTAAACATTTAACCGAAATAAAAAATATACTACTTTTTCCAACATTAGCATCGAGAAATGATTGATCACCTTCAAGAAACTTGGCGATAGAATCACACAAGTAAAGATCAAAACTATTCTCAACTTTAAACCTTTTTTATATTTCATTATTCTTAAGATAAGTAAGTAAATGAATTAAAGACTATATATTATTTAATTAAAAAACAATATGCTATTAAAATTTATATATTTATATAAATTATAAAAGAAAAAATATGTATTACATCTTGGCTTTCAACAAGGCTGCGAACAACCACTATAAGAGTTTGGAAATTATTGGAAGAGAAAAGGTTAAGTTCGTAGAGCAAGATAACGATTGACAGATGACTTAAAAGATTGCAAATTATATGAATCAGGGAAGCAAGATAAAGGAAGCAAATTCCAAAGAACTGATGTTCGAAGAAAAAAACTAGCTTTAGAGCAGTGCCCATTATAGTATTTGTAGAAAAGAGAAAAAGAAGCAACATCACGACGATGTGAAAATGGTTGGAGATTGGCTGCACAAGCAGGTCCAACTATGTTTCCAAGGTGTTTTTGCACCTTGTCTAAAAGAGAAAGGGCATCAATAGAAGATCTGCCCCAGGGATAACAACAGTATTCCATACAGGGACGGATTTGAGATTTATAGAGATAGAGAATAGAATCTAGAGTAAGGTAGTGTAGAGCTTGATAAAGAGATGCAACTTTAGCAGATGCAATGGATTTGATATACGGTTTAAAAGAAAGATCAGAAGTAAAAGTTAATCCTAGAAGATGAAGGGTAAATGACTCATCGAGTACAATACCATTTATAAATAAAGGAAGATCTAAATTATTGCGATAACGATTGGCCGAAAAAATTGAGTTTTATCTGAAATAAAGTTCACCAGCCATTGTGAGCCCCATGCTGTAGCAGAGGTGAGATCTTTTTCAAGCTCAGATACCCCCTCCAAGCAATCAGAGAGTGTAGGCTTCTTATCATGACAAGAATAAATAGTAGTGTCGTCAGCGAACAATGCCACCTTAGATGTGATAATATCTGGAAGATCGTTAATGTAAATTAAAAAGAGTATAAGGCCTACGATTGAACCTTGAAGAACCCCTAAAGTTACAGGATATGAAGAAGATATATATATATATATATATATATATATATATATATATATATATATATATATATATATATATATATATATATATATATATTATATATATATATATATATATATATATATATATATATATATATATACTATATAACTTACTTAAAATTTTACTAACTACATCTTTTGAAAGGAAATTCTTAAATATTCTTTTTTTCTTGCTGAATTGACTAGGTACCTATTTTGAGTATTGAGAAGTATTAAAAAAATTAATTTATAAAGATAAAAGGCCTAGATAGTTAAAATAACTTCCAAGATAGTTATTACAAGAAAAAATATTACTTACATTAAAATGACTTCATATATTTTCTTAACTTTGTTTTGGGAAAAGCAAAATTTTGAATCACAGACTTTCAAATTTTGGAGGAGCTAAATAAATTAAAGAAGTTGTTACTAATAAAAATTCATTAGGCATATTACATAAAATAAATTATATTACATTAACCATTACATAAAATGAACTATAGCCAAAACCGTTGTTCTATTTTTTTAAAACCGAAGGCAAAAATAAAAATGAACTTTAGAGTTAAATACATTTAATCAAATAAAATTTCTTTAGTTTAAAACAAAATTAGATATAAAAACTACAAACACGTCACTTATAGATTCCTAAATGCATATTTAAATAAATACAATATGAGTTTTTGAAATACAAAACTAAAATATAACATAATATTACTAAATACAAGCATGTATTTAAACAAAACATCAACTGTATTTAAACTGTATTTTATCAACTGACACTTGATGTAGTTGACGCTCCTAAAAATAAAATCTTAATTAACAAGTAAATAAAATTTATGGAAAAGTAAAAAATATTCTTACAAGTGTTATTTTTTAGCATTAGCATTTTTTATTTATTTATTTTTTTAAATTTTCTGTTCAACTTTATATTGTATCTAATTGATGTTTCACACTATCTATTTCTAAATTTTAACTAATACTACAAATTCTACTAGTTTTAACTAATAATAACTAATAATTCTAAATTTAAACTAATTCTAATAATTTTAAATTTTAGCAAAACTCATTTTTATTTTATTTATTGACATATATTTTGTATTTTTACTATTATTATAAGTAAGGATTTTAAGGAAACATTTTTCTATTATTTAAAGAGATTTAGTCACGAAAGTCAATTTTTTGAAAGAAAAATTAGCAGAATTAAGGAGAAAATAACTTCATTGAAATCAAAATCTTATTTTTTTTCAATAAATTTTAAATAAAAACAGAAAAATTATTGTAAATTAACATATTACTTATATATATATATATATATATATATATATATATATATATATATATATATATATATATATATATATATATATATATATATATATATATATATATATATATATTGCCAACAACATTCCAACACATGATATAGTGGTCCTACATATGTTAGGCACTTTTGGCTGCTACCACTACTAGGCCATTAAGTAAAGGATGACCAAAACTGCAATGACCTAAAATGCCTATATAGCTCCACTGAAATTCAGATTTAAATGTTTTTGCTGTGTGATATATTTTTTTACTAAATACTAAAATTAAAACCATAAATTTTCAAAATATCATTATAAAATAATCATTTCAAAAAAATATTAAATCAATTCTATCTTTAAATACATTTTTCTTATTCTTATTTAACTTGGATAAGTTACTAAAATATAAATTTTATCAAATAATAAATATAAATATTGATTTTAATAAAAATTATTCATATTGAACTTTTAAAGAATGATACAAGAGAAAAATTATTTACATCTATCTTCTAAAGGATACTTTTAGATAATCAGATAATAAAAGAGTAGAATAAGTCTTTAAAAAATGTCTAATTAAACAAATTAACAAGTAATACAGTTTTATAAGAGACAGGTGGGTAAAAAATTTCCCTTAGAGTAAGGAAATTTTTTACCCACCTGTCTAACTTTAGTAACTGGTTATTTTTTTACTCACCTGTCTAACTTTAGTAATTGGTTATTAGTGAAGTTCAAAACTTTTGAACTTCACTAATAACCAATTACTAAAGTTAAGTAATTGGGTATTAGCTAAGTTCCAAAACTATTGTATATATTTTATATATACAATAGTTTTGGAACTATTGTATATATAAAATAATTAGTTTGGTATTAGCTAAGTTCCAAAAATATTGTAATATTTCAAAAAGTTTATTAACTAATGTACTGGTCCAATTATTTCGAACAGAACAATCTAAAAGTTGTTAATTAAAGATATTGAATTATCAGCATAAACTCTCTGTGTTATTACTATGTTTTCCTTTTGAAAAATATGACTATGCATGAGATTCTACAATGTCTAAGTCTTTCAAACTGTCAGAACTAGATTCTTGATATAGTATATCAATTATTATACTTGAAATACTATATCAAGTGTCAAGTATATACTTTATATATATATATATATATATATATATATATATATATATATATATATATATATATATATATATATATATATATATATATATATATATATATATATAATGTATATATATATATATATATATATATATATATATATATATATATATATATATATATATATATATATATACCCAGTTTTTAACTGTTTATTTCAATATCTGTATCAATTTCAATATATGCATCAATATTAATACGATTCTTAAGTAATTAAATGTATAAAATGTATATATAAATTAACAAGAACCTGTCTAAAAGTCGCTATTCATAAGGTGTTTTTAAAAATTCTCCTTGAATATTTGGGAAGTTCCAAACCTTGACTTGGCAATATTTCAAGAAGATCATTAACTAATGTACTGGTCCCATTATTGAATAGCTCAATGTTGTCGAGTAAAGACATTGAATTAAAAGAATTATCAGGATAATTGTTACATGTATCATTTACAGGTTTTCCTTTTGAAAAATTCGATTCTGCATGAGATGTCTAAATCTTTAAAATTGTTAGAACTTGGTTCTTGATAAACCAATACTAATAGTGTATCAAGTATATATATATATATATATATATATATATATATATATATATATATATATATATATATATACATAGTATAGCATATATTCAGTTTTAAACCGTTTCTTTTATTTTCTGTAAAAATTTCATTACCTGTATCAATATTACTACAATTTTCAAGTAATTGATAACAAAAACAAAAATTAAACGGGACGTGTCTATTACCCCGTAAACAAGCCTACATTGGGCCCACTATGGGTTGCCTCGCATCGGGCATATGCGTGTTTGGTAGTTGATTTTTATCTGGGACCAATGTGGGCAAACACATTAAGCAAAGTTATAATTCAACCATATGGGTACTATATGGTTTTTATGTGAGCTTCACATTTAATAAAGTTAATAAAATCAAAGAAGCGCGCCAAGACGTAAAAACTACTTTGGATGAATTTAGCGCTTTCTTAAAAATGTGTATTCGCCATTGATCTTTGCAAAGTCAAAATGAACAATTTGTTACGAAAGTGAGGTGTAATAAAGAGAAAATAATAAAACCATAAATTATTATTTTTTACTTTTGAAATAAATGATAATTTGTCTGTAAAACTAAATAACTCTTTTTTAGTTTTCATTTATTAAAGCTTTTTATAAAGTTTATTCATTAAATATAAGTTAAATAATAGTTTATTAAAAAAGTTAAATAATAGATGATTTTTTTAATACATATTTCATATTATTATACATATTTGATTTTGTTTTCACTAAATAAATCTAATAAATGATAATGTTATATAATTATTTGCACTATAAAAAAATCAAACAATGAATGCATTGGTTGTAAAGTTGGTGAATGTGAGTGTGGGTAACCAGCAAACTCAGAATATTCACACTAGTATGTTAAACACTATGCTTCAACAAGGCAATGCAACAGTGCAAGCATCACACCTACCATATAGAATAATCTTACCTATGGATACTATGGAAGCCTTTGATGCAATGGAAAAAAAGCTAAAAGATATCACTATTGCAAACACAATTGTATTACAATTTGTAACATATAACTTATGACTTACTACTTACCTAAATTGATTTCTTAGTTTTTAGTGCATGAAGATTTTTGATGCTATTTTTGCGACCTTTTGTTTTATGAGTTCTTTGGTTTTTCACTATTTTTTAATTTTTCTAGGTTTTTTTTTAAAAATACTTTATTTGAAAATTCTAATATTTTTCTTAATTTTCATAAATTTCCTGATTTGTTGAGATTATGTTTCGCTATGATTAATTAAATGTTTTACTGCTTAACTTGTTTTCCGATCTCAGTAGAAGAAACGTTGATGAAGCAGCATCTCCTTAACATAAATTGACTCAATTTAATTCTCAGCAAGTGCTGGCAAAAAAGGCTTTAAAGGGTACTGAGGTGTTCCAAAATATTTATTAGTAAGTATTTATAGTTTAAAATAGATTTTGTGCAAATGCAAAGCAGATGCAAATTATTGAATTTTGTTACAGTTAAACACAATAGATAAATTACAATTCGTTATTATTCTATATTTAAATATACTCATGTTAAATTTATTTCTTTTAATTAAAAGAAATAAAATTAACATGAATCACTTATATATTTAATATGATTTCGATATCAAAAAACAAATTTTTTTTTTTTTTAATTATCTTCGCTTCCAACAAGGTTGCAAGCAACCACTAATTAGTGTTAAAAGTTACAGGAAGAAAAAGATAAAGATTGTAGAGCAAGATAACAATTGACAGACGACTTAAAATATTGCAAATTATATGAATCAGGAAAGCAAGATGAAGGAAGCGAATTCCAAAGAACTGATGTTCGAGGAAAAAAACTAGACAAATAAGAGTTTTTGGAGCACTTAGGAGCAGTAAAAGAAAAAGGATGAGACTTAATTGAATGACGAGTAACACGAAAATGAATTTTAGTAGATGGCACAAGAGACGCTAGCTCTTTAGAGCAGTGCCCATTATAGTATTTGTAGAAAAGAGAAAGAGTAGCAACATTACGACGACGTGACAGAGGTTGAAGGTTGGCTGCAAGAGCAGGTCATACTATGTTTACAATGCGTTTTTGCACCTTGTCTAAAAGAGAAAGGGCATCATTAGAAGATCTGCCTTAGATATGGCAACAGTATTCCATACAAGGCCGGATTTGAGATTTATAGAGATAGAGAATAGAATCCAGAGTAAGAAAGTGACGAGCTCGATAAAGAGAAGCAACTTTAGCAGATGCTAATTTTGCAACGGATTTGATATAAGGTTTCCAAGAAAGATCAGAAGTAAGAGTTAATCCTAGAAGATGAAGGGTAAGAGACTCATCGAGTACATTACCGTTCATAAATATAGGAAGGTCTAAATTATTGCGATAACGATTGGCCGAAAAAAATTGAGTTTTATCTGAATTAAAGTTCACCAGCCACTGCGAGCCCCATGCTGTAGCAGAAGTGAGATCCTTTTCGAGCTCAGATGCCTTCTGCAAGCAATCAGAGGGAGTTGGCTTTTTATCGTGACAAGAATAAATGGTAGTATCATCAGCGAACAATGCCACTTTAGATGTGAGAATATCTGGAAGATCGTTAATGTAAATTAAAAAGGGTATAGGGCCAAGGATTGAACCTTGGGGAACCCCTGAGGTTACAGAATAAGAAGAAGAGGGCTGTCCTTCAAGGACAACTTTTATACTACGATTGGAAAGGAAGGATTCAATAATCTTAAAGATGTTTCCAGATACACCATAAGAAGAAAGCTTATGGAGGAGACCAGCATGCCAAACTTTATCAAACGCTTTAGAAATGTCAAGAGGAATGGCCTTAACCTCTCCACCTTTATCTAATGCGCGATAAAATCTATCGGTTGTTACTGATAGCAAATCAGTCGTAGAACGAGAAGATCGAAATCCATACTGATGATCAGAAAGTAGGTTATGAGATTCGAGATGAGAGATTAAGTGTTTGTTAATTAAAGATTCAAAAACCTTGCTTATGATAGGAAGAAGACTAATGGGACGGTAGTTAGATAAGTCAGATCGCTCTCCAGAATTTTTAAAAACAGGGATAACAGATGCTGCTTTCCAGCAGGCTGGAAAACAAGACTCTGATAAGCACTTGTTGAATAGTTTTGAAAAGATAGACGACAGCTCAGGAGAACACTTCTGCAAGACTATAAAAGGTATGTTGTCCGGGTCGCAAGCTGTAGAAGAGTCTAAGCGGGAAATCACTTTAGATACAGAAGCTGGAGTGATACGAATGTCGAGCAATGGATTAAACTGTTTGACGGGTATATCAGGTAAAACGCAACTAGTGGCATCAAGAGATGATATTGATGAAAAGTTCTTGGCAAACAATTCAGCTTTGTTTTTAGGTGAGGTGACAAAGTCTGAACCGTACAAAAGAGGTGGAATTATAGACTTGCCCTTATTATTGATACTATTAAAGATTTTCCAGAAGTCACGAGAGCCTAATTTTTGTGATGAAATACGAGATTTCAAGATCTGAGAATAGCGGGTTTTGGCATTAGACAAAACCTTTTTACAATGGTTCCTAGCAGTAATAAAGAGACGTCTGTTTTCTGGAGAATTGTTTTGCTGATAGATATGGAAGTAATGGTTTCGATTGGCAATTGCAGCAGCACAATGTGAGGAAAACCATGGAGAAGAGTAAGGCTTGACCTGGAATCGTCGAGAGGGAATAAAGGATTCCATGCCAGCCTGAATCCACGAAGTTATGTAAGAAGCACATTTGTCAACAGGGAGACGAAAGATTTCTACCCAGGAACCATCACGAAGAAAGTCACGAAAAGAGTCCCAGTCAGCTTTAAAGTAGTTGTAAGATGTACAATGATAGGGGGATTCTAATGGTAAAGAAGAATGAGATAATAGTTTTAGAGAGACCAAACCATGATCAGACGCACCTAAGGGTGAGTGTGAAGAAACTGAACACTGACTAGGATCAGAAACAAGACATAAGTCGAGTAGAGAAGGTAAATGATTCGGGTTGTCTGGAAAGCGAGTTGGAAAGTTGACTATTTGAGTTAGGGATTGAGAAAGACAAAAGTTGTGGGCCTTAATGCCTGCAGAGTCACTGACACAAGAGCCAAGCCATTCAGTGTGATGAACATTAAAGTCACCGACAACAACAATATTGGCTGATGGATAAAGAATGAGGGCTTGATCAATATAATCAGAAATAACATCAAGAAGAGTGCAGTCTTGGGATGAGGGAGAGCGATATAGAACAAAGAGAAAGGTGATAGAGTGAAGTGGTGCTAAACGAAAGCACATAAAAGAGTAGTCTGTGGATTCAAACCTAGTTTCCCAACAAATGGGTGAATTCTTACAAATGTATATTCCCAGGCCAAGCATGTGACTATTGGAGTCTTTACGAATTAAAGGAAGATAACCATCAACACTAACATCACAAGATAAGACAGCTGAACTCAAATTAGTCTCACAAAGAGCAAGCAGGTCTGGTGAACTTTGCAAGAGATAAGACTCAACAGAAGAAAAGTTACTTCGAAGACCACGAATATTGGTGAATGATAGGTTTAGCAAACTTGGTGATGACTGTGGTTTTTTGTGTTTTATAGTTTTTGTTACTTTATTCATTTTTAAATTTGTTAAAGAACTTCACTCGAGACATTGATAGTACTCAGTACACTGTTCTATAGCTCAAGCAATTGCCTCATTTCCACTAATAAACCCTAAGCCGTAACAAAGGGCTCCAATGTGGCCTTGGCAATGCACACCAAAAGTACAAACAGGGACACCATCCATGCGCAACATGGCACTGTAAGTACTCTGATATTTTTCAGCTGTTGATGGAATCAGCCTCTCTGAGAGCTACCACAGAGTTTGGGAAACCTGACTACCAGCCGGCCTCAGAACCATAAAACTGAGTTTCAGAGCTGTACCCTCATTTGGAGATAATAGAATGAGTTGCCTAGTCATAAAAACAGAGACACAAGCAAAACCCATGAATCGAGTCAAGAAGATTCCGTTCAACATCCTAAACTGGAAACAATGTATTAAAAATACATCTGCACCAGCCTAATAGATGACGAAGGGGTGCGAGGCTGGTCAACAGATAGAGTTTCTTTACCTCTTAATAAGGTTTTATATTTATATTTCATTGGTTAATTTTCACAGGAGCCTTAAACATTGACATTAGTACGTTGAAAGATTTTGGAATGTCACTCACTAGGATTTATGATGCTATGATGATATTAATAATATTAGGTTATTTTTAATTTGTTGTATTTTATTTAAAACATATTGCTGGTAATTGTAACGACTCAATACAGTTGTATAGTAAAAGAATATAATCACTCAATAGTAAGAATATTGATCATTGAAGAAATTGCATGTTTTGTTCAGATTATATTTATGATAAATTTACTTTATAAATTAATTTAATTTAAGATAAATTTATTTTATCATAATAATAAATTTACTTTGTGATTTGGCATTGTTTTTTGTTAATAACTTTTGTGAATGTTGTTTTTTTATGTTGTAATAAAATTAATAATATATTATGCTTTTAATAAACTTAAGTGCTCTTATATAGAAATAGTTATTTTTATAAACATGGAAATATGTTCAAGAACACAGCGTCGTAAAGTAGCAAAAATTGTTAGCACAATGCTAATTAATTTACAAAGTGAAGAAAATTTAATTAATGAAGAAGCGATAGTAAACAATGCAACTAAAACTCTACCTCAACATGATCCATATGTATCCTCAAATTGGGACAATGATATATCGGAAATTGATTTGTCACAAAGTGCATGTACAGAAATTCCGTCATATGGAGCTAGTTCAACTTTAAATTATGATTTTGTTTACAATGACTTATCAGAATATAGCAATGATTCTGATAATGAGTCAGTCTCAAGTTCATTGAGCACTGATGACTACAATATACAAGAAGAACTTCGGCAATGGATAACTGAATGCAATGTTTCACATAGGGCTGTTAATGCTTTGTTAAAAATATTTAAAAATGTGGGCGTTCATGTTACAAAAGATGCAAGAACTTTATTAAAAACACCATCTAGTGTTTTACAAAAAGTAGTTGCAGGTGGTGTGCATCATCATGTTGGAGTTGAAAATGCAATTAGATTACTTCTGCAAACAAAACAGTTGCCTGCTGACTGTGTAAATCTAAAATTAAATGTTAATATTGATGGTCTACCAGTTTTTCGACGCTCAAATATGCAGCTATGGCCTATTTTAGGTTCTATAAATGAAGTATCTTTGAGTGATGTTTTTATTATTGGACTTTATTTAGGCAAAACAAAACCATCACCGCCATCTGAATATTTAAACTATTTTGTTACAGAAATGAAACACCTAGGCGTAGAAGGTATAAATTTCTTGAATAAACACTATACAGTAACTATAAATGCTGTTATTTGTGACGCCCCCGCCAGAGCGTTTATAAAATGCATTAAAGGGCATTATGGCTATAATGCCTATGAGCGTTGCACACAAGAAGCTGTGTATTGTTCAAATAAAATGATTTTCCCTAAGTTAGATGCACCATTAAGAACTGATGAAGATTTTCTTGCACAAAAGGATGAAGAGCATCATACTCAAAATATGGTATCTCCGCTTACTGAACTCAATATTGGCATGGTTTCTAATTTCTTTTTAGATTATATGCACCTAGTTTGCCTTGGTGTGGTTCGCCGAATTATATGTTTATGGATTAAGGGTGAATTTCAATGTAGACAGTCATCTAATACTATTAGTAGTGAATATCAGCAAATTTGTGTTCATTAAGAGAAGCAATGCCTAGGAAATTTTGTAGGCGACCAAGATCTTTATTTGAATTTAAAAAGTGGAAAGCTACTGAGCTCAGACAGTTTTTGTTATACTCTGAAGCAGTTGTACTTCACAATGTGTTGCCTCAACACATGTATTAAAACTTTTTGACACTTTCTATTTCCATGATTCTTTTGTTATGTCCAAGATATGCTGCATGTGAACACTATCGTAGTTATGCAGAAAAGTTATTGATAAATTTTGTTCAAAACTTCCGTTTAATATATGGTGATAATCAACTTGTGTATAATGTTCACACATTAATTCACTTGGTTCAAGACTGCAGAATATATGGAGCATTAGATAATGTTTCAGCTTTTCCTTTCGAAAATAAATTAGGTATGATTAAAAAACTCATTCGTAAACCACATAACCCAATTTCTCAAATTATTAAACGATGTAAAGAGAAGGCATTTGCTAAACTGCAAAATAGAAATTCAATGTCTGTTGAAAAAGAAGCTGCTACACTTTTACAAAGAAAACACTTAACAGGTTTGATGCCTTCAAATTTGCCTCCAGGATATTATCAGCAATATAAAATCTACAAAGGAAAAAAGTATTTTGTTTCAACTTCTTTATGCGACAGTTGTTTTAAAATTCATGGGATATTATGTTTTGTCAAAAATATCATTCTATCAAATAATAACGAAATTCTTGTTGTTTACAATTCTGTTGCTGAATTTAGTTCCTTTTTTGATTTTCCGCTTCACTCTTCTTTTTTAGAAATATTTGTTGTAAACAAAATTTCAGATATTTTAAGGTATGCTAGTATATTAGATCTTGGAAAGAAGTTTGTCGTCATGCCTTTAGGTAATGGTAGCTATTTAGCTATGCCATTATTGCATCAGGAATAAGTGAATAAAAAATTTGCTTGGAACTTAAAGTAAAATCTTTTATACAATCAATAACTGTATTGAATATATTGTAAATAGATATTTTTTTTTTACTACTTCTTTATACAATTTAATTTTTTTGCACATAAATGTAGTATTTTCCAAGATTATTTTTTGCATATTTCTCTTGACATTTTTATAATTATTTCAGACTATTATATCCAAATAAGATCACTTTAGATATGTTAAAATGTTTAATGTTGTTGCCAGATAAACAATGCAGATTGTGTTTTATATTAACGAAATTATATATTGTTTCTGGTGATTGTTTTTATTCACCCTCTACCCTCCAAATTCAGGTAGGCAGTGAGCAATTTGCAACCCAACTGCTGACTAAGGTCGCTAAGTAATTTTTCCCATCCTTTTTCTATGTTGTTTTAATTTTAGTTTAGCAATTTTAAGGTTGAAAAATTAATCAATATCTTTAATTTCTTAATTATTTCTTTATCAAATGAATAACAAATTTTTAAGTATTTTTTAAAAAAATTTGAAAAAAGGTTATTTTTTTCTATAGTGTATTTAAAATTCAAATTAACATAAAAAGTAAAAAGTTGCTAAAGTATATAATATATAAAAAAGTGCTAAAAGGAACTGAGCTATTTCAAGTGATTTATGGTTAGTATTCATTTTTTTAAATAAATTTTGCTAATATTTCTCTGCAATTTTCCTATTAAATACAAATGAACACATAGTAAATTAGATAATAATATAATAAGATTGAATTTTTAAGATTCGATTTAGCTATTGGAGATTTATTATTTTTTATAGAAGCCTTAAAGCTTAACAACTTGACATCATCATGTACGATGAAAGATTTTGAATTATCGCTTGCAAAATGGCTAATTGGTGCTCGCGATCGAGATGAAAATAGAGCCAAGCGTGGGGAAGCGAAAAAACAGCAGAACGAGCTGTAATTTTTTCATATATTTTTTTATGTATAATATAGTATTTACAATAATCGGAAAAATATGTAATACTCAATATACACAGCAAAAAACATAACGCTAAAATAACGGTTACATAACGGTAATTGAAAATTTTGGCGTTATGTTCACCGTTATGTTAGCGTTATGTTAAGTTTAAAGCTTTATGCCCAAAACTATTTGTATGATTTTTGTAAAGCGTTATGTTTAACCGTTATGTTTACAAAATGGCGCAAATCTAAAGGATTTTTGCAATTAGATTTTTTGTTTATAATGTCTCTACTATTTTAGTTTACTTATTTATTTACATACGGTATTTACCACTTACTAAGTAACTTAGCTATAAAACAGCATTTTGGTTGTTAATTAATATATATTTATTGTATATTTGATTCTGAAGCCCATAACTGATTGGTTTGTTTTGATTGCTCACAATAAATGCCATGGCATCTATTGTTAATATATATATATATATATATATATATATATATATATATATATATATATATATATATATATATATATATATATATATATATATATATATATATATATATATATATATATATATATATATATATATATATATATGCATATATATAATTATAATATATATAATGTCATTTTCATGGCTGTTTATTTGTTAGATTTAACGTATCCTTGTTTTGGGCAGCTTCTGGGAGGCTTCCAAGATATTTGCGGATTTGGGCAATAAGTTTTTTTATTTAAAAAGTTTATTTTAGTTCTGCAGCCTTTTCATAGTAATGCAAAGTACTTTTGACTTTATTAATGTTAATTTTTATCAAAGTTAACTTGTTTAATTATTTTCTTGGTTATAAAAAATGATTTAATATAAATATATTAAGGTATTAATATAAATATATTAAGGTATAACTGCATGAATTATTTTTATTTAATTAAAATTTTATTATCATAAAAATGTTCAAGGTTAGTTTGAGGAATTATTTGGAAATCGGAAAAATGGAAATTGATCCCTCTTAAAGATATTGGCTATAAAACAAATTCAAAATAGTGAATTTTGAGTTTTATAATGCTATTTTGTTCAGATATCTCAGCACCACAAAAAACACCAAATTTGTTTATGCTGCATTTATACTTCTTGTATTGAAGATGCATACCTA
This sequence comes from Hydra vulgaris, assembly GCF_022113875.1. Taxonomy (NCBI): domain Eukaryota; kingdom Metazoa; phylum Cnidaria; class Hydrozoa; order Anthoathecata; family Hydridae; genus Hydra; species Hydra vulgaris. Next base: position 12,422,317 of record NC_061163.1, on the reverse strand, counting down.
AAAATTTCAAATTTTTAGTTCACTGTATATTGTGCCAATTTTCGGTTCGTAAATTGACCAATAAGTTCCCTGAAATAGACTAAGTCTTTAATATTTGAAATTATTTTGAAAGAAAAAATTATTTGTTATTAAGTTGAAATTCTGAAGAAATATTTTTGGTCCATAAAACCTACAGGAGGTATACATTCAAGAAAATAAAACATTGTCACGTGAGAAGGCTTGGCTCATCTTACATGGAATGACCCTATTATATGCTTATGATATATAAACTTTATACTATAATAGTATGATTATTGTATTATATTATATGATATTTTTATAATAAATTTTTTCTAGTAATATATTATAAATTAGTGTAGTATTATTAAACTAATGAAATTGTGCCAAATAATGTTGTTTAATACTTGTGTAATAATGGTGTTTACCTCTTACCGTCTGACCTGTCTGTTTATTATTACTGTTTTTAACATTATATTGCAAGTATTAAAAAATGTTAAATATACTATTTGTAAAATTAAAGTAGTATAAACTAATAATAACTGCTTTACTTATTTCTTCAATAGTTAATACTTGAAAATAATAAAGGCTGTCGTTGTCAAATTTCTTGGGGAAAGAAAATTGTTATTGCTTGTAATATTACTGACATTTTAACTAATGGTAAGCATATTTTGTATTGCAATGGTTCACATTCTTTTTTCTTTTTTTCCATTTAATGTATTAATAATAATTTTTTATTTTATGATTGTGATATTTTGTTATTTAATTATTTTTTTTTTATAAAATTTTAGTGTGATTCACTACATGAATACTTATGCCAAAGTTTAAATGGTCCAAAAGTTATCTTTAATAAAACAGAATATGATGTAAGGAGTTGAAGAGGTGTCGAAATGGATGTTCAAACCTTGATCAGTACATTTGTTTACTATTTGCTAGATTTGACATATTCTTGTTTTGGGTGGCTTCTGTGATGTTAGCAAGGTATTTGAGACTTTTTGCAATTGGCTTTATTATCTAAAAAATGCATTTTTCTTCTGCAATCTTTTCAAAGCAATGCAAATTACTTTTGAATTTATAAATTTTAATACGTTATTTTATTCAATTATTTTGTAAATAATTTATTGAATTATTTTGTAAATAATTTATTGAATTATTTTGTAAATAATTTATTGAATTATTTTGTAGATAATTTATTCAATTATTTTGTAAATAATTTATTGAATTATTTTGTAAATAATTTATTCAATTATTTTGTAAATAATTTATTGAATTATTTTGTAAATAATTTATTCAATTATTTTGTAAATAATTTATTCAATTATTTTGTAAATAATTTATTCAATTATTTTGTAAATAATTTTCATGATTATTATAAATAGTATAATATAAATATATTATGATATGAAACTGTATAATTTTTATTTTCTTATTACAACTTTTATTGACAAAAAAATGTTTTTTTGTTAAGTACTTTGTGCAAATAGTCATGCAGAATATGCGTTTCTTTAAAAAAATAATTTTCATTTTACATAACGGTAACATAACGGGTAATTACCCGTTATGTTAGGTTTTCAACATAACGGTAACATAACGGGTAATTACCCGTTATATAACGGGAGTTTTCCTCGCACATAACGGTAAATTAGCGTTATGTAACCGTTATGTTTAAGGCAATTTTGCTATGACTAAACATAACGCTAAATCCGTTATGTTATTTTCATACATGTTAAGTATTAAACATAACGGCAATTACCCCACTAATCGACATATATTGCGGTTTATTACAACATATTGCAATATTATTGCGCGCTCAATTTAAATTGCTATATATTGCTCAATTAATTGTCCAATAAAATATCAATAAAATTATACAAATGTAATGTGTTTGTAAATGTAATTTAGATGCATTTATATATAAATAATTCTGATGCTTATCTAATTGCCTGTGTCATTTTTTTGTTTTACATAAATTTAATGGGTTTATAAGCAGTAGCAAGATTGTTGTTAAAATATTACAATATAATTGCAATATAATTGTAATATTATTGCAATATTATTGCAACTAATATTAGGTAATCGATTTTATGATTGTAACTGAAGTTAAAAGCATGCTTTCATTGGACTTTATACTGCAGTGTAAGTGCGGCCAGGCAGGTTTCTTCGGCGCACGTTAGACATGGCTTGCATGAGCCCAGCAAACCTGTCTGGTCACACAAGATACCCGTGCAAAAATAACATAGTTATTTATAAGTAAAGACTCATAAAATTTTATTAATGGTGAATATATGTGCAATGAAACGAAATTTTTCTAATAGAAAGTACGAGAGAAGAACTTTACATTTTACGGCTGAGTCTACTTCTTCTGAAGAGGAAATTACTAATAGTAGTTCTCAGTCCGACTGTAGCAATACAGATGATAATGTTAATGATGGTAGTTTTACCCAAGAGACAGAAGAAATTGTATCTATAGTATCTGAGGAAGAAAATCAAATTCTAGTATCTGAGGAAGAATCGAGTGCTTCCATGTTTCAGTTCTTTCCCAGTAAGCACAAGACGCATTTTAGACACTTATAGACGTCTAAAACTAGTCTAGTTAAAGACGCACTTTTATAGACGTTTTAAAGACATCTTTTAGACGTCTTTTATGAATGCGTTTTTTAAATGACGTTTAATAGGCGTCTTTTTAAAAGATAAAAAGACGTCTAGAAGGCGTCAATTTTTAAGACATCTTCTAGACGTCTTTTATAAAGGCGTTTTTAAAATGACGTTTAAAAGGCGTCTATTTAAGCGTTTAAAAAACGTCTAGAAGATATCTTTTTTTAAGACATCTTCTAGACGTCTTTAATAAATGCGATTTTAAAATGACGTTTAAAACGCGTCTTTTTAAAGTTTAAAAAGACGTTTAAAAGACGCATAATAAATAGTTTAAAAGACGCATTAAAAGACGTCAAGATCAAGGCTAAAAGACGTCTTTTGTGAGACCTGTTTATAAATATGTCATTATGACTTCTTTTTGACGGCTTTGTCATTACGCGTTAAGTAGATGTCGTATATTCAAAGTAAAAACATAGTTTTTATTATTTTCAATAATTTGTTCAAGTTTTAAGTGTAAATTACTTTAAATTAAATTACTTTTTTACACAATTGCTAAAATTGTTGTCACAGGAATCACTAAAATAATTGCTATAATATTAATATATCTTTTTTTTATTAATAATTATTTTGCTTTTTTAATAGATAGTTGACTGATCATGATAATAAGTGAAAATGGCAAGAATAATATATAAGTTAAATATCAGTATTTTAAGTTTTTATACACCCACAAGCCATATAATAATCAAATATGCGGTCAAAAATTAGCTTTCAATACGTAGGATAAGATTTATTAAAACTAAAAGTAAGTTATAAATGTTTTATACACTGTTATGATATATATTTGTTAATGTTAGTGATCATTTTCATCTTTGAAGCATCAACCGTTGGTGGTGATTACAGCAATATTATTTTTATTGCTGGTTCCTATATATATTTTGTATATACGAAATTAAAACTATATATGATGTCATAAATACAATGAATTTATACCACATACTGCGCAAAAATGTTACGTCATGTACTTGAATTTATCTCAAAAAAAACGTTTAAAATACGTCTAAAACGCGTTTTTATAAAGACGTCTTCATTTAGACGTCTTTTAGCCTTATGATCTAGACGTCTACAAGTGCGCCTTTTAGACCTCCTTAAAGACATCTTTAAAACGTCTTTTAAACGTCTTTGTGCTTACTGGGTTAGTTCTAATCCATTTGAATGTTTTTTATTGGATTCAATTGTTAACAAAAAGTTTATGTTTTTAACCTTGTTGTATTTAATGATTAGCAATTCATTTACTGAAATCGCATTTGATAGATTTTTGAAGACTTTGCTGGTATGTTAGATGTAGTTTAAATTGTGCAATGTACTTGTAAATGAATGTTGTGAAGCTAATAAAATTATCAATCAACTTAGTTCTTAGCAATAAATGTTGATCTGGCTATTTATCTCTGGCTGCTACCAGAAATGGTGCACATTGCCAATAATTCGTAAAAAAAGTCTGATAAAGTAATGCAGAACGTTCCTAATTATAAAACATTTTACTTGTGAAAATTTTATCCGACTTTTTTTACAAATTATATATTATATAATATTTTACAATTATATATTATATATTTTATATCTATAGTTTTTACAAATTATTTTTTTTACAAATTATTAAATTATAAAAATAATGAAGTATGTCATATTTTTATTACAACTTGAGGCTGGGGTCTGGCCCAGGCTTAGTTTGGTTGATAAAGCTTGAAAAAATATATTTTTAATTTTTAAATTTTTTTAATAGATTTTTCGCTGTATAAATGACATGCCGTCATCTCATAAAATGATTCGTAGATTTGTTACTAAAAATATATTCTCCCATACTGAACCAACGCATAAATATTATTGTCATAATTGCTGCACAGCTTTAGTTGACACGTGTAAAATAAATACTCATTGTTCATCCCATATCTTTATATTGGATATCATTAGCCAAATGAAACTTGTTTTATTTCTGAATTTGGATGCAATTAAATCATATCAATTGGAAATTATGTCAGGTAAAAGAAAGAGTGATTTTATTTCTAGACCAAATTTTGTTGAAAATATGAAGTCTGCAAATGTTTTACATATTCATTTATTGATGTCAACAGATGGTGGAGAACCATACACAAAAAAAAAGATTACAATGTGGCCATTTCATGCTATTATTTTAGATTTACCATCTTATAAACGATTCCTATTTGAAAATACACTACTTCTTGGTTTATGGTTCTCATTATTAAAACCTAATTGGAATGCTTATTTAAAGGTAATTAAATTATTGATTGTTATTTTTTATTTTAAAAGTAGTTGTCAATGGAATTACCTATAGTAGTAGAATTCAGTGTTCCAGCCGTGACAAGAATAAATTGGGCAACGTTACTATATTACTAACTTTTTTTTAGGAGTACATCAATAGAAAACTGTTTGAAACACCCCTTGAAATTAACAATATCCAAGTAGTTATTCATATTGTTGGTTTTGTTTTCGATTTGCCTGCAGTGGCTTCAATCATCAATCATAAGCAGTATAATAGTGAATTTGGATGTCACTATTGCGAACATCCTGGTAGAACAATTGAAAGAAAACATGGTTCCGCTAGAATTTATTCACATTCAGATACAAATTATAATCTTAAAACATCTGAAATGTATGCCATATATGCTAGATTAGCCGAAAAATCAAAAGTATCTGTATTTGGAATTAAAGGCTCAAACATCTTTAGTGACATTTCATTTATTAAAGTGCCAGATATGATACTTATTGATGTGTTACATTTGTTTTACGAAAATTGCTCAAAAAAGCTTTTAGTTTGTTTATTTTCTGTTACCAATAAACACGAATCATTTTTTATTGGTAGTGCAAAATTAAATGCTATGGAAATCTTACTTGCTGATCAAAAAATGCCACATAACATGCCCAAGCCATTAACTATTAAATCATTCACACATTGGAAAGGCCATGACTTTAAAAACTTTATTTTATACTTAGCAGTTCCATATTTTTTACCATATTTGAATCCTGACTGCATGATGATGATTTATTCTCTAGTAATTGGTATGCGTTTGTGTAGCAGTGAAATATGTTTAGATAAGGTGTTGCTTATTAGTCAGCTGTTTAACTTTTATCAAAAATCATTGTCTGAGTTGCTTCCTTTATATATAAATACTATAATTGTTCATTTGCTTGGTCATGTTAGCGATATTATTAAAATGCATGGAAGTGTTACAAATTACTCAATGCTTTGTTTTGAAGCTCGGCTAAGTAATTATAAAAAAATGATGAAGGGAACACATGGTCATCCACAACAGATTGTACAAAAATTTCTTGACTTCAAAACAGCTTCTTGTTTTTTTGCAAACAACAGATCATCCTAAAAAAGTTGAAGTTTGTAAAGCATTAAATATTGGCATTATTGAACAAGAAGAATTGCAGTTGTTAATTCCGGGCAGATTGTTAAAACATGGTATTGTTTACCATTCAAAAGATTATGGCAAACATAACAGCTACACTTGTCAATTTGGACATAATAAGTGTGGTATCATATTAGATTTTCCTTTAGTTGACAATGTAATACATGTTCAGTTACAACTATTGAATGTGAAGTGTAAGTTAGTTTCTACTTTTGGTGATATGATTGGAAATTTGGAAATTAACTTTGATGATGACTTTTTTTTTATTGTTGAACAAACAAAAAACATTGTTGTTATTTCAGCTGACACTTTAGTCTGCAAATGTATGTTAATTAAAAGTAAATTAGATACAAAAGATGTATTAATTTTGACACCATTGAAAGAACTTTTCGAATATGCTTAGGGTGGCTAAATGTAAATTTTGTAATTAATAAATATGCTTCACATCATGCATGTGTGTTTTTTTATACTAACAAACATTTTTGTTTTTAATATTTTGATAATTTGATTTAAAATAATTTGATAATTTGATTGAATTTTTTTACAGGTTTATATTTTATTAAATAATGACTTACCCTGATAGAAATAGAACAAAGAAATTAGATTTTGTAGACACTCAAAAGCTTTCTTCTACTTTTGTTCTTTTATGGTACAAGGATTGTGAAAAAGATGAGCGGCATACCTCTCCCATATCACTTTCAAATACACTTTTTAAGCATTATTCATCCTTTGAATGCCTTGAATTTCAAGTGGTAAGTGTGTTAAAAAAAAATGACAGCATTTACCATACATAATATAATTAAAGTCCACCCTTAAATTTTATCCCCCCCCCCCTATAATTGACAAAGAAGATAAATTTTGTTTTGTTTTTTTACATACCAGCTATTAGCTGAATATATCAGCTATCAGCTATTAGCTGAATATATAGAAGCCCACCTTAAAATAGAAGCAAGTATTTTAGATGCCCATGAATAAGATAAAAATGTTTTTTTTGTTTTTTTACATAGCTGAATATATAGAAGCCCACCCTAAAATGGAAGCAAGTATTTTAGATGCCCACTTTTTAGGGATGTTGAAAAATGGAAGCCCCTGCTTTTATTATACTATTTATGGTGTGTTGATAATTAAATTTAATGTTTTTTACTTATTAGAAAAATGTAGTGCATGTTTCTATTGCAAATATACAACACGCAGCTGTCATCATCTATAAGGGGTCTATTACCCAATGCTGTAAATTTGAAACATTGCTAGATAACTTCATGGACGATTTTGGTGATGAAAATTCTAGCACTGATGAAGTAAGCAAGTTTGCCCTCAATTATATTGAAAGCAATACTGACGGAAAAAGAAAACATTCTGATGGAGACCAATCCTCAGGTAACTTATGTAATATAAATATGTGACAATGACAAGACAATATTATAGTAATTTTATTTAAAATTTACTCTTCTGTGTAGTGGTGAACTGGACCATGGTGCCGGAGTGCAATAGCACCCTGGATCAAAAAAAAGGAGGTTACCTTTGTTACCAGACAGAGTTTAGTTATTATGTCTGCTACACAAGTAATAATTAATTAAACATTTTTGCTAAATAATAAAAAATGACACAAAATTCACACAAAAATTATCAACACAAGTTAAAGTTGCACTATCCGATGGTAGGTGGGGATCTATTGGATCCACTAGTAGCCTAGCCCCTAGTACACCCATGATTATATGTTTGTAACCACAACTTGTTCATGTTTTTTTTTATAGATTCAGAGAATATTGCACCGGTCTCAGAACATACAGGCCTAAACGGACCTAAATATAAATCGACTCCTAAATCAAAGGTGCTGAAAAAAAAACATGTAAATGAAGTGTTGAATGAAAATTCAGGTAATTTTAATAATATTACAATTTTGTTTATGTAATTTCTTGAACATATTTTTATTGTCTTTTTCATTTATAGAATCAGAGTCCTTTGCATCATTTTATAACAGTCAAAAAGGATCTAAAAAAAATGAAGCACAGATTATGGCTTTGGAAAAGCGGAAGCTTGACATGCTACTTGACAATGTTGATGCTCCCAGAGCATTGATGCTTCCAATAATTAGTGATGTTCCTAAAACAAAACACTGTGGTTCACCGAAGTTAAGCAAACTATCTTGTTTAGAAGGTTAGTTACAGTCCTATAGTATGAATACTGTGTTTGCCTAAGTTCTACCATATTGTACTTGTACATAGAAGTGCTATATATTTTTTTTAACATTAGCAATTTTGATTGAACAAAAGAAACCTCTTTTTGAACAAAAGAAGACCAACAAACTGTTGTCTGAAATTTTGCGCCCAATAGAAAAAGAATCTGTAAATAATGATAATGTAAGTCAATTTAATTTTTGTAATTTAATTAAAAAAAGCTCATCCAATGAGAGCACAACTTGCTAGTATTTACCAAATTGAATAAAAGAAATATTGATTGCTAAAGGAAAGGTACATTTATATACAAAAGGTTGCATAATTTGACCATCCATTGAAAAATGTTTACTAAATCCGAACTTATCTGTATTATACTTTTTAGGCCGTGTATACTGGTTTTGATGCCGAATTTAAATTGCACGACATTCAAAAACGAGAACCATGTAGCTTTGCAAGAAAATTTATTTTGTTGCGATTCGGAAAGGAGTTTACTTGCACGCGTATTTGTGAACCAAACGGACCTACTGCACGCATTCATATGGAGAATGAAGAAATTCAGGAAGTTAAAGGTGCACTTGACAAAGTGTTTACGTCTTACAACTGGCGTGTTGTTCGGGCGAGTATTAATCAATTTTTCCGAGACAATAAAAGTAGTACAAAAGTTTGAAGACTAAACAAATGAGTGACATTTTTCTTGTGGTGTGGGGTTGTCAGCGTTTTTCGCTTATCCCCCCCCCCCCATTCTATCTGTAATGTGTTTTGTATGTTTTGTGTGTTAAATAAATACACCATCTTATTTATTCTAAATTTAGTTGTTTATTCAATTTTTAAAATTCGAATTTAGTATGAATTGAAAGTGTACATAAATGTTTCTTTCAAATGTCAACTTTCAGCGCTGCTGCTAGACGATAATAAAATTGCAAAGAGTTTTATTGTCAATATTGCGAGATTATTGCCCAATGTAATTGCAATTTTATTGCGAGATTATTGCCCAAGATATTGTCCAATATTATTACAATTTTATTGTCAATATTGCAATATTATTGCCCAATATATTGCCAATCCATTGCAAGTTATTGGCAATATTGGCCAATAAAATTGCAATATTATTGCAATTAAAAAAAATATATATTGAT
>NC_061163.1:12280152-12411981 GCF_022113875.1 Hydra vulgaris | reverse complement strand
AGTTTTTCAATGGCTCCAAAGACGGCAGCAGCCTGTGCCTCGCCTGTTCCAGAAGGAAGCTTTGAAACTGTGAGTAACTGAGAGACTCCTTTTCCTGAAACCAATTCGGGCAGGCCATCAACTTTCTCTTTTCCAAGTAGATCAGGAATCAGTTTGCCGTCCCAGTGAACAACAAGAGGAACGTTATCCCGAAACTCGGCTTTTATATTTGCAGATCTCTGGACTCTGTGTTCCAATCTGTGTCAGCGAATTGATTCTCTGTTAAGAGCAAATTCATTGATATTCTGTCCTAAGTTTTTGGCAGTTTCTGCTATAACAAAAACAGCCTTGCGGTCTGACATTTTTGTTCGATCTAGAGCTGCAGCAAGTTCTGGAGTAACAACAGTTTTCGTCCCCTCTTTCTTTGAGGTGTCTGAAAAGTGGTGCCTCCAACAGCTCCCTCATCTGCTCATTTGCATTGTCACTAGTTTCAGTCTCTTCAACATCCTCTGCTGTACTGTTTTCAGATTCAGAACTAGATGATTTCAGTTCAGCTGTAGAAACGGCTAGCTGGTTCATTTGCTCCATTCACTATTGCCTGGCAAACATTTGCTCCCTTCTTTTGGAAGCCCTTTTTTCCTTAGCAGCAAGTGTTTCATTTACTCCAGCCATTGATTCCCTTCTTCCCTTTTTTCTCTGGGCTACTAAGAAATCCTTGTCTTCTTGTAAAACTTATGTATTGGTCAGGGCATTGGCGTGAGCGACATCAAAGAGATCGTCAAGTTTTAAAACAAAAGCCGACTCTCTCCCAATTTGATTTGTTGTTTCTCGCGCTTTGTTCTTCTTAAGAAGACGCCAATCTTCAAATGTCTGTTCAAGCTTCGTTTGGCAGTTCTGATGATCTCTCATCGGGATTCTAGCTTTTTGCCAAAACTTTGTTATTTCCGTGATGGTAACAGCAGATGATTGTCTTATAGTCTCCTTTAATTCGAAATGGTGATACAAGAAAAATCCAAGCGCCATACGTAATGATGGCAGCTTGCTGCCTGTTAATTCAGTAATAGTTTCACCAAGTAGATACAACTCAGTTTGAGATCTGGTTAATTTTGCCCGAGATGACATTTTCAATAATTCAGAATTGAATATTTATCTGAAATAAATATAAAAAATGCATTGGAAAAATTTGACCATTTGAAGTCAGAAATTTTAACATGTATTGTATGGTTTTTTTAATTATTTTTAAAAATATATTGTATATTACGTATAATTTATGTTCATTTATTTATCTCATCATCATCATCATCATCATCACATTCATCAGCATTATCAGTTTAACGTCCGTATTATAATATAGAATTAATTAATTATTAATATATTTACTATTTACAATTTTACACTCACAAGACAAAAAGAGTTAAGGTATTTTAATATATCAATCTTTTAATTTACCAATTGATGAGAATCAGGTACTGGAGAGAAGAAAGTCAACACCAAAATTATAGACATCTTCTTTAAATTTGAAAATCAAGAAAATTTATTTAAACAATATTTCAACTTAAATTGCCATTTATATTTTAATAACTAAAGCAATGCCTCTATTTAGTAAACAAAATAAACATACAGCTTTAACAGTGTTGCTTAGTCATCAACTCAGCATTGCAGTAAACAAGTCTGTCTAGCTAGTGATCCTGTCTGTCTGGGATTATGTTTTGATTTATGTAAAAATTACACAGTCAGCAAAAAATTGAATATGGGTTATTTCCATTTGCCATGATTGCATTGGTTGGTCAATGATCAAATATGATAGTATAGACCATAATTGTGGAGTATATGATGATTTAGGACAGTGCAATTTAGCATTGTAGTTAAAATTAAGTTCTTAATTTAACATGAGAATTATTCTGGTATAAGTAATAATATTATGTAAAAATCATGTGTAGCCAAACCGCAGCTGTCGAGTATCCGAAACTTTATCATCATTGAGCTACCTCTAAATATTGTTTAATTGATCTAATATTTTGCCTGAATTATTTTTTCATATATAGGAACACAATGAGAGGGTAAGAAGATCATATTTCAAAAGTTCAAAAATAAGCTTCACCCTAGTATATATATATATATATATATATATATATATATATATATATATATATATATATATATATATATATATATATATATATATATATATATATTATATATATATATATATATATATATATATATATATATATATATATATATATATATATATATTATTGTTACACACGTTATTGCGTTATGTTTAAAGATATTTTTTTGTAAAGTAGTATAAAAAAGAATTTGTGCTTGCTTCTTTAGTCCATGATATTGGTTGGTAGAAGGATTAACATAAAAATTTAGCAAATTTTAGCAACTGTATAATGTATCATAATGTTCAGTTTAAAGTTGTATTTTTCTGTTAGCTATTTTACATGAACAAATTTTGAATATATGAGTATTTTTTCTATTATATTTTCTACTATACTTTAACAGTTGAAAAAGTATAGTAGGGCAAGCAAAATGTACATTCGAGCTGTTTGGATAGAAATTACATAGAAATAGAGAGAGAAAATTCGATGGATAATATTTTGTACTGTCCATCATCATTAAATGTAATAAATTGTTTCAATGAAATGCATAAACCACAGTCTAACTAATACAGATTTAAGCTGCTCAAAATTATATGTCATAGAGATAATGTAACTTTTTTGTATATATTACTTTTTTTCCTTGTTTTTTTAACATGCTTTCATTCAGTATATGCTGTTTTCAGTGTTTAGATATATTCTTTGTTATATATTCTTTATTATATAATGTATTTAAAACATTTTTAAATTGAATGAATATTCTTAGATCATGAGTAATCTGATAAATTTGATTTTGCCACTACTAGTGATACTCAGATAGAATCAGTTTGCCACTACTAGTGATACTCAGATAGAATCAGTTTGCCACTACTAGTGATACTCAGATAGAATCAGTTTGCCACTACTAGTGATACTCAGATAGAATCAGTTTGCCACTACTAGTGATACTCAGATAGAATAAGTTTCAAAAAACGATAACTATTTTAAAAGATACTTATTTTAAGTATTATTACTTTTATTTTGATATTAATTTTTATAGAAGCCACTACCATGCTTATGCAAGAGAGAACATAATAACCAACAGAATAGTAAGCAAGTACCTACTCCTGTAACGCAAAAAAAGAAACAGAAAACAATTTTTATGCATACTCCACATACTGTAGCTCAAGGTATTATTTGTCTGTCTGCAAGTTGATTTAGGAAGAAAAGATTCTAAACATTTTTTTCTATGCTTCAGTGATTTACACATTTTATTGGTTGCCAATACATTTTATTTATTTTATGAGTAATGTTTTATTTTTTAAATGTTTTGTATTCAACGCTTTTTGAAATTAATTAATGTTTGGTTCTTCTGACTTATTGATATATCTTTATTGGTAGAAAGAGATGTTAGTAAAAACTCTTTCCAGTAATTAAAGTAATATCATGACAAATAGTTCTGAAATTCTATTAATAAACATGCAGCAGTAATTTAATGATTATGATAACAGTTTAAATGATTCTTGGTTGAAGTCTGGAGTGATAGGTTGTTTCAAACCATGACTTTTTGCAGTTTTTTTATTGTTTTTTGATTAAGTATTTAATACTTAAAGTTTGACGAATTCTAATCAGACATAAAATAAATCTTTTTTTTTTTTTTATGTCTGATTATAATTTTTTTTGTAACTGTTTTCTCTTACTTTTGTATTTCCTTGAGCTAAAGAACAACCTTAAACTACAAAGGTTGATTTGTACTTTTAGGATAACCTTTTTTTTTACTCTATATATACATACATATATATGTACATAAATAAACATGTTTATCAATTTTTAATGTAATTATAATAATAATAACAATGTAAAATGCAGGTTGTTGACCAATGGTTTATAATCAAAATTTATTATGGCTGGCGGTAAAGGTAAAGACAAGTTGAAAGGAACAAACATTAGGTATTTACTTGTAAATTAAGTGTAAAATTATATATTTTTTAAAAATCGCAGTTCGTTTTTTTAATGCTATTTTTTTTTAATTTTTTGATGTATTTGATGCAAATTACTCAGGCAATACCTTTTTTTATAGAGAGCGTTTTGTCAATTAAAGTGACTGCTACAGTTGCCGAAATAAGAAAAGGAATAATGACTTTATTAACTCAACAGATCAAATGGTCGGCGCGTAAAAGGCGATTCACCCGACGTATAACATTCATACTTTTTCCTAGTTGTTCTGGAACTATTAATAATAGTTATTATTGATAAATTGATAAATATATTACTGATAAATTTTTTTTTTTTTTTAAATATTTTACTTTGTTTGCATTGCATATGAAGTCCGTTGAAGCAATTTAGTTATATCTGATTAATTTACATGAAATAAAATATTCTTCGCGCTACTTGTTGCTTTTTTATTGTGTTAATTTATTGCAATTAAAATTGAGATTTTTTAGTTAATTGGATTTAATCAAAATAAAAAACAAAAATCAACGTTGAATTTACGTTGTTTCAACGTTGTTCTAACGTCTTATCAACTACGTATCAATCGAATATATCACCTATTCAAAGTTGAAATATGGTTGATATGTAGTCGATAAAACGTAAGATCAACGTTAAAACAACGTAATCATCGACGTTGTTTCAACGTCGTAGTTTTCGACGTCGGATTTTATTTCCAATTCAACCAAACTTCAACGTTGTTTCAACGTGTCATATGGTCGGTTTGCGACGTTGTTTTAACGTAATTTCAACGTCATTGTGCCTGCTGGGATCCTTATTTTTTCGAACATCAATCATTTCCTGCACTGCAAATCTTCTTTCTCCTTCATCTGAACTGCAGAGGATTGTCTTAAAAATACATTCACTGTGTGCATTCCAGGTAGAGGAGCAGACATGCGGTAATACAATATCCCTCAAAAACTTGTTCTGTTTCTTTACCAAGGCTAGTTGCTCAAAGATATGACATGGACCTTGAATCCAGCTATGTTTAGTCTCAAGTCAATTACTTTTCTTTAACATACTCACAATTGTTTTACAATTATTAGTAGTAGGAGATTGCCGGTTCTGGCTCATTTTTATTTTCAACCATTTATTCAACCATATATTTAATTAAATATATGGTTCATTTTAATCCATAGTGAGTATAAATTGTATAACTAAGAAATAAATTTTTAAATCAATTTTTTAAATTTAAAAACCAGTTTTCAAATTAGTGCTAATTTTGTTTCTTGTCGTGACGTCACAGGTCCCAAAGGAACCCATGCTTCGCTCAGTGCGCATGCGTCATTTTTTAAGCATAATAGTAGCCTTTCTCTAACAATAAAGTATAGGTTCTAGATTGTCCAACTTGTGCATCACTACAGTTGAGTGTTACTACCATCCTTCTATTAGGACCAACACTAGGCATTCCTTCAGATTAATCAAAATTTCTGTAAAATGAAATTGTAGTTCCTGAAACATTTTCAATAGTAGATTGATACAATAATGCTGATGATGTATTATTAAAAGAGTTCAAACTTGCGCCACTCCATGAAGATAAGTAAAAGTCTTCTAAACCAGGTGTTATGTAAATGCATCTACTTTTAACATCATATCCAGAAAATGTTCTATAGTTATTATCGCTATAGGGTGTCCAAGGAGTAATTACTGAGTTAGTATTTGTAGGGGCACTATATGCATCGTATATACGTACTCTTGATTCTCCCCAGGTACTAACTCCGCCAATGATATGCATTCTGATATATTTCAAATACACTCCGTTTCCTTTATCCATAGCATTTATTAACATATATTCATTTTCATAAGTTGCATTAGTAAATCTAAATACTGAGGAGTAAAGTTTAAGTGATGAAATGGATCGTGGTATTAGCGGATTATTACTAGTTAATTGGTTGACTCGATTTCTTGTGATAAAAGGCTATAACCAGAATGTCACGGAATTACCTGTTGTGTTGTATAATTGTATGTTAAAACTTAATGTAAAAGGAAGATTTAGTGTAAAATATCCTCCTAATCCAGTACTACTGTATAAATTACATCCTTGTAAAGAGTTAACATAAAAGGGTCCTCCAAGTGGTGAAAACAACATATCACAAGCTAAAGCTGTATTATTTATTCCAGTACCTCGTGCAGAAGCAGCATCATTACCTATACATAGTTCATTATTAGCGTATATTTTTAAAAATAATGAACCAGGTACAGTTTTTCCACTGCTGGCTGTTCCCATAAATGCAATCCATAGTTTTCTAAGAATTCCTGAACTACCACTATAACTATAAATAGTGTATGATTCTGGAGTGCCATATATGGTTTGATATTTTAATTCAAAACATGTCAAACTTGTATTGGGAATGATATCTAAACTTTGATTTTGTTTACTATCAACGTAGCTCTTTGTAACAGCATCTTGAGGTTGAGTAGGATCAGCTTCATTGATGAATTTATTGGTATTTTAAATAATGTTAGCAATGGCAGGATTATAACCATCAGTTTTTGATACATACTGCTAGAAGTTTGATTATTATCTACATAATTCTTTGTAGCTGCATCCTGCGCATTAGTAGGATCAGCTAAATTGATTATTTCATGTGTATTGAGATCAAGGTCATTTTGTATAGTCATTATTTTTATTTAATTTATTTTGATAATATATCTGAATTCTTTTAGGATCTACCAAAGTGAATTGATGATACTTTGAAATTCATTTCCATCATTTAGTTTTTTTAAGACATAGAGGCACAAATGTCCGCAATAGGAGGTATTTCCAAATTGAAATTTGCTGCTTTTATTAATTGAAAGTTTGTTAGAGGTTTATTTGGTAATATAATTCCTTCAACATTGATTCTTTTGTTCATTTTTATTAATAGTTTGAGATTTTTTTCTTACAAAAATTATATACCTGTTTTTTTCTTATTTGAGACCTCGTTGACTTCGTTGTGCCTGCCTGCCTGCTTGTCTGTTTATTTCCAATCAATCTGAAATGAAAAGTTGTGTTTCTCTTCTAATTTATAATGCCCATATGCTAATTTATGTATACCATCTTCTAAAATAACTCTTTTATCGTCTTCTGCGCTCAATGCTATTTTGTTTATTTCTTATGTATAAACATCATGTAAATGAGATCTTATGACATTCATTTTTCTTATTTGATCTTTTCTATTTATAAGGCAGTCTTTGTAATCTTCATGTGTTATATATTTTTTAACTACATTTTTCTTTACTCCCTTTCATCTCTTTTTATCTTCTCCATCTATTTTGTATGAATACAACTTTGATCTTAGTCCTACAAATTCTTCAATTTGTTTTCCTGCTGACTTATCTTTAAACATACCAATAACTTTCTTATTTAGTCCTACTTTAAATCCATTTTGAATGGCTAGATAATTTTTGTCAAATTCACTTGTATCAAGTTTGCTTTCAACATTATTTGCGATATCAGCATAAAAGTCTTTTGTTTTTATTTCGTAGGCTAATGAATCTGTGTCTGTGAATAACATTTTAGCTTTATCACTATATTTATTTTTCATGTAATCATAATGAAATTCATACATAAGTGTCTTGCTCAAATCTAAAATGCACATACCCAAGTAAATAGTTTTATTATATATAAGTTTTGTTCTTTTCATATGAATTGCTATCACGTTTTCATCAAATATCGTTCTATTTTCATAGTTTGGTTTTGATGCTAATTTAATAGCTTCTCCTTTTTTAGTGACTAGTGTCACATCAACTCTGTTTTTAATGTTCTCCATTGCTTTTTTAAATACTGAGTTATTAATGAGTTTAAAAACTCTTTTTTAAAGTTGTTTGTTGCTTTTGTTCTCAAATCTGTATTGAGTTTAATGTATTTACTTAGCCACTCACTATCTTCAAACTTTATTCCTCTATGGATTTTTGTTATTTTCGATCTAAACTTTTCATATAATTTCAAGTTTTCATAATGATTTATATAATTTTTTTTATTATTTAAATTGGGTACTAATTTTTCAACTTTGTCTATTTTTAATCTTTCAGGAGCAAGTGGATAATCATTATGTAAATCATGTAAATTTTCAGGATATTCTAAATCTACTTCTAATATACAAGAAATAGATTTCCAATTTTTTAACTCTTCTTCATTCATCCATTGAAAACCATGTGTAGGAAGGGGTTTACTCATAGCCCATCCTTATAAATTATTAGCATCTAAATACTGTATGTAAGTAGATTCTTTATTTTCATCATAAGTTTCCATATATTTATTGTTAGCAGTTCCTAGCCTATTTGAAACCATACTAATTCCACCTCTTATTCCTTGCTTTATCATTAATATCATATCATAATCACTTAGCAACTCTAATTTTACTTTAGATATTAACAATGCTGCATCCCAAGCTAGCCCTGGTGATGTGTAATACCAAGCAGTATCTAATTTATAGTTTTTATACAAAGATCTCTAAAATTTTCAATGACATGAGCTAATAATAATACATCTGCAACATTGTTTTACAATTAAACTCATTCCATACAGTTTAAGCATGAAAATAATCTTCATCACTTATTTCTTCATCGTTTAATCTTGAATAAAATGATTCTTTTGGTGGTAATTGCGTTTCATTTAATTTACTTATAGAGTCAACCCATTCATTTGGATAAACACCTTTTCTTAACAATAAATTTAATTTTTTATTTGATAATTCTTTATATTTTCCTTTTGTTAAATTTTTTACTTATTCAACTAAACTAGAAGCCATAAATCTATAACTATCGATGAAACGTATATCTTTTTTAACTTCAACTTTTTTTCCTTTTTCATTAGTATATTCATTAACTTTACTTAGAAAACATTGCATTAGTATATTCATTAACTTTCTTTAGAAAAGCTAATATACTTTTCGTCATTGTTAGGTATACAATTTATTTTTCCATCTGATGATAGTTTCTTTATGAATAAATGAGAGTCATAACCAGTTAAATTATGAAAAAAGACAGGTATGAAATTTGGAATTTTATAATTTAAATTACAATCATTATAAGCAGTACCTCTATATTTACCAGTAATATGACAATGATCACGAATCACGTACTTTGTCTTCTTTAAGATCTTTTTCACAAATGTGACATACTTTTGCATTATTAAAATTTTTATTGTCTTCAGGTAAATATCATCTTTTTTGGAAATTTTAAATAAGTGTTATAAATCTTCTTAACATCAGCCTCTAAGTTATCAACAAAAATATGTGCTACATCATCATCTTCACTATCTGCAGTGAATGTAGCAAGTATTCTATGACCAATAGTTTTTTCAATAGTTTTCTCAATACTTTCATCAAAGCATTTAATATAATAGTAGAATGAACTAGGTGTATGTCTTTGATATTGTTTTGTATAAGAGCCATTTGGATTGGGTGTGCAAGTGTTGATAGGTGTAATAATACTTTCAAAGTCAGCATAGACTACAAAGGGTACTCTCATAGTCTTGTTATAATTTTTAAATTCTATCATTGTGTTTGGCTCTGGAAGTTCAATACGTACTGAATTATGAGCATTACAATACAATTTATGCTTATATAAAGATTCTTCAGTACTAAATCCTAACAAGCAATTTCTACAATAAAACATTTCATGTTCATTTTTAGATGTTTGTGATAAAAGTAATCTGCTTAAACTTTTTATTAAGCAATAATGATTAGTTTTATTATTTGAAATGAGTTTTATTATTTGAAATCTATTTAATGTTGTCTGTTTTTATTTTCAGATATTCGTAAAGAATAAACTGAACTTTCATATCCTAATACATTAACACTTATGTTTTGATTATTTTTCTCAAATTGAGTAATTTGATGGAGTGACACTGAGAATTCTATTTTTTCCCAATTTAATTTATTAGCTTGTTCTTTTAGATATTTATCTACTCTTTCAGAATTTTTTTCCTTAGTATTAAAAAATCTAGCAACACATCACTTAAAGCATTTGTTGTCTTCATTTTTAATATTATTAATTGCTTTTTTAGCTGCTATCTTTCAGGAAGAGGAATGTAAGAATTACCTTTAAGTGGTTTATATTCAATCATATTAATATCCATCTTTTCAACAGAAACAAATCTCCAACTTGATTCTAACTGTTGAAATGTGGACAAGGATTCTAAAATTTTATTTGCAGCTCTTTCATAAAAGTCATATAAATCTGTCGATTCTAAAACAACTTCTGCTTTTGTTGAAAAAATTGCAATAGTTGTTATAGTCTCTCCTGTTTTAAGATCAACACGCTCCATTTTACATGAAAGAACGATATAGATGTTTGATTGTTTATTGCTATTTAGTATTTTAATGACATTATTTTTAGCTGATTTCATAAAGGACAAAGCATCATATCCTTCAACACCTTTAGCTGAAGATTACTTTGTCATATTTTTAATAGCTGATTGCGTTAGTTTAAATTCTATTGGTTTTCTAACTTCAAATCTTTTATATAAATTAGAAACTGTAGATTTTATTGATTTCAATCTCTCGTTTGCAGTCTTTTTAATGGGTTCAGTAACATAGGATAAAATCCAATTAGCAAATGAATTAATTTTATTATTAACAATATTAATATACTTACTTGGAACATACTGAGAAGGCGTATAGCATTTTGTGAAATATGCCCTGGAATGAATTCGTCTAATATGTGTGATATTTGTCCTAATTCTCTTAAAAGATCTGTTTTTCTCATTCTATAATAGTACTTGATTTTTCGCTTTTTTTGCGATTTTTCTCAATTCTGTTAACTTGTTATTTTACATTTTTATATACAAAAGAAAACTATTTATATCATTTTCAATTTTTATTTTTTCTTGTAAAGAAATTAAAATAAAAAAACGAAAAAAAAATTTCTTTTCATATTTTTATAGATATAAAAAGTCTATAAAAATAGTTTTTTTAAAGAAATTATTCTACATTTTGTTTTTCATCATATTTAGATTTTATTACTCCTATTTTTATACCATTTTCAACTTTTCCATTACGCAAATATAAATATCTATATCCATGTTTTTCTTTTCTGATATAATCATAAATAGAATTGTATATTTTAACTTCTCCTGTTTCTTCATTAGTTAGTTTAACAGATGCTGGATTTGTTCTAATTTATGTTAGTCTGTCATATTTAGAATCTCTTTCTTTTTTTTTCTTTTACAGGATAAATTCTAGGTCTTCCTACAGGTCTTTTCTCTTTTTTACTTTTTCTTTTTTATTTATTTTTTTACTTTTTCAATCTTTGTTTTTTTTTTGTTTTTTAGTAATGATATTTGATTGTATAGATTCTTTATCAATTAAATTATTATCCATAGCAATCATAACTAATGCAATGTAATATTTAGATGTTTGTTGTATATTATTATTTTTTAGTAATTTTAATAAATACTTTTTTGTATATTTTATTCTATCACTCATTTTTATTATATAAAGAAAATTAAGTTAAATTACTTTCAAATAATTTTAATTGTTATGTTTTTCTTGTATATATTTTTTAAAAAAATGTTATATTTTTAAATCTTTACATCAATCTCTTTCAACATCTCTTTCATTTCCTTTCTTAATTTATAATAATTGTTTTTTACGTGCTCAAAGAATTCTCTTTCACATTCTATTTCTTTTTGAATTAGTTTATGTTTAGCTCCTACTAAAGTTTGCATTCTCTCTTGCATCTCTTCCTCACTCTCTTGCATCTCTTCTTTCATGTTCAGTTTCATTATCATTTGTGTAAACTCTTTCATTTTCTCTTGATCTTCTTTTACTATTTTTTCTGCTGAATCTTTACAAAGTTTGAGATGTTCAATACGATTAATAATATATTTTATTCTATTATATAAGCTATTAATATCTCTTCTTATTGAATCAATTTTTTCATACACTGTATATATTTCCATTCAAAAAAAAAACATAAAGAAAAAAATTTAAATAATTTTTATTTGATTTAAATTCTTATGTTTTTCTTGTATATTTTTTAAAATGTTATATTTTTTAAATCTTCGCATATTACATTTGTAATTTTTTAGCTAAGACTGTTAAATCTTTTTAAATTTAAATACTCCTTCTATAGCTATTCTAAAATCTATAATGTTGATTTTTTTTATTATTTTTTCTAAATAACTTATTTTTAAAATTAATTTTTTTACTAATCTTTCTTCAGTATATTGCGGAGCCAGGATCCCTTCGGGATCTAGCGTAACATAGATTCTTTCAGAACCCAGACTTCGTTGAGTTCCTATAAGAATTAACCTTTTTTTCAATCTTATTGATTCTAATATTGATTCTAACGCTAATTCAAAGTATTTTATTTTTTCTTTCAATTTATATTCTAAGTGATCTGTTATTTCTTCTTTATTCATATATATTGAATATTTAGAATATAAATCTTCTATAAGTTCAATCTCATATAACTTCTCTTCTAGATCTTCTAATACTTCTTCTTCAAATCGTAATTTTTCTATTCTTTTTTCTAATTCTTTTTTTTGAAATTGACAAGTTATTTAATACTTTACTTATTCTTCTTAATTTTTCAAATCTTTTTTTATTAAATAATAAATGTGATAATATTTTATATCTATGTCCTACTCCTGCTTCTATTGCTAAATTTTTTAATATTTTTTCTTCTAATATAAACTTTATTTTTTCTTCTTTATTTTTAGTTCCAATTTTAATTCTTTTCTTATTCCTTTCAACTCTTCGATTTTTGAAAATAAATTATCTTCAATTTCATTATCAATTTCATTTTCAAATTCTAATGCTATTAGTTCCTTTGTTAATTTACACAATCTTTTTCTTTTTAATTTTAATTCTAATCTTATTAATTCTATTCTTTCTTTTACCTTCTTCTCTTCTTTAAACATTACATATTCTGAGTCGATTATTTCGTTGTGAATTTTGTTTTCCATTCTTTTTTATTATGTCAAGAAAATTATTTATGTCATTTTAAAAAAAATATTTTTATTGCACATTTTACTATATTTTTCTTTTTCTAATACTCAAAGTTAACGATCTCCATTAGACTTTAGTTTACCTAATCTTTCTGATATGACAACAGCAAATGCTTCAGTTCCGTCTGGAACATTTTCACTAAAGTATGCAATAATTTGAATATCTGAAACTGAAAGTTTTATCTTTCTGATTGTTTGCTTAAATCGAAAACCATAAGTGTATATAAATCTTTATAGTCTGAAAGTGTCATGTTACAATTTGAAATGATTTCATTTGTTCCATAAAACTTTTCTTTAAAAGTAGATGCATTTCTATAAGCTCTTGAAAATTGTTGATTTGGAAATGATAGTTCATAATCGACTTCAAAAAATCTTACATTATTAATCATGACTTGCATATTTTTCAAGTTACAATGATCGAATATTGAAGCATTTTGTGTTTGATCATTATCTCTATTTGTTTGGAGTCCAACGAGAATATATCTAGGTTTTTCACCACTTTTAAAACCAAGTTTCCAAGTCATTTTAGTTGTTGGTTGAAGTGTAACAGTTTCACGCGATCTAGAATAAAAAGCTACTGAAATTGTTAATTTTTCTCTAATAACACTATCAAGATTAAGTCTCTCTGTATCTGATGGTGTGACGTAAGGCATCCTTAATGATACTTTTGTAATATTTACTTTTTCTATAGCTGCTGCAGTAGATCGAAAAATAGCATCATTGTCATTTTTTCTTTCTAGAGTTAATGTATGTTTAAATCCGTAAAGTACTTTCGTATAATCATCATAAAATCCAAAAATATGCTTTAAAGGTATAATAAACAAAAATGTACCTTTTGTAGTAGGTTTTTGAATAATATATGCTTGCCTTACTGTAAATCCAGCATTAGTAGTCAAATTTGCATCTGTTACAGTATCTTTGTACCATAGTTGATTTAATCCTTCCGATAATTGGAAGTCATTTGAATACTTAAGCATTCCTAACATTGTAGTTGCTTGCCCTAAATTATTTACTGTTTCTATGTTCTGCCCAGATAAATTATATGCCATTCTATCAAATAAATGCATCACTCCATTGTGAATAAGTGTAACTACATCTGTATTAGCATAGGATGCACCACTTGCTGCTAGAAGTCTTCCTTTAACTTGTAAATAAACTTTCGATGGTAGAAAAAATGAATCTGTCATCTCAAAATTAATTTTTATTGGTACTGTATCATTTATATTTGTACCAGTTGGTGGAGAATATTCTCCAAATTGAAATCTAGACATACTTTTCATCAATAAAGGGTTGCTCTGTTAAATTTTAATTTTTATAATCTGCCATTTTAATTTAATTCATTTTCATTAATTTTTTATTAATGAAAATTTAAGAAAAAATATTATACCATTTTTAATCCTCTTCCTCTCTTTACTAATTCTTCTAGTTTGAATGGCTTAATTTTTTAGATGGTATTGCAGATCCCATCATTAATTTATTTATATTTGTTGTGACTTCAGTAGTTAGATTTTGAGCAAGATTATTAAATCCAGATTGAACTAAATTTGCAAGTACTTGTTTGCTCTCAGGTTTAAGCTTTGAGTTTTTAATCAACTTGTTTCCTTTTTCTACTATAATATCTTTAGCAGTAGAGATTGCATTTGTAGCTAGTTCTTTACCTGCTACTTTAGCAGCATCTATTGCAGTTTTTCCTAAATCACTAAAAACAGCTTTATAAGTTAAATTACGTGATATTTTAAGTGTATTATTAATCGATCTAATATTAAGTAAACCTCTAAAAGGACTAAATATACCACTTCTATCGACAAAATGCTTTTTAAAAACTCCTTTCTTCACAATCAACATTTTTATTTACTTACTATTTTTATTTAATTTATTTCTAATAAATGCGGATCCCTTATTTATCTCTAAAATGGTTAGTCAACATAGTCTTCATACCAGATAATGCTCTAACAAAATCTGAAGATTTTGCTCTATTATATACATTATTAATATCATCGAATATACCACTTACAAATGCTTTTTATAAACTTTTTTCTCAACAATTAACATTTTTATTTATTTACTATTTTTATTTAAATCTAAAATTGTTCTGTATTGATTTATATTCTTCATTCTCCAGTACACTTTGACGCAATAATTCATCACTAATTGAAACAGCTTCATTTCTAACTCCAGTATTACCTGCTTCAAATGCTGCTATAAGCGTAAAAAGCCTTTCAAATAATGCATCTGGACTGTGAGGAAGAAAGATAACTCCTTTTCCAGATTTTCCATTTATCTCTTCCCAAATGGGTTTTATTATTTTATTATATTTTTCACTTCTAGATGATCTAGGTTTTTCTGGATATTTACTAGAAGAAATATTTACTAGAAGAAATCTTTCAATATATTTTTATAACTTTCAAGATCGTCTTCATTATATATATCTTTATCAGGACTAGATCTCGTCAACAATTCCCAAAGACCAGTAGTTCCAAAATACTTTTTATCGTCGATGGTTATATCTTTATTACTAATTAATATTGTCTTTTTTCCTATATAAAATTTTCCATCTTTTGAGTGTATACCAAATGTAAAATCTGCTGCCTTTTTGTTGCTATAGGTTGACTTTAAATTATTTGTTGCTATAGTTCCTAATGGAATTATTTTACTATCAGGTTTCATATCAGGTTTAGTTTCAGGAATATCCATTATTACAAGATAATTTGATAGAGTAATAGCTAAATCAGCATTATTTTCTAATTTAGCTAGGTTTCCTTTTATTTCAGATTGACTATCGATAATAGGTTTGTATAAAATGCCCAAGCCATGTTGTAAATCATCATATCCAAGCTTTTCATTTACTGCATCTTGATATATACTTTTTTTCAATCTTTTGAGCTCTTTAAAAGTTTCAATTTTTTTTTTCGGATCTACAATATCTAAAAACGAAATTTTTTATATACATAACATTTTCTTTTAATTTATTTCGCATAAATTGCATAGGTAGTAACGGGTTATCATGTTTTACTTGAACATATTATATGTTTTACTTGAACATAATATATGTTTTACTTAAACATATATTATGATTTAGTTAATATCTATTTTGCTAACATTTTGATTTTTATTAAACCTATTCGCTAACAATTCCATCGCCTCTTTCATAGCTTTCTCTTTACCTTGGTTGAATATATATACTTTAGTTTGTTCATCAATTTCATTTTTAGATTTTGTTCTAATTTCTTCAATCATTTTTTGCAATTTTTCATATTCTAAAAGTATCATTGTAAATTCTACATCATCGATGTTACTATCTTTTAAAGCTTTAGAAATATGGTCGCTTATAGTATTTAATTTTGCATTAGCTAATACTTTAATCTTTTCATGCCTTTATGATTTTATATTTAATTTTTTAACTACTTGAGATCCTATTAATGACATTAAACCAACATGTTTTTATCTGTTTAAAATTCCTCTTTTGGTTTAACATTTTTATTAGATTTAGTATCATCTTGATTACATAAATTATCAATAATTAAATCTCCTCTACTTGATATTATAGATTTATCGGAGTCTTTATCTTCTATTAGTTCTTCTTTTAGTTTTACATTTTTAGGTCCTGAAAGGACCCTGGCTTCGCTAGATATATAACTTATTATATATTTACAATTCCATTATAAGATAAGATATGTAATAAACAATTTCTTTTTTTAATATTTATATCTTCTTTATCATTATTATATAAAGTTATTATAACATCATTAGTAGACTCTGCTACTACAGAAATTAGTATGTTTAAAAATGGGTTATATTTTTCTGCAAGTGCAAGTGATATATACACTTTATCTATATTAACTCCACACTTTAAAGAAATGTTATTATATGAACTTGATTTTACTACAAAATCTTGCTGTGCAAATACTCTATATTTTTGTCTATTAACATGAGATGGAGTATGATTTAAATTCTGATTATATATTAAATCTATTTTTTTGTTTTACTATTTTCAGTATTTAAATGTATTTTATGCATTTTATAAAGATAGTTATTTATTTATATAATTTCACAACATAATAATACAATAATATAAAAAAATTTAAATGATTTAAATAATTTTTATTGTATATATAAAAAATGTCATTTGTAGAGATTGAAAATTTTAATGCGACGAAATTATGTGCTGGTGAAATCATTAATTTTTATTTTAAGCCTGTTCATTATCAAAAAATGAGAATTGGTTATAAAGGCGAAACATTTTTATCTGTAGAAACACCTAAATTATTTTAATATGGAGTCTGTGAAAATAGAGATCCAAAAACGAAGAAACTGACTGGATATTCAATTCCACTTGTATGTTTTAATGAGATGAAAGAAAAGACTTAAGAAAAAGAAAAATTTATTGCAATGATTCAATCTATTGAGAAATTTTGTAGAGATAAAGTCAAAGAAAAACAATAAAAAGTGGAAAATTTTAATACTTACAACTTAAAATTCTAAAATATAATGATAATAAACCTCCTGTTATATTTGCAAAAATACCAACAGAAGATCTGAAGATGGATAATGTATTCAGATCTGCAGATGATAATAAAATTTCAGGACATTATCTTATTACAAAATGATGTTATATTAAAGGGTGTTTAAGAATTGAAGGTGTTTATATAGGCTCAACGATTCAATCTATACAAGTTAAATTAGAAGATGCAGTTGTACATTCAGTACCAGAAAGGATCACGCAGTGATTTAGAAAGTGAAGATGAGTAAAATATGTTAAAGAAATTTGTGATTATCTAAAATGCCATATGTAAAATCTAAATATATTCAAGTAAATAATAATTATGGATCAAATATTCTCAAAATTAAGTATAATGAGAAAGATATTCAATTAGATGAAACAAAACAGTATGAAATGGCCTTAATTAAATTAAAGTACGTTAACTATAAAATTTCATCAAAAAAAATGTGCTATTATATTTTAAAAAATACTGAAGATGGAATAAATATATGTGGTAGTGTAAAATATTCATTTCTACCAGTGACTATACCTTCAGGTGTAAGTCTTTGAAAAATTAAACCATAGAAGTTATTTTCCATTAAAAACAAAAACACTTTCAGAAATGAAAGTTAATGTAATAGATGATGATAAAAATTCTATAGATTTTAGTAATGGAAGAATAATAATACAATTTCATCTAAGAGAAGTAAAGCAGCAAAGTCAATTAATTTTTTTATATTTAAAAAAGATATAAAAAAAATAATATATATATAAAAATGGATATATGTATTGAAAGAGTTACTTCAACAATAAAAAGAAAGTTTTTACCAGCCATTCCACCTGATGCAAAAAAAGAGTATGAAATGGCATTAATAAGCTTAGAAACATATCATTTACTTAATAATATTACTGTAAACAACATTAAATTTACTTATATTATTTATGATGCAACTACTAAAAAACCATCGACAGCTAATCGTAATATTCCAGAAGGGGTCAATGAACTTTTTTCGATCAATAAATGGTTGCAAAAAGAATTAGTTGCTTCTAAACTTCCTATGAATTTAATCACTTTTGTAGGAAATAAAACAACATTTAAAGTTACAATGACTGTTGAAACAAATTTTGCAGTTGATTTTACAATTCCAAATTCAATAAGAAGTCTTTTAGGTTTTGAGAGTAAATTATATACTGCAGGTGTTTATGAATCTGTAAAAATATTGGATATAAATCATATTAATACTATACATGTAAAAAATAGTATTATATCAGGATCTTATTTATATAATTCACCTAGCAATATTATTTATACATTTTACCCCTCTGTAGCTCCTGGAGCTAAACTTGAAGAAAAACCAAATGTTCCAATTTACTTACCTATATCTCTAAGAGGAGATATTCGTGATATGGAAACTTCATTAATTGATCAAGATTAAAATTTAATTGATGTGCAAGGAGAAAAAATAACAATGAAATTTCATATAAGAGAACGAACTTCTAAATGTGAGCAAGAATCTATTCTAAAAAAATAAGTTGCACTTCTAAAAGAATTAACAAATATTTAAAAAAAAAAAAATAGAAAAAAAAAATGTGCGTATATAAAAAATGACATTATTAATAAAATATTAAAGTTAAGCTTTCAGAATATCAAAAGAATAAAATCAAGAAAGAACTTGAGAATGATTCAAAAAAAAAATTACTATAAAACTAACTTTTAAAAATCTAAGTAATAAAAATGCTAAAGATGTAATAGCTCTAACACATAAACAATTAGAAGAAGTAGTCAATGCATTTAAAAATAGAAAAAGTGTAACACTTGAATTAAATAAAGAAAATCTCATGCATAATTCTAAAGTGGAAGGTAGATTTCTACTTTTACTAGGAATAGTTGAAAGTTTTTTAGCTTTAAATATTGTACCTGCTGTTGCAACAGGATTATTAACAGGAGTAGGCGCAGCTGCTGGAAACATCATAGTAAATAAAATTGCTGGTAATGGTATTTTGTATGTGAAAGATGATAAAAGATCTATTAAAGCTAGAAAAGTAGGAAAAGGATTATTAATAAATGAATGGAAAAAAGGAAGATATTTAGGAAATGGGTATTACTACTATAATGGAAAAGGAACTGGAAACGCTAAACAATATGAAAAAGTTGGAAAAGGTTTAATATTAGGTGAAAATTCGCCATTTAAGAATATTCCAGTATTAGGTTGGATTCTATAGATCACGATGGGATCAAGATATAAATATATATTTACATAAAATATATATTTCATTTACTATTTAATACAGATAAAGGAAAATAAAAACGATCAAACCATTTCTATATATTCCATTCTTCACATCTGATGATGGTTTTCGCAACAAACACTCAACAATTCATTCATTAATAGAAATAACAGAGAAAATTAGACAAGCCATCGATAATAAACACTTTGCGTGTGGAGTGTTTATTGACATAAGAAAAGCATTTGATACAGTTGAGCACACAATCCTCTTAGAAAAATTGAAACACTACGGTATAAGAGGTATTCCTTTTCTCTGGTTTTCCTCTTATCTTTGTAATAGAACACAATTTGTTTCAATTAATGGTATCAACTTAGGACTAGCTAAATCTTTTAATGGTGTTCCGCAAGGCTCGGTTTTAGGTCCATTACTTTTTCTTATTTTTATCAATGATCTAAATGTTTCTCTTAAATTTTCTACTGCTTATCACTTCGCGGATGACACCAACTTACTCCTAATTAATAAATCACTTAAAAAACTTAACAAAAATATGAATCACGATCTACCTAATATTGTTCAATGGCTCCGCTCCAATAAATTATCTCTTAACTCTAAAAAAACGGAAATTATTATATTTAAATCTGCTAAAACAAAAATAAATAAGCAATTAAGTTTCAGATTAAGTGGCTAAAAAATAAATCCAGTTAACTCTATTAAATATCTTGGAATCAAAATAGACTCTAATTTATCTTTTGCATCACATCTTCAAGACTTAGCATTGAAATTAAGCAGATCGAATAGTATTTTAGCTAAAATTCGTCATTTTTTTAACCATGAAACTTTGCTTAATTTATATCATGCTACTTTTCACTCTCATCTCAGATATGCTTGCTAAGTTTGGGTACAATCTAAGCAGCTTGCTTTTTTAAGACTAACTTATCTCCAAAACAAAGCTCTAAAATTAGTATACTTACAAGATACTAATTCGAACTGTAGCATACTCTATTTTTTATCTAAAGTCCTTAAATTGTGTGACCTTATTCAGCTATCAAATTGTCTATTTGTTTGGAACCAAAATCATAATAACTTACCTCTTACATTTATCAACTTTTTTAGTTATAGGGAAAACTGTAAATATATTCTACGATCTGGTCTCAACTTTAAATTATCTGTACCTAAATACCAAACTGTTCATTACGGCTACGAATCCATACAACATAAAAGCATGCAAACCTGGAACAATCTCCCTTCCCAATTAAAATCTATTAAATCATTCTCAATATTTAAAACTGCTCTCTTTAACCATTTTTTAGAAAAATACTCTTTATAAATCTTTTAACTTTTTACAACCTAATATTTATAACCCAAACGCAATGCTTCTATTCATCTTTTATTTTTTTTCTTTTCTATCGTGATATACTACTATTTTTAATATCAATTATTAAATTTATTATTATAAACTGATATGTTTCTATCGTATTCTCTTATCACTGTTGTTGTTGTTATTACAATATTTTTATTATAATGAATATTATTAAAATTGTTACTATTGTTGTTGCTATTATTTTTGTTGTTATTATTGCTATTATTATTGCTATTATTATTGCTATTATTATTATTATTATTGCTATTATTATTATTATTATTATTACTATAGTATATTCTTTTTATAATAGCTACTTTTTTTTTTTATCACTATAATCACTACTATTACTTTTATTATTCCTACTTGTATTATAATTATTATTATTACTATCTCCATCTTATTTTTATTTAGTTTGACAGGTGTTTACTTTATATTAGTACAAATTACTATTTGTAAATATCCTTGATGTAACAACTTTATTCAGAATATATTTGATTTGATTTGATTTGATGATAAACCAATAACAACAAATTTGTAAGGTTGTGACCAAACTATTTTACAAAAGTTTTTAAACTCTTCTTTTGACATATTATTTGAAACATGATCATTATAAATATGATTTACATTTTTTGAATCTTGTTTTAACAAGCATACAAAATTTGCATTTTCTCTTATTGTTTTCCTTGGTAGCATAAAATAATTTTGCGCTAAATAGAAACAATCTACATTACTATGTCTTCTTCTTATATAAGACTTTTCACACTTATTTTGCTTTGTTAATTGTAAATCATCGAATATCATTAAATTATTTTTAGTAAGATTGAGATCTTCAGGTTCTGGTACATCATCTGCTGTTTCATGAAACTGACACTCCATTTCTATTTTATTTTTTAAATTTTTTGTATGAACTTTAATTATAAGATCAGGGCTGATATCCATCTTATCTATTTTATCTTGTAACTTAAATATTTTAAGAATATCTTCTTTTGGTACTTTTTTTTCAAAAGAACTTTTTAATATTTTGTATTCGAGTTGAAAAAGAGATTTTCCAAAAACTTGTAAGTTATAACAGTCTAACCAAATAGGTCTTATAAGTAAATTTAATAATAAATTTGTTTTTCCACAACCAGACTTCCTAACTATAAGTCCTCTTATACTTCTTGGTAATAACTCATTATTATGACGATTATTTTTATTTACATTATATGACAAATGTAATACTTCCATTTTCTTATATAAAGAATTTTTTATATTGTTTTTAGAGATTTATAATTAAAATGTAATACTACTTATAAATCTATAAAATAGATTTTAAAAAAATAGTAAGTAAATAAAAATGTACGGCCTTAAATGTAAAAGTAAAACAGATACACTAAACTTACAACATGCTGTAAATAAAAATAATAGAAACATGCTACGTGGAAATTGTGCTAATTGTGGTTCAACAAAAACTCAATTTACAAAAGGAACGAAGGGAGGTGATGTAGTCAACTTATTCAATTTAGTAACAAGTAAAATAAAATTACCATGGTCGAAGTTTCCTGGTGAAATGCATTTTCCTGGTACGAACCTTTCAGGACCTGGCACTAATTTAGATAAAAGATTAACTACTAATGCACCTAAAAAAGGAAGTAAACCAGTAGATAGAGTTGATAAAGCAGCTTATATTCATGATCTTTCTTATAAATATAATCAAGATACTCCAACTAGAAATTTAGCTGATAAACAAATGATTGAACAAATGGATGCTATACAAGATCCAACACAACGTGCAAAATTAGAAAGAAAGATTATAAAACCTATCATATCTGCTAAAGCAAAGTTTGGATTAGGTGTAAAGTCAAAAAACTACCAGCGATCAACAAAAAAAGCAAAAAGCTGAAATGGACTGATGAACTTGCAAACGAACTTCATAAGCCTGTTGTAAAACATTTTAGAAAAAAGAAAAGTAATTTCTAATGAGATTGATGAAATATGGGCTGCTAATTAAGTTGACATGCAAGCTATTTCCAAGTTCAATGACGGTACAAAATACTTAATAATGGTAATAGATGTATTTTCAAAGTATGGATGGATCGTTCTGTTGAAAAATAAAACAGGATTTGAAGTTGCTAATGCATTCAATAAAACATTTAAAGTTAGGAAATGCGATAAATTATGGGTACATAAAGGCTTGGATTTTTATAACAAGCATGTTAAAGCATTAGGAGTGCAGCTCTATTCAACTGAAAATGAAGAAAAAAGCTGTGTAGTTGAACGATGGAATAGAACAATGAAAGAAAAAATGTTCAAATACTTTTCTGCTAACTCTACTAAAAAATACATTGATGTTTTAGATGAAATGGTAAATCAATACAACAACACAAAACATTCTTCAATTAAAATAATTCCAGCAGAAGCAAGCAATAAAAAGAATGAGAATATAGTATTTCTAAATCTAAATGGAAAATTAAGATCAAATCCTATTAACGAGGTCGCCGAGTCTCCTAAACCCAAGTTTTTAATAGGTGATAAATTGAGAATAACTAAAAAGAAAGGAGCGTTTGAAAAAGGATACGCACCAAAATGGACTGAAGAGGTCTTTATTATATCACAAGTTCAGTACACAGATCCACCAACTTATAAAATAACTGATTATAATGGTGAAGAAATACAAGGTACTTTTTATGAACAAGAACTACAAAAAACGAATCAAGAAATATTTAGAACTGGAAAGGTTATTCGTAAACGAGGAAACAAATCATTAGTAAAATGGTATGGATATCCTAATACTTTTAACTGATGGGTTGATTATAAAAAATTGAAAAATCTATGATAAAATCACTAAATAATTATCTTGCATATAAAAAAAAATGCAAAACTCCAATGTAAATGTGAATATATGCGTATCAGCTACTTCTGGTCATGCTAATGCAAATACCACTGTAACGACAACTACTTCATCTTATAACAACTTAAAATGACGCAAGCGCACTGAGCGAAGCATGGGTTCCTTTGGGACCTGTGACGTCACACAAGAAAATTCAGCGACGGCAAGAAACAAAATTAGCACTAATTTGAAAACTAATTTTTATATATAAAAAATTGATTTAAAAATTTATTTCTTAGTTATACAATTTATACACACTATGGATAATAATGAACCATATATTAAATATATGGTTGAATAAATGGTTGAAAATGAAAATGAGCCAGAACCGGCAATCTCCTACTACTATTATTAAAATAATTATTCTATTTAAGTAAATTATTGTATTATGTCTTTATTTACATAACTAAGTTTTTTACCTTAAAATCAAAACACATAATCGAATTAACACCCATGATAAACTCTGTTAACAATTTCAAGTTTGTAGATCTTTGTTTTTTAAACCATGCTCTGAGCACCAGATTCGAAGTAGCCTATTTGCAAGATTTAACCATCTTGAATAATTGTGTGGACCAATTTGAATCTCCTTTAAGTCATCAGGAAAATCACCTGATGCTATTGCATTATATATTCTGTATAAATACTTTTGATCTGTAGACAGTGGATCTACAACTTCCTTCTCGAGATGAATTAGGTCTACAACAAAATCAAGCTGAGGGATGCTATTTTCAGATAAAGTTTTTCTATCTATGTTTCCTGAGATTCTATTTTCAGATAAAGTTTTTCTATCTAAAGCTAATATTAAATGCCAAAGTGGTAATTCGTTGGTATGTAGCGCACAAATAATCCAGATAAGTTTAAATCCTAGTTTTTTCTCTAAAAATTGAATAATTCCACCCATTCAACCTAAAATAAATTTTTATTTTCAGTAAAAAGCAAAAGAAGTACATTAAATTTTTAACTCTTATTTAAAGAAATAAAATTAAAACCTGTGTTAAGGTTAATTGAATCTCCTCCAATTGCAACTATTTGGTTTTCAATGCCATGTGCTATTATTTAATCATATAATTGTTCAACAATATGTTCAGCAGGTGTTCAAGCTTCTCTCTCCTCTGAATTATTTACAAAGTGGAATAAATATTTTTCACCAGGTCCAGAACAGACACTATAATGATCTTTTTTGAACTCCCTAGGGTAAGATTTACCATCATTGCCATATACAACTGTATTAGTAAGATCTTTTCTACCATCAAACATTATACATTGTACCCCCTCTTTCTTTACTTCATAATTGTGTCTCTCTTTACAGACATTCATTACTCTTTGCTTTGATCTCTCAATTTTTTAATGATCCAAAGCTAGATGTTTGTCAAGTATATGATCTTTCAATAAACCTGCATTTTTTGCTGCTTTAAATGTTGCAGTGCCTAAAGATGCAGTTGCTCTGTTACTTGTACCAAATCGTATTAGGTATTTAGCTGAGAAACTTTTTTTATTTCTGGTAAATAAAGGTTGTCATTATAATCATTCTCAGCATTGTCTGACTCTACATCATTTTGAGATAATACACCAGAATATTGTACAGTCTCGATCCTAACCCTCTTTGATTTGTTCTGCTTTCTTTGATGGTATTTTTTTTGTCTGGATATTTTTTTTCTACCAACTAAACCTATTTCCATTTCACTTTTAGAAACAACTTTATCCCTCTGCAACTTAAAAAATTTAAATTCAATAAAAGGAATTTTATTTTCCTGACAACATTTGCAAACAATATGAAAAACTTGGTTGCAGCCATAACAATCGGATTTTTCGCATGATTTTATTGAACATTTACACTTAGCTATGTCAAACAGTTTATCTAAGATTAATTTATGACTAAACAATTGCTTAGATGTTCCCCTACCTAACGCCAGATTATATGCTTTTTTCCAGTCATATATGATTCTTTCTTTTCCTCTTTTATCAGAGATAATGGGTATAAGTGAATTAGCTTTTTGCTATAAATATTTTACTGAAATCCACAATTTTTCAAAAGTTAGCCTTAAATTTTGGTTATTTTCTTCAATCCTTCAAAGAAAGAGACTATATCTTAAAACATATCTTAAAGTTGGAAGTTCTGACTCTAATAATATTTTTCCTGTACCAATTAGCTTTGTTAATATACATTTAACTTTATCAAGAGTGTTTTGAGCCATTCTTTACAACTTTAAACTTATTTCTATACAATAAATACATGTGTTATTAATTCCTCCATTTAATAAGTAAAAAAATGTTACTAGTGGTCCGACTTTGGCGTCCACCAACAAAATTATCAAAAATACGTCATCAATACATTTTACCAAATTAACTACTACCCATTTCTATGTTAAATTCCCCCCTTAGTTGCAATAATTTAGGTCCATAATTTGACATTTTTATAGATAAAATAGGAGTAGTTTAAGACATATATTGATTTAAAATGGTTTGAAAATAATAAAAATAAAAAAATTTACAAAACTCTAGGGAAATTATATATTTATGACAAAACTAAAATTTTCAAGCTAAAAATTACCTAACTAAACATTAAATGCAAATAAAAGAGAATTAGTTCTCATTATCATGCGGTAAAAGACATGCATAAAATTAACAAAATGGTTTTGTTAATTAAAATATTTGTCTTGGTTCTTTAGTATATATATAATATATAAAAATATATATGTATATATATATATATATATATATATATATATATATATATATATATATATATATTTATATATATATATATATATATATATATATATATATATATATATATATATATAATATATATATATATATATATATATATACGTATACATTTATATATATATATATATATATATATATATATATATATATATATATATATATATAAATATATATATATATATATATAATATATATATAATATATATATATATATGTATATATATATATATATATATATATATATATATATATATATATATATATATATATATATATATATATATATATATATATATATGTATATATATATATATATATATATATATATATATATATATATATATATATATATATATATGTATACATATATATATATATATATATATATATATATATATATATATATATATAATATATATATATATATATATATATATATATATATATATATATATATATATATATATATATATATACATTAGAACCAAGACAAATATTTTAATTAACAAAACCATTTTGTTATTTTTAAGTCAAACATGTTTCACAAGTTTTCACAGAGTTTTGCACTAAAGATTCATTTTCCTTTGTTAAAGAAATAAATCAGGTTAATCTACATAAACAATTTTTAGTACCGTATAATGTAACCAGCTTATATATTTAAGTTCCGATTAAAGAAACCATTGATATCGCAGTTAATTCGATTATACTTAATAATCAAATTTTAAAATTATTTAAATTGATTTAAAAAAACTATTTAGTTTTGCTACCTCGCAAACACATTTTCTTTTTAAAGGACATTGTTATGATCAAATAGATGGTGTAGCCATGGGCTCTCTACTAGCACCTGTTCTTGCCAATTTGTTTATGGGCCATTTTAAAAATGACTGGATTAGAAATTGCAATGGTGTTAAACCAGTTTTCTATAAACGATATGTTGATGCATTTTTGCTGGTTTTCAGTCAGGAAATGAAGCACGTATTTTCCTTAATTATATAAATAGAAGACACAATTCTATTTCTTTCACCATGGAACAAGAAGTGAAATATCATTCTTGGACGTAACTTTAAACAAAAAAAAATCGACAGTACCTACTACAGTTTTTCATAAAAAACCCTACTCTGGCCAACATACCAGTTTTATTAGTTTCACTCTGCTTTCGTACAGAGTCAGTCTAATCAAATGGTTAATTGATAGAACATTTAAAATCAATAGTACTAATCTAGGGTTTAACTCCGACATAAACAACCTTTTCAAAGAATTTCAAAGAAACATGTATCCATCTTGGCTAATATCGAAAATATAAAAATCTTATTCAAACAAAATTAACACAAACCATCCATCACAACCAAATCAAAGTGCCTTCGTCTTACTTTAAATTACCGTTTTACGGAAAAATATTGGATTTAACTAAAAAGAGATTGAATTCAATTGTTAACAGATAATGCTGTTCTGTTAATTTTAAACTAGTTAATATCTCACTAAAAGTTTCAAAATTTTTTTCCTCTAAAAATCCTATTCCTCTAGAGTTCTAATCGTTCGTGGTCTACAAATTCGTATGCGCAGGATGTAACTTCTGTTATATAGGCGAAACTATTCGCCATCTTAAGACACGAATAACTGAACATTATAAGAGAGACAAAAAATCACATATCTATAAACATCTCCGTAGTAATGAAAATTGTTTTATGCAATTAAATGAAAAGTGTTTTTCCGTTTTAGATTCAGAATCTAATAAGTTCGAATTAAAACTTAAAGAAAGCATGTTCATGGAATGGTTAAAACCTGGTTTGAACAAACAAGTCAACCATGTCCAAATGACACTTTCTATTTAGTTATTATTTTCTATGTAAAATTTTTATTACCCTATTTTTTTGTCACTTTTTATTTGTTCTTTTAGCATGACTTTTTATTCTTATAGATTTTGTCCTGTTTTTGTAATTAAATGAATAGTTTGTACATAGATAATTACATTTTGTATTGTTATTGTTAAAATCACCTATATAGGTATTTAAACAAATTTAAATAATAAAAAGTTGAAATTCAACTGAAGATGACTAATGATAGTCGAAACATGTTTTGCTTAAAAATAACAAAATGGTTTTGTTAATTAAAATATTTGTCTTGGTTCTAAAGTATATGTATATATATATATATATATATATATATATATATATATATATATATATATATATATATATATATATATATATATATATATATATATATATATATATATATATATATATATATATGAATATATATATTTATATGATTTAAATGTTGACATATTGTACGAGAGTAAATGTATATATATATATATATATATATATATATATATATATATATATATATATATATATATATATATATATATATATATATATATATATTAACTAATTTAAAACATCAGGTAATACGAATTCTCTTAATACTAAATAATTTATTTGAATTATTCGCCGGATTATAGGCACTGGCATCATCAGCATATAATACAATATAATTACAAAAATTGTGACCGTTATATAACAACAAAAAAATTTTTAAATTTTGTCGTCACCTATATAATGGCTTCTTTTACTTAAGTATGAAAAAAATTAAGTCCAAAAATTTGTTTTTAAATATTGTTCAAATTCATACCCCCGTACGTTGGAGAACATTGATGTTTTTGTATCTCTAAGGCCTCACGGACTTTTCTTTCAAATTTTTTATCTTCAACTT
Organism: Hydra vulgaris; assembly: GCF_022113875.1. Classification (NCBI taxonomy): domain Eukaryota; kingdom Metazoa; phylum Cnidaria; class Hydrozoa; order Anthoathecata; family Hydridae; genus Hydra; species Hydra vulgaris. The sequence continues at coordinate 12,382,599 of NC_061163.1, read as the reverse complement.
TAAGTGTTATTACTTTATTCCATTTGATGTCTTCATTACAATTTACTTTATACAAAGCTAATGCAGACTGGTTTAACTTGCCTTCAGTCAAAAAAATTTGGTGTTGTTGAACCATTGTTCGTATTTGAAGTTTTGCTTCACCAACATATACTTTGGAGCATTTGCACTTAATTAAACAGATTCCTGGGGTGTTGTTGCATGGTAATTTAGAATTATTTTATGACGTTAATAGCGTTTTTAGGTTAGCATTTGATTTAAAAGCAGTTTTGTAACCAGCTTTTCTGTATATTCTTCTAAGTCTGGGAGATATTATTGGTATCCATGGTAAAGAGATTGTAGGAAGGTTATTTGAGTTTGACGGAATTTCAGTTTTGTTCGCAAAACGTTTTTTTTGACCCTGATCAGAAATATCTTTAAGGATTTTTTCATCGTATTTGTTTTCAGTAAACACTTGAATTAAAAGATTTATCTTATCTTTTAAATGGTTTTCACTGCATATTGAGTAATCTCTGTGTATGTTTTCTTTGAATATTGCTTTTATAATTTTAGGATCATAATTAGAATGAGGTTTGATTTGAATATTGGTTACTGCATCCTTTCTGTATACCTTGAACTCATATTTTCCTTGTGTATTATTAATAATAGTTATATCCAAAAAGTACAGAATCTTATTTTTGTTTTCAACCTCAATAGTATATTTTAAAGAAAGATGTTGTTTGTTAAGAATTTTTTGGAACTGTTCCGCTTGATTTAAGTTAGAAAATCTTGCATGGCTATCGTCTACATATCTATAAAAAGATTTAATATCAATAAAAGGAATCGTTGTCGTTGTCATTTTTATTGCTTTTTCCTCATGGTATTGTAAAAAAGATTCAGCCAAAACAACCATAAAAGACAATCCAATTGGGCCTGAATACTCCAACTCATGAATCTCACCATTCCACAAGAAATAACAACGAAACAAACAAAGTTCAGTTAGTTGTTTTGTTTCAGTTAAAGTAAGTTTAGTTGAGTTTTTGTAAGAAACGCTTTTATTTAATTGATTCAAAAGTATCCAATAGCATCTCCCAGACTTAGAAGAATATACAGAAAAGCTGGTTACAAAACTGCTTTTAAATCAAATGCTAACCTAACAACGCTATTAACGTCTAAAAATAAGTCTAAATTACCATGCAACAACACCCCAGGAATCTGTTTAATTAAGTGCAAATGCTCCAAAGTATATGTTGGTGAAACAAAACTTCAAATACGAACAATGGTTCAACAACACCAAATTTTTTTGACTGAAGGCAAGTTAAACCAGTCTGCATTAGCTTTGTATAAAGTAAATTGTAATGAAGACATCAAATTGGATAAAGTAATAACACTTAAAGTTGAAGATAAAAAATTTGAAAGAAAAGTCCGTGAGGCCTTAGAGATACAAAAACATCAATGTTCTCCAACGTACGGGGGTATGAATTTGGACAATATTTAAAAACAAATTTTTGGACTTAATTTTTTTCATACTTAAGTAAAAGAAGCCATTATAAAAGTGACGACTAAATTTAAAAAAATTGTTGTTGTTATTTAACGGTCACAATTTTTATAATTATATTATATTATATGCTAATGATGCCGGTGCCTATAATCCGGCGAATTATTCAAATAAATTATTTAGTATTGAGAGAATTTGTATTATCTGATGTTTTAAATTAGTTTATATTTATATATATATATATATATATATATATATATATATATATATATATATATATATATATATATATATATATATATATATATATATATATATATATATATATATATTTGAAAAATTTATATAAATATATACAATTTTTTTCAAAAATTTATATATATTTATATAAATTTTTGAAAACCTTATATTCGACATACATTTGAGGCTGTTAAATTTATTTTCAGATTAAAAAAATCCTTATCTTTACCTAACAGACGATGGAGGCAAGGCAATTGTTATGTTTGGGTAAAGATTATTTTATGAATTTTTTCATTTTCTGACATCGTGATTGGACTTATTGGATTACACTTTTCATGGACATGGGATGAGTATGTCATGAACATGGGAGGAGTATTGCCGCCACAAGTTAACTAACTTTACATTCCAAAAATAAATAACTAGACATTCCAACAAACAAACAGTTCTTTCAACAATTACAGTTGTTGTTTAAATGTATAAATGCTTTTGAATATTTTTATTTTATACAGGGTAACTAAAAAGTTCTAGCACCCATTTTTGTGAGTTTATTATAATTAAGAAAATTTATTATTCATCAATATTTTTGTTTCCATTTCATCCTATGTCAATTCTTAATCGTATTTCTTGAAGAACTTTCTATAACAATTCAAAACGTTTATTGGAGGCAGGCAGCACCCAAGACATGCCTAGAAGTGGAAGACCATTGACATCAAGTAGCAAAATTACTATCAAAAAGGTGCATGATATATACTGTCAAAGAGGCGATGAGAAAAATAGAAAATGATTTGCAAATAGGTCGTGAATCCCTGAGAAAAATATGCAAGGATAAGCTAAAACTTATCCCGTACAAGATTCAAAAAGTTCATCTTCTCACAGACAATATGAATAAAGTAAGAATGGAAAGATGCAAACTTTTGCTCAAACGTTTTTCTTCGGCGCGCCATTCAGAAATTGTTTTCACTGATAAAGGTTTGTTTAATATTGAAGATTTCTTAAACCATCAAAATCATCGGGTATTGTCCAGAAGTATCAGTGATGCAAACATGAAGAGTAGAATCGCTTCTCGTTCAGGACATCCGCAATTCAATAAGGTTTTCGGAGGGGATAACTTTGGATGGCAAACCTCCTTTAGTTTTTGTGGATTCTGGAGTTAAAATTAACAGTCAAATCTAATTAAATGATGTCCTTATAAAAGAAATACTTCCATGGTCCCAATCAAACTTTGGTGCAAAGCCCTGGACATTTTAACAGGACTCAGCTCCTGCCCGCAAGGCTAAAGTTATTCAAAAAGGCTAAAGTTGTGTAAAAACAATTTTATAGATTTTATCAGCGCCCAAGAATGGCCTTCCTACTCGCCAGATCTCAACCCGTTGGATTATTGCGTGTGGTCAGTTTTGAAGACCAAGGCCTGTACTATTCTTCATAGGAATTGGACTCTTTGCGCCTAGCACTTCAGAAGGAATGAAACAATCTATCTTCAGAATACCTACGCGGCGCAGTCAACGATTTTCCTAAGAGACTTGGGACTGTATTAAAGCTATAGGTGTTTATTTCAAAATCTAATGTTGTAATGTGATTGCTAGTTGTTAGTATAAAGTTAACTTTTAATCTTATTCGCTATTTTTAAATTTAGTCGTTTTTATGACAATTTTACTACGTGACAGAAAATTCTGGTCACTCTGTACTATCCTAATTTCAAAATAATGTTTCATTTTTTTTTATAGAAAAAGTACTCTTGTAATATTGTTTAATAGTTCAGGGAAAATATTATTGAAACAAGAAAATATTATCTTATTTTAAGTAAAAACAACTTAAATCAAGAAAATTGAAATTTTTTTATGAATATAAACTCTTGAAACAAGAAAAAAATTTATAATTTTAAGAATATATGTTCTTAAAAGAAAAAAAAAAATCTTGTTTTAGGAATAAAAATTTTTGAAACAAGAAAAAAAAAATGTATAAGAAAAAAAGTTCTCAAAACAAGAAAAACTCTTATTTTAAGAATAAAAATTCCTAAAATAAAAAAAAAATTCTTTCGAGGCGAAAAGCCTTTTTTTTCTTGTTTTAAGACTTTTTTTTGCTTAAAACAAGAATCTTGGATTTTGCTGTGAACTTGTTCTCCTTGTTTGGCACCCCTGCTTATGTTCATTCTGACAGAGGCAGCTCTCTGATATCAGAAGAACTTCGTAGTTTTCTGCATACTCGAGATGTTCCAACAAGCAGAACAACACCTTATAATCCTAGAGAAAACGGACTGGTAGAGCACTTTAACGGGATAGTAATGAAAACAGTAACACTAGCTCTCAAATCAAGAAATCTATCAGTCGCAAACTAGGAATTTTTGCTACAAGATGCATTACACTCAATACGAATATTATTGTGCACTGCAACAAATGCTACATGAAAAGTTTTTCAATTTTCGACGAAGATCTTCAAACGGAAAATCTATCTCAACCTTGCTGCTAGAACAGGGAAAAATTTTTGTGGAGAAACATTTTCGATCTAGCAAATACGATCCTCTAGTTGAAGAAGTTAAACTAATAGAAGCCAAGCCTCAGTATGTGCACATCAAATTTACAGGCGGAAGAGAATCTACAGTATCTATAAAAGATATAGTGCCAATAAGAGATAATGAAACTCCCCGTTCGGATAATGAGATCACTGATACAAATAGTACCAACCACTCAGAACATACTTCACAGCTCGACAAATTTCCAGTTACACAAAAAAAGACCTTACTTAGTCCGGAAATGAATATTGTAACGCAATCTCATATGCAACCTAACCACCTTCCAAAACGGTTGCAGCCAATTCAGAGATTGCCCTAAAGATACGGTTTTGATGATGAACAAATTTAATGGTTGTAATAATTTCATAAAGAATTACTTATAATGTTGTTTTGTTTTATAACTTATGTATATAACTGCTACTTTATATGTATATGCCCCTTTGGCAATTACGATTAATTAAAATTAAACTTTTCAATTGTATAACTTACATATAATAGATAAAACCTTGGATATTAGGAAAGGTTATTATTTCATTTTGATAATGATTAACGCCGCCAACAACAAATTTTAATTAATATCTTCTAAAAGGCAAAAGAAAGATGCTGAGAAAGCATCTAACTGTCTGATTAAAGACTGCTTGCTAATTGGAGCATTTCAAAAAAAAATGAAATGTTAAAAGTTTTATATTCACAAGTCCCAGGCTATAGGCCTCAACAAAGGCAAACAATTTACACGCAACTTTCTGATCTATATAAAAAATATATTAGAGTGTTTATTTAAAAAAAAAAAAATTCAACATCTTGCATTATCAACAGAACTGTGAAAAAAGAAACGTCTCACGCAATTTTAGAGCTTACGTTACATTTTTTTTTTGACAATAACTTTAACTTTGAAACTTTAATGATTAGTTTTCGTAAGTTTGTTGCCAGACAAGTGTCTTTTTATCTGAATCTCGTTTCATTAAAAATGATTTGACTAAATTGATGATATTTAACAAATTAGTTGCAGTGACTGCAGATTATGCCTACAAAGTGTAAGCTGTCTCAATTGACTTTGGAGTAACCATATTTTAAACTTAACTCTACAGCCATTAGTAAAGTAGCCGTTAGTAAAAGGCTACTTTACTAAATCCGGTAGAATTAAAATTAAAATCTAAAAACTATGATACTGAGTTAAATTATGAGAGTTTGAAACTAAAATTTTGAAGAGGCAGGTTTACATAATGAAGAAAAAGAAAAAAAAATTCTTATTTTATAGAACTTTTACAGTAAAGATGCTATCCTTTAAATCTTTTAAATCATTTAAGTTTAAGTCAAATTTTAGGGAAAAAAATCATCACGTTTGTCTATGTTAACTAGTGCTGTTTGAAAATATCGCATTATATAAAAATCTTCTGTCGCAGTAGAATCTAAAAAAATAAAATCTTGAAAATTAAAGAAAGTTAGAAAAAAAAGACTCTTTAACTTTTTTTTTGATTTTCCAATGGGATGTAATTAGAAAATTTACGAAAGTATGGTCAAATTTAAATATAGTAATGTTATATATTTAATACCATGTAAAACCCTAAAGAAAATGATTAATTTTTAAATACTTTCCAGTCTCTGGAAATTGAAAATAGATTGAAATCAATCCTTTTCACCATCCCTTTAAATAAAAAGTATATTTAGCCTTTAAACAATAAAGTATAACTAAATAAACATTTTCCTAATAACAACACATTTAATTTTAAGAACAGTTCCAAGTCAAAAGAAACTATTTTCTAAAGTTTGGTTTTTTTTAAAAACGGATACAATATCTTTATGTATATATTATGCATATAATATCTAAAAAACTTTAAAAATGTTTTTTTTTTTATTTAATTTAAAAAAATTAAAAAAAAAATAAATGTGCAAGAGATCGAATTTGGAAATGCACATCTGAGTGCAGATTGACCAAACATTTGTAGGCCTAAGTTTGATGTAAGTTTTTAACTTACTTATTTCGTATTCACAAAATTTGCACATTTGCTTAATACAAAATTTAGAATTTATTTTTTGTAAGTTTTGTATTAAGTTTTGTAAGTTTAACTCTCAAATTATGGTTTTCACTAAACAGTTGAAGAAAATGCTCAGCATGATTTAAGCAGGAAAAGTTACGCTAGGTAGTAGCTACCATTACTAGTTACCATTATATTTAAGATCAAACTTTTGATCAAGTTTTAGACATACTTATATGTTTCAAATAGTGTTGGGTGGGAGTTATTTTATAACTTCTCTGCAAATTCTATAAAAAAGTAATAAAATATAAAACAAAGATGATCTTGAAACTGTTTAAATATATTAAAGAATTGCAGAAAATGAAGCAAATCATAAATAAATTATTAAAGATGTTCTCTAACAACGATTGTGTTTTATATATATCCAGACCGTCAAAAGCAGGGCCGACGACACGGGTTTCGAAGTGAAGGAGGGGGAGGCACAACAGTCAATTCTTGAAAAAAGTTGTCTATATCAAAAAAAAAAAAAAACCTTTAGAAAAACTGTACCTATAAAAATACATATTTGTTTTGTTAAAAATGTTTTCTAAAATGAGCTTATTTTTTAGAAAACATATTGTCTTTTTTCCAATATATTCACGTTTTAGACTCTCCCGAAAATTTCCCTATTTATTCTCTAGTTATTCTCATTTCGAATTTGATACATTATAAATAAAGTTCCTTTTTTTAATTAAAGTTTTTATTAGGAAAATTAATTTATAAGCTTACCAAAAATTTTCGTCAGTTTTAAAATGATCACAAATCAATTGATCTTTCAGGTTCTATATATTTGCTTTATATTTGTTGCTAAGAATTTTACTAGTATTTTGTTAAATTTAAATTTTGTGATTAAAAGAAAATGATTGAAAACAACTATGATTATATAAAATGTAAAACAGCTATATTTTACAATGATTCCCAGTTTGTTTGAACAATTGGCCCGTTTTTGCTAAACCAGGGTACCGCTGCTCTGAACGATTTTTTTTTTTCAATTATCCTGTTTGAACAAATTACACATAAATTGTGAAAATACTTTTATTTGTTTTACGTTTTTTTTTTAACAAGTTAATTTTTAGACAAAAGAAATAAAACATTTACTTAACACTTGCTTACTTTCCATTATATATTCGCTTGCTTTCTGTTATATTTTTCTGAATATATTGACCCAGTTTCTATAAAGTTGATTGTCTTATCAAATTAAAACCAAGGTTTATCACTTTAGTAAAGCAGACTGTATTTCAGCTTTTATAACCGTGTCAAAATACATTACTAGATTTTCAAATACCTCACAATTCACCCACTCACCCACCAACAAACCCGCCCAGCTACACATACACACACAAAGATACACATTCTTTGTACTTTTGTTTTAATTTTTATTTAAATAGTAAAACTTTCATATAACTAATTTTCGGACAATCTTTTAATTTACAAAGTTTATTTAAAACTATCATAACAGCAACTCAGTTTTTAAAGGAAAGAAATGTTTTAACGCGTTAATTTCTATTATTAACGCATTTGTTATCTTTTTTAAAAGAGCAATCTAATTCACTCGTCCAATTACTATACAAAATGTTTAAATAACTGTTTGTATCACGTGGTACAAAAGTCATTACATTATCAAAACTTACATATCGTTCTGGAAAAAGATTTTCAAACGGTTGCTTTTTCCAACCATAATGTGGAATTGAAACTTCGGCAATATTTCCACGTTTAATTATTTCAAAGGGCCATGCTTCAATTGTGTTATAGTTAATTGGACTATATCTTATCCGAAGTTTTGCTCCATCATCAGCAAAAGATGTTTTGTATCCATATTTTGTTTCCAGTTTGTTTATAACATTGTAAAACAATGGAGTTTTCCAAAATTCTCGATTAAGTATTAAATCAATGTCGTTGTCGTATGGAACCATTTTTCCGTTTCGAGCCCATCCAATAACGGCTCCAAACGCTAACATATGCGATATATGTAGTTCTTGAAGCTCGTTTGTAAAATGCTTTAACATCTCTAACAACTTTTCTCTGCAACATGGAGGCGTGTTTATTCTTTTCTTTAATGTAGTGTCAAAAAAAGCACTTTCTTTGCATCGAGCTGTATTTTTTGTACAACCGCGGTTTTCAACAGAATTGTTACTGTACACAATACGTTTTACGCTGTTACCTTAATAGGCAAACATGTAAGCATATATCTGTTTTATATTTATATAAAAAAACGTATATATATATACGTATATATATATATATATATATATATATATATATATATATATATATATATATATATATATATATATATATATATATATATATATATATATATATATATATATATATATATATATATATATATATATATATATATATATATATATATATATATATATATATATATATGTATATATATATATATATATACATATATATACATATATATATATATATATATATATATATATATATATATATATATATATATATATATATATATATATATATATATATATATATATATATATATATATATTTATATGTATGTATATATATATATATATATATATATATATATATATATATATATATAAATTTTCATACATTAATATATAATATGCCATAATTTATAATTAATTTATATTATGCCATAATTATAAACATAATGTACGGTTAACAACCTAAGAGATAGAGAAAGAGAGAGAGAGAGAGAGAGAGAGAGAGAGAGAGAGAGAAATGCCTTGTTCACGTTTTTTGCTTATTTAAAAATTTCGTCTAAACCCAAACATGTAGTAAATGTATTGGCACTCTCTTGCATGTTCTATCTATATAGTGTATTTATATATTTTGACGTTAGAATAATAGAGTTCTATCTCTAACTTTTACTGTTAAGAGAATTTAACAAAATTTGTTATACGCTATTATATTTTTAAAAAAAAATTTGAAAATTTATTAAATTCCACAAATAAAAATATCGATATACTAATTTTCTTAAATTTAGTGCTTAGAATAAACATTTTTATTTATAAAGTAATATAAATTGGTATATGACAAAACAGCATATTGGTAGATGAGAATAATAAGTCTCTCTTCAAATAATAATCTCCAAATTTTCATTGTAAAAAAATTTAATATAGATTTTTTTTTAATATAATGTTTTTTGCATGTTCAAACTTATATATTTTTAATATATTATTCGTATTAATATTATCTATCTGACTTTAAAAACTTTAGAAGGAGGAGATCCAGGTTTGAAACGAGCTTTTGGACATATTTTGCGTCACGGTAAGAAAGGAGAATATGAAATTAACAATATAAGAATAATTATAAAACATAAATAAAATAAAAAGCATATATTTTATCAATATAAACAACAACAAATGTAAAACATTTGCTTAATTAAAAGTTGAAAGTTAAATTTTCACAACGTTAAAAAACAGAGATAGAACTCTACTCAGCGTAGTAAAGGAAAGATCAAAAGGAAAATAAAGCGTTTAGGCCCTTTTGTTTTCAAAAAATGCTATCTTATTTTGTGTGCGTTTTGATTGGTTTATTTAAAAAAAAAATCACTGAGCTCATTGTTTTATTTTATTTACAAATATTCGGTGATTTTATCATCAACCAGTATAAAGTTTTAGCTTAATAGTATCGAACAAAAGTTATATAAAAGCTGAAACGTATTTGTTTAGTAATTTATTCAAATGACTATTAAGAGATTATGGTAGAAAATAGAAATTAGTGAAAACTAATGTAAAAACTTCTGTTTTATCATTTTACCCCTCTGTAGCTCCTGGAACTAAACTTGAAGAAAAACCAAATGTTCCAATTTACTTACCTATCTCTAAGAGGAGATATTCGTGATATGGAAACTTCATTAATTGATCAAGATTAAAATCTAATTGATGTGCAAGGAGAAAGAATAACAATGAAATTTCATATAAGAGAACGAACTTCTAAATGTGAGCAAGAACCTATTCTAAAAAAACAAGTAGCACTTCTAAAAGGATTGATAAATATTTAAAAAAATTAAAAATAGATTAAAAAAAATGTGCATATATAAAAAATGACAGTAATAATATAATATTAAAGTTAAGCTTTCAGAATATCAAAATTTTGGGTAAATTGTTTCCTGAGTTGCCAAATGATCCACGCACTCTAATTCAAAGTCTTTCGTACCTGTTACCAATATAACTGGAGGATAGTATTGTCATTTTGTCAAAATATATTTTTTGTTTTCCTGACGGATAGTTAAATAAAAGTCTTAAATTAAATTTTAGGAGCTGTAAAAAGAAATCTTGCAACAACTTCAGCAACTGAATCAGATTTTCAACATGAGGTTGTGCATTTTTTGCGTGGTTCATCAGACCGCAATGGTGGACAAAAAGTTAGACAAGACCAAAAAAACAAACAGGCCAAGAAGAAAGTGATGCATTCATCAAATTTTCTAACGCCATTAAATAAAGAGGCATTTTTTAGTTCAGAAGGTGAGTAACATTGTTAAATAAAATAAGCATCTTTATATACAAATTTGTTATCTTTATTTTACAATATTTAATTTGTTTTTAAACATTTTAATTTTTAAACTCTACGAAGTAAAGTTTTTGTGCAATGAGTATTACTGTTTCCATGTTTTTCATATTCATTACCTTTTACAGTAACCTCTTGTATATGAGATTGTAGATGAGAATTTAAATCGTGGTATTGAATGATACGTTGTTAAGTAAAATTAATTTTATTATTTTGATAATATTTGTTTTAATGTTATTTATAAAAAAAATCATAAGTTCTGGAGTCTGTCTACTGTTTGATTTGTTTGATTATATTAAATTTAAATATAATTATAAACTTTAAAATATAAAGTTATTGATGGAAAGCTATATAAACTTGGTACTTAAGCGGTAAAGCAGATGAATAAAAATCTAACAAAATTTTTATTTTACAAGCCATTATTTTAAAGGATTGCTGTAACAATTCCGTTCAAACATGCTTGTAATTTAATGTTACATTTATGATTTAAAATTTTTTTATCTACAGGAAATCTTTTACCTATTAAATTATGTTGACCATGATCCAAATATTGCGTTGGGTATAAGGTTTGCAAACTGGATTTAATTCATATTTTCTTTAAACATATTTATTTGCTCTTTATATGCTTACAAATAACTTATTAAAAAAAAATTATATACTTATTTACTAAACCGTTTTGTTTCAATCAATTATTTGACTTTTTATATTTTTCAAGGTGTTTTTATATATAGTATATAATATAGTATATTATATTGTGCATAGTTTTTTTGTTAAAAACTATGTTCAATGTGCAAACTATATTTTATTTTATCAAAATACATTTTTATTGATGTGTTCTGTCTCTGATTCTTTCTTTTTTAGATGTGCACTTGTGTCTTAAGTCTTAATGTCTCAACTTTCAATATTTTTATTATATATCATTGGTTTTAGGTGAAAGTTAGATGTCTGCAGACTGCAACGTAAATCAATTTTCAACACATGGTTTCCTGAATATATTTAGTTTTCGATTGAAATGAGAATAAACTGAACTTATAGATATGTTGAAAATTAAATTTTTTATATTTTAAACGTTCGCTAAACGCAAGTGAAGCAATAGATGCAAATATATTTTATATTTTTTTTTTATTTAAAAAAAAATTATTGTTATTTTAATACTCATCTTGTAATTTTAAATTGCTATCTTAAAATGATTTTTATTATAAATTCCGATTAGTCTTTTTGTTCACTGAGCTTAAGCCTTGCCATGTATGGCCTAATGATTTACAGTTGGGGTAGTGTTTTTCGGTGGTAGGAGAATTTTAGTATAATACATTCGTATTTTGTCTATATACCTATGCAAAAAGTCAAAAAGTATTTGATGTATTTTAAAAATTAAGCTGAAAAATATAAAGGTTTTTGCTAACAATAAGTCCATTCTATTCAAACAAATATATATATATATATATATATATATATATATATATATATATATATATATATATATATATATATATATATATATATATATATATATATATATATATATATATATATATATATATATGTATATCAATGTATACATATATATATGTATACATATATATATGTATACATATATATATATATATATATATATATATATATATATATATATATATATATATATATATATATATATATATATATATATATATATATATATATATATATATATATATATATATATATATATATATATATATATATATATATATATATATATATATATATATATATATATATATATATATATATGTATATCAATGCATTCAAATCCTAGTCAAAACTCCTATACTATTCCGCTATGGCTTTATCATTGGTTAGCCGCTGACGGACCGTTGTTCAAACGTTATCGATTTGCCGCCACCGGTCCTCTGTCGAATCGCCTTCAGTTTTTCGCTAACGAACCGATGTAAATGTTTAATAAGACTATAAATTATATGTTTTTTATAATGAATCACATTTTTATGATTCAAACTAAACATACAGACATAAACAACTAGATATATTTATCATATTATAATGCATTATAAAATGGATTATTTTTAATTATATTTAATTATATATGAATTATGCATATACTTATTTTAACTGTTTCCAGAAGCTTTGCTTACTTTACATAACTTGCAATAGTATAGCAAGTACTTCAAGTAGACCAGTTTGAATTTTAATGTTTACTTGGCAAATTATTTGCCAAATAATTATTATTTGGTTTACAACAAGTAAATGTTTAGTAAATGTTTAATCTACATAAAATAACTAGTGTATTAATGTACATTGTGTAATCTAATGTACATTAAAACTAATATAATTATTGTTATAAAACTTATCTAACATATTAAACAAACTTACCTAAAATATTAATATATTAGCAGTATATCAGATAAGATTAGATAACTAAGATAATTAGAATAGAAAACTAATGTACAAAAGATAACTAGTATGATCTTTTTTATTTTTTTTTTATAATAGCCTTAGATTACATTAAAATGCTTGAAGTTTATTGTATAGTAAATGTTCATTAAGTATTAATAAACGTTTTTTTATTAAAAATGTTCTATTCAATTTTAGTTCTGTTAAGTTGTTTTTGTCTTTTTGTTGTTGTTTTTTCTTTAGAATTATTAGAATATGTAAATAATGTAAAATAAATATTGTTTATAAATTCTTTTATATTTACTTTATTATTTTATTTAAATTACTACATTATAAACCGAAAGGTTTGACTGGCAATATAAATAATGTTGTTCATCGTTTATATTGTTTATAACATCGTCAGTTTTTATATGCATTTAATATTTTTAAAAATAATTCAAAAGCTGTCAAATAAAATGGTGAATTGATTTTATATTAACCAGAAAAGATATAAACGTAATCTTTGGGATTCAACTTGTAAGGATGTTCGAAGAACCACTTAGTTGGACAAGGAAAACTGTGGTAATATTTTAAAAGTATCAGAAAGGGAAGTTAATTAATGCACAAGATTTTACTTCATAGTTAAGTATAAGCATATAAAAGCAATGCTTATAAATAATACACTATTATTTATTATAATACACTATTATTTATTATAATACAATTATTTTTATTTGTTTATATTTAACTAATGTAAAGTGCTCATCTTTAGTTAGAATAAATTAATTTATGCACACACTTTGATATTTATTATGCTTTTACATTACTGTACTTTATAAATTACATATTTGTTATGTTTTAAATAGTAAAGTAAAAATATAACAAATTTTTGAGTTTAATGGTGTGTGTGTAAGTTCTTTTATTTTATTTTTATCATTTTATTTAAATTACTGCATTATAAGCAGGTAAGTTTGACTGACAATATAAATAATGTTTTACATCATGCAGACAGCTCAGACAAAGAAGTAAGTTTTTACTTAAAATTACAATTTATAAGTTATACTATATGTTGCAATTTATAAGTTATACTATATGTTGCTATGTTGCTGCCTTGTTCTATTTAAATGTTACTAATATGCAGGTAAAATTTATATATGTATTTAAATTACTACATTATTAGCAGGCAGGTTTGACTGGCAATATAAGTTTTTAATTTATTTATTTAGCCGTTCGTTAACAAGTCCACTGCTTTATAATATATGAAAAGATGGTGAGGGCGTGAAGAAAACAGGTTTTTAAATGATGTTGTACATTATGCAGATAGCTCAAAAAAAGAAGTAAGTTTTTTATTGCAAAAGTAAATATATAATATAATATTTGTTGCTGCCTTGTTCTATATGAATATTTCTAACATGCAGGTAACATTTATATATGTATTAGTTTGGATAAATCATTTTAATTAAGTTACATAGGCAGGAATGTTTGACTGGAAATATAAACGATGTTGTACATAATGCAAATAGCTTAGGCGAAAAAGAGGTAACAATCTAATAATATTTATTTATAAATAATGATATATTCATTGCTACTTTTTTCTATATAAATGTTACTTAACATTTGGCAACATTCATAATTGTGAATAATGCCTAATTATAAAGTAAGTTATAATAGATAATAATTATAAGTAAAATAAATTAGTAAATAAAGAAAACTAGTTAGAATGTATATAATAGTTGTATGATGTATTGTCTAGATTGGTGAAATGGAGAATGAGACTAACTACGGTCAAAAAAATAATGAATATCAAAATGTGAATGGTACTTTGTTTAACATCTACCTGTTTCTATAGATACAGTACAGACGCATTTATAAATGGGCTTGATGTTTTCATCATTAAAATTTGATGTTATTATAAAAGTTATATATACTATTTTTATCAAATAGTTAATATAAAATAATAAACATGTAAATTATTTTATTTTCTGTAAAAATTGTTTTCTTTTATATTTCAATTGTTTATCACTATGTATATCATTTATAGTATTATATTACTTGTAATTTTTTGTTTTATTTATTTTCAGTATGTTATACATATGCATGCACTAAATATTGTGGGGAAGTCAAGTTTTGATGTTTTAGGTGCATTATAGCTATTATTTTTCAAAAATTTGTAGGATTTAACAAGATTTAAATTTTATTTTGTTTATTGATTTTAATCGGAAAAAGCGATCCCATTGATTTAGAAAACTCAATAATATTAGTGTGATAAAATTTAGTTTTCCCATAGGAAACTCATGGGTTTCCCATGGAAAACTCATGCGTTTCCCATGAAAACGTGTTCCAAATAACCATGGTTTTTCCATGGTTTTTTTTCATGGGTTTTTTCATGGAAATTTTCCGTAAGGGCGGTCCGTTGTTGGTCCGCCTGCTTGATGTTTGCTTGATATATATATATATATATATATATATATATATATATATATATATATATATATATATATATATATATATATATATATATATATATATATATATATATATATATATATATAAATATATATATAAGGAAAAAACACAAAAAATCTGACAGTTCCATTTATGTTAATAAGATATAGCAACTAATAATATATAAATGATATAATTTTTGGTAACAAATTCAAAACTACAACCCCATATTTCACCAGCATTATGGCGCCAAGAGACACAGATAGAAAAAAACGAGATAAGAAAAGCGTCGAATCACTAATAGTTGCCCTTGGACTCAAAAAACAGAACCAAGTAGACTCATCAAATGGAGCAACAAATACAACCAACACATTTGCAAAGACAATAATTGCAACTAAACGATCTACACTAACAATAGTATTACTCGATAACCATAATAGCCAAATTGAACTGTTAAAGAAGAGTAGCAAGCTAAGAACAATGGAAAGTTGCGACAACGTGTGCATTGATAGAAATAAAACACACAAAAGACAGAACGAGACAGAAAATTGAAAGAGATTAGAGTAACAGCAAACTAACTCACGTTGAAAAAGAAAACGAAAAAACTTTAAGATACAAAAAAGAAAGAAATGGGAAGCGCTAATATCGGGGGATACGCAATGGGGTACTCGTGCGGGTGCCACACAAAAAAGACCAATCAAATTTTTAGCAAAATAATCAAACAATACAAATTGCTGCAGCCTCATTGATATGTACACAAGAAAAACAACTCAATGGAAACTCGTCACCAATCAACAACTTAGTAATATTAGCAAGCAATGCTCAACATCATTATCTCAACCTGCTAAATTATGCCACAATTCCATCATCAAATATTAGCGTGATCAAAATAAAGAAAAGTAAATTCCTTTACCATTTTGGTTTGCCACATGACGCCACAAACTTGTTGTCAGCTAACAGTCTATTAATATTATTAAACAATGCTCAACGACAACATCTCGACCTATCAATTTGTACCGGAACATCATCATCAAATATCAATTTGATCACAGCAGCAAAAAACCAATACCGCTAAGTTTGCCACACGATACCACAAACTTGCAACCAATAAATAACTTGATAGCGGCAATAAATAATGATAAGCATATAAGATGTATATACACCAATGTAACATCTCTAAATGCAAACAAACTTAACGAACTCACAGCATATGTCATAGTCAACTGCCCCCACATAATTTTAGTAAGTGAAACATGGTTCACAAGCCAATCAGTCCCACATCTGGACTGTTACAATGTGTTTTGTAAAGATAGAGAGGGCTATTATAGTTGAGTCGCAATTTATGTTAGCAAAGACCTACCATCTGTTGAAATTAATTATAAATAATTAACAGACACAAACTGCGAGCAAATTCGGCGTTCGTTAAACATAAACAACGAAAACATTCTAATAGGATGTTTTTATCGACCACCGTCTTTCTCAAGATATACAAATGATCTGTCAACCGATACTGCAATTAGAAAAAGCATTGGCAAGGTAAAGTTACTTATGGGAAAATTTCCTCGATAACTTAACCGAAAATGAAAGCTATGATAAATTACTTAACTTGTACTATGGTCTATGTGAAAAATGCATTCCAAAAAAAGAATAAATTTAACAATTAAAGGAGCACCATGGGTGACCAATAACCTAAAAAAATTTATTTCAACTTAAGACAACGCTATGGAAGCAAAACGTAGCCTCAAAATGGAAAAAAAAACTGAACTTGAAAAGGAATATCATAATGCAAGTAGAGATATAAGAAAAACATCCAAAAACGCAAAAAAAAACTGTGAGTTCAATTAAGCAAACAACAAAAAAAATCCCAAAACTCTGTTTTCATATATAAAAAGCAAATTAAAAATATCAACTTCAATACAAGCCTGCAAAACTGACAACGGTTAACGAAAAAACAGTAAAAAGGACGTAGCCAATATGTTAAATCACCAATTCGAGTCCGTCTTTAGTAAAAGATACCACGTACAAATTAACACACTTGACCATTGAACAAATAAGAGGATAGACGAAATAAAAATCACGGAGGACAAAGTAGAAAGTTTGTTACTTCAAATTGATGGAAACAAATCACAAGGAGCAGATAACGTTCACCCATTCATTCTAAAAGCACTCGCCACCGAATTCGCCAAGCATTTATCGATCATATTTAATTTATCACTGGGTTCAAGAGATATACCAACAGCATGGCTAGATGCAAACGCAACGCCAATATTTAAATAATGAAGCCCAACAGATCCCGTAAACTATAGACCAATTAGCTTGACTTCGGTCCCATGCAAAATTATGGAGAAAATAGTAAGGAATGAACTTAACAACCACTTCACAAAAAATAACCTTTTCTGTAGCGAATAAATCCCAAATGCCAAAAATAACCTTTTCTGTCCCAAATAAATCCTGTACGATAAAACTTTTAGAAACTATGGACTTTTCACGTGCATTTGATTTAGTACAGCATACTAGCCTTATTGAAAAACTGAGCAAATATCGAATAACAGGTCAACTGCTCGCATGAATTCACTCATTTTTAACAAATCAACGACAGCAAGTTGTTCTATGTGACACAACATCAGGATGGACACCAGTGTCTAGCGGTGTTATCCAAGGATCCGTGCTAAAACTATATCTATTTTCCATTGTTCATTAACGACATCCCAGACAACATTAACTGCAAAATGTTTGCGGATAACACAATTTTAATAGCACCAATCCAATAAATGATTGGTCCTGCTTTTGGCAAATGCAGCTTAATCTTAGTAAATTGAAAGTGATGCACATTGGATAAACAAACAAATCAGCGACATACACCATGCTAGATCCACCATCAGGCAAATAAAGAGATCTAACAACAACGATAATAGAAATAGACCATGAAGTCACAATAAGTCAAGATCCTAAGCCAGAAAACAAGTCAATAAAACCACATCCAACGCAAATAAGTTTCTTGAACTGTTAAAAAATACGTTTATATCGTGAGGTCCAGCACTATGGAAAAAACTCTATACAAAATATATCAGACCACATTTGTAATATGCAGTTTGCACTTGGTCACCATCAACGAAAAAGGATCAAAAAACACTGGAAAAAGTTCAGCGACGAGTCACCAAGATTGGACACGCGATGAGGCAACATATCTATGAAGTAAAGCTAATTAAACTCAACCTAACTAGTCTGACTATGCGTCAACAAAGGAGCGACCTTATTTAACAATTGAAAATATTAAAAAGAATCAACAAAACAAAATGGTGTGTACCAACAATCGTAAGAAAGCCAAGAGCGGTTCGTAGAAAATAACTGAGCAAAGAATTAGTCCGTAACAGCGCACTGCGAAGCAATTTCTTCACCAACAAAATTGTAAACTGTTGAAACTCGCTATCCGACGATACAGTAAACGCAAAACAGGTTAATGCATTTAAGAATTGGCTGGACAACCTCTAGCAATGTTGCTACTGTGGCTTATCCTCGGATGGGTTACTTACGTATGAGCCGATAAGCTCGCGTTGCAACTTATTATAACTAACTAACTATATATATATATATATATATAGGCCCCTACGAATTACTTTTTTTGGTATTGAATCGAATCCTAATTGAATCAGGCGTCGATTTTCAAATCAAATTGAATCTCGAAACAAATAAGCTCTTTGAGAATATCTATATTTTAGTTTAACTTACATTTCCTTAAAAATGTTGATTGGACTTGTGACTTTGAATTGTGATTTGATTCGAAACTAAAAATTGTGGATCACAGGGTCTAATTTATATATATATATATATATATATATATATATATATATATATATATATATATATATATATATATATATATATATATATATATATATATATACATAGAAATTATAGCAAGGTATTAATAATTTATAAACAACGTTGATATGACCTGATTTTACTTATATATTTTAACTAACTGTTATGATTAAAGTTAGCATCAATGAAAAAAAACCCTTAGTCACTCTAACATTTAAAATCTTTTTTGTACCATTGTAAAAGCATTTTTAATTTTATATTATTAAGCAATTATATTATATACTACTATACTATATGATATACTCTTTATTATATATATATCAATTTTAGATTGAACATAAAAAGTATTTTATAATTGTATATTTAATTTATTTCACAACATGTCTGGAAAAACTTGAATGTTTTTCAAGTATTTGTATCTTGCTATATTAAATCAATTTTCTTTGTGTTATTCATTATGTCATAAAATATAAGTAAGATTTGATTTCTTTTTGATGACTTTGTAATAACACATGAATTATTATAATATTTTATGGCTATGATAAAGTCGTATAATAATATAATACTATATGTGTACTTACAAAGAGACTTAAAAAGTACTTACAAAAATAATAAGCGTTACAATATTATGGTACAATCATATAACAACACAATAAAAATTGACTTATTATAGCAGGTACTAATACTGGCAAAACAATCATGATTATTCAAACATGTTGTGAAATAAATTATAGTTATAATTATAAAATTCTTCTCAAGTTTAGTATGAAATTGAAAATATAATTTTAAACCTAAAATATTGCAAAAAACTCATGTCATATATTTTTGTAATATTTAAGATCAAAAGTACATTTTCAATTTAGTATTTTTTGTGAAGTTGAGAAACATTTTATAATCGTATATCTAGTTTATTTCACAACATATTCTATAAAAGGACAAACACAGCGAACTTATTGCTACTTAAATTTTAATATAACATAATCTGAAACAGTTATGAAACTTTTATTATATACAAATAACTTTAGTTACAGCGTGGTTAAATTTTAGAAAATCTTAAAACATTATTAAAAAAATAAAAAATGTCACTCTTTATTATTAATGATAATGCTTAACAAGCATTTATGTTATTCATGCAAAAGACTAGGTTTTAATTTATACAATAGCAGTTTAGTGGTAAATAACAAGCAAATGATATTATGGTGCTATATAAATAGTTTTAGGGTGGCCACCTCTCCTAATAAATCATAAAATATCCTAATATTTAAGGAGAAATAAGGTTCTCCTAAATTATACTTAAGTTACAAAAATTCTCCTAAAATATTCTAATTTAAACTTGTTTTTCGAATTTAAGTTTTCTTTCAAACATTCAATTAGAAAAATACATTTTATATTTGTTAAAAAAATTTTAAATACCTCCGAATAAATTATTATAAAATTTTAAATAATCCAAAAAAAATTAAGATTATTTCAAATTTTTAAATAATTCTAATTTTTTTAATCGTTTTTCCAAGTTTGAAGGGAAAAATTGCCTAAAAAGTCTAATTTTTTCACTCAAAAAATTGTGGCCATCTTGATTTGTTTTACAATTTCAAGTTGTTATGTAAGCATGATGCTTACATAGTGAGTAGTTTTGAGTAAATCAATGTTAAAAATTGTTATGTTCCTACCATCAAAAACCCATCAATAATCTTTTTTACTCATGATAACATAACCATTTGGTATAAGTAATACTTTTTTTATTAAAAATGTTTAACTCTTCATAGATAAATAAACACTCCCAAAAAGCTGTTAAAACCTTGTAATAATGAACAAAGTTCACATCATATTCTCACTACGATTAGGTTCTAACTGCTGTTTTAACGGTAATTAGAAACATGTTAGTTAATTTGAAATTTTGTGGCTGAGGGCAGTTGCTTTAAATTTTGTGAATGAAACAATAATATAATAAAAAGCTAATTTTTATAAATTAGATTATTGTCTCCGTCATTTTTTTTTTTTTTTTTTTTTTACTTTATTTTTTTGATACATTATAAAACCATTACATTAAGTACAACTCTGAAAAGTTTTTCATGTTTATTTTATAAGTGAAGAACAACTCTATAGTAATCTTTGTCCTCGAGAGGCACAAACAGAAATTCGGCTTTATTTTTTTTTTTATTTAGGTCTGCAAGTTCTCTTGTACATTTTTGAATCTATGTTTTTACATTTAAAACAGTAAAGGTTGCTGCATTATTATGTTAGGTTTTTGATTGAACTTGACATTAACACAATCCATCGGTTCATTGCGATCATGGCTAGATTTAAAATTTATACTGTGAGACGTTTGAGTAAATTTTAGAACAGCAGCGTTAGAAAATGGAACTGAATTGTAAATTAAAAGCTGTTACTGAATAACTCTTGAAGTTGTGTGGTTTTATTTGAATGATACGATATAGATTTTTTTGTTAACTTACTTCAAACTCCTTATCATTCCAATTAGACTATGAAAATCAGTTTTCTACATGAGCTTTTCAATTTCGCTATGGACATGATTCACCTCTCAAGCGTATAAATGACCTGGAAAAAAAATTTCATAGTGATTGAGTTGATGTTAGGGTTGTCTCTTAAAAAATGTAACACAGCATTTGATAATATACTGTTCCGATTTTGAGGAACGCAGTAATTAAAACGCAGTAATCACTCAAAATTTGAAAATGGCACTGGCAGGATTATTGCTGTTTCTTCCCACCATTGATTCAATCCGTAATGCACAGTACACATTTTTGGTTGTTGAAAAATAAACTGTAAAATTATACACGCTTCCTCAGATAAAAAAGAAAACTAATGTCTGCATGCGTAGTTAAAATAACATTTTGACGGATAAGAAGTAAAACCGGAACATTTAAATCCTTTTTCTCTTCAGAACGTATATCTCTCTTAACCTTTTTTAAACTTGATATCTTTCAAAATCTTCAACCACTTTTTCAGGCATAGTTTCAGTGTTTTCAGCAACTTTAAACTTTTTGAAAAAATTTATTTTTCAGTGTGGTCATCAGTTCTTTACTTGCAGTAGCACTATCATTGTTTTCTTCGTGGTTTTGTTTTGGTCTTGGTGGTTGTGCAATCAGTCAAAGTAATAAAGAAATGCCTCTTTTCGGTAGCTGAATTTAAGGCATAAAATGATAAAAAAATATCGTTTCGCTCATCTTCTGATATTTTCTTAGCACCTTAGTACTTTCAATTTGCCAGACAGTTTTTTGTTTGAATGATGTTTTTTTGTACTTGTTTTTGTTACAGTATAATTTTTACCATCTTGGTATGCCTTTTTTTATTACATCCCCGGGTTTAGATAATCATTTTCACAAATTTTACTTTTTGGGGTAGGCACTGCAAAATATAGTTAGATCGATTTACCGTAAGGAAAGGGCGCAAATTATATTTACATTGACTGCAGTAAGTTTTTAAATTTATCAATGCAAAAGCATCAATATTTTAAAATTAAATATATAATCTCATAAATATATAATCTCATAAAACATATAAGGTCATAAATCCCCTTTTATTTTAAATTATAATAGTTATTTCTATGCCTAAGGAAACCAGTATTTTGTTTCGCAACATTACAGGTGTCAATTTGAGTGAAGCTACAGAACGTTATAAAAAAGATTTTTTTAATATCAAATAATAACTTTAATGGTACTTTATTTTACATTGGTGGCAAATTAGAGCACTTATTTTGACTTTCAGACTTATTTTTTATATTATTTTTAATCGGCATAAAATTCTTTATCATAATAATTGATTAATAAAAACCAGCAAGAAGTTATTCAGTTATTCTTAGTTAGCACCTTGTCAAACTAAACATTAGTTAACTAAAGTTGCAGATAGAACTTTGGCACATTAACAGTTTGCTTGTTTTACGCTATATCTCTGTAAATTTCAGTTTATTTTGTTCACGATGATTTAAGTAGTCTAATAAAAGTCAATTTTAGCAAAAATGTAAGTTAGAACCTCGTCAAACCAACGACGTAATGTAATCCAATTTCTTGTTAATTTTTTTCATGTTGCTACGAAAGCATCATTCTTACCATGTATGTTATTTATGCAATTGAGTAATAATTCTATTATTACATCCCTACGGGCATTTGTTTTTAAAAGCTACGTTCTAAACGTCTTCTAAACGTTAAAAGTTTTTTAAACGTTCTTTACGTATGAATGTTTAGAAGATGTTTAAAAGACTTTTAAACTACATTTAGAACGTAATTTTTAAAAACAAATGCCCTATGGGATATTATTATATAAATTATTTCGTACATTATAACGTTTAAATAAGGCACTTAATATTATTCTTTACCACTGAACTGCCAGTGTATAAGTTAAAACCTACTCTATTGCATAAACAACATAAATGCTAACGATGATGCGAAGCATTACTGTTAATAATAAAGAGTTTTTTTTTTTAATTATTTTAATGCTTTAAGATGTACCATTTTGCAACCACAATTTAACAGTAAATTTTTTTGTAAATAATAAAAATTTCAATTAATTTTCATAGGCCGGTATTACTGCTTTAGAGTATGATGTAAAACACAATATAAATTATTGTTTTCGGCTGTAAATTATTGTTTTAGAGTTGAAAAATATTTTAAATTAACAAATATAAATAGATTGCTAACTTTAATACAAAATTGAAAATGTAATTTTAATCCTAAATTTTGCCAAAATATTTTTGACATTAGTTTTTTTCAATATTTTAGGATCAGATCTACATTTTATTTTATAAGACTATATAATATAGTGTTATGCTACATGATATAGAATTTATTAGATATCAATTGTAAGCATGGATGCGTAGTCCCAAAAATAATTTAAGTTTTATATCTCTTTTTTTCCAGGTCTATAGTGTTCAATTGCTCTATACATTTTTGTTGATTTATGATCTGCTATGAGAAAAAAATTCATAAAATTTAGTAACTTCGAACTTGTTTTTAAGCTTAGAGTCCAAGAGTCCTAACCGTCATAGTTAGTAAAGACTCTGCGTTCAAAAAATTAAAGTTCCTCTTACCTAAAAATCAGTATTCCATAAACATTTTTATACTTTTAGAGCTCCTGGATACCAAAGGTTATGAAGAACTAATCTTGTTGCTACTTTTAAATATGGCAACCTATTTGAGTCTCAGCATCCCTGATTGTAAATATATATTATAATATCAATAACAAAATGAAAATTAACTTTTTGCAAGTATTAGTAACTATAGCAAGTAACTAATGCAAAAAATTCATTGTACATAAAATTGTTTGAATATATACAATAAATAAATGCTCTCCATCTAAAATTGGTATATATAATAGATAATATATTTGTAAGCAATCTAAAATTGGTATATATAATAGATAATATATTTGTAGCAAGTTACAATTACTTAAAAAAAGAAACTTTATTAATATATATTACAATATAATATTACAATGCTTTTCTTACTGAAGGATTGAGAATAACATTGCAATATTAATTTTTTTTTTTAAAGTAAAAAAGAATGAATGAAAATTTTATAGGTTGAATTGTATGACAGTAAGAAGTTGCTATGAATATGAAAAAGTTTTTTTTAATATTTTATTTTACTTGAATCAAATAAAACTAACTTTTATCTAATCATTATAACTTAATAAAGTTTATTTCATGTTTAATACTAAATAACCAAAACCTGATTTAAGAATTTTCAGTTGAGAATTATCAAATAAAGCATGTACTTGAAATAAGTGCGAAAGTAGAAATAAAAAAACTAAAAAAAGGTACTCATTGATTTTATTGGTAACTAAGTATAAATTTTAATACATTAATATAAGAAGATAAAAAATTTCAAAAAGTTTATTTCTGTGGGTATGTATTTAAATTTCAAACTTTTGTTTTGGTGGTACCCATAAGTTTGTGCACAGAACAACAATCAAAACTATTTGATGTTTTTTAAATGGCATTTTCAAATCTTTTACTTTTTTTTAAATTTTTAAAATTTCTGCATAGCTTTTTTTTTTTTTTTTTTTATTTGTCTAATAACTATCCAGTACTTAGCAGTAAGTTTTAATACTTAACAGTTTAGAGGATTAGCTATTTTAGAAAACTTTCAGGTCTTCTTTTTTTATACCATCTCATAGCTAGTTTACTATAATGATTTGATGATAAATAAGATCAGAACACACACGTTTACTGCTATCTGATTTAGTAGGAAATAAAAGATGTTTTTGTTAACACTCTTTAACATATGATTTACTAAAAAGTGTAGATTCAGAAATATAGAGTGATGATTTTTTGCCATACCTGAAAATAGCTTGCCAAATCTAAGCTTTTTTAACAAACTTATAATTTTGTGTGTATTTAAATTTCTTATCTGCTTTTCCTCTATATTTGGAATTATAATAAACAGCACGATGAATTTGCTGATGATCATACTTCATATTAGTTTCATTATCTTCAATAATTCAGAAATTACTAAAAATATAGTTGTCATACAATTTTCTTCAGTGGGTTCTTGTTGTTTTTTTTGAACTTCAGAACTGTTAGGCACTTTTTGTGATTTAAAAGTTTGAAAAAAATGTTTATATCAAGTTTTTACAATAAAACAATTAGAAAATCTTTTTATTTTTGTTCGTATTCTAAGTGAGAAGGTTTAATTATTCAAGAAAACTGTGAATCAATTTTCTAAATAGTTTTATATCTTCAAAAACCTCCTTTCCTCCATTACCAGATTTGCGTTTTTTTAATTTTGTTTAGGAAAAACGTTAAACAACATGACAAACGATGTAGAAATGTATTTGAAACTTTTTTGCTACTGAATTGTAGCTAAATTCAGATTTTTCATAAAACTTGTGCGAAATATTATTTTTAACGTCTTCTTTATTTGTCATTTTTAAAACTTATTTTAAGTTAGATGTGAAAACTAAAATCTTTTTTTGAAATCATTACATGTTGCCAACAAAATCCAAACACAATGAAAAATATATTAACATAGCCACTGAAAAAAAAAGACGCATTTACTCTTTCACATTTATTTCGTATACAGACAAAATTGCAAAAAAAATATGTAATATTAATTTTAAATGTATTTAATACTAGCAATTTTTTACAAATAACATCATTTTTCAACACAAGGACCAAAAAGGTTTTATACATTTATTCCCAAATTAAAATAAGTCTCTATGAAAGTTTAGATGAATATTTTTGAATTATTCTTTAAGTAATAGATTTATAAAAACAGATTTTTAAACATCATTATAGAAGCATTTAAACTTCCGTTCAATTGGTTTGGATTACTTTTTAATCATTTGGACATTTGAATTATAATGTATGAGGCATTTAAGATATATAAAGTACGTAGTAATTTCCTCCTTTATCTTATGTGGAATTTACGTTATGAAAAACATGTGGGACAAAATAATAATCCTCACATTACGAATTACATGAGGGAAAAAAGTGCGCGCGTTACTCATAGAATTTGCCTTATATAACTCTTTAGGGATTCACCATCAGTATTGCATCTCGGATTTAACATATGAAACCCTCGAGAAACATAATAATAATCCTCACATGAATTACAGGCGGAAAAAAGCGTATATCGTGTATGATTTTTCACTCGGTTTTAGTTTTTATATATGGTTGAGTTCAACGCAATATAATCTTGTACTTACAAATAATAATAAATGATAAAAATGTAACTTACTGTTTAATAACTTGAGTAGTTTGTTTTTACAATCAAATTCATTTTTGATGTTACTACTTTCACTACGAGTCTCATTCAACATTTGGTACGTTAACGTCCATTCGGAAGCATCATAAAAAAAGCTTTTACAATCAAGTTCGTCAGTTGAAAAGAAGTTTTTATATTCCTGTTTTGAATTAATTTCTGTGGCTGTAGACGGTGCATATGAATTTAGATAAAACAACACACTTGGTAAATGAATTATCTTATACTGTTCCAATAGATAGTCCCCCAAAAAAAAAAGAAAACATAACACTAACTTAATTATTAATTTAATGTTCGTCTTCATCGATTACAAAGCTATAAAATTAAAAACTTTAAAAAATACCAAATGCAAAAAAATACTACTAGATGTAAAATTGTTTTAGTTTGATTTTAATTTGCTAACAAAGAGATCTAGTTTTCTTAGGGTAAAAAGAAAGAAGCAAACTTAAAATTCGAAGACGAACTTCAAATCTGAAATTTGACTTCAGCAAAAAGCGAACTTAAAGTCAAATTATACTATGTTAGACTAAAAAATGAGAAAGCGAAAATCAATGCCTAATGCATAAGCCGAACTTCAAATTTCAAGTTATACAAAGACCATGTGTAAGTAACATAAAGTTTTCACCTCACAAATCATACTAACTTTTTTTTTTGATGAACGAATAATAATAAAAAATTCTAAAAATAATCATAAAAGCACAAATAATCATAAAAATAATCATAAAGCACAAAACCTGCAAGTTTTGCAAGTTTTTATAAAAGTTGCATCAATCATGTCTTTTCAGAGATAAGCGTTGCAAAGTAAAATAGCTTCACTAAGTCATAATAAAACTAGGTATTTGTTATCCAACAAAATAAACATTCCGAAAAATAGATTTGCGTTGCATAGCAAACAAAACTATAAAATAATTTTTTTGTTTGTTTGTTTGTTCTTTTCATTGCATTTTAAATAAGCATTTCATTACAATGCTTAAAAAATAAATATATAATAAACAAATAAACAAATATATATATATATATATATATATATTTATATATATATATATATATATATATATATATATATATATATATATATATATATATTTATTGTTATATATATAAATATATATAACTATAGATTGTTATATATATATTTATATATATAACAATCGCTATCAAAAAAAAAAAGAACGTGGAAAGAAAATACTTTGTTTATTAAATATGTCTATTTAATAAACAAAACAATATATATATACATATATATATATATATATATATATATATATATATATATATATATATATATATATATATATATATATATATATATATATATATATATATATATATATATATATATATACATATATTTATATATATTTATATATATATATATATATATATATATATATACATATATTTATATATATTTATATATATATATATATATATATATATATATATATATATATAAATATATATATATATATATATATATATATATATATATATATATATATATATATATATATATATATTATATATATATATAAATATATATATATATATATATATATACATATATATATATATATATATATATATATATATATATATATATATATATATATATATATATATATAATATTTTTGCATAAAATGTCCTCGTAAGTGTTACTGTAGTTATATATATATATATATATATATATATATATATATATATATATATATATATATATATATATATATATATATATATACATATATTTATATATATTTATATATATATATATATATATATATATATACATATATTTATATATATTTATATATATATATATATATATATATATATATATATATATATAAATATATATATATATATATATATATATATATATATATATATATATATATATATATATATATATATATATATATATAAATAAATATATATATATATATATATACACATATATATATATATATATATATATATATATATATATATATATATATATATATATATATATATATATAATATTTTTGCATAAAATGTCCTCGTAAGTGTTACTGTAGTTATATATATATATATATATATATATATATATATATATATATATATATATATATATATATATATATATATATATATATATATATATATATATATATATATATATATATATATATATATATATATATAAATATATATATATATATATATATATATATATATATATATATATATATATATATATATATATATAAATATATATATATATATATATATATATATATATATATATATATATATATATATATATATATATACATATATATATATATATTTATATATATATATATATATATATATATATATATATATATATATATATATATATATATATATTTATATATATATATATATATATATATATATAAATATATATATATATATATATATATATATATATATATATATATATATACATATGTATATGTATATAACGAATAATAGGGGAAAGGCGCCTATGATGACATACTTAATTTTGAAGCTTCATAATTCAGTATCTTAATAACCAAGAACAAAAGATTTGATATTGATACATTGTTTGTTACATGTAGAACAATAATAACCCTAGGAGTTTTCATCAGTTTTATTTTTATTTAAGTTACTTTTATTTTAAAAAAAGCACAAGTATGCCATTATAGGCAGCTACTGCTCCTATGATGGCATAGGGGAAGATGGGACTTGATAGCATCAAATATAACTTGACGATTTTATTTGACCTAAGAGTCTTCCCTCAGAAATGCCAGAAATTACGCGCAACCATCCTAATCAACTCTTGCGTGCTACACAGCAGTAGTAGTCTATAATTTAGCAGTCTATAATTTAGCGCAGTCTATAATTTAGCAGTCTATAATTTAGCGCAGTTTAACACAGCAGCAGTCTATAAATTAGCGCATGTGCATAAGAGATATTGCGTTTTATGTGTTTATTGAAGTATATATTGAAGAAAAAATTACTTTTTACGTTGTTTTTATGAAAAAAAAGTTTTTCTCCACTCGTAAATATTGCAATATACCTAACTCCTTAGTATGCCATCATAGGAAGATGTCATCATTTTCAATTAAACAAGCTATGTTTAAAAGATTTGCCTTGTTTAAAAGATTAAATTAAAATAAGTTTTCCACTTAATGCACAAAACTTGGAAATAAAATGCATGCAAATTTTATTTCTGCACAGTTAATAATAAAACTACTGTATTAAATATATAAAAATACAATAGCATATCCAAAAATTGATTTTTTTGATTATAAAAGCAGTATTTGTGCATAAGGAACGTATTTTTACTAAAACTAATGTAAAGTCAGCAAAGACAAGTTGATCTAATCACTTTTTTGCCATAACCAATATTTATGAAAATGTGAATAATGAAAAACATCAAATAAACAATAGAAAAGAAAATAATGAAATACATAATTGGTAGTTTAGTTAGGTATAATTTTTCTTTTTAGTTATTAAAAAAAGAATTTGCGGTCTTATTACAGAGCACCGCAAAGAGTATAGAATAATCAATCAGTTAGTCATGATGATATTTATTACAATGTTATTATCGACTCGCACGAAGTCATTAAACATATTCACTTCAAGTTTTACAAAGTTCAATAGAACAGGGTATTTTTCCTTACATTCTAAAAATAGCCAGAATTTGACTAACATTTAAAGGAGGTGATTCAACCAATGTTTCGAATTATCGCACAACCTCAATTTGGCCTGTTTTTTTTTTTAAATTTTAGAAATAATTTTATATAATGTACTTTTCAATCATTTATCTTCAAACAATATACTGTATCAAAATAAATACAGATTTAAAAAAAGTCAACCGAACACGGTATACTCCAAATCAACCGCAACATTGCTGAATCTTTTGAAAAATGTCAATATGCGTCAGGTATCTTATAACACTAGAACAACATTATTCCAAAATATAAACGTTGAATTAACAAAATTTTCTGGCTGGTTTAAATTTAATAAACTGTTGAGGAAAATAAATGAATAGTTTTTTATTAAACTTAAAAAAAAAAGCTACTCCTGTCATGCACTTACTTTTTATTGACAAAATTTAAATAAAAAGAGAACTAGCTACTAATTTTTTAGGAATCCTCCTGGCTTTTTACATTACTCTTATATTTATAGGAGTAATGTATAAAAGCTAGGAGTGCAGAGTGGGCCAGGTGGTGGGTATAAGTAAAAAAAAACATACTCAAAAATGACATTCTTATACACAATTTTAAAGTGTAAACGTCCATCTTTTATAAAATATAAATATTTTGATATAATTATCATGCGGTTTGCATTTTAAACTGTTATTACCCAGCAGGCACAATGACGTTGAAATAACGTTGAAACAACGTCGTAAACCGACCATACGCCACGTTAAAACAACGTTGAAATGTGGTGGAATTGGAAACAAAATCCGACGTTGAAAACTACGACATTGAAGCAAATTCGATGATTAAGTTGTTTAAACGTTGTTCTAACGTCTTATCAACTACATATCAACTATATTTCAACTTTGAATAGGTGATATTTGGTTGATACGTAGTTGATACGACGTTAGAACACCGTCGAAACAACGTAAGTTCAACGTTGATTTTTGTTTTTTATTATAGTTAAAATCCAATTAACTAAAAAACTATTTGAACTTTAATTGCAATAAAATAACACAATAAAAAAGCAATAATTTGCGCAGATGATATTATATTTCACGTAAATTAATCAGATACAACTAAATTGCTTCAAGGGACTTTATATAAAATGCAAATAAAATGTTTGAAAAAAAAAAGTTTTATTTAACAATAGTTTCAGAACAATTAGGAAAACGTATGAATGTTGTTTTGTATCGACCATCACCATTCGATCTGTCGAGTGCATATTTTATTAAAGTCCTTATTCCTTTTCTTATTTCGGCAACTGTAGCAGTCACTTTATTTGACATGACGCTCTCTATAAAAAAAGGTATTGCCTAAGTAATTTGAATTAAATACATAAAAAAGTTAAAAATAAAACAGCATCAAAACAATGAACTTTGGTTTTTAAAAATATATAATTTTACACTTGACTTACCAATAACAACCTCACAAATATTTGTTCCTTCAAACTTCTCATTATTCTTACCGTCGGCCATATTAAATTTTGATTATAAAACATAAAAAAAATATAAAAAAAAAAAATTCTAATCAGAAATAAAAAAAAAAGATTTATTTTATGTCTGATTAGAATTCGTCAAACTTTTAGAAATATAGACTAAACATTTTTTTAAAACAAACTATAATAACTAGATTCAAATGGTTCTTTATTTAAAACCACTTTTAACTAACCTATGATTCACATATTTTGTATTTGTTTTACCTCTGATTTTAGAAAGTTTGTTAACCTAAAGGATTAAGAAAATAATTACATCATTCTTTTTATAATACATATATAAAAAGTTACAAGTAGATTAACTTAAGAAAATACATAATCAAAAAAATGTATATATATATATAAAAAGTGCAATAAAGTAATGGTTTAAAAATACAAAAAGTAATGGTTTAAAAAAAAATTACTACTTCAGACATCACTCCTTTAAACTGTTATCATAATCTCTAAAGGGTTAAGAAAATAGTTGCATCACATTATTTTTATAGTACATTTATAAAAAGTTACAAGTAGATTAACTTAAGCAAATTCATATTCCCAAAAAGACAATAAAAAAGCTACAAAAAAAATCATGGTTTGAAATAACCTAACTTCAGATCTCACCTAAAAATCATTTAAACTATTATCATAATCACTAAATGACTGCTGCAAATCCATCAAATTTCAGGACTATTTATCATGATACTATTTTAGTTACTGGAAAGAGCTTTAACAACATCTTTTTCATTTCTACCAATGTATTTAAAACTTTATTCTGAAATTCTATTAATAAAGATATAACAGGAAGACAAAAGAACCAAACATTAATTAATTTCTAAAAGCATTAAAAAACAAGAATAACCTACACTATTTTAAAATATTTGTTTATTAGATAAACAAAATTATTGGGTTTTGACAAAATATATTTCTTCTAATGTCTTAAAAATAATTACTTGCTTTTTTACTAATTAATAAAATCAATGCATACCAAAATATCAAATTTTTCAAATACCTTCCTCAGAATAGGAAACTTTTCATTCGATAAGAAATCTTTTTTAGTAACTTTTCTTTAAAGGGAAACAAATGCAGGTGTCTATGGTAAAACAAACTATTTTATTTTTTGTGGAAAAGCACACATGCCATCTTGGCTTTGCACTATATTAAAATACTCTCATTCCTCAGGAAAATCTTGCCATTGCTGATACTAATAACTTTCAGATTTAAAAATCAACAACGTAAAAAAATAATCAATATAAGAATAGCTTTTACTAAATGCTATAATAAAAATAAATGTCATACCAATGAAATAAAATCTTAGAACAAAGAAATAAAAAACAACAATAAAAAAATAACTTAAAAATTTTCATAAAATAAATAAAACATGTTATATAATTTATTATTATTATTATAGTTGTAGCCGTAAATTTACATAGAATGTACACATACAGCGAGCAGGGAAAACACCCCACTATAAACAACCAGTTTTATAAATATTTGTTCCAAACTTATTCCACAACCAGGAGTCTAGTCTATTTTTGAAGGAAAGTACAGTGGAGTATAAAGTTATTTGCTCTGGTTGTTCGTTCCAGTATTTTGCTGATCTATTATACAAATGATTATATCTTGGAAGACAGTTTGGAACATACTCACGCCTTATTTTAGAAACGTGACCATGAGTTATGGAGTTAATATATTTTGGTAGATATTTATCATTAACTATATCAAAACGATGTATTAATTTAAAAATTTGGATTACATCGCATCGAAGGGGTCAAAACTCAAGTGATGGTAGATTTAATCTTTTCAGCCTTTCGCAGTATTGAAGATGCCTCAAGCTGTAAGCCCATTTTGTAGCTTTGCGTTGAACAGATTCAACCAAAGCCATATATAACAACCAATTGTAACCAACTGTAACAACCAATGTGTAAACTACTGAAGCATAGAAAAAAAACATTCAAAATCTTTTCTTTCTAAAACAACTTGCAGACAGACAATCAATAACTTGAACTATAGTCTGTGGAGTATGCATAAAAGTTGTTTTCTTTTTTTTTTGCGTTATAGGAGAAGGTACTTGCTTATTATTCTGTTGGTTATTTTTGGTTGGATTATATTTTCCTTTGCATAAAAATGGTAGTGGTTTCTATA
The DNA here is from genome assembly GCF_022113875.1 of Hydra vulgaris. Lineage (NCBI taxonomy): Eukaryota > Metazoa > Cnidaria > Hydrozoa > Anthoathecata > Hydridae > Hydra > Hydra vulgaris. The sequence continues at coordinate 12,348,176 of NC_061163.1, read as the reverse complement.
ATAAATAATAACAATATAAATTTAATAATACTTGAATTAAGTTTTTAACTTAAGGTTAAATCTTTTAAAATAGTTATTACTTTCTGATTCTGATTCTATCTGAGTATCACTAGTACTGGCAAATTCAAAATTATTACATAACTCATGATCTAAAAATAATAATTCAATTTAAAAATATGTTTTAAATATATTATATAATAAAGAATATATTTTAAACACTAAAAACAACAAATACAGTAATAGAGCATTTTAAAGAAACAAGGAAAAAAAGTAATGACTTAAGGTTTATAAAAAAAATTACATTGTTTCCACAACATTTAATATTGAGCAGCTTAATATGTATTAGTTAGACTGCGGTTCATGCATTTCATTGAAACAATGAAATGCATGAACCATTGAAACAATACTCATACATAAAATATTTGGTAGTGTAAAATAACTTTCAGAAAAATACAACTTTAACTTATACATTATATAACTGCCATAGTGAAAATTATGTTGAAATTAAAGTGTTAAAATGTTTTAACTAGAGGTCTACGAAGCTTCTAAATTTCAAATTGAATCAAATTAAAAATATGATTCGAGTTACAATTCGAAAGTTTTCAAAAATCAAATCCTTACTTATTTTGTTTTTGTTATGGGTATTTTAGATATTCTGCGCTTTGGCGCTATCAAAATAATGTTACTTATCCTTGAATACCTTTTTAATCAGCCTTTAAAAAGCCTTTAAAAGTATAAGTTCCTTTATAATAACAAAGTTAAAAATGTTTATTTTTAAAAATTATTTGAAATAAAATTAAGTTAATTTTTTGGCAACTTTTTTTTCAGAAATCATAAAAAGCTTTATATATGAATTAAATTTAAGAATTAAACCATGTATGCATTATATATATATATATATATATATATATATATATATATATATATATATATATATATATATATATATATATATATATATATATATATATATATATATATATATATATATATATATATATATATGGATCAATCTCTATATAAATGTATATATGGAGATTGATCCCCACTAATTAATCCCCACTAATTTTTTTTTTTAACTTAATACTATTTATACTTTAAACCAGTGCAAATAACAAATATACAGCTAATACAATGTTAAACTGATGAAAACCAATCCAAAATAGCATTTTCAGTGAATAAATAATGTTCCACAGACTGTGACAAGTCACGGCTGTGGAATGTCACCACCCAGACTTTTTGCTAATCACAAGAAGTTTAAACCTTGTTGCTAGTACTTTATTTTTATTTTAATATATAATAAATAATCAAGAATATATTAAAATTGACATAATATTTTCCTCAAAATATTTTTTTAAAGTAACTTTTATGTAATTTAAGCAGTTGTCCCCACCTTAAATGTCACGTCTGTGGATTGGGTAATTAATTCCTAAAAAAGCTGTAGGAGGCAGCAGTAGTTCTCTATTTTGCTGTTCTAGCAAAACTACCAAACATTTTTATTAATGAGTAATAGTGGGGGAATTTTTCGTGTAGCACTAAACAGTGCTGATAAGTGTTAAAGTTTTAAAAGTTGAATTTGTTAGTCTTAGTGTGTCACATCTGTGGCAAACATACCCAGGGTAAATAATTTTACTTTTTTATAAGCAATACTTTTGTTTAATAGCAATTACCTAGGCATATTTACTTCATAGGGAACATAGTCCTAGCCTCAAAACGTAGCACTCCTTTTAGGGTTTTTCCTTCAATTTGTCACGTCTGTAAAGTACAGAAAGTTACAGACGTGACAAACGGATGTGAGAACAAATGATAGTTTTACCTGTACCTAAATTTTTTAATGCCTATTTTAAGAACTTTTAACATTTAAAAACTTTGCTCATATAGCTAACTAATTATTATTGAAAAGATAAATGTTTCTATCCAGATAGTTATAATTTTTTTTTACTTACAGTTAACAAAAATGGGAAAGATAGAAAAAACTAGAGAATTGAAAAAACTAAGTATGCGGGAAGCGAAGGAGAAAATAAAAGCTAAAAACCCGGACAAATATGAAGAACAAAAACGGAAAGATCGAGAAAGAAAAAAAGCATGAACTTTCAGAAAGGAATAAAAGATCAGTAAGAAAAGGTTGGAAAGAAAGTACCAAGAGAAGTCAGGAAATGAAAAAGAAGAGACAGCAACTTGAGACAGCAACGCCACCTGAAAGCCAAATTGTAAATATTCCTATCAAAAATGAAACATCGTTATATATATTTATTATGGCACGTTTCGTAAGTTTATTTCCGTTAAGAATTCTTTCGTATGTTGTGATCCGAAATACTTTCGTTTCGAAAGAAATTTTATTTTTTATCAATATTTCTAAAAATAAAACCATAAAAATTTAATATGTTATTATACTGAAAATAAAAATTCATTATAAACATTTTGGGATTTAAAGATGTTAATTTTTACAATTAAAATCAGTCTGGCAAACAAATTTTCTTTATAGACTTCAAAACGTTGTTTGGCGAAAATGTTTATTTTGCAAGTGCGACTTCCGAAACCGCTACTTTCATATGTTGCAAAATAGTTTTGTTTCGTATGTCAACTTTCGAAATGCTAAATTTCGGAAGTGGCTTTTGCGAAATGAACATCGGCGCTTTTAAATGTTTTGTAACATTCGGTACGAAAAAATGTAATTCCTAGTTCTCAATCTCCTTACGAAAGAATGTTGTTTTTCCGGAATTGCACGAAATCCTCCGGTTAACAACCCTAGTTTATAACCATTTTTAACAAATTGGAACAGTATTTCGGAATAAAATAATTCATCAAAAGAACATTCTTTTTAAAAATTAATAGTCTGATGGTATTTAATATTATTATTGGAGTAAATTGTATATGATATTATAAAAAAACATCTATATTTTGTATAAAAATTTTTATACAAAATATAAATTTTTATAAATTTTTATACATCTTTGTTTCCAACAAGGCTGCAAGCAACCATTATAAGAGTTAGAAGTTACTGGAAGAAAAAAGATGAATATTGTAGAGCAAGATAACGATTGACAGATGACTTAAAAAAATGCAAATTATATGAGTATGGAAAGCAAGATGAAAGAAGCGAATTCCAAAGAACTGATGTTCAAGAAAAAAAACTAGAGGATTAGAGTTTAGGAACAGTCACAGAAAAAGGATGAGACTTATTTGAATGACAAGTAACACGAGAGTGAATTTTAGTAGATGGCACAAAAGACGCTGGATCTTTAGAGCAGTGTCCATCATAATGTTTTTAAAAAAGAAAAAGAAAAGCGCCATAACGACGATTTGATAATGATTGGAGTTTGACTGGAGTTTGAGGGTAGATGACTCTCGAGTACATTATCGTTGATAAACATATGAAGATCTAAATTATTGCAATAACAATTAGCTAAAAAAATTGGGTTTTGTCTATATTAAAGTACACTAGCAGAAGTGAGATCCTTTTCTAGCTCAAACGCCCCCTCCAAGCAATCAGAGAGTGTTGGATTTATATAAAGACAGATATAAACTGTTGTATGAACAGCTAACACTACCACCTTAGATGTGACACTATCTGGAAGATCGTTAATGTAAATTGAAAAGAGCAAGGCTGAGAAAAAACCTTGAGGAACCCCTGATGTTACAGAATATGAAGAACAGTGCTGTCCAGGAATCAATAATCTTATAAAAATCAAAAAAATCAAAATCCATATTGATGATCAGAAAGTAAGTTATTTGATTTAAGGTTCAAGGTTAAATGTTTGGTAATTAAAGATTTAAAAACCTTGCTTATGATAAAAAAAAAGACTAATGGAACGATAGTTAGACGAGTCAGATCGCTCTCCAGAACTTTTGAAAATTGAAATAATAAATGGCGCTTTTCCTCAGGCTGAAAAGCAATACTCTGATAAGCATTTGTTTTATAGCTTTGAAAGTATAGAAAACAGCTCCGGAGAACACTTCTGCAAGACTATAACAGGTATACTGTCCGAATCCGGACTATAATAGGACTATAACAGGTATGTTATATATGTGTACTGTAACAGTACTATAAAAGAACTATAACAGGTATGTCTGGACTATAACAAATATGTTGTCCGGAGAAGAGTCTAAGCAGGAAATCACTTTAAATACAGAAGCTTGAATGATACGAATGTCAAGCAATGAATCAACTTGTTTGTTGGCTAAAACAGATAGAACGCAATTTGTGGAATCAAGAGATTATATTGATGAAAATTTTTTAGCAATCAATTCAGCTTTGTCTTTACGTAAGGCTAGAAAATCTGAACCATTCAAGAGAGGTTGATGGTATACCAAAATGATATAACTGTATTAGTTATACTAAAAGCGAAATTTTACTCAATATATATTTTAGTTTATTAGTAGGTACGTGGAAATATCCGTTTTAGGGAACCGAATATTGTGCTAAAAAACTGTGCCACGCTTTTTAGATTTTTTTTTAGCAAGGGTAGGGAAGACGTATTTAGATGAAAAACTTTTTAGAATTTGATATCAATATAGATTATTTTTAGAAACTAGAATAGTTAAACTTTATTACTGTGAGGTTTATTATTTTACTAGAAGGATTTTTTGTTGAGTTTTTTTATGTCTAAAACTTAGTTGTACTTTGGGCATGAAATTAATGTCAAAGATATGCTCATTTTTTTTTTCTATACTATTCTTTTTTTTAAGTTTTTCATTTATCTATGCACCTGGAAAATTTCATTGAAAAAAAACTGTAGCAGGGTGTCTATTTTTTGTCGCACTTTTGGTACCTAATTTTCATTTTGCTGAAATGGTCGCGGGAGACAGAGGGGTTGAATAAACATTGTTTATATTTGATTTTGATTAAATAAAATTTTCAGTTTTTTTTTTAGATTAAATAAAATGGAAAGTAAAGATATTGATAAAAGTTTTTAATATTGTTTCCTATTTATTAAAATTTTAAAAAAATTATTTGCCTTCAATGTAAAGTTATTAAATGAATTTTAATGTTTCCTTACTTTAAAGTTGAATTTTTTTTAAAATGTAACTGACATATTAGTAATATTATAACATATTTTATCTTATATTGTAAGTCTCTCCAATAACAATTGCAATATGCTACTACTTGTTGTATAATGCATCTTTTTATAAAAAAGTCTAGGTAAAAACTAGACTTTTTTTTTTTAATGATTAACTGTTAATCTTTCAACTGTAATAAATAATATAAATAAAATATTGTCATATATAACTAATATATGTTAGCAACCTTATTCAACTTTTATATATATATATATATATATATATATATATATATATATATATATATATATATATATATATATCTACATATATATATATATATATATATATATATATATATATATATATATATATATATATATATATATATATATATATATATATATATATATATATATATATATATATATATATATATTTACTGATATATATCAGTTAGTTATTTTATTCATTCAATATTCATTAGTTTCTTTTAACTTAAGATCAATAGATTTCGTCTAGACAAATGTTTTTATTATTTTATTAAAAAAAGTTTTTCATTTGTTTTTTAGATGATACTTTTGAGAGGTTAAGTCAGTTTTTTTTTTTGCGATTTTTTATTTTAGTATTTAGTCTTTTACTCTCAATATTCAATTATATATCTATATTATGCTATGTTTTTTGTGCAGGTTTTTGTGCATTCCCAAAGTTTTTTTACAGTTGTTTATTTATATATTCCTGATTGTTTCATGCTTTTTATTGAATCATTGTTATTTTTTTTCTATAGACAATTTAGAACAAACTATTAGTAAGTAAAGTTTGAAGTATTTTAGTTATTTAGTCATTTAATTTTTTTTTTTTTTTTTTGTGTAATGTTAGTGTTATAATTTAATCTTATAATAAGGTAAGTAATTTAAAGTTGGCTGAATTTAGACAGCAGATTTGTAGTTTTAGTAAATTTTAATAATTTCAATGGTGTACTTTAATGAAACATGCTAACTAAAGATTATTACTACATTGATACACAAGCTCAAGGTGGTTAATTTATTGATACACGCTAGCTAAAGATGCTGTAACAAAAATTGTAACTTGAAATTAAGTTTATTTTAGTAAACATTATATTACTATTGTTATTATTTATTTCTTTTTAGTTCTTTAGCAACACTTCATTATTTGGTAAGAGATTAATGTGTATTTTTATGTGTATGCATTAAGAAGTATAGTCTAATTTTGTGTATTATGCAGTATTGTACTATTTAATATGTACTATGTTATTGTATATTTACTATATATGTATATTTAATATGTAATATTTACATGTACCATTTAATCTTTTGTGTCATTGTATTATTTAATCTTAAATATCCTTGTCATCTGTTGCAGCTGGTAAGGCTTCTATATTATTAATTTGAGAAATAAAGTTGTTAAATGCTCAGTTCATGTAGCACGTATAAATAGAGTTAGCAATCGATTGCATCAGGCTAAAATTAGAGCCAATATTTCCCAAAGACAGGCATCCAAGTGCCAAAAAATCAATGAAAAAGAAAAAAGTTAGAGCAAAAAAACTTAGAGCGTTAGCTATTCAAACTGAGTTATGATGAAATTATAGATTCATACAAAAATTTGTCTAATGACCAACTTTATTATTTAGAAGATGTCATGTATAGAAGAATTGTAGGCAAAAAACTATATCATGAATGATATGATCCTAAACATCCAAGCCTGTTTTGTATAATGGCAGAGTAGAAAAAGTATTTAGTTGAAAAAATGACTTAGTTTGCACTATTTCTTACTGTTGTTTCAGAAGAGTTACAATTTTATTAATTTTATATTACATTAATAAAACACTATGAAAGTACAAGTTTGAAATTTAAGCTAAAAAAGTACTACAAATGAATTGCTGAAAAATACTACCAGTGTTGTGACTAGCTAAAAAAAATTTATTATTGTAATTATTCACTAAAAGCCAAGACAAAACTATATAAGATAAAAAATAAACAAACCATTATTATTTCTTTTTAATAACATTTTATTTGTTTTTCAGTTTGAAACACCCAAAGCACTATTTGAAAGATTTTAAAATTATTAAAGGTTGGTTAATAAAATGGATATCAAAGCTGTAGAACATTGCATGAAAAAGTTTCAGCTTGTTGCAGATATTGTTTCCAGAGTGTTGACTAGATATTATTTTGTTAAAACACTGCAAATATATAAATTTGAAATTTATAGAATAAAAAACTGCAAGTGCTGTGACTTGTTGAAAAAAAAAGTACTGCTAGTGTTGTGACTTGCTAAAAAAAATTACTGCTAGTGTTGTGACTTGCTAAGAAAAAATTCTGCAAGTGTTGTGACTTGCTATGCATTTTTGATAGACGGCTCTGGCTTACCTTCATGTGGTGTCTATTGTCTATTGTGTCTATAATTATAAAATAATTTCATTAGTGGAATTTGAAATTGTAATCATTCACTAAAAGCCAAGAAAAAACTTTATCAAATAAAGCATCATTAAAATAATCAAACATTATTTAGCGTTAATAACATTTTTTTGTTTTTTAGTTTGAAACAGCCTAACTTTTCGTTAACCAAACTAGTATCAAGCACTATATGAAAGATTTGAAGATTTATAATGGTTGGTAAATACCTTGTTTTGATTACCTTTTTACCACTATTGACTGATAATAGAACTCTGTATTAGAATATTTTAACCAAAAATTCTCCAATTAATCAAAAATGCTTTTTTTTAAAAAAAAATGATTAGTTGGGGGAAAGGGGGAGATAGCCCCTCTCTTTTAATAGCCCCTCTTTTTTGTCCAGTATTAATTTATAGAACCTTTTTTATACAGAAAAAACTTTGTTGTGTCATTTTAATTTTTTTTATTTTTTTTTTTAGGTTGGGGGGGGGGGGTTATTCGCCCCTCCCATACATCGATGTAAACACGACTTAAATTCGTAATAGTAACACCACGTAAATTCTTGTAGAACATAATTTTATATTATATACTAATTAAATTCATTTTAGTAAAGATAAAAATATTTATGAAAACAAGTCTTATTTGATACTAGGGTGTATCAAACCATCACCACCACACCCACCTCCAACGTTAACATATGCCTCTCATATGCTCTTAAATATAATTTTATAACAATGTTTTTGTATATTTAAAATACTTATGTCTTGAAAAAAGACTTTTTTTGTGAAAGAAATGTTTAGTTTCATACGGGTAAGGTGGTGGTTTGGTGCCCCCTCTGTCTATCCGATATACCCGGTGGTTAAAGTTTAACAAAAATTTGTAGCTCACTCTTACACCTATCTTTTTACACCAAGATATTTGTATTTCGATAAGAATTAATAAAGTTATGACAATTTAAGTGAAGAAAAACATAATTTTGACCACAGTTTCTTCAACAATTCCATATATCGAAAAATCGGTACTTAAACTGTCATAACTTTTAAACCAATTGTTCGTTTTTGATAATTTTTTCACCTTTAAAATACTGTATTGTTCCTCTTTCTAATAATATATAACAGTAGAATATTTAACTATTTGAAATTTTTACTCACATACCTATTATTAGCTTAACTATTAGAACAGAATGGAAATATGCTGTACACTCAATTTCTTGAGTGTTGAATCCAAACTACGCAAAGTTCGAGACTGTAACAGCTGTAACAAAACAAAATAGCTAAAAAAAACAATCGCTAATATTTAAAATGTTTGTCTATTCTGTTTTTAAATTGATGGATGGTACTTGCATCTTTTGCATTTTGATCAAGATTGTTCCAATCATTCACCACTCTATTTGTAAAGAAGTTAAATCTTTTCATGTTGCTTGTTAATTGCCTTCTTAATTTCAAATTGTAACCCCTTGTTTTTTTGTTTCATTATCAATGATTTTTGGTGGACGGTGAAAATTAATTATGTCATATTCTTTAAAATATTTAAACATTTGAATTAAATCCCCTCTTCTTCTTCTATTTTCGAGCGATAATAGATTTAGTTTTTTAAGTCTCTTTTCATAGCTATACCCTCATAAATTTTCGATTCTAGTTGCTCTTTATTGGACTTTCTTTAATTTATCCTTATCATACTCCCAGTACGGGTTTCGAATTGTGGATGCATATTGTAAGTGAGGTCTAACTAAATGATTAACTATTTTAAAACTAATTTCCTACTTGATTAGTTTAAAAATAAAAATAAAAATTTATTATTTGTCAAGAGCTGAACAAGTTATTGCCACATTTTTTTAGCTTAACAAAAAAAAATTGGAACTCTTAGTTCTTATCAACTTGGGCCTGATTTGATGGAGTCAAAAAGATTAAAAAAGGTAAAAAATTGCCAAAAAAAATAGAGTATAAGAAATGTTAATAAGAGAAAAAAACACATGACTCACTTAAAACTAAAGCTCAAGATGAACAAAATAGCGAGCATGAAACTTTTGAGTAGTTCTGATAGAAACGGTTTTGATGAAAGTGAGACTTTTATTCAAAACCCAGGTAGAGAATGTTTAGAACATCTAAAATCTATGAATATCTCTAATACTGCACTATTAGAAATGGTATTAGTTTAAAAGGGTGACCACTCTTTTTTTGAGTAAATATAAGAAGAATTTAGGAGAATTTAGGAGATTTTGAAACTTTGTTAAACAAAAAAAAAACTTGGATTATTTAGTGGATTTTTAAATTTTTTTAAGCGAAGTTTTATTCAAAATATTATGCAAAAGCAAAATATTATTCAAGAATTTTAATAAAAAAATTGAAAGTTCAAGTTGAATCTTCAAAAAAAACTTAAAGTTCGAAAAAAAGTCTAAATTTGGATTTTTTAGGAGTATTTTTGAAACTCAAGTATATTTTAGGAGAACTTAGGTCTTTTTAGGAGATTTCTTAAACATTAGTAAATTTAAAAATTCTTCCAAAAAGACTACCCTGTTTAAGAGCAACTGCAGCAATAACTACTGCAACATGGCTAGATGAAAGATTTGTATTCAAAAATAACAATAGTATAATAATTGAACACAATACTTAAAAGAGCTAGGTATAAAAATATTAATGAAGTTGTAATCTGTTTAATAATTACTGCAATAAATTGATTATAAACTGTATAATTTTTGATGGACAAAAAAAAAAATGGATCAGACAGACAATACTATGCTAAAGATTAAGAAGAACATTACATTGTTTATTTTGGTTATGGGAAGTATTTCTTTCACTTTACGCCAACTAAAAAGGAGAAAAGAAACACGCTGAAAATAAAGCAGATAAAATCTTTGAGTATACTAAAATGAGAAAAATTAGTACACACTTAACATAGTGGAGACTTTACTAATCTAAGCACTGGTGGGAAAGGAGGAGTAATGCACTTAATTGAGCTAAAGTTAGAGCAAAGTTAAATTGGATTGTCTGTGCTCTACACATTAATGATGCACCGTTAAAATATCTGATTAAGTTGTAAGATGGAGAATATAAAATATGGAAAGGACATATTGCTAGCTTACTTAACAAAATTAATCTTAAAATTAAGCATTTTTTTACTAAGATTGAAATTGGTAAGTCTCTTGTTAACTTGAGTAATGGTTTAGTGAAGGACCTTCCTATTGATCAGTGTTATGGCTATCAAATAATTAAAGCTTAAATGTTCCTCGGCAACAAGAACTGCTTAAAATTGCCCCTGTTAACATGGCTAGATGGCTAACAACAGCTAATAGCATCTGTAGAATTTAGGTCTCTCATTATGGTCTTCAAGGTAATACAGCCCAATATCTATTGAAACTTTTAAAGTATATTGTAGGAGTGTATTTTCCTGTCTGGTTTAACACCAAAGTTAAGCAGAGTTGGATAGAAGGACTAAAATATTACCAGCTTAAGTTGCTTCAACACCAGTCATTAAATATTCAGAATAAAGTCGTTCCGACTATTAAGCGATCTGCCTGGTATGCCTTTTCCGAGGCTGTTCAATGCTTTGTTCTGAGAAAAAAGACGAGAGAAGTTTTAGAGTAAACAAAATTCTTAAAATAAGTGGAGAAGATAATAAAAATATACGACCAGGAGATCTATCTGTTAAAATAAGAAGGACACCAGATATAAAAACTAAAGCAATTTTTTATAACGATCTTATTAATTGAAATGAAGCTTTTGAACCACCATTAACTTGTTGCATGACAAAGAGAGATAACAAAGAGTACTTTGTTAAACCAATGATTGTACTAAACTGGTGTTGCCACACTTAAGCTTCAAAAGATGTGTAAAAAACTCACCTAGGCATGTGAAAATGTCTTCAAAGAAGATAGGAGAGATAGTTAGATTAAAGGACAACAGCTATCACAGAAATTAAATCGCATAATCTATCTAAACAAAACCTTATTGGCTTGACAATATTTAAGAAATAATATTTATTATAATATTGCACTGTATTTTATTGTGCCAGTAAATATGTAGCATTTTATGTTTAGGTAAAACACATTTTAGCTTCTATACCTTGTTTTACTCATTCAGCGGTGAGCTGGGGGACGTGGGCATAACTTATTTTGCAGTTTTTTATTAAAAAAAGTTATTGTTTTAGAAATAGAGAAGGCTATTAACAATTTTTAAAATAAAAAATATAAAAGTAACACACTTTTCAGTATTACATACTTAGTTTTGAAACTGACAACTATTTGTATCACCTGGTTAAGCATGTTATGTCATTTAAATCTGTAAATGAGCTGTCAAACTGATTTAAATCTATGCAAATTTATTACCAAAAATAAAATGCAGAAAAGATTCAATTTATGTGCTAAAGAATGCCACCAAAAAGTTCTTTCACGAATAAGTAAAAAAGCAATTAAAAAGTCAATTTTAGAAAAATCAAGAAATGTTTTTTTTTATTATTATATTATTTTTTGTAAAATAAGACTCTAATTTTGAATTTTTTAGAATTTAGTCCCAGCCTAGTCCCAGTTAAAATTAATATTTTCAATTTATACTCATCATTTTTATAAAAAATATTGTGGAAATTTTTATTATGATTGGGGTCGTTAGATTTTAAAAATAAAAGCACTGGCTCTAAAAGTAATAAGATAAAATTAGAATAAAAAAGGACTGTCTTTTGTTATTAATACTTTAAAAATAATATCTTATTAATACTTTAAAAAATAGTACATAGTTTATGTCCCAGATTACATAAAAGCGTGCATAGATACTGTAATTGTTAGATTTCAAAAAAAAAACTCTCAAAAACAATTTTTCAATTTACTGTAATTTGGCGTTTTACGGCAGTTTTACGGCAGTTTTACAGCAGTTATCATTTTATATTATCTAAACTAAGATTACATTTCAAATATTTTAAATAAAAAACAAATTGCTTGATTTTTATTGGGTTTTTTAGGCAAGGTTTAATTAAGCAAGCATTTTTAAAGCCAAATCTGTTTGTTGGCAAGTTATTATAATATTTTATATTATCTAAAATAGGATTTAATAAGCATTCGCAAAACTAGTAAGTTTATGTTTATAAAGATAAAAATTTATAAAAGAAACAGTTGAAAAAAAAAAAATTCATTAAAAAAGAAACAAAAACTTACCATCATTTCCATTAATGATAAGAAGGTTAGATATAAAACCATCTTGGGCAGCATACCATGGGTCAGAGGCGTACACTTTCATATTTTTATAGTCACGAGCATCAGAGTTTTTCACTCTATGAATGTTTACTCCATTAACATCAACACAGAACCAATAAGCACTATCATATTTATTTTGATATATTTTTATACTTGACCATTTGCCTAAATCTATTGGAGTAGAAGTGTCAAAATGATAATGAATATCATCATTTATAGCAGCATGAATACGTAGCCTTCCAGAGCCATCTTCATGAAACCAAACACCTGGGTTTGTATCACCATAAAATAAAAATTTATTTCCCAACGTTAAATGAAGGACATTTTTCCAAACCTTTGTAAATTTTATTGGTTTTACAGTAAATGAAACACTAATCTCCTTACGTAAAACATTCATTGTTTCCAGTAATGATCCTTGAATCAGATTAAAATCTTTTTTGTGGAAAAAGTAATCTTAAAAATAAGAAAAAACATGAAATATATTTCTACCACATATGCCATATACCAATGTTATTATTTTTTTGAACGTGACTAGTTGAAAATTAGGAGCGCTACAAATTGTAATTTTTGTTTTATTTTTTAATTTGACAATGCCCAAACCCAAAGTTATTAAAATCATGAGTTCATCAAACTTAGATTTTAATAACTTTGGGTACAAAAGCTTAAATTAGTGAAGATTATCCAATACCCCATACAAGAAGAAGTATAATTTGAGATCCCTAAAAGATATCGTTCTGAAATTTTTTCTATGGTTTTATATTTTGCTCCAAAATACAAAAAAAGTGAAGGAATTTCATTGTAAATTTGATTTATTTAAATTTAAAGTTTTATAAAAATAACGCAAATAAAACACAAAAATTATGAAAAAAAAATTTAAATTATATATTATTAATAACTAGTGTTTGAGTTGTTTAATGAATAAAGAACTTGGTCACAAACAGCCAGAGGCAATTCTTCAAACAAAATTAAAAGGAGGGAGAGAGGGTAAATCTTTAATTACTGGTTCCATTAAAAAATATATATATATTCACTCAACTGAATTGTGTCAAATACCCTACTATATTTGGCAAAAAAACCAACTATAACTTGAAAATACCTTTCATTGGTGGTGATTTTTAAGTTATAGTTGTATAATAGAGTATAAATATATAACCTCTTTCCCCCGTAAAATCGACTCTGCAAACAGCATATGTGAAATCCAAAGATATCAAGAAAGTTTAAAGTCTCAATGATGTAGAATCGCCTACACTATTTGTTTACTGGATGTTTAAAATTATAAATTGAATAAAAAAAGGTGAAAACATTAAGTCAGGAAGAAATCTAAAGCATTGGGGATGGAAACTTTTGTCAAGTTAAGACTGGGAAGAAAGCAAAACGAAAATAAAATTATTTATTTAAGAAAACTAACTTGGCATAATAAACAAATTTTGCATTGTAAGGGCCCATAGAACAGGAAAAAAAAAATGGAATAAATAAGAGAAAAATTGTTGCAAAGTTCTTAAATAATAGAGAAAAAATGTAATGGAAAAACTATGGGAAAAAAAAGTATATATAAACAAAGACTTGAGTGTAAGAACCATCAAAAAAAAAATGGCTTCTGTTTGCAAAAGCCATAAAACTACGAGTAGGAGGTAGGTATGCTCGAGTTGTTTATAATATCACACAATCTTTATAGGAAGAAAAAAAGAAAACCATTTAGAAAGTGTTGCTCAAAAAATTGACGAAATAATGAATGAGTTTGAATTACTTTCTTTTAATTTTTATAATAAATACATTATATCTAATGAAAACACCGATCTGTATATATAAATTTTTATGTATTATCCGAGCAAAATTGAAGAATTTCTTTTTACAAAAAAAAATAAACATGATTGTAAAAAAATCAAACTTCTTCACATTGTTATTAGAAGTTAAAATTTTTGTTTTAAAAAACTTTGACTTTTTTTGAAGGAAACTAAAAACATTTTTAATACTATTTGCTAAAGAGAAACTAAGTGTTCTTCAAATAACTCTAGCTTTTAAATAACTCTTATTTCCGTATCCCTGGTTTTAAAATCATTTCATTAGAAAGACGTAATAAAAAACGTGGTCGAGGAGTTGTGATTACGCAAAAAATAGAGCTGTTTAATAGCTACTCTCTTTTTTTTTCCGACAACCAATCTTTATGCGGAGTGGCTAATGAGTGGCGTAGAGGTCATATTTATATTAAAAAAAAATTATTTTTAATTTTTTTTTGATAGAAGTATTTGCGCCAATAGTTTGAAGTTATACTTTTAATGATTTTTGACTAAATTTAGGGCAATTTCCAAGCGTTGGCGCGAATAGACTCTGATGTCAAAACCAGTTAATTTGTTAAAAGATGATTTCTTTATATATTCCTGTACTAAAATAGAACACTGTGTTATTAATTTAAGAAATATGTTGTGCCTATCTTACACTGTTTACGGTAGATAAATTAGCACTTTGGCCTCTGTAAAGTGATTTTTTGTTGATCTTTTGGCTTTTTTATAGTCATACAACAAACTTTATAATTTTTGCCTCATTTTCTTATCAAATGATATTTTTTTTTTCAAAATACTGTTACTGGAGCCTTAGATCAAAAAAAATCCAAATCCAAAATGGTTTCTTAGGAAAACTGGGTTAAGGGCTTTCGATCTTTTGTTGTAAACTAAACTAGAACAAAACGTTTCTATGTGAAAAATATATATACACATTTTTTCTTGGTTATTTTAGGTGCTCCAAGAAGACTTAATGGTCGCACAGAGAACCTTAAAAGAGCATTTAACTTGGAAGTTTACGCTTCCTACATTTCTAAAAAAAGCCTAGACCACAGATCAGTGAAAGTTCCAGCATTTTTTGGTGTTTGAGATAACTAACAGACATGGCGCAAACTCGAAACATTTGTATGTTTATACTTACGTCAATTTTTTTTTTTTTTTTTTTATATATCTTATACAATTATATAAATAACTTTCTAAATAAAAGCTTTACAAAGATAAACAATGTTTCTGATAAAAGATCTCATTGATCTTGTCGTCAGAACCTTTTAAAAGCGTAAAAGCAACAACAGCAAAAATTAATAAAAAATTAAATATTATACAGTGCGTTATTCCATATTAGAAGTAATTCATTATATATCGTTTATAGAAAAACTAAATTTTTTAACTTTATTTTGAAAAAGTTGAAATGAAGTTGATAAATCAAAATTATTCAAAACAGTTTTGCTCCAGAGATAAGGTGCACGATTACGATTTTCAATACGAAACTGATTAAACTTTGTACGACAAAGCGGTTCATTTAAAAAACTATCATTTCGAAAAATATAATTGTTTATTTTTTTGATAAAAAAATTTATAATGACACTTTACATTAAAATAAAAACACAAAATTTTATAAATGTTGAGTTGATTAAGGACATTCGCATCTTTATATAAAAAATTTGAATGCGTTAAACGATTTTTAAAGTATATTAATCGCACAGCGTGTTTCTGACGACGATAAAGTATATTAATCGCATAGCGTGTTTCTGACGACGATAAAGAAGTTGCAACTTACTTTTGCTTGTGCTTCGCCAAGCAATATTGGCATAATTAATATAACTATGTATAAAAGAGTAGGAGAGTTGCATTACACTCTTTTTATCTAAAAAAAATCTGATCTTAAATAGGATGCCAATACTTTTAGCAACTTTATTGCTAATGTAGTCAATATGAGTTTTCCATGTAACATTTTCATCAAGAATTATTCCTAAATACTTTGTGGCGGTTTCTCTTTTTATTTCAATTTTATCAATAAATAGTTTTGGTTTAAGGTTTGGCAAAAAACGTTTTTTCGATAATGGGTGAAACAGAATATACTTTGTTTTCTCTATATTTAAAGTTTACTTATTACATTTAACCCAGTTAGAGATAATTTTAAGTTCTTTATTCATTTTGTAAAACAGTTTCGTAATGCTACGGTTTGATACAAATTAATTTGTATCATCAGCAAACATGATGTTTTTTAAGTTAGATACTTTATTTATATCATTTACATAAATAAAAAAAAGAAGAGGCCCAAGAATCGAGCTTTGAAGAACACCGCAAGTTATTTGAGTCATTTTCTTTTGGCGTCTGTTATTGACATTTGTTATATAACTTTATACCAATATAAAAGATTGTCATTTATTCCATAATATTTGAGCTTTGGCAGTAAAATTTCATGATCGACGATATAAAATGCTTTTGATAGATCAATAAATACAACTAATGTGTATTACTTTTTTATCAAAATCACTTGTTTTAAAAATGCTTTAAAAATTTTGAAAAGTATATCTCTTTGGTTTTCGTAGCAATCTGTAATGATGTTACTACTTATTTCGTGAAAGCCAGTACCTTTATTTCTTTTAAAAGGTTTAAAAGCTATGTTAAACTCCTCGGGAGTTAGTTCAATCAATAATTCATTGTTAATATTTAGATCGTGTCTAGTGGATAAAACGTCTATAAATGAGTTATCAGTAGTTGAAATTCTGTGTGAAAGTTTTTTTCCGATTTCTGTGAAGAATTTATTAAATTTTTTTGCCATTTCACTAGGTTTGGAAATAATTTTGATTTCAAAGTTAGTGTTTGACAGGGAGTTTAAACATTTATTTGATTTTACAGTTAATTCTTATATTATATTCCATGTGCGCTTTGAGTTGTTTTAAACTTTTTTGATAAGATTTGAATAATAGATTTATTTCAAATTTTTTCGAGTCTTCTCAAAACAATTTTTATAATTCTTATATGTTTTTCATCAGCAGGAGATTTTGTTTTTAGATATTTTATAGATAATTTTTGTTTTGTTTTACTATTTATTCTCATTTCAACTAGAAAGTTTGCTTCATACACTGAGTAGAATGTTTCAAAGAATTTATTATAAATGTTGTTTGCGTTATCCTTAAAGTCAATATGCTCCCAATGTAGTAGAGATAATTTAGACTTTTACGATTCGATATTTTTTTGGTAAAATAATGCTTTCTAGTAATTTTATCTGTTGTTAAAGTACGCGTTGTTCCGGCATTAAATGTTAAGAAAATAGCAAAATGGACTGATAAATCAGTTTTTACAATACCTGTTTGAATGCTGTAGGTGAAAATGTCTGTTGTAACAATAGTATCAATAACAGTTGATGAGTTTCGTGTAACCCTAGTTGGACAATTTATCAGCGGAATTGCTTCCATTGTAAATATTTCATCATAAAATTTTTTTACTTTATTGTTATAATTGTATAGTAAACAATTCATATTTAAATCTCTTATTATTCAAAATCAAAAAGATAAAAGTTATAATTATTTTTTATATCATTCGACAAACACCAAGTTTCTGTTAAATAAATAATATCAAAGATAATATCAGTTTCTTCTAAAAAATGTCGAAATTTTTCAAAATTTTTATTTAAACTTCTTATATTAATAAGGAGGAGTCTGATTTGTTTACAGCTTTTATTTTTTTCATTTTTAAAAAGAAATTCTTTTATTTCGTTAGAATAAAGATATGAGCACTCTTAGTGCGTATCATTAAAAAAATTTACCTTCGGGTCAGAGTTTTCTTCTGATTTAATGTATTTGTCATAAAAGTCAAATGCGAGTAGATCGAAATCACTCATCAATTTTATTATATATATATGTATATATATATATATATATATATATATATATATATATATATATATATATATATATATATATATATATATATATATATATATATATATATATATATATATATATATATATATATATATATATATATATATATATATATATATATATATATATATTTAATTCAAAAGAATTTCTTTTTATTTATATTTAAGGACGTGTAACAAGTTTGTTATATACGACTCTAGCAAACTCACCGACGTTTTGTAGTTCTTTGGCTTCCGCGAATAGTATTTTACAATAGATACAATTTTTCATTCCATAGCTTGAGTCTTCTTTACTGATCTAGTTTAAAAAAAAAGGTTTTGCAATTATTGACCATTTTTTTTCTTGCCAGGTTCTTCGTTCTTTTTTCCAGTTCTGTGTGCTCTTCCTATATGTACTTCTTAAGTTTTAATATTAAGTTTTTCCGTTAATATTAAGTTTTTCATTTATAAAACTTTTTTTTTTTATTTCACTTTCCTCCAGATTTCATTATCTTTTTCTTCTAGTCCCTCAAAACGTAGATTATTACGCCTACTCCTGTCCTCCAGTTGAGCTATTTTATTGTTAAATTCTTCAACAAGATTCATTTTTTTGCTGTCTTTAATGTTACTTTTAAGTTTTTCTTTATGTTCACTTGATTCCTTTATTGTTTGTTCATAGCGAGTATTTTGAAAGTTTATTGCATCATTTATAACAACAATATCTTTAAAAAAGCCCTAAAATTCTATCTCCCCTGCCCCAAACATGAGAGCAACAAAGTTGGTAAAATCAATTTTTTTAAATTCCTACCTTTAATTATATTTATTGATAAATTTTAAGTTTCATAGTAATATCTCTCAGAGTTCATAAATTATAACCATATAAAGTTCTAACCCCCTCAATTTGAGGGGGTTACAAATTTTATATAGTCATAGTTTTTGAACGCTTTTATGTAGTCATAATTTTTGAAAGCTTAGAGATTATAAAATAATATTTAAAATTTATTGATGAATATCAATTTAGTTAAGAATAACATAAAAATTATTTCATCAATTTGTTGCTTTCACGTTTGGGCCAGAGGGATAACATTTTAGAGCTTTTATAATTCCCAGTCTCCAATCATGGCAAGGTTTTAAAAAGCATCATTATTTGACATAAGTATAAACATACAAATATTTAATTTTTTTCCATGTTATCTCAAACACCAAAAAATATAAGAGTTAACTGTAAAATCAAATAAATGTTCCTCCCTGCCAAACACTATTAACTTTAAAATCAAAATTATTTCCGCACCTGCTGTTTGCAGCTTTGAAAGATTTTAAAGTTTTGGAATTCATTGTAACCAAAAAGTCTGATGGAGTCTCATTCGTTTGAATTTTTTAAACTATAACTTAGAATATCAAAAATTAACCAGTAGTCTGGTGAAATATACAACTCAAGATCTAGTGGCTGGTCTTTATCAACAAAAACTGCTCTCAGAAGCATTTTAGCCTTGATTCTATCCTTTTTAAAATCTTTTCTGACCTCCCTGTTTTTTTGAATACAGAACTTTTTACCATTTTTATATTGTGATCTCAGTCAAAGATGCTAACGCAAGCACCAAACACCTCTAAGGTTTTACAATGATTTGAATTTCACCTCTGCAGCAGGCTCAATATACATCTGCCAATAGTCTTGTTGCTCTTAAAAGTGTAGGTTAAAAATAATGCAATGCAAATAAAATAAGGTTTAAAATGACATTGCTAAATACTTATTACATTTATTTTTGACAAGATAAAATTAAAGTGCTATTTCTATTGATTTCATTTTTATTAAATTTATATGGGTTTTAAGAAAAGTCTGTCATTAGGAAAAAAAGTTGGTTTAGAGTTATTTTCTTTGTATGAAAACAAAGAAAATAACTCTTTGTTTCTTTGTATTGAAACAGCTCCAAATTTTTCCCCGCAAGTTCACAATAATCTCTGCACTTTTCAAAAATCTATGTGTAAATAATTTTATAATTAGAATCTTATTCATTTTATTTTTGCAAAAAAGATATTTTAATGTGAAACAGTTTTATCTTTGCCTTACTATTTTAACCTTTTATGGTTTTATGATATAAATAGTTGATTCTCCAGCTTAACAGTTTTATTTACGGCTGCGGCTATACGAAGCTCTCTGACATGATGGCAGAAGGTTAACAAGAATAATGGTTGGTCAGGAAACTTAGCTTATCTTGTACAAACCCCTTTTAAATAGCCAGGGCTTGAAGTGGGAGAACAGAATGAGATCAAAAGCATCTAACAAACTTCTTATTCCTGTGTATTGGGCCTCAACGCTATCGTGTTTAAAAAATCAATCACTATAAAATCTAAATATATCAGACCATTTATATATTTTTTTAACCATGAACATATTTACAAACGACTTAAATATATATAAAACATTTAGAAAACGCATTTTTTAACCAAAATAATTTAGAGTCGTTTAAAGAACAACTGTTGGTACCATATTGGAATCGTATAGACTACTGCAATGACGAAAATAAAACCTATAATAAATTCTATTAAGTATTTTTCGCTGTATATGATGCAAACTTTCCAGTTTGTGAAAAAAATAATTGGTCTTAAACCTATAAAAAGTCTTGGATCACTTAAGGTCTCAAAAATTTTCTAAAATAAAGCAGAAGTTGTTTATAAAATTCTTTAAAAAATATATAAAAATTATAAGCATTTATTTGAAAAAATTTGAAAAGTTTTGAAAAAAAATTATTATTCAAAACTTATAACAAAATTTAAAATTAACTCTAATCGTACATGGAAAATTATGAAGAAAAAAAACTAGTAAATATAAGACATTTTCAAACTCTCTACCAAAATTGATTGTAGGCGAAAATGAATAGGCTTAACTTAACCAAACAAAATTGCGAACAAATTTAATAAATTCGGAAATCGGTTCCACTTTTTCTAATAAAATTTCGTTTAGTGAAATTTCATTTAATGACTTTTAAAAGCCCTTAAACAATTTAAATCATAAGGATCATCTGCTTTACCTGATGAGTTTGAAAGAGCATTTAAATTTCTTAAAAAAAATAAATCAACTGAGGCAGATGGAACAAATGGTAATATAATAGTAAATACAAAATCAAAAAATACAAAAACTTAAAACAGATTTTATTCAAAGTTTTCAAAACATTTTTAGATCAAGAAGTTTTTCCAGACCAATTGAAAATTAGTAAAGTTATTCCAATATACAAGAACGGAGACAAAACAAATATTAGTAACTGCCGTCCTATTTCCATCCTTACAATATTCTCAAAAATTTTAGAAAGATCAGTGTATAATAGAACATATATTTATCATGATTACAATAAACTTTAACAGAATAAACAGTTGAGTTTAAAAAAAAAATAGTTTAACGGAGCACGCAGTTATTTAACTAAATAGTATTGTATTTTCTAATTACACAAATTTACTCTTATTAAATGCTAATATTGATGAACTATTTTCCAATGTTCCAAACAAAGAACTTAATTAAGTTCTTTGTGTTCTAATTAAACACATATCAAACTGGTTTAAAAGCAATAAATAAACCATAAACGTTGACAAAACAAAGTAAATTCTGTTTCACTCCTCATCAAAAAATCCCTAATGCTAAAAAATCTTACATAAACTATTTATAGACAAAACTGAAATAATCTAAGAATCGTCCACAAAGTTTTTAGGAGTTTGTTTAAATGAAAATGTTATATGGAAACCTCGTATTAACAATATATATTTATAGTTCTCCTTCATTTTAAGACTGCACTATTTTAGCAGAACTTTTTGATCAATTTGACCTTACCCTCTATTTTTACCCTCAGCCAATATTGTTATTAGTGGTGACTTTAATGCTCATCATGCTAAATGAGTTGGCTCTAACGTCACTGACACTTCAGGCACTAAAATGTATAACTTTTCTTAATTTCTTATTCAGATATTTAATTTTGCATCTTGTTTTGTGACAATTCTAATCATTTACCTTAACTTCTTGATTTGTGACTTGTCTCTGACCCTAGCTTGTGTTCAATTTCTTTCTTTGCTGCCTCAGGTGGTTCTGATAGTGCAGTAATTTAAATTATTTTATTTTATACTTTTTAAATTATTCATCTCGTATTTTTTCTTTTGACTCTACATTCGTATTACTTACTACTACCCTAAAACAGACTGGTATTCTTTTCGTGTTTTTCTTTATTACGCGTCTTGGGCTGATGTCTTTTCTCTCTCATCTAATAAATGCGCCTCCTACGTAACATCCTGGATTCAGGCAGGAGTGGAAACTTTTATTCCTTCTCGTTGATTTCAAGTCATGCGTCATTCTGCTATCGTTTTTACCCTCTTGTGTAGCTGCTACATCTAATCGTAATCATTATTTCATATTTTTCAGAACAACTCTCTTAAGTACAAGCGGCTATTTATTATTTATTTCAAGAAACGGATGTAAAAAGATGCTTTCAGATCTTAAGTTCGATTATTCTCAGTTTACGAAATTTCTCATCTTATCTCAAAAGTTAGACTCTAATAAAAATCTTCAACAGCGTCATTAACAAGGAAAGGTCTAAGATTTCATATCCCATTCATGGGACTGATCTCATTTCCTCTCTTAAAGATAAGGTAGAACTATTATCGAATAACTTTTCTTCTATTTCAACTACTATTACCATTCTTTTCTTTCTATTCCAATTAAACAGGTTACCCTATTGTTAGAGATTCAAACCACTCCAGCTTCTATGCTAAAGTTATACCTCAATAATACTCTTCTACGCCTTTTGGTTCGGAAAACTTTCCTGTCATATCTTACAAATTTGCTCTCCAGAATTCTCTTCAATTCTTTCCAAACAATTTAATGAGTGCTTGACTGAGTTTTGTTTACTTGCCTGCTGGAAAATGACATCTCTTGTTTATCAAAAACTTTGGAGAATATTGTGACCCCTTCAATTTTTGTCTAATCAGTCTTCTTATTGTAATTTGCAAGGTCTTTAAGGTTTTGATCAAAATATTTTTCACATCTTGAGTCAAAAAACTTATCAGACAATCAATGTGGTAATTGGTTCTCTTGCACTTCGGCTTATCAGTTAAGTGCTACGACCAAAACATTTTATCGTGCATTAGATGGAAGCAGTGAAGCAAGGGCTATTGCTCTTAACATGTCTAAAGCTTTCAACAAAGTTTGACATGCTGGTTTTCTCCATAAGCTCAACTTGATTATCCGCGCAGTCGCCTTAATTTTCAAGGTTTATGATTCGGAGTTATAGAATTGAAAGAGGGTTGTAACGACAACTAAAAGTAGCCTCCTCAACTGCAGTGCCCTTCATGGCCTTAGGGAGGTGAATTGAAATAAAATAAAATAAAGCTTGTTTCATATGATGTGTATGGGCAAGTTTTTAAGACATTCAAACTGTTTCTTTCTAACTGCTT
Source organism: Hydra vulgaris (assembly GCF_022113875.1). Classification (NCBI taxonomy): domain Eukaryota; kingdom Metazoa; phylum Cnidaria; class Hydrozoa; order Anthoathecata; family Hydridae; genus Hydra; species Hydra vulgaris. The sequence goes on along the minus strand of NC_061163.1, from coordinate 12,324,503 downwards.
TATTAAAGTAATCCTCAAAGACCAACACTCTTCTTCGTTTCCAGTAACTTCTGGGGTAGCGCAAGGTTCTATCCTAGATCCTGTTTTGTTTTTTTATCTACATTAATGATCTGTTTGCAGATGGCTTAACTTTATACTACTGTCTTGACAAAGTCTTCTCTTTTTAATTGCTGAGAACAGGTAGTTGATCTTGAATATGATCTCACTTCTGTAACAGATTGGGGCTTGCAGAAGCTTGTAAATTTCAACTCTAACAAAACTCAATTATTTACTTCAAACAACTATCGTAATACTGGCTCTTTTATTAAACCAAAACAGTTCCATATAGTTCCATAATCTTGATAATACTTTTATATATAAGCAATACTTTCAAACAATATATTAAGAAATTTAATAAAATATTTGAAATGTAAAAAAACTGAACGTTTTTTTTCATTTCTAAGATTTGCCATTACGAAGTATTTTATATGTGAAATTCGTTTTGTTATTTGATTATATATAATGAAATAAATGTTCTAAATGCTTAATGAAGTTATATTATTACAACTAAAATTTAAAACATTTCCCAATGTTAATAGTTTTACTTCATTTTAGAATTATTTTGTTGCTAAAATCCTAAAAAATAGTTACAATAAAGTCGTCACTTTAGACTTAACTTGAAACGTTAGAAAACGGAACCTTAATAAATTCAACAGATTTGTCTGCGAACTTGGCGTAATGTTCCGTAAAAATAATTTAACGGACTAACTCTGTTATATTTTTACTGCGTAAATTTTACGGGCAACTCACTCAGTTCAAAAACAAGGGACTATTCCGTTCCGAATTCCGTTTGTTTTAACGGACTCATTTTTAGAGTGTGCAAATAAATTTATGTATAATAGTTTTGGAGGTGAACCACACCTCGGCAGTGGATTAGCGTTATTCTTGGAAGATGCATTAACTCACCAACGTTCAATAGTATAGCTTTATATACAGCAACACCATCATATGACTCTTTGTTAGTATTATTTTTTTTAATTCTAAATCATTCTGAACATGGCTTAAAGCAACCACTCTTAAGTTGGGAATTGCTGAAAAAAAGAATAGAGTCAAAGAACAAAAAATGGTTTACAGAAGACTTAAAAAGTTAAAGATTTTATAAATCAGGAAAACATAAAGATGGGAGAGAGTTCTAAATAGTTGAAGTGCGGGCAAAAAAGTTAGACGAACATAAGTTGTTAGAGCATGCAGCGTCAAATACCGTTATAGAATGAGAATTTGCTGAATGACAAGTCTAGCAAGAATGAGTTTTAGCTGATGACATTAAACATGATAGCTCCTTTGAGCAGCGACAATGATTGTATTTGTAGAAAAGAGAAACGCATTAAGCTTAGCAGATAGAGCGGGTCCAACTAGGTCTAAAATGCATATTTTGACCTTGTCAAAAAAAAAAATAGCATTATTAGAAGAACCACCTCGATATGAGACTTGTAGAGGTAGAGAACAAAATCAGGAGAGAGAAAAAATGGCGAGCACAATAAAGAAAAGCAACTTTAGCAAATAATAATTTAGCAATCATTTGTATATATGGTTTCATTGAATGGTCAGTAATATATAATAATCCATAAAAATTTAAAGAAGAGAAGTCAGTGATAGATTTGCCATTTATTAATATAGAAATGTCAACAGTAATGTGGTAGTTGTTTGCAGTATATAACTGAGTTCTGTAGGAGTTAAAATTTACAAGCCAATGTGAGCCCCAATCTGTTTGGAAAGGAAGAAGAAATTTTTTCACGGCAGGAGTACAAAGTTGAGTCATCAGCGAAATGAGGTACTTTAAATGTAAAGTTATCAGGAAGATCATTAATGCAGATAAGAAACAAAACAGGACTAGGGATAGAATATTGAGGTACCCAGAAGTTACTGAAAATAACGAAGAGTGTTGGCCTCTAAGAACGACTTTAATAAAGTGATTAGATAGAAATGAATCAATAATCTCAAAACATTTCCCAGTGATTAAGTGAGTTAAGAGTAATGAAGCTGATTGTATAAAATATCTGATTGTATCTTTTTATATTGCATCAACAAACAAGCGCTTGTACTCAAGAAAGTCATTCTTTTGGAAAAGATAAAAAAATTGATTACGATTAAATGTAGCAGCTGGACAAGAAGGTAAAAAGCATGCAGTAGAATGACGCTTGACTTAAAACCGACCAAAAGAAATAAAAGCTTTAAAAGTCCAAGAACGCCCGCAAGAAAATTACAAAAAAAAATACATATTTTCTTTTGCACAACCATTTGGTATATCTATATGTGTATTTGGAAGTACAGCAGTGCAAAAATATTTTATTATGCACAAAGTAGTGGGTGTGAAACTTCCCCATCAATGAATTTCTTGTTCATTTAGTCGGCAAATTGACTTTTTTAGACAAGTTATTCGGCTAATTTAAACTCTATAGACAAGTCAGTCAGTAAATTTAGACAATCAGTTTGCATATATAATTTAGTTAACATTTTTAAAAAATGAATTTTTTTTTTAAGTAAGCAAAACTTGTAATGGCACCCTCTCGTGCACCTTCTTGCTCCAGCCCTGTTTATAGCTGTTATTGGATTATCGTTCACATATTTCAACGGTTGAAAAAAATTAGGTAGTTTGCTGGATGTCAGCAATACACAACATATCAAAAAATAAATAAATAAACTTAAAAACTTTTATTAAAAAAGTTTTAAATTCATTATTACAGGCTCTCTGTTAGAAGTCCTGATAGTCTTCTTGTTATTAAGTGACCCGGTCTCCGGCCTCAAATCTAGCTAAAAATTAGACTTTTTCAAATCAAAATTTAATAACACCTTAATTTTTATAATTTTAGTTTTGCATTAAGTATTTAATAAATAGTGGCATACATTTATATATTTTTAAACTTTAATTTACTTCTAATAAGAATGCAAGCAACCGCTATTAAGTTATGAGTTACTTTAAAATAGAGAATAAGTAAATAACTAGGAAATGGTAAACTTAACGTTTGACTTAAAAAATTATAGGTTGTATATAAAAGAAAAACATGCAGATGGCTAAGAGTTATAAATTTTTTTGATGTTTATTAAAAAAAGCTGGATTAATGAAAGTTTTATAGCATGAAGGGATAAATACAACTTGTTGAGTATCAATATGAAAAATGCCAACATTATTTCAGTATTTTTTTTGTTGTAAATAAATGAGTTTTATTGTCTAAAAAAAATTGTGAATTTTAAGTCCAGAATTTAAATTCATATGTCTCTGCAAGTTTTAGGGTGTTACGGATGAGAGATCAGATAAAAATCGGCTGCTTGTTCTAAGCAATAAAAAGTGTAGGTTTTTTGCTAAGACAAGAGAATAAAGTTGATTCGTTAGCAAATAGAGCCACTTAAAGTGCAAAATTTTCATAAAGATTGATATTGTTGATTAGAAACTATACAGGAGCAAAGACACATCCTTGTGCTACCCTTAAAGTTACTTAAAAGAAAAAGCTGTATGGACCTTCAATAACAACTTTAATGCTGCTGTTAGAAAAAAATAATTTAATAATCTTAAAATCTTAATGTAAAGAAACTAATAAAAGAGTGAAGAGTAATTGCAAGATAGTTGAAGAGGTCAAAGTATTTTCTAAAGTTTTGAAAAATTGGAACTTATTTAGCCATATTTTAAAGTTTAACAAAAATTTAAGAGAGTTCTGGAAAATACTTTTTTAAGACTATACAGGAAATCTATTTTGGAGCAGTAACTGTAGAAATGTTAACTTGAGAATTAACTTAAGCATTGTAAGCCAACCTTATTATGATGTTTAACAATGGGTTAATCTATTTAACTAATAGGAAGAGTAAGAATATTTGATTCAAGAGTCAAACTAGAGTAAGATTTCTTTGCAATAATTTTGTTTTATTCTGGGGAAAAGTAGAAAAATCAAAACCATGAATTAGAGATTAAATGTTAGATTTGCGTTAGTCACTGTTGCAATCTACCGAAAGTCTCTAAAAATGAGATAAGATACAAGATTTAGTAAATTTAGAATAACGGAGCTTAACATCAGACAAAAGTTTTTTACTTTGCCTTCTTGAAATAATAAAAAGAAAATATGTTCACAAGAGAGGTGCTCTTGGAAAAATGATGAAAAATACAATTAAAGTTTAATGAGGCGACTGCTCAAGATGATGAAATATGTAGAACAGAATGAGGCTTGACTTAAATTGAAGAGTAGAAAGAGTAGAAAAGCTTCCAAACTTTTATTACAGAAAGATTAAAATCTTCCGAAATGCGCTTTATGCATACATAATATTGATATTAACATATATGTTAGCTATTTATTTAGATGCTGACATACAATATTCTTTCATATATATATATATATATATATATATATATATATATATATATATATATATATATATATATATATATATATATATATATATATATAAACTTTAAAATTTATTGGTGTAGTATTTGCTGAAAGAAAAGATGATCAAATGATGATGATGATCATGATCATGATCATAATGATGATGATGAAGATGGTGATGATGACCACAATGGTAATGATGACTATGATGACTATGTTGACTCTAACTATGTTTATATATATACATATATATATATATATATATACAAAATATAACATGAATTTTAAACTAAAAGTATATACTTTAGGATGTATATATGCTTATGCAGCCCCGGTCACAAACCAAGTCCCAGCCCTAGCTATATTTTATCAAACCCAGCCCCGGTCTGGGTCTTGGTCACGGCCACGGTCAGCTATTAACCCCGGTCTCTTACTAACCGTGACATTACATCTTTGATTGTATGTGTTGCAACAATAAGTCGAGAGGCTAAAGATGTCAGCTTAAAGGCTATAACAAAAGAAATCTCCAAAGAAATCGCAGTTCGCTTTAAGGTATTAATAAGTAATGTGACGATAAGGTGAGTTTAAAGAAAAAATACAAGATAAAAGCGTCAGTGAGATTATAGCATAAATCAAACCATGCAAAAGAAAACAAGACGAAACAAAGCAAAAAGGTCAGAGATAATATAAAAACCTGAGAGTAAAGGTAAATAGTTAAAGTTATTTGGACGACGAATCACAAGGAATCTGAGTAAGAGATTGTGAAGTAGAAATATTTTGAGCTTTAATGTTAGAAAGATCAGTGGTGTTAGAGCCACGCCATCCATTGTGGCTGATGGATAAAGAAAAATGGTTCTGTCATTTTGATCAAAATTAACATCAACAGACTGCAGCTATGAAAAGAAGGAAAACAATAAAAAACAAAGAGAAATTTAATTTAGTGAAAAGATCATAAACAGAAGCATATAAAAGATTAGTCACAATGTTGAAAACTAATTTCGCAACAACTAGGTAAATTGAAACCTTAGGATATCATTTTTTTATATTTAAAATTATTAAACATAATACATGTCACTATTGTGATGGTAGTAGTGATGATTTTTATGTTTAATATTTTTATGTGGTAAAACTGCATGACACGCCAAGAAATAAGATTATAGAAAGTGTTTTATAGATACTAAGAAGGTGGCTAATGCGAAATCCTATGAGGTGAGACAAGAAGATCCAGTGTTTATCATACTAGCAGAAAATACTATAACTCGGGTTTACATCTGTCAGCCTAAAAGATAAATAAAATGTGAGAGGTCAAAAGTTTTTGCTTAGAAAGCCTTTAAAAGAGTTTTTAAAAGGCCTATCTTGAGCAGATATTACCTGGATTAAACTTTTTTAGTTTAATCCGGGTAATGTCTGCTCAAGATAAATATTTTTATCAAAACACCATCTCTAACCATTACTCAGCAACGAGCCCCATGAAAGGGTAATTAGAGTTAGAGATAAATTCTCCTAGTCTTTGCATAGAAAAACAAACCCTACAAGGAGCAGAACATTAAGCAGGTTGTATTGGATCACATACTACCCATAGCATGGTAATCATGAAGATCCTGAACCTGACCTTACCTGAAATGCATAATATATTATTAAACTGCATGTTTCATAGTTAAATTAAATTAAATTTTTATCTTTAAAATTAGCTATATTCTTAAGATGGTACTGATGATGATAATGGTTCTAGCATAAATTGCAAACGTTAAATTGGTCTAAGTTAATAAGCATAACTAAAACTATAAGCAGCTGCATTATTTCTCTGACAAAGAACTTTGCTTTCATTGAAAAAATTTGCTGTTTGTTCTAACATCACAAAAAACCAAGCTGCTTTTTTAATAAAATTATAAAATTTAATGAGTAAAGTAAAATTGAGTTCAATCTATTCTGTGACTTTTCAAAAACTAAAAGTTTGTAGTTTAAGTGCAAATTAAACTAAGTGCAAGCAACATTGTATTGTTTGTAAAAGAAAGAAAATAGCACTAAAGTAATAAAGAATGAAATTAAGTTAATGCATGTAACCAGGCGCGGATCCAGCATTTTTTGATGTTTGAGATAACTAACTTACAGACATGGAACAAACTCCAAAAATTTATATGTTTATACCTATGTCAAATAAAGATGATTTGCAAAAACTTGCGATGATTGGAGTCTGGGAACAAAAAAGTCCCATATTTTTGGCCACACAAGCCCCAAACAAGAGAGCAACAAGTTGATAAAATATTTTTTATTCAATTCTTAAGAAAATTTATATTCATCGATAAATTCTAAATTTCATACAATAATCTCTTAATGTTCAAAAACCATGACCTTACAAAATTTGTAACCCCCTCAAATTGAGGGGGATTGAAACTTTGTGCAATCATAATTTTTGAATACTAAGAGATTATTGTATGAAATTCAGAATTTATTGATGAATATAAACTTACTTAAGAATTGTACAAAAAATATTTTATCAACTTATTGCTCTCTTGTTTGGGGCTTGTGTGGCCAAAAATTTGGGGCTTTTTTGTTCTCAGACCAATCATCGCAAGTTTTGGCAAATCATCTTTATTTGACATAAGTATAAACATATAAATTTTTGGAGTTTGTTCCATATCTGGAAGTTAGTTATCTCAAACTTCAAAAAATACTGGATCCGCGCCTGCATGTAACAACATTAACATCTAAAATAGTACATTTATCCAATTTATATATATGAACTATATAATATTTTTTTAAACGTCAAATTATTTCAACTTTTTTACAGAATGTTTCAAGTTGTATTTAACTTGCTAAACATCTGAGAAGTAAGTTATAATTTGCAAAAAAATAATATTAGCTACATTACCATTAATGATTAAAAGAATGGATATAAAATGCTGAGCCCTTGAGTAGACCCTGGATAGTAAATTTCAAATTGAAATGACTTAAATAAAATAAAAAATATTTTTAAAATGTGCAAATGTTTAATCTTAAAATAAAATAAAAAAATGGTTAAATATAATTAAAAAAAAGATTTAAAAAATACAAGAAATTTTAAGAAATAACAAAATTGATTGAGACATTTTTATATCATTTCCATTAACAACCAAAAGCTTAGATATGAAACCATCCAGTGCAGCATATCATGGGTCAGAGACATACACTTTCATATTTTTAAAATCTTTGAAAAAATTTTATTTATATCAACAGAAAACCAATAATCGTTTTCATATTTATTTTGATACATTTTTATACTTGTCCATTGGCCTAAATCTAGTGGAGTAGTAGTGTCTAAATGATAATGAATATGACCATTTATAGCAACATGAATGCAAAGTCTTACAGAGCCATCTTCATGAAACCAAACTCTTGGATTTACATCACAATAAGCTACAAATTCATAACCAAAGGTTAAACGAAGAATATTTCTCAAAGGTGGTATTGATGAAGGTAATGTTTCTTCCATAGATTACAAACGACAAATTGGTCTGAGTTAATAAGTACAACTGTAACTATAAGCAGCTTTATTATTTCTCTGTCAAAGGATTTAAAAACTTGCTGTTTATTCTAACATCACAAAAAACCAAGCTGCTTTTTTAATAAAATTATAAAATTTAATTAGTAAAGTAAAATTGAGGTCAGTCTCTTCTGTGACTTTTGAAAAGATATAAGTTTGTAGATTTTTGCAACATTGTTTAAGCAATTTGAGCAAAACAAAGTTTAAGCAATATTGCATCGTTTGTAACAGAAAGAAAATATAAATTCATTGAACTTTAGCACTAAAGTATTAAAGAATGAAATATATCGAGTTAGTGCGTATAAAAACATCAACATCTGAAATAGAATAGTTATCTAAATATATATATATATGAACTAAAACATGTTTTTTTAACAGTTTATTTTGATTTTTTTACAGAATGTTTTCAAGTTGTATTTAACTTGCTAATTAGTTGAGAAGTTATTTATAAATTGCAGAAAAATAATATTGGCTACGTTGCCATTAATGAATAAAGAATATATATAAAATGTTAGACCCTAGAATGAACCCTGGATAACAATTTTCAAAAAGAAAATTTATGTTTCTCAAGAATGACTGAAATAAAAAAATATTTTTTTTTTAAATGTACTCTTTAAACAAAATAAAAAATGATTGAGCATAATTAAGATAAAAAAATAATAAAACTAAAACTTATAAGAAATAACAAAAGATTTGAAAGACTTATACCATTTCCATTAACAATTAAAAGATTTGATATGAAACCATCTTGTGCAGCATACCAAGGATCAGAGGCATAAACTTTCATACTTTGAAAATCTCGAGCATCAGAGTTTTTCACTTTATGAATGTTTATCCCATTAACATCAATACAGAACCAAAAAACACCTTCATATTTATTTTGATATATCTTAATGCTTGACCATTGGCCTAAATCTAGTGGAGTAGTAGTGTCAAAATGATATTGAATATCACCATTTATAGCTGCATGAATACGAAGTTTTCCGGAGCCATCTCCATGAAACCAAACACCTGGATTCGCATCACCATAAGCTACAAATTCATTACCCAAAGTTAAACGAAGAACATTTTTCCAATTCTTCGAAAATGTCATAGGCTTTACATTAAATGACACAACATACTCTTTTTTTAAAACATTTACAGTTCCAAGTAATGATCCTTGAATTGGTTTGAATTCTTTTATAATGCTGATATATTCTAAGAAAAGATTCAAAGCTCATTTTATTATAATAAATATGCGTAAATTTAAATTAAATATATATAATAATTTACAATATATATAACGATTTATAGTATATATAACAATTTTTAATGTATGTTATAATTTTTAACTTTAATATATATATATATATATATATATACATATATATATATACATATATATATATATATATATATATATATATATATATATATATATATATATATATATATATATATATATATATATATATATATATATATAACTTTAATATTCATTAATATATATAATAATTTAACTTTAATGTTCATAAATATATATAATAATTTAACTTTATTATTTAATAGATATACTTTTGGCATTTCTGCAACATATGTATGAATTGCAGTCCCAGAAGATTTATTCTATATATATATATATATATATATATATATATATATATATATATATATATATATATATATATATATATATATATATATATATATATATATATATATATATATATATATATATATATATATATATATATATATATATATATATATATATATAAAGGTAAAAAGCTAGTTGTCAAATTGGATTCAGCATTATATTTTTTTAAAATCTGTGAAAATAAAAATTTGAATATATCTTAGGAGTTTTACAAGATTCTATACAAGGAACGCTCTTATTCCTATTATATATTAGTGAATTAAGTTATTCTTGCAGGAAATTAGACGCAATCTTGTTTGCAGATAATACAAAATTATTAAATGCCAGGGCCGAGACACGGGTTTCGAAGAGGGGGGGGGGGGCACAATCGTTAATTTTTAAAAATAGATCTTTTTATCTAGAATTTTCTAAAAACAAAAACAAAACATAAAAAAATATGTTTCAGAAAAAAAATTGCCCTTGTCCCCCGGACCCCTGGTGTTGTAGGCCCTAAATGCTCATAATAATATAAAAAACTGTTTAAATCTGTAAATATAGAACTCCAAAGACTTGCTATATTGTTTAGAGCAAACAAATTGTCACTAAACTAAACTAAAACAAAAAGTATAACTTTTTGTATTACTATCATTAACAATTCCTCAAAAACTTCCAAAACTTTGTATTGAGGATTGCGGTATAAAAAGAGAGAACTAAAATTTCTTAGCGTTTTCTTTAAAAAAAATTTATAATGGAGAGATCATATTAAGTATCTGTAAGACAAAATCTCCGAGGTTCTCAGTCAACATATATAAAATTTGCATGACTTAGCATGCTACTTTTTATTAAAATTGCATGGTTTTGCATGCTGTTCCTAAATTGTGTTGCATATTTTTGCATACTTCTTATTAAAAATTTATATACATTTGCATGCTTTTGTTAATATATATAGTGTATGGATTATATAAATTTATAATCCATACACTATATATAAAATTTGGATGCCTTAGCATGCTATATTTTATTAAAATGGCATGGTTTTGCATGCTATTCCTAAATTGTGTTGCATATTTTTGCAAACTTATTCTTAAAAGTTTATATAGATTTGTAGCTTTTGTTAATATATATAGTGTATGGATTATATAAAATAGTATATGTAATTTTTTTAAATCATATTTAATATGAATGAAAACTAAAAATTGATGACTGTAGCATTAATTTTAACATTGTTTTTGAGATTAAAGCTTTTAAGATTAATGCATTTAATGTTTTCGAGATTAAAACATTATTAACAAAATATTATATTAAAGTGTAAGTAAGCTGCTAAATTTTTTTTTTTAAATTTCAAGAAATATCTTTTTTTTTTTTAAATTCTCAAGATGTACTTGTAATTCCCATGTCAAAAATTGTTTGTAAAGTTTGGTATTACTTTGAGTAGTGCTTTTTGCAGTTTTCAATAACTTTTGTCAATAGAAGTTTCTGCTCGGTGAAAAATACATAAAGGGTATGCAAAGCTGACATCTCGATGTCAGCTTTGCATACCCTTTATGTATTAGAAATTAAATAAAATATTTTGTTTAACAAAAGTTCTATTAGTTATGTTTTTATACAGTGACAAAGTTCAAATAATAAAATAAGAAAATATACTAACTTAAATTAAAAAAATGGTGAACAATATACTTTATATTAGTTTAGACAAGTTATAGATCTGTTTTTTGCTGTTGCAAAGGTTTTGCCAGAAACTCTGCTCGGTTTATCTTTACTGATTCATTTTTTTCTAATGTAGTTTGTTTAAGCAAATCAATTTTTTATCTTTGATGAGACTCTTTAGAACAATTAAGTTTCTCGTTATTAAAAAATTCATTATTCCACCTACTTGATTAAGATTATCATTAACTTAAAAATTGTTCAAATATTTCTATTATTTCAACAATTTTTTTTTATTAACTACTTACCACAAAATGTTGTAATATCACTAAACCCAAATTTAGTGTCTCAATTCAATTATAGTTTAATCATTTAATTTGGTACAGTGAGCTTCTAAAAAGTTCTTATTTATATAAAATCCTTTTTTGGGTGTACTGTTGCCATTGCTAAGAGGTAAACCACACTTAAAAAGTGCAAGCAGCTGAAGGAATTTTAGATTGCCCATTTCATCAAATATAGTTCTCATTTTACTTCTATAATTATCTATTCGCTTATATTTGGATGGTATGCTTATATTATTTAGGTAACAAGTACTGAATGCATAAGACCAATATGATGTTTGCTGTTGATCAATAAATGTAGTAGATTTTTTGAATTTATATAAAAGTGTTCTGAGATTCTGATAAAATAACTATTGATCTCTTTATCACTCATTGATTGTTTGGTTAAAAAAATCTCATTTAGATGAAAAACCGGACGAAGTCGTTTTTTCAATACTAAAGCAATTTTTAATGTTAAATAAAATATTGCACTTGTTGCACCTGGATCAATACGCTTTTTTTGATTAAGAAATTGAGCATGTTTTAAAAGAGAAACATGAAAAAGTATATTTTCTTGTAAAAATGATGCAGAAGTAATATAAAACATTTTGCACCCTGTACAAAATGTTTCATCTACTAAACTAGGTAGAGCAGCTCCATGCAACAACAATTAATTTTGGTTCCTAATTCGATTGAACTTAATTTTCTATGGTTTTCAATTTTGCAGAAATCATTAAAATTTCAGACTGTAACTTGAACTCTCCATTATCATTTTTTAACTTTTTGGGGAGAATAAATTTTTGCAATTAATGAGTTTAATAGCTAACACATTGCAGGAAAAAGCATGTGAAATATTAGAGAGTTTGTTTGAAATTGTACTACAAGTGCTTCAAAATCTTGGGCTGAAAAAACGCAAAAACCTAAACATCCTTGAGTCTAAACATTACTGCGCAAAGCTTCAAACTATTTTGTATCTATCGGTTTTAAACAAAGCATTAAAGTTTTTTGGTTTTTGAAGAAATGTTAAAAAATACTCTTTAAGTTTCACTAATGGTTCGAAAACCCTAACTGCAGCATGTATTCCAAAACCCTAACTGCAACATATGTTCCAAAACCCTAACTGCAACATATATTTTATACAAAGCCGTCGCGTTTTTACATGCTTTTAGGCAAACTCAGCTATAAAATTAATTAAATCAACTAAATTAGCATAATTTTCACACCTGGCACTAAACAACTTAAAGAATAATGAATACCAATAGAAATTTCCTCTAAATCAAAGAAAAGCTTTTAATTTTTCTTCTAAAACCAGTATTGATTTTATGAAGGTTACATGTACCAAGCTCAATAAAAATATTGTCAGACTTTTTCTTTAAATTCAGTGATAGATTCATTTCAAAAGCCTTATGAATATTTGACCCCTCCATCCCAACATATAAAAGATATCCAGAATCCAATTCCAAGTCAGTTTCAAATTTAAATAATGGTCTATTAGTTGATTGTAGTCACAATGACCAATAAAAAGAGAACCGCAATACGACGTTACAGTTTCTCCTTTTTTGTTTGATCAATATTGAAGATATCCATTACATTGTTTTTTTTTAATTGTTTAGTTGTTGTCAAACTTAAGAGAAAAAGGTTGTTTTTTTTAATATCAGATTTTAACATACTTTTAGTATAAGGTTCAGTTCCAAATTGTATTTAATATTTAATTTTTGTTTCACCTTGGTTATAACCCTTTGTCACAACAGAATCAGGAAACATAGAGCTTTATCTTGTATTGTTATTTTTTGTTGACTTAAAACTATAAATACAATTGACAACGTGTAAAGCTTGCATAATTTCTGCGTAAGAGATCTGATCCTCTATATGGACAGTCAAATATCCAACATTTGAAAGTATGAAAAATGTGTGACATTAAACTGCTTATGGTTGTTTAATGTTTTACAAGGTTCTTTACTAACTAATTTATACCTTGATCATGTTTTGCAAGTTGACTAATGCCGCTTGCAGATATATAGAAAAGATTTCTCTTAATAAATGCAACGCGCTAAACTTAAATTTTTGTTACCCTCTTGAATCTACTTTCCAAAGATATTTGGTAAGTGGTCTTGCCCATTTAAATGTTTTAGTACTAAATCTAGAAAATTTAAATTAACCAAAATATTTCAAACAAAAAGAAGTTTTGAATAAACCAAATAGTAAAAAGAGTTATGATAAATAAATAAAACGAAAACAATATTAAAACATTTTTTTATTAATAGACGTTTTCTATATAAAAACTACACTTTGGGATCGTCCATACGTTATGTAACGCAAACTTTCACAATACACAAAACAAAAAAGATCAAATATTTTCCCTATTTATAAATATTTTAGCGAATCAAGTTTAATTACAAATTACCGCGTAAAGAGCTTAACATTTCCTACTTCTGTTCTGTAACTTATGGCAGAGTTGTTAACAAGGCAAAAAGTAGCAAGGCCACACGTTACAAGAACAAAGCCATGACCAAGGCCAAGAACAAGGTTAAGATCAAGAGTTTTAAAGTCAAGACCAGGATTAAGAGTTTCAAGGCCAAGACCGACGCAAACATTTCCAAGACCAAAGACTTCAATTTTTGTCTTACGTTAAGACCAATTATTAACAAAACTGTCACTAACAAGTGCTGTGACAAGAAAACCACACTTTGTTAAAATAGACCAACATTATGGGCAAAATTCAACATAATTAATAAGAAAACAAATATATTTCTTTCAGCCAACAGTTTTAAGGCCAAGACCAAGGTCAAGGCCTCATTTTTGGCATTAAAGCATGGACAAGTTTGATTTATGGACATTTCTGTAGTTACTAGAAAAAAATGTGACCAGAATTTAATAAACTTAATTTGAAAATTGATAATTTTTATATTTGGATGATTAATTAACAAAAATGCATGCTTTTAAATGCTTTGCATGCCAATGTAAGCACTTTCATGCTTTGCATACCGAGTGGGAACCCTGAATCTCATCGGCAATGGCCCAATTTATCATGCGAAGCCTTTTGTAAAGCCTTTTTATTTAAAACTTTTATATTTCTCCCTTACTGAAGGTTATTTTAATTACACTATCACTGCTCGGTGCGATGTAAAAACAATACCAATAAAAGTAAATTAAAAAAACCACTTTAATATCAAAAAAACGCAATCAGAATAAAATCTAATGTATGCCGTTTTACAGATCCCTAACCAGTATTTACGTTAAATATATTAAATGTATACCAAAGAAATATTTATTATTTTATAATTTTTATGTTTCAAACTAATAAATAGTTTCTAAAACTTTTAATCCGTTATTTAAAATGAATCAGGAAAAAAACTCAACCGGATATTCAAACACCTATATACAGCCCAAAGTTATTTAGCGGCAACTGACTTTTTAATTTTATTTAACAGACCCAAGCCATGGAATAAAGTCATTAAGGAATAGGCATATTATATTATACTTGATAATAAAGGTATTTATACTCCCTTGAAATATTGCTAAAATAACTCAAAAAAATAATTTTATTTTAAGATATGGAATAAAGTCAATAGCACTATTTATCGCGCAACCGGATTTTTTTGTGAAGACCTACTTTTTTACGGCAAAAAAAAAATAAGTTCATTAAAACGTAATTTCAAAACTAAAAAGTATTTTAATTTTCTGTATAGCCTAATAACTTTTTTTTTGATGAAAAAAGAAAAAAAAAGAAAAAAATTTTTAATTAATAATAACTGCAAATAAAACGCAAAGAAACTTTTTCTAATTTAAAAATTCGCCGTTAGTTTTGGCTGTACCATCTAAAATACAAAATTGATATTTTCTTATATTGAGTAGAAATGTTATTTTAGCAAACAAAGAATATTAGATAAATTTGATTGATCAGATAACCTGAGAAAGCGTCTGGATTCTACATTGAAAAGCTACTTTAAATGAGCCTATTTTTCAATCATGACTACTCCCTTATCCTCAAATGTAAACTTTTTAGTATTTTTAGTTAACCAAAGTTTACGTGGTGTACTCAATTATAAAGCAAGCACTTTTTATCCACTGTTAATCATGGTTTTCCGGGAACAAATGTGCACATTTTCAAAAAAGCCTGATTGACAAGATTCCGATCACATATAATAGCTTTTATGTTTGTAGTGACTGAATCAATTATTTGGTTAGTCAAATTAATCTATTCAAACAAAAAATGAAATGGTTATTTTGATATTAGTGTCATTTTAAATAATTCCTTTTGACCCCCGTTTACACAAACAGACATAGTTCCTAACAGTGTTTTGGGCGAATCCACTGGATATAAAAAAGCATATAATTATTTCAGGTGTTTAAAGTTTAAATCTGAAATATGTTGCATAATTACTACTTTTTATTGTCCAATTTTAAGGAGCTTAAAAAACAAAGTATTTTATCAAACTTAAACCAGGTTTTAACAGTTATGATTGGATTCACTGTTGAGCTAAAAATGTGACACTTAAATCCATAGTGAAATGATTCAAAGGTAAGACTGTCATAAATTTTAATTACACAAAAAGGTATTCCATTAAAAAAAATGATATCGCTTAACAACAAAACTATCAACCATAAACAATATAACAGGAATTTTGAGATCATTGTTACTGATAAATTTGTTTTTAATGTCACAAAAAGAAGCTTTATCTTTTTTAAGAAATGTGTCTAGCTCATCATCTCAATACTTCTAACGCCACTTGAAGATCTTTTGGTAGTTCTTTCAATTGGATTAGCAGTTGTAATCTGAGATTCTAAGGTACCCTAGCCGACTAGATAATGCATTTTTTGGTCAACGTTTTTCTCCACGCATCTTAAGGCAAGTGTATCTCACAGATAATAGTATACTGAAAAGTTGCTTTAAGAATAAAATAATTAACATGCGCATCTTTTCCGCATACGTAGTATGCTTATATGAGATTTATAATTAGTTTCGTTTTTCTCTTAAACGCATATCACTGAGAGCTCAGTGATTTAGTGTGCGGTCATCAGAGTCGCTTTGAGGGTTTTAAGACATCCCCTAAGCGCAATAACTTTAGAAATTTTTTCAATCTTGCATATATGTTTATAGCAAAAAGTACTAATATAGTAAAAAAAATTTCTAACGGTTAAAAAACAGTTTCCTCATTGTGTACGTAACATTAAACAAATGGCACAACTAAGAAAATTTTAGATCATTAAAAAGCTAGAGTCTATCAAACGCTTATTAAAAAGTTAGGCCAAAAATATTTTGTGCAGTGACGTCATTTTGTGGCAAAAAAAAAATTTTCGTCAAGTTTGCTTTTGCATTTTTTGATTAATTTTAAGTATTGTGCATACAGTTAGATTAGATTAGATTGTTTTTAGTAAATAATAATGATAAACGCTCTAAACGACACGCAGGTCCATACTGATAGACACTAACAGTGTGCCCCAAATTAAATAAATTATGCAACAGTGTACAACATTGAATAAATAAATTATATACAATTAAACAGTGGGATATATATTTAACGCCGACAAAACTTTTCAAAATTGAACGAGTTAATTTTACTCTTAAAGATATTGGTATTATTTGCATTAACAACATCGAAATGCAACTCATTCTAAATATTAACAAACTGGTAAAAGAAACTATCTAGTCAACAATGTTGTTTGCGCGTTTTCTACTTATGTTCTTGAGTGTTGTTTTTGTTGTCTATAAAAAAGAACATAAATTTATCAATTAAAACCAAGTTATACAGAATTTTATCAATTAAAACCAAGCAACTGAAGTCGATTATAGTAGAATAAATTACTTAAGTGAAGGATTTTTTTTTGTGAAACGTTTTTGCACGTTCGCAACTACCTATATAAGTTCAACATGATATGGCGACCAAATTGGGGAACAATATTCTAATATAGGCCAAATATATCTATTGAAGGCTTTTACTAAAATAATAGGATCGCGAGACTTTAAGCATTTTAAAATAAGGTATGCTCTGGTATTAGCGGCATGATCATCGCTTGAAATATGCTTTTTATAGTTCAGTGGAGAGTCTAGAGTTACACCGAGATCTTTCGGATTAGAAGACCAAGTTAAAATTTGTTCTCATAAGTAATAGTTAAAGTTAACAAATTTTCTCAATGAAACAGGTGCAATCCTATGAACAAAAGACTTACTGGTAGAAATAGATATCTGCCATTTTTCTGACCAAAGTACTACGTTATCAAGAGCATTAACTAAGTAATGGCTATGGTCCGTATTGCAAAATGAACTGTATAACTTGATGTCATCGGCATAAAGCTTTAAAGAGCTATCAAGATTGTTATCAATAGCGGTTATATCATTGATATATAGTAAAAATAATGTTCGGTCTAACACGCTGATCTCAGGGACTCCGCTAACGATGTGAGTTGGATTTGATAAAAAAGTTGCACAAAAAAATTTAAAACTGTTAAAGATATATCATTTCACGGATAAGAGTTTGTATTTATAGCAATAGTAATAAATAAATAGTTTTAAAGGGAGAACATAGTAATTACTATATATAGTCTTTCTTAGAATATCTCCTATAAAAATATATTCTATATATTTTTAATAAAAGGAATTTTCCTTAAAAATTAAAATAAAATCTTGTTTCTAGTGTGTTTTTTTTCATAATTAATCATATACAGCAGTGGTCTGGTAATAAGAAGACGTAATTTAAGCAATCAAGACTAAAAATTTTCACTTGGATAAAACAATATGTTTCATATTTTTTCAATTCTGACATTTTTTTAAAATACAATATCGTAAATACAAAAGTTAAAAACAAAACATTTGAGCAAAAATGACTTATAACTGTTAGTTTTCTTACATTGCAAACGATCCTTTATAAAACATTATATAAGTTGATTTTTTAGATTTTAATATAACATAAGTGTTTATATATATTGTTAAACATATGCGCAACTTTATTCCTATGCAATAAAGCTGTGCTTAATCAAAGAACCCGCTTAAAAAGAGTTGGTTAATTGCAATCAATATAAGAGCTTATAAAATTGCAAAAATGACTTTTAAATCCTAAAATAATTTTTTTTTCGAGCTACGGGCTTTTCTCTTCTTTTTTTTTGCCTCCACACCATGGTCTTATTAAAATTTTTTTTTATTAAGTTTCAGATCATAATTTTATTAAGTTTCAGATCATAAATACAAAATTACTTTATTAAGTTTCAGATTATAAAAAACTATCCGCAGCTTATTAGGACTAGTTAAGAAACCATATTTATAACATAAGTATCTCATGACACATACGCAACGAATTTCCCCCTGTTTTTTGACGTTTTTAGAATTTTTAGCTTTTAAAAAAATCTTTTTGCTTGTTAAAGTGTAACATCGTTACATAGGTTTGTATATAATCTCTTTAATGCTTTAGAAGTGTTTTGTATTTTAAAATAGTCAAAAAAAGTTTAAAAAAAAAAATAAAAGCCATTGGTAGAACTCAAACCATGGCTTTTTTTCTAATCACTCGCCCATGCTGGCTCATTGACTAACAAAAATTTTAAAAGTATATAACATTTTTTTTAACAAAATTTAATTCTATAGATCAAAAGATAAATATAAGTCAAAAGATATCATAGACGACATGACACTTTATCTGGTCTAAATATTGAGAAGTAGTCCTCCCCAAAATAAATCCGGTTAAACAATGAATAGGTCTGTAGTAGAGAACGCTATAAATAAAATACATACAATTGAACTTAAAACTTTGACAGTATTAAAAGAATTTAATGCAAAATTGAGTCTGAGATCACTAATAAATAGGGCTGTACCGGATTTCGGCTCGGGCTCCTGCTCCGGCCGAAATCCGGACATTTTTACAAATCCGGCCCAAATCCGGCTCCGGCAAAAATTTAGCAAATCCCACATAATTTTAGCCGGAGTTTTGAATTTTGTCAAATATTTATTACATTTTTTTTGCCCGTGTTTACATGTATACCTAATATTTTATTTATAAAAATCAATTTTTTTTGTAATTCTATATTTTATGAACCTCATATTTGTTTTGGTATTTGTATTTATATTTCTTTATAATTTAATAAGCTTAGTCTAATTTCAAACAACAACGCAACAAAAAATTCTGAAGGGAAGACACACGATGTTCTACAATGATGCAGGTATAAAGACTATGATGTCAACCCTAATCAAGTGATTCGATGAGCGTTTTAAAAGCATTGAAAAAAGAAACCTCTTTATATACTGACGAGGCTGGTTGACTCACAATTTAAAACTAAATTCTCCTCATTACAGGCAACACTGACAGCTGAAAAAACAAGATTGAAGTCAATCTGAGCATGCTGAACAGAAAATTGACAAAACTGAAGAAAATCCACCAAAATAAGCCGGGCTTAATAATTTTTCTACATCATCATCATCATTACTCTGGCAATTTATTGATAAAATTATTCAGTCTACGTCCGCTGGTGGCAGGGCACATAAACAACAATTACTAAAAGGCATTAAAACTCAACTAAGGAAATATCCGAAAGAACCAGAAATAAATAGACACAATGATCCACTACAGTGGCGGAGTGACAAAATCCCGGGAAAAAAGTTCAACAGAATTACTATAAACTTTTAAAACATATGGCCTATAGAATTTCTTTAGAATTTCTATTAATTTATATATAGAAATTGCTATAAAACTTTTTAAATAACAACAATGAAGTTTAACAGAAAACAGCAGTCACTTGGTATTCTTAATAGTCCACATTGTTGACCATGCTCAACACCAAGTAGAGATGTACAGGATTTTGGCTCCTGTAGTTTTGTTTTGAAATCCGGCTCCGGCTCCGATTCCGGCCGGATCTGTTAGTAAAAATCCGGCAAATCCGGCTCCGGCCGGATTTGAAAAAATTAAATCCGGTACAGCCCTACTAATAAATGATATACTATAAAGTTTGCGTGAAATAAGCTTATAATTATCATATATGAAAAGTATATGAATGTTCTGTTTTTAATTTTAAAAGTATATGAATGTTCTGTTTTTAATTTCATTTTTTATTTTTTATTTTTATTATTATTATTTTTTTTTTTGAATATTATTTTTTTGGGTATTTTGTTTCTTGAAATTTGCTTTAATAAATAGAATTATAAATTATAATATTAGAATTTTAATATCTGAATCATGTTTGATAAATACTTTATTGTTTATTTCTACCTATATTTTTGACTTTTCCATTTATTTTTGTTAATATAGTGAACAAAATATTTTTTATTATTTACGAAATATAAAAAAAATTAAGGGGCTTGGCGATAAGACGAACTAAGTTTTCATCTTTCTCCCCTGCTATCAGTAAATATTGGAAATATCTTACTTGCGGTGGATAATCATTTTAAATAGTTGATTAGAAAATTGCATTCAAAAGATATAAGTCATCAAAGTGAGCTGCATTAAGGTTTGCTTATAATGGATCCATGGTACAAATCATCTGATAGCCGAGATAACTTTTTCAACTCCTTCATAAATACTTTTACCTTGCCATGTTAGAAAAAAATTCCACTCTGCAATAAAGTTGAAATCTTGTATATAGTAGCATAAGTTAATAATATGTTTGTAATTTTTTATATTGTAATGCAGCCCATTCACTAAAAAAGGAAATATATTCAAATGTTCGCAATTATTTATATTTATTAACAACATTTATGATAAAGCATGATAAATCTGCTCCATATTTCAGATTGTCTAATATAACATGGTAATTTTAACTATCAAGTTTTTCTATATTTTAGAAAATAAAAAACAAATGGATGCAAAGTTGCCTGCTATTATTCTAGTCGAAACCTTTTACTAAATCATGTATTAGAAAACTTTAAATTTTTTTCAAATATTGGAAGTAAGTAGTTTAACATGTTGATACAAAATAAAACTTTTGCTAAACTACATTAAATACTTGATTTTTGTCCTTTATGAAAACTAACTTCACAAATTTCATTTTCAAAAATAAAATTATAAATGCAATGAGACAAACCCTAGTTACCAGGACATTACAGCCATGCAGCATACAATCATTATTTTCAATGCTACAAACCGTTAATTTCAATGAGCTTTTGTAATTGGTTTTTCCTTTGTATCTATTAGGCAGATTTGTAAACAAGGCTAATAGTACCAAGGCTAGGTCGAGTTTACATGTTACAACGCAAAGTTCAAGACCAAAAGTTTCAAGGCCAAGACCGAGTGTTTCATGATATAGGCCAAAAGTAAGAGTTTCAAGGCAACGGCCCACTATATAATCATAAGTCTTTATTACATTTTAGAAACATCAAATTTTTAAGCAACGAATCAGACATAAGAGCTCTATGACGGCACATTATAATGTGCTCCTTATTATAATATTATCAATCATGTGAAAATATTATAATATTATCATGTGATAAGGTTATCATGTGATGTTTTTATCAATCCACTCTGACAAAAGATACGCTCAGCAGGAGCGGACTTTACAGTGACACTGAATTACTTGTAAGGTATGGATTTCTAATTTTTGAATATTTTTTTATTGTGTACAGTTTTTTTTTTTTTTTTGAAAAATCTTTTTAATTAATTTCTAGTGATTGATTCGTTCTTGTTTGTAAAAAAAATTTTTTTCTATTATTTGTAAAAAAACATTTTTTTTTTTTTTTTTGGTAAAAGGCTTTTGATCTGAGGTGTAATACTATTTTTAGTAGATTTCAAAATGTTTCTGGTGCTGTTTTCGTGACTGAACTATAAAATTAAACTATTGCTTATTAGTTCAAAAATGGATTTTATAAATAAAATTATTAAAAAAACTCTATTAAATATACATTACTAGCAACTTTTTTAAACAGATTAAGATAAGTTGAATAAAATAATATAAATAAACAAAAAAAAACAAAAAAACTTTATAACAAATTATCATTTAGACATAAAAAAAAAACTATTACAATTCAAAATGCTTAATACATAACGGTAAATGAAAATTTATTTTATGTTATTTTATGTTATGTTATTAAGTTAGTTATGTTAGTAAAAATTAAAGATTAAAATATTATTATAAAAATTATAGAATTAAATAATATAATGTAATAAAAATAAAAATACCGCTATGTTTGTAAAAAATATGTCTTAAGCGTTATGTTTCCCAAATTTATTTGTATATTTGTTTTTATATAAAAGTGTTACCATTATGTTACCCCTTATGTTAATTAACCTACCTATTAATATAACATCATGAAAATATTTGTAAAAAAGCAGGATTTTTTGCTTATTACTTTTATGTTTTCTATATTAAAAATATTTTGCAATAGGCCATTAGAACACTCAAACAATATTTATATTAACATTATTTATTAGTGTATGTTTTTAATATGTTTGGTTACTGAGGCTCATACTTTTAAGACGGATTTTTGCTAATATAATTGATTGGTTTCCATTTAATTTAATTAAATAATGTTTTCATGTTATGTATGTATATGACAACATTTATGACATATTATGTATATGTATGTATTGTATGTGATTATATATAAACTCTAGAGCTGTTAGACGCACTTTTTCTATGTGTATGATATATACACATATACACACATACTTATATATATATATATATATATATATATATATATATATATATATATATATATATATATATATATATATATATATATATATATATATACATATATCTATATATATATATATATATATATATATATATATATATATATATATATATATATATATATATATATATATATATATATATATATATATATATATATATATATATATATATATATATATATATATATATATATATATATATATATATATATATATATATATATATATATATATATATATATATATATATATATATATATATATATATATATATATATATATATATATATATATATATATATATATATATATATAGATATATAGATATAGATATATATATATATATATATATATATATATATATATATATATATATATATATATATATATATATATATATATATATATATATATATATATATATATATATATATATATATATATATATATATATATATATATATATATATATATATATATATATATAGATCATATAGATCATAAATACAAAAATTTTAATTTTTATTAAAAATTGGTGTTTCTCAATAAAACTCATAAGTGAGTACTGAAGCAAAGCATTGTAAATGTTATTTGTAATGAACATTTAACTTTCTTTTAATAACTGAAAATGGGGTTTAATAAATATTGCTAGCTAGAAAAAAATGAAAATTATTTTAAGTATGTTATTGAATAGACTTGATATTTCTCAAAATTTGCTTCAACTAAGGTGTTCTAAAAAAATGGGTATGAACAGGGTTGTAAATCCTGAAATCTAGGGATTCCGCGGTTTTTATCTCGAAGTTCCTGGACCAATCATTTAATCCTGGAATTTTTTTTTTAATCGTTTTTGGTTGAGCACTTTAAAAATAAAATTGCTTCGGTTTAGACTATTTTCATATTAAAAGTTCATGACTTATATTTTTTTGTTTGATTGCAATCAAAACTCGAACTTTACATATTCGAAATTTTTGCTAATATGTTTTAAATAATTGGATTGGATTTATTATAATGCACATATTCGATCAAAAACAAGCGCATCAAAATTTTGAGGTAAAATAAAAATATACTTTTACATTCGGTTTTCTCAGTATACATCAAGAAGATTTTTTGGCGCACTTGTACACGGCACACCGTCAACTCGGTAAAGTTTGTAAATGAATTCGGTAAAACGCGAATGAAACAAAGGTTGAAATATGTTTTTGGGTCATAGAGTCATTTAAAGTGGTCTAGGCTAGAAGAAACTGTCTACAGAGAACATTATGAATTTTATAATAAAAATGTTTGGGAAACTTTCTCCTTATTCTTAAAACATATTAATGATAGGTATCCTCTGTGATGTAAAATAAAATAAGTAATTTATAAGTAGACAATAAGGTATTACAGTATAATATAGTATTTACTTTTTTTAATGAACAACACAAAATTTACGTTGCAAAAACTATGGGAAGAAAAGCCACAAGATACCTTTAGAAGATCGATTAAAAGAAGATAACTTAAGCTAAAAGCTGAAAAAATTAAGAAGCAAACACGTTAAGTTGTGAAAAGATAATCGTTTAGAAGATACAAGTAAGTATAATCGTTTAGAAGATACAAGTATATATAAAAAAATTTATCAAAAATACTGATTTTATTAAAATTATTATAATATTTAATTGATATATCAACATATCTACAATAAATATTACACTTTAAATATTATAATAATTTTAATAAAATCAGTATTTTTGATAAATTTTTTTAGTATACTCTGTATTTTTAGAGATTACTCTGTATTTTTCAATTTTTAGATTTTTTTTGTAAAGTGTTAAATTTTTATTAAAAGCATTCATGCAAACCTTTTGTCTTATTATTTTCAAAAGTACAATTATGGCGCGCAATAACGTAATATTCTAGCATCCATTCTAAATACCTCCGAGAATTATCGTTCCGAGAGCTTACAAACTTCGCCGAGTTTTTTAGGATTTCCATTTTTTGGAAATCCTATATATTCCAGTTATGGAATTTAAAAGAACAAAGAGAAACATTAAAACTTTAATGGAGGAGAGTATTCCTCGATGTTTTCCAAAAACATCGAGGAATACACTTTAAACATTTCCAATACATTTTAAATCAACAACATCCTTCCATCCAGTATACAATTGAAGTTGAAAACGAGTTAGGAACACTAAATTATCTGGGTATACAAATTATCAATAAAAAAACAGGAAAGTATGAATACGGAGAATATCGGAAAGATGCTATCACTAACATTCAAATTAAGCCACACTCAAATCATGATCCAAATATCTTGAACTCTATTTTTAAAGGATTTTTCTACCGAGCTTACTCAATCTGTAGTAAGTCTTACTTGCAAAATGAAATAAATTTTCTAATTGACGTGTTTATTGAAAATGGTTACGATAAAACTCAAATAATGAATATTGCGCATCAGGTTCAACACAAAAGACAAAATAAAATTACAATTCCATCTGAAATCAATAATTATCCTGTAGTTTCCTTACCATGGGTACCCGGTCTCTCGCCAAAACTTAGGAAAATATTCCGAAAAGCTGGTTACAGAGCGGTATTCAAATCAAACCCAAACTTAAGATCCCTATTAACATCAAAAAATAAATCAAAATTACCAAATAACAGTTAACCAGGAACATATATAATCAAATGCAACTGTTCAAGAGTGTATGTAGGCGAAACAAAAATGAAAGTAAACACACGAATGCATCAACACCAAAAAAGCATTGATGAAAATAAGCAGCATCAATCTGCATTAGCTCTGCATAAAACATTTTGCAAAAAAGAACTTATTTGGGAACAAACAAAAACATTGAAATTAGAAAATAAAAAATTTGAAAGAAAAGTTAGGGAAGCCCTAGAAATACAAAAAAACATGTGTTCTGCAAAAAATGGCGGGATTAATCTCGATGAGGGTCAATACGTAAAAACTAAGTTTTGGACGCCATTTTTTAAATTTCAGCGAAAAAGAAGCCATTCAACGTTTTTATTTAAATTATACACGGTCGTTTGTAAGAGGAAAGTTATTATACGCATGCGCAGTGGAATTACATTTTTTGGAGGTTTTTTAAAATGGCTACGGTAACAGGATTATAAAAACTAATCATTGACAACGAGTAAGTTGTTTAATTTTAGATAATTAAATAGGTTATTAACTAGTTTTTTCATGAAATTATTTAGAAAATAGCTTGCAGCTGTACGAAGAAATTTTAAAAATAAAATACAAGATCTCTGAATGTGAAAAATATCTACTTTCAGCTAAAGCAACTTTAGTTTTTTTGTTTACAATTTTTAAACCTTTTTTAAAATATTTTTGAGCGTAGAAATTTTTTAATTTAAATTTATTCAGCAAAATGAACCTTTTATCTATTTTGTATTTTTTGCTTATATGAGGATTCAATTTTTTTTGCAGGGTTAAAAGAAAATCTTAATCATTAAACTTGTGTAACCTGTTGCTATGGTGCTCTTTTCCGATGTGGCTATATATATATATATATATATATATATATATATATATATATATATATATATATATATATATATATATATATATATATATATATATATATATATATATATATATATATATATATATATATATATATATATATATATATATATATATATATATATATATATATATATATATATATATATATATATATATATATATATATATATATATATATATATACTCTTGCATGGTAGTTAAAAAGAGTTTCTCATAAACTGTAGTTTTAATTTTGTCAGTCGATGTAGCAGCACTCCGTTGCGAGTCAGGCTATAAGATAGTCGATGTAGCAACATTTACGCATGTTTTAAATATGTTTTTTAATAAAACAAAAACACTACAAATTAAAAAAAACTTTCTAGTTGTTATTATTGCGGTTTTTTAAAAATATTTTAAAAAACAATAAAATTTAATGTACTTCCGCATTAATTTAATTGCTTTGACATTTCGACGACAATCAAATACAGCTTAAGAGTCGAGGTAATTAAAATTGTAGTCGTAAGAGACTTTTTTTACATTAAACGACTCTTCAAATTGAATCTCAAAGCAGAATCTCAAAGCAGGTCTTGATTCGCGAATTGAATCAGCTATTCGTGAAAACCAAGTTTAAGTTTGTTTTTTTTTTCCAAAAAGATAAAAATATTTCTTTGAACAAATTCTTTTTGCTCGGATTATATTTTTGGCGTTTGTTTTAAAGTGATGTTAGAACTATTTTCAATTACACTTTCTCCCCCCGGTTTGAAAAACCCATTTCAATTACATTTTAGCTTTAGAAATCTAAAAAAACCAGCAATATTCGCAAAAATATGATTTGAAAAAACTTGAATCTTTTTTTTTCGACTCGAATCGAAGCAACACTTGATTTACGAATCGAAGCAATTCACAAGACCCTAATATATATATATATATATATATATATATATATATATATATATAATATATATATATATATATATATATATATATATATATATATATATATACATATATATATATATATATATATATATATATATATATATATATATATATATATATATATATATATATATATATATATATATATATATATATATATATACGCATACATACATTATATATTTATGCACACTTATCTATGATCGAAATTTTGAATGCTATTACTCCAGGCTTTTGATTTAGTCAATAACCTCAAATAAATCAACTGTATTGCCTGCATCAAAGCAATACCATTAGTTATGTTTTTGATTTTATCGATTGAATGCTATCATTTTGATTCTGGTTTTGATTCATCAGTCTGGTTTTGTACATATTGTTTCAAAATTAATAAATTATGATAAAAATTGATTTAAAACAAACAAATATTATAGTATATATTTTTTTAGTATTTCAACCATATTTGCGTTTCAACAAAGAAACTTACCTGTTGTAAAGAAAGGAAAAGTAAACTAAAGCAGAAAGACTTTTTCTTGGATCTCGATATAAATATTTTTTGTGTTTCGTGTTTAAATTTTTTTTTTTAATGTTTTCAGCTTGAGATTGTTAAAATCAATATGAATATATTTAAAATATTTTTTACTTAAAGATTGAAAGAATGAAAAATGTTTTTAATGCATAAAAGATATTTATATTTTCATTTGAATTATATTTTGATCTTTTATTTTGTGTTGATTGATATTTATTTGATGCATAAAATAAATTTATATTTTTTAAATTATACTAATGTTGCTTTTTTTTCTGTTTGTCTCTATTGCATTATTATGAATATTACAAACTTTATATAGCTTTATATCTAAAAATTAAATAATTTATCAAAGTTATGCTTTAAGTTCAAAACTTGTTTGTGTTTTTATTTACAATATATATATATATATATATATATATATATATATATATATATATATATATATATATATATATATATATATATATATATATATATATATATATATATATATATATATATATATATATATATATATATATATACATCAGAAAGGAGTATCGTAGCACTAGGTTACAAAAAGTTAACGATTAAGATTTTATTTTAACCCTGCAAAAAAAATTGAATCCTCATAAAAGCAAAAAATGCAAAAAAAATAAATTCATCTTGCTGAATAAATAAAAATTTAAAAATTTCTACGCTCAAAATTTTTTTTAAAAAGGTTTAAAGATTATAAACAAAAACAGTAAAAGTAGCTTTAGCTGAAAGTAGATTTTATTCACATTCAGAGGACTTGTATTTTATTTAAAACATTTCTTAGTAAAGCTGCAAGTTATTTTCACAATAATTTTATTTTAAAAATAGTTAAAAGCCTATTAAGTTATCTAAAATTAAACAAGTTACTCGTTGTCAATGATAAGTTTTTAAAAACGTTACATCCGTAGCCATTTTTAAAATTCTAAATTATTTATAACTCTACTGCGCTTGCGTATAATAACTTTCCACTTATTTCTCAAGTCTAAACGACCGTGTATAACGGTTTACTAATTACTGTAACATTTAACAAACTGAAGAAGCTGGTATCTAAAATCCAGCGAAAATTTCTATAATAATAAAAAATTATAAATGTTGAGAGAAATCGTATTTTTGATGTTTTAAAATTATATATAAATATACTCTCACACAAGATGTTATCCTTTAAATCATATATATATATATATATATATATATATATATATATATATATATATATATATATATATATATATATATATATATATTAACAAATAGATAGATCTATTTACCTTGAGCATATGCAACCACACAAAGTAGCAAAATAGTTCGAATGTCATTCTAGAAGAAAAGTGATTTTTTATAAATATATATTTAACAAACGTCATTTATATTATAATTTTTTTTATAATTGCACAATTTTTATTATAGTAATTTTTAGGCAAAAGTATCCGACACCTTAAAAGTTGTCAACCAAATTTCTTCAAGTTTTCTTTTTATTCAAGTTTTTTCATGTTTTAAGGCGCGTTTTCTTTTTTCTTGTTTTTTACTTCTTGTTAAAAATGTTTTATCAAAAATTATATTAAAAAGCATAGAAAAAAAAAATTGAAAAAGAAAAAGTTGATAAAGAGCAAGACTCTTAGGAATCATTGTATCGAGTTTGTTTTTACGTCAATATGCAAAGTCTTAACTTAATCTACTTTGGGCAAACATTTCATGGGCAATTACTCAAACATCAAAGCTTAAATTTTAAGCTTTGATGTTTGAGTACTTGCCCATGTAATGTTTGCATAGCTAATAAAGCTATGAATTAGCCCAAAGTATAAAGGGCCTTTAACTTATTTCAGGGCCCCTTAATCCAGCACTTATCCTTCCCCCTCCTTATATATAATTTATGTTCCTACGGACTTGTAGTTTACAAAGACATGATTGCAAAATCTTTTACTATAAAGATAGGCGTGAACGCGCTAAACTTATAATGAAAGATATGAAAATGATGAATGCGTTTGAAATAAATGTTTATCAGCATTTAATTTTTATGTATTGTTATAATTACAGTATGTCTACTTTAAGATATAATAACACGTTTGAATTAAGTAAAAATGAAAACTATAATCTTAGAGCAAATATGTTAAACGCATATAAACTGCCTCGTATAATAAATAAATAATCAGAATACGGCATTTCATATCTAAGTAAAGTATGGAACACCTTTTAAATAGGATTCAAAGGTACGGTAAATTCTCTAAGTTTATTCAAGTTTACAAAAAAAAAGAGAAAATTTTAAAACTTGTGAAACGTTTTTGGTAAATGTTACTTCTCAACTTTTTTTTGTTGCTTAACAATCTTATCAGCGCATTTTATAAAGATATTTATTACAATATTTAGTTGAAATTTTATTACATATATATTTTACGAAGTTTTATTACGTATTACATATTACGATATTTGATTGAAATTTTGTTAAAGGGGTTCTATGAAAAGATTGCGATGACGTACTGTCGTCCTCATCTTCTTTGAGCCCCTATCTGTTTTACTTACTATTTTATGAGGTACAGTTACTGTACAAAGTTGTAAAGTTCTTATGTTATATTAAAACAGAAGGAAAAAAAACAAAAAAAAAACAAACAAGAAAACAAAAAAAAAGTTTTCCATCAAGAATGAGTGCAAACTTAAATACTATAACTAATAGATTTAATAAGTTGAAAATTATATAAACGAAAGCAAAATAAATTTGCTGTCGTTATTATTAATTATAGTAAGTTATTACTATTATTATTTTTCTGTTGCATTTAAAATAACTAAATTAGTATTAAAACAACTTAAGTTATTTTAAATGTTATGCAAATTATTTTTTAAAAGTTTGTCTCAATAAAAATAGGTAATGCAGGTTAAAAAGTGTTATTGCAATGAAATAAATTCAAAAACAGATTTTAATAAAGTCTATTTTTGTCTGCAAATAGACGGAGTAGAAACAAATAGACGTAGTAGAAACAAATAAGCGGAGTAAAAAGAAAGCCAACTGAAACATAAAGTGATTATGTAATGTAGTAGACGATATTTATACAAGAAATATATTTATTAAAATCAACGTAAATTTAACAATAATGCAATAGTGGAAAAGGTGAATTCAATAGTGCACTTTAGAGATTATAAAATAAGATTATGAAATATCTAGAACAATAGTTTAAAGCTCTTAAACTATCAAGACAAGAATAAAATTCTAAAAACTCATCATTATAGTTACTATCAAGGGAAAACTCTCGTATTATATAAGTTCTCGTATTATTATAAAGTTACATTTAACTGGTATGTTGGTTAACAACGGATTTGTAACTAAGACCCGAATACAAAACTTTTCCACAAACCGACTATAAATTGCACACATTATATTCCAAGCAAATAAAAAAAGTTCCACTAAAATTACTAAAAACATTAGACATTTTAACAGCAAGCATGAATGAAGATTTAGCGGTAACTATTATTTATATGGATTTTGCCAAAGCCTTTGATAAAGTTCCACATGAACGACTGTTGAAAAAGTGCAAAGCTTATGGTATCAAGGGTGTACTACATGACTGGATATAATCGGGTTTTTTTAAAAAAAAAGGTAAAGAGTTGTGATGGGTGAATGCGTGTCACCGTTTCATACATGTTTTTAGTAGTCCATACCTGTGTGCATTAACCCTTGTTATTCTTGATTTTTTTTAAACGATATAACATTACTTATTAATTTGAATGGCAAGTTATACGCAAATAGCTGTAAACTAATTAAAGCTATAAAAAATATGTGTATGAATTTATCGTTTGTTACAAAACAAAAAATTTAATAATAAGTTTAAATAATTTTAACCTGAAATAGATAGAAGAATTATACTGAAAATAAATGTCTGTTAATGTTTATGGTGTATGCTGTAAAGACCACATAAGGAACCCTTGTTATAAATTTGAGTTAATATTGGTTAGGATGTCATGCGCTTTTTATGATTGATTCAGGTTCTCTTATAGCTTAAAATATAACTGAATTATCTAAAAAACAAAACATAAAAAATATCTACCCAGTACTCGTGGTTATTC
This sequence comes from Hydra vulgaris, assembly GCF_022113875.1. Lineage (NCBI taxonomy): Eukaryota > Metazoa > Cnidaria > Hydrozoa > Anthoathecata > Hydridae > Hydra > Hydra vulgaris. Next base: position 12,292,399 of record NC_061163.1, on the reverse strand, counting down.
AAGTAACTTTTCATCCATTAAATTTTATTTTCTTTAAAGTTCACCAAGCTTACTTGCATTTTGTGAGACTAATTTAAATTTCGCTATTTTATCGTTAGATTTCAGTCTTAATGGTTTTTCCTTTAACTCACATTTAAGGCTCCAATAACCAGATACCTGACCTCAATATATGCTTACATTTCAATTCACCTGTTTGTTGTGAAATCAGGTTTGAACCGTCTCACTCGTTATGTGTTTTTGTTTTGCGTCTTTGCACTCTTTCCACTTGTTTTTTTGTTTTTGTTTTTTTTTTCATTCTCCTTCTTCTCAAACTGCTATCTTTTTTAAAATATTTTTAATTAAATTGATAAAGACGTCTCTCTTTATCAATTAGACATTATTGTCGTTATTGGTGATTTTAATACTCATTGCTCTAAATGGCTTCTCTCTAGTAGCAGTGTCCCTGCAGGCACTATACATAATTTTGTCGTTCTTAATCTGTTACTCAAACATTTAACTTTGTAATTCTTATCTGTATAACGCTATTCTTATACCTTCACTCCATAGTTTTGGGGTTTTCTCTAAGCTCTGGTTGTTTTTTTGGCCATATAGCTATTCTGCAATCTTATTAAAACTTTCTTTCAATCTCATTCACTCCTTTTTGAGATTTTTTTTGATTCGCCTTATCATCATATTTATTACTACTACTTTAATGTTGACCGAGAATCTTCTAATTGGAGTTTACCAAGTTCAAAATTTTTTTAAAAATCATTTTATTTTGATTTACAAAAGCAAAAATAAATAAAAAGGCAAGTCTAACATTTTATCTTTAATACATGAGTCGGATCCTTAAACCTCTCTAAAAGATAAGACCAGCATTGGACTGAACCGCTGGGATACCGGGAGATTCCCTGTGGGCCGATTGCATATACGTCATCATATTTTTTGTTAAGCTACATTTTATTTTGCGTTGATAATTATAACCAACGGTAAATTAAAATGTAAATAAAAATATAATGACTTTTTCCTTGCGTATAATAGGCTATAACTTTTTATAGGTCAGAAAAAAAGTTATTATATTTGTGGAAATATATAGATGTGCTATAGCACATCTGCCGGCAACCTAAAGTTAGAGTTCTTTAAGATTTTTCAAAGTTCAAAGTTTTATTTTATTATTGCAATTATTTAATGCGGTGCTGTCTAACGTTTAGCTGCATGATGCTTAGCTGTCTGACGCTTAGCTGCATGACACTTAGCTGTCTGACTCTTAGCTGCATAATTCTTAGTTTACTAACTCTTTTATTTTTATCTCAAAAATTATGTTCTAGAGACTTTTAAAAATCTTTTCTATTTTCATTACAAAGACAAAAATAAATAAAAGGACAAATCTAACATTGTACCTCTAATGCATAGGTCTGATATTTTATCCTCTCCCAAGAAAAAAACAGAACTATTGAAAAAATAAGTTTTTCTCTATTTTTTTTCTTGAATCTAACAACCACGCACTTTCGTTCATCATAAAGAAACTAGTTAACTAAGGGGAAAGTGGTCTAAAATGGGCCCCTAATGTGAGATAGACCTCTTTCGAATCTTATGCTTAGACAATAACTATTACAAGTTTAACTGTAGAATATTGTTTAGCTAACTATAAACATTTAAAAAACCATCCGAAAAATAGTTTTTTTATTCCTCATTTTTAGCAAAAAGAATTTTTTGGAAGTATTACTTTTAAAATTTTATTGAGCAATAATTTTTTTTGGTTTGACTATAATTGAAGTTATTTTCAAATCATCTTTACTCAGAGTGCCAATTTATTATGTGAACAATAGGGAGAACAATAAATTTATTATGTGAACAATAGGGAGAACAATAAATTTATTATGTGAACAATAGGGAGAACAATAAATTTATTATGTGAACAATAGGGAGAACAATAAATTTATTATGTGAACAATAGGGAGAACAATAAATTTATTATGTGAACAATAGGGAGAACAATAAATTTATTATGTGAACAATAGGGAGAACAATAAATTACGTACCATCTGTGAATCAGTTATAGTTAATTTTTGATTAATAACCAGGTTTTATTCAGAAATTAAATTACAGAGCCCATTTTAGGCTACTTCCACGGAAAACGGTCCCTTTAAACATTTACATTACTTGCGTCACTGTTTTGAAGTTATTTTTCTGGTAACCTTATCTTGTGCGTCCTCCAAAACATTTATTATTTTAAAGTTTGATCCTGCTTTTTTACCAAAGCCACGTAATGGGTTGGAGCATACGTCGTACCTCAGACCTCTTGGTTCTGAGCCAGAACTCTAACCACTGCGTCACGGCTGCACAAATTGGAAATAGTTAAAGTGTAACATTAAAATTAATAGTCTTTTTTTTTTTCAATTAAATTTATTATTCGACAGTTGTTGTTTATTTTGATAAATAATTTCGAGCACAATTTTGCCTACAATATTCGAATTTTATCGTATTTCTCAAAATAAGAATATATTAAGAAAACAAAAAAGCAAAATGTTTTTTGTTTTAATATTAATACAGTAAACCAAAAGTTATTTTACTAAAATATTTTTACTTAAAAAAAGAGTTTAAACATTTGAAACACAAGTTTCAGCAAAAAGATAAAAAAAAATTAATTTACTCAGCAGATTAAAAAGTTAAAGGGAAAAAAAAAACATATAAGATAATGTTACTTAATACTAGATAATATTATTTTCTGAACTGACTTAAGTCAGTTCAGAGTTAAGTCCTGACTTTTTTCCTTTTTCTGTTCTCAGATTTCAAAAGTTTCAAATTATTTAGGAACTTTTGAAATCTGAAAACCGAAGAAGAAAAAAAGGGGTTTTAGATACTATAATTTAGATACAGATGTTAAGACGTTTTAACACAAATTAAGATTTTTATTTTGCTTCATTAAGCTTTTTCAGATTTTCAAAGTTTATTTTTTTTTTCAAATTTCTCTTTCAACTTGAATTACCAGTGTAAATTATTTTCCTGGATTTTTCAAAACTTTGTTTAAGTGTTTGCAAAATAAGATCTTACGAACTTGACATTCAAAGGTTGTTTATTTTGTTTGATTCAATGCGTATAAGGACTGCGTTGAATGAAACAAAAAACATATATGATAATTTTACTGGATCATTTGAATGTTTAGCAAAAGTTTATTTCAAATGATTTAAATTTTTTATTCATCTGAATGTTTGGAGTGCAACATGGAAATTTTTCACATTTTAGTTTCGATAAGAAATTTGGCTTTTTATTTGGAATTAAAATCAAAAAATTGATGTTGTATTTTTATCCATCCTAGGAGTAATCTTTACATTCATATATATGATTTTATATTCATATATATTCTTTATATTCATATATGTCCTTTCCATATGCTATAATTAGTTTGATATGTTCTGTGTAGCATCGGTACCTTTGTTTATAAACAAAATTTATATACTAGTTAGGGTGAAGCGATTTAAAAGCTTTAAAAATTTTTGAAAAATTAATTATAAACACTAATATAAGATAAATGTTTAATAATTGTTGTACTTTTGACTTAGGATCTTCTGGATCAATCTTTTTATTAAAGTGACGTAAAAAAGAGCATTTTGTTTTTGCATATTAAACAAAATACCTAATTATTGCCAAAATTATCCGGACTTTAAAACAGGTTTTTAACAACTTTTTTATGTTTAATTTAGCAAATTTAAACTCCTCACTTAAGAATAAAGAATACAATTCAATTTTGTGTTTTTGACTATTTTTTAATTACTTTTTTGCAGCGCATTTGTCTTTTTTTTAGTCATGCAGACCAAAATGTAGTGACCTAAAGCTAAATTTAAAAAAATTTACAATGCTTTTTAAGATTTTTATAATATTTATTTTTATAAATAGTTGTTTAGTATAAAAATCTAGAAATCATCTCTCAAGCAGTGACGCATCCAGGACTTTTTGGTGATTGAGCAAACTCCAAACATTTGTATGTTTATACTTATGTTAAATAATGAAGCTATGCAAAAGGTTGCTATGGTTGGAGGTAGTGAACAAAAAAACCCTTTGACTTTATCCTCTTTCCCTCCCTTCCCCTATTTCACTTGTGAGGGGTGACAAGTTGATAAAAATGTTATTGTCCTATTTTCAAATAGATTTATATTTATCGATAAATTTCAAGTTTCGTTGTATTATCTCTCAGCGTTCGAAAATTATGACCATACAAAGTTTAAACCCCCCTCAATATGAGGGGGTTAAAAGTTATATATATTTATCATATATTTACTTATTATATATTATTATATATTTATATGGCCATTGTTTTTGAACGCTGAGAGATATTACTATGAAGTTTGAAATTTATCGATGAATATAAGTCTAATTGAGAATTAAGTACAAAAAAAGAATGGGGGGATGAATACTTTTTTGTTCCTAGCCTCAAATTATTGTAATTTTTTTGGATAATTTTTAAGTATAAACATACAAATTTTTGGAGGTGTCTGGAAGTTAGCTATCTCAATCACCAAAATATCCTGGATCCGTCACTGCTCTTAAGATATACTACCATCAAAAGCGTTTGAATTATTTTAGCTAAAAATTTGGTAATTATTTTAAAACCATTATATTTTTATATAATATACAAATATATTTAACTTGTTTATCATATCGTTTTAGCTTTAATATTAAAAATGATATGAGTTATTAGATTTTTTATAATAAATTAATAAAAAAAAAAAATGCTCATTTCGTTGTATAATTAAAGTTCTCATTTCGTTGTATATTTACAATTTGTATTATACCGTGGAAGACGTATATGTGAGCATTTTTTAGGTATCTCGAGTAATTTTTTAGGTAACTTCGTGTAATTGATCAACTGTGGTGCAGTGGTTCAGATTCTGGCTCAGAACTAAGAAGTCCGAGATTTGATTCTGGCTCTGGCCTGATAATCGACATAGATCGATCAGGAAGAAGTACGCCTTCTTTAACTATTTAGTTAATGCTCTTCAGCGGTGCTCTACAGTAAGACCAAAAGAACTTCTTGGAGCAACTTATAACCACAAAAAAATATATAATGAAATAAAGATACCTAATATATGTTTCCTTTTTACAAAATTTACGTACCATAATAACAACAGTTTTGACTATTTCGCCGTAAACTAATAAATTTTTATGCAGAATTTTAATAACCTAACTTAAAGTTTTATTTTTAATTTTGTTTGAATATGACACCTTTTTTATACTGTTTATCTATTTACGTTAGCTCAGCTGGCTAGACGTGTGATAAAATTCAAGTAAAAGTACTTGTCTATAAACACTTATTTAATTTAATTTAATCTCGGAAGGTTTTCAGACTAAAGTTTAACGTTTGCTTTGAAGTCATTTTTTACATCTATATTATTTTTCTTATATATATATATATATATATATATATATATATATATATATATATATATATATATATATATATATATATATATATATATATATATATATATATATATATATATATATATATATATATATTGAAATATTAGTAGAGTTTTGACACAAAAAAAGTTTATATTTATATATGGTTATAGAAAGACTTTTCTTAATGATCAATAAATATGTTCAAATATCGTAGGGTTAGAGTTAGGGTTAGGGTTATCATATCATATTCTACACATAAATATGACAGAAAGTCATTTCAATCAACTTGGTTTTAAGGAAAATAGCTGTACCCTCCGCGTGAATTTTGTTTTGAGTGAAACTCAGAAATTCAAAATATATATTGAAATTTACAATCAAATAGTACGGGCCGAACTTAAAGAAGATATAGTAATATTATCAGGAAGCCCTGTAATAAAATACTATAAACTATATAATAAAACTATAAACAATAAAACACTATAAACTATATAATAAAACTATAAACATAACAACTCACCTTTTTTTTCTAGTGTTTCGCCATACATATAACTTTTATAAATTTTGTAAATTAGAGGTGTAATATTTATCTCGTAAGTCAAAATAAAGAATGAAATTTATAATTAAATAGTACGGGTCGAACTTCAAAAAGATCGAAATGATCTTATCACAAAGTCATTACAATGTGATTGTGATTATGTAAAATATAATTATATATTAAGTATAACTAGTTTAGTTAGTTTTTAAATTAAAATATACTCAGAATAAAAATTAAACTCAAAATAAGCTCAAGATAAAAATTAAACATAACAATATGCAGCATAATAACTAAAATTGTTAAGAAAAAAAATCTTTTTTGTTGTTGTTGTTGTTGTGGAATACACAACTTTTTTATTTATTGTTTAAAAAAGGTGATTTTCGTTTAGATAATACACTTATTCGAGTCAGTTTATATTGTAGTTGATATACATGTAAATTACTTTATAGTCTTAGAAAAACTCAGAATATATGTTTAAATTCAGTATCAGAATTTTTATCTTTGTTTTCAACGAATTTTGATTATCTGGATTTTGAAAACCATATTGGTTTTCATTCAGGGTTTTGTTTATGATTAGGTGTTTTTATTAACACTTTATTTATAGGAACAATTCTAACTATTTTTAAATAGTCGGGTACAATTCCTGTAATTATTGAAGAATTGATTATTTGAAAAATAGATTTACTTATTTCTGAGAAAACACTTAAAGTTATATTGGTTGTGATATTATAGATACCTTTAATGTTAATCTTTAATGTTTTTATTGCAGATTCAATTTCTTTGTATTCAAGATTATCAGAAAAAGATCTCATTTTCTATATTTATATTATCTCATCGTTATAGGGGTTGTCCATAAATTACGTCAACAAAAAAGGGGGAGGATGGTCTGATTTTTTTTTATAATAGTTGATATGAAGGAGGGGGAGGGTCATGACAAGTTGATGTTAACAATGTTACTTTTTTTAATAAATTTAGTTTCTTAAAAAAGGAAAATTAGGCAGCGTTTGCAGTGCTGTGTTACATTCTCAGCAAAATTCAGTATTTTAATAAAACTAAATATATTCCTACTTTTTAAGAACCATGTTGTGGTTTAAAAAAGACTCGACACTTAGAACACTAAATAAACCACACAAAATGTATACTCGTAAAATTATTATTTTTTCAAAGTTGTTGTCGGTTAGTCTGTTGTGCAAAACAAAAAGATTTATGAAATTACACAGTCTACATTATATTATTTGAACGTTTTTAGCAGGGGTCGGAAACCTGCGGCTTGCAAGCCTTGTGTGGTTCTTTCGATGTCAAGATGCGGCTTTTTATCTCTATGCAAAAATATTATTATAATATTAAAAAAAAGTTGATATCTCTTTTAAAATTTAATTTTTAATGAGCTACCAACATTTTTATTTTTATTCTTTTTTCAAATCATCTACCAAATCTTTATTTCAATGTTGTATTAAGGTCCGCGGATGGGGCTAAAAATCCGCATCTTGACATCAAAAGAACCACACGAGACTTGCAAGTTGCATATTGCCGAAACTCTGTTATAAATGTTTAAATAATATGCAGACCATTTACTTACTTTAATTTTTTTTAATTTTTTTTTTTTTTTGTATAACTTTGTAAAGTCCAACTTTTGGCTGTTCGCTCTCAATAGGCTGCCTTCCCTGGTTTAAACAATTTGTTAAATGCATTTTTCGTTATACTGGGCTATTAGAAATAATTAGCTTTTACTGTAATATTGGATTAGGTCTAAAGATAAAGTGAGGAGGATTGGCACATTATTCACTTTTTTTTAGAGCAAGCATTTTTATATTTAAATGATATTTCGTTAAAATATATTCATAAGTTAAAAATATAATAATTTACTTTTTTAAACATTTTACTTTTAATCATTTTTTTGTTTTAGTTGTAAACTAGTCTATTTAATATATTGTTTTGTTTTTTTTCCACTTAAATTTTTTTTGGAAGGATAAGGATTGGGGGAAGGGGTTATTGAATGTTGAAGAACTTTGTAGGTTTGTCTCTGGAAGTTTGACAAGTTGTTGAAAAAGAGAAGGGGGAGAAACAAATTGCAAGAAAATTATTGAAGTAATTATTCGGCAGTCCCATGTCTGGCAGGTACTGCTAATATATCATATCTTGGATGTACATCAAAAAAAATTAGGTTGTCTTAGGGAGTGCAACATACTTTTGCCTCATCTTTACAATATTTAAACTGAAAACCTTATATGAAAAATTTCAATAAATAGAGTATGCACAAATGTCGTTGCGTAAGCGAATGATATAATTTTACAAGACTCATATGATAACCAAAATCTGATTAATATCGTTCAAAAATATGAAAAATCAAAATTTTTTATTTATTTTAATATAATTATAATAACGTTGAGCACTCTATTTATATACTATACTATTTATATATACTATATATATATATATATATATATATATATATATATATATATATATATATATATATATATATATATATATATATATATATATATATATATATATGTATATATATATATATATATATATATATATATATATATATATATATATATATATATATATATATATATATATATACATATACATATATATTATATATATATATATATATATATATATATATATATATATATATATATATATATATATATATATATATATATATATATATATTAAAGTGTTTTTTACTTTTGTTACTATATATATATATATATATATATATATATATATATATATATATATATATATATATATATATATATATATATATATATATATATATATATATATATATATATATATATATAGTAACAAAAGTAAAAAACACTTCAATATATTAGGAAAAAGTCAAAATATTAAATTTAAAAGTAAATTTTTATATCGAAAAAAAGTTGAACCAATGACCGGAAGAATATTATCAATATAGAACATATTTATCTAAAGTTAAAAAAAAATATTATTACTTAATAGTTTTTTCCGAAAAAACATTATTTTTGAAAAATATATGCTTTCACCCACTTTATGTCTTTTATAAAATAAAAAAAACTGGTTTTTGAAAATTTTTTAAATAAAAAATATTTTAAGGGGTCTCTCAAGACCATTGAGCATAAAAAGTTTTAAATATTATTATTGTTATCACCAAATATTATCACCAAATATTGTTGGGTCTTAATTGAAGCAAAATTATATGAAAATTTTAATGTTAGATTTAATACCATAAAAAATAATGGTTATTAACTAAAAAAGAAAAATGTGCTTTTTTAACATATTTTGTCAATATTTTTTTTTCATTAGGTTTTTTCTTATATAATTATCATATTTAATTAATCTTACATTATTAATTGCATAAGTTTATAATTTTCAAAATTGCTTAACTACAAATTCATTGTTAATTAAAAATTTATTAATAATGTAAAATATTGACAATGAAAAAATAAAAACTAACAATTTTTAAAGTTGTATAAATAATGATAAAAAGAATAATATATTTAAATCATATAATTTTGAATACAAAAATAATATTATAATTAAAAACAGAAAAATTAATTTTTTACCATGAAAATTTGAAGATAGAACCTTATTATTCTCCTCCACCGATATGCTATTTTGTCTTATACCAATTTATTTTACTTTATAAGTAATGAATCTATATTAACATATTTAAAAACTAAAATTTTTATAATTCTGCAAATTTAATTGCTTATAGATTAATATTAAATGAAAATATTTAATTATACTTTGCTACTAAGTTTGTTACTTATTGCAACAAAAAATTAAAAAATGCAAAAACATTACTTTTTTTATGCTAAGATTTCTCCTATTTTTTCAGTATATATATATGTAAATATATGCATTTAAACAGTTTATATACGCAAATATATACACTTATAGAATTCAAAATGCATATTTGCATCATAACAAGCAGGTCATAAAAATGCATACTTGCATCATAACAAGCATGTATACATATATATATATATATATATATATATATATATATATATATATAATATATATATATATATATATATATATATATATATATATATATGTATACATGCTTGTTATGATGCAAGTATGCATTTTGAATTCTATAAGTATATATATATATTATATATATATATATATATATATATATATATATATATATATATATATATATATATATATATATATATATATATATATATATATATATATATATATATATATATATATATATATATATATATATATATAGATATATATATATATATATATATATATATATATATATATATATATATATATATATATATATATATATATATATATATATATATATATATATATATATATATATATATATACATATATATACTTGTTTGCTTGACATTAGGGTTTTTCTTATTTGGGATTAAAAAGCATTTTTTTTGTTTTTTAGTGGGCCACCCACTGAAATGGTTAATTCTATGAAAAAATGTATGAGTAAAAATTTCAAGGGGAAAAAAACATTTTTACTTGGTGCTACCAGTCATTGAAATTTAAGGCATATTTTACTATGCGCTCTCAGTCATTAACATAGGAAGAAATCATAAAACTGATTGAGGCTAGTGATAATGACTTACTTACTTGGTACACATTTATTTATTTGTTACATGCATTAAAAACATCCATTTTCTGTCATTGCATTTCTATTTATTTATTAAAAGACAGTAATAAACATGCTTTTTTACTTTGATTGTAGGTTTATTTAAAACAATTTAACATTTAAGACAGTTACAGTACTAAGAAAAATGCTCATGAGATTTATCTTTTTTCTGTCAGAATATTTCTGTCTATATTTTTGAACTACCAACAACAGGAACTGCTTTCGCTCTTCATTATTTGCATGTAGTCTATTATATTCGTCCATTAGTGCTACGCCACGTTCTGCAATATTGTTGACAACTTTCATGCTTGGAACAGTAGAGTTTACAGTCTTGAATTCATCATCATGTTCGCATTCACTCACACTGTTTTGAAGAAAGTGAGATGAAAGTATCATCCTATCATGCTAAAAATCTTTGTGAATTAAACGTTACAAAGTCCTCCAGTTTCTTTTCTTGGATAAAACTAAACAGTTTCTTTTCTTGGTTAAAACAAACATGCTAAAATTGCAAAGTCTGCAAAACCATGCATGCAAAGTAATAAACTATTTAAATAGGTTAGTAAACCGTGTCCCGGTGATGAAAAGCATGATGGTTTTAGATATTGAGAAGCTTAACACATTACAGATATTAATTTTTATGTATAAGTATAGGAACAATCTCCTACCTAGCGTTTTTAAAATAATTTGCGTTCAAATACCAGGTACGACTATCACTTGGGGAAAATTAAATCAGTCCAATTTTTTAATTACAAACCGTGGCCCATCAAAATGGAGTCATTTCCAAAATAATAGTATTAAAGACCTAACAAAGCATCTCATCGTTCAAATGGGAAACTAAAATGCATCTTCTTAATTCCTGACTTACATATTAAAGTTTACGGTATTTTTTTATTTATTTTTTATGTTTTCTTCTTATTATTATTGTTCTTGTTTTTAATATTTTTTGTTTTTTAATTTATTACACTAAAAAAATATGAGCTTTCTTTTTATTGAATTTTTATTTTACTTTTAAAAATTAAAGTGTTTTTATAATGAGTGACTATAGGGGCTCTATGAAAAGGTTGTGATGTTAAACACATCATCCTTACCTTCTTTGAGTCCCTAACTAATTAGAACACTAAATACATATTATAAAACAAAAAAATATAAAAAATTATAAAAAACTTATTTATCATGTTTATGTTTACGCCGCAATGTATTTTTTTTTTACATGATTATGTGAAAATTGTAATTGTAACTGTTTAATCACCAAAACAAAAGTTTATGCAATAATAAGAACTGAGCAGTCCACAGTAGCTTGTTTTTTAGGTATCTGATCTGAAACATTGTTCAATACTTGAACCATCTTAAACTTTGTCTCAGGGCGAACCTCGTCGTTAAAATAAGCTAAAGCAAAAAGTTCCTCTGATAGGTACCAGAGATGCTCTTGTAATTCCTTCACAGCAATTTTTAAGATTTCAGGATGCAGGACCTTGTAGGCATCCAGGTCTTTCAAGAGTTGCAGATCAAATCTAGGAGTTAAGGTTGTTTCAGAAGATCTGCACCAAGCTGTAAGGAAAATATCCCTTATTCCCTTTTCCTCTCTTTTTATAAATTTGAATTGGCCTCTAAACATCCAAATCTTTAACGCATAAATAGCTTTTGCCATCCAGCGAGCACGGTGTTGACCGGCCGGAGCTCTAAAT
>NC_061163.1:11925152-12270152 GCF_022113875.1 Hydra vulgaris | reverse complement strand
ATATATAACGATAATTTGTATTCAGTTTTTTTTTCATATTTGTATGTTCAAAACACATTCAAAAGACGTCCAAAACCTTTATAAGACGTTTAAAAGACGTCTTTTTTACGTCCGTCCCCACTAGGGAGGACCTTTTTTTTTTAAAGATAAGTTAGTAGTCAAAAAAAAAATTTATGACTTTAATCAGCAAAAAACAGACGTTTCACCCCTTCCTTCCCTTTTAAATCTCTTCGGACGGCCCTGACCATTCTTATGGAATAAAATAGTTATAAAAATTTTACTGAGGATTTTATTTATCAAAGTAACTACTTTTCTTTTAAACAAAAGCTTGAAGAACTCCTTTTTACAATCGAAGAATTAACGATATACTTGTGATACTATTTAGTAATCTTCTTCTTTATTTAAATTTATTTATTTTTTTTATTTTTTTTTTTTTTTATTTTTACGTTTGTCTTTAATTATATATGCTATCAAAGAAAGTTTCTTACTTCGTTAACTTATTTTTATCTTGTAAATAACTTATAAATTTTAACACGAACCTTTCTTAGCTGTATTCGACGAGAAGACCGTATGGTCTTCTACGAGTCCTTACGTTCTTTTATCTTTTAAAACGATCAATATATAAATGTATTTATTGTTATATATTTGTTTTTTAAATATTGTAACGAAATACTTGTTTATAATGTAATAAAAAGAAAAAAAAAATATGTTTCTTAATTCTGAGAACATAATAGTAACTAAGTAAATAATTGAAAACTGTTAAATATAGTTTTAAATATTTTTTTTGTTTGTTTGTTTTTTATTTTTGCTTTGTGTCAGAGAATAGAAAATAGTTTTTAGAATTTATTTTCTTTAAGAATACAAAGCAAAAATAAAAAACAAACAAACAAAAAAAATATACTATATTTAACAGTTTTCAATTATTTATTCAATTACTATTAAGTTCTCAGAATTAAAAAATATAATTTTTTTTCAATCCGTAAATAATTATTTTCGGATTATAAGCCTATATTATTTACGGATATTAATTTCTGATAATTGATAAAAAAATAAAAAATAAAAAATTTATTAACAATAATAAATTGATCAACTTGTATAAATCCTATGCCTTAATGTTCAAACTTTTGCGGTTACCTAATATTTTTAATATTTACTGACAATTTAGCATTGCTAAAAATTACGTTTGTTTTTTTATTTAAAAGTTTTTAAAAATTCAGTTTTGGCCGCCTAAATTAATCAAATACCTCACTGTGCGTCAAAATCAATTGAATTTTAAATCAAGTGTCACAGAATCAAAGTACATTGGGATAGTTATTAAGAAGAAAATTGAGTTCAATGTGTTTATTTGAGAGAGAGAGAGAGAGATAGAGAGAGAGAGAGAGATAAAGAGAGAGAGACATGAGGTCTAGACTTGAGGTCCATTGTTTTACAACAAATAATGCTGGACTAGAGTTCCATAGATTTACAGCAAATAATGGTCGACTAGAGATTTACAGCAAATAATGCTCGACTAGAGGTTTATAGCAAATAATGCTCGACTAGAGATTTACAGCAAATAATGCTCGACTAGAGATTTACAGCAAATAATGCTCGACTAGAGATTTACAGCAAATAATGCTCGACTAGAGATTTACAGCAAATAATGCTCGACTAGAGCTTTACAGCAAATAATGCTCGACTAGAGATTTACAGCAAATAATGCTCGACTAGAGATTTACAGCAAATAATGCTCGACTAGAGATTTACAGCAAATAATGCTCGACTAGAGATTTACAGCAAATAATGCTCGACTAGAGATTTACAGCAAATAATGCTCGACTAGAGATTTACAGCAAATAATGCTCGACTAGAGATTTACAGCAAATAATGCTCGACTAGAGATTTACAGCAAATAATGCTCGACTAGAGCTTTACAGCAAATAATGCTCGACTAGAGATTTACAGCAAATAATGCTCGACTAGAGATTTACAGCAAATAATGCTCGACTAGAGATTTACAGCAAATAATGCTCGACTAGAGATTTACAGCAAATAATGCTCGACTAGAGATTTACAGCAAATAATGCTCGACTAGAGATTTACAGCAAATAATGCTCGACTAGAGATTTACAGCAAATAATGCTCGACTAGAGATTTACAGCAAATAATGCTCGACTAGAGATTTACAGCAAATAATGCTCGACTAGAGATTTACAGCAAATAATGCTCGACTAGAGATTTACAGCAAATAATGCTCGACTAGAGATTTACAGCAAATAATGCTCGACTAGAGATTTACAGCAAATAATGCTCGACTAGAGATTTACAGCAAATAATGCTCGACTAGAGATTTACAGCAAATAATGCTCGACTAGAGATTTACAGCAAATAATGCTCGACTAGAGATTTACAGCAAATAATGCTCGACTAGAGATTTACAGCAAATAATGCTCGACTAGAGATTTACAGCAAATAATGCTCGACTAGAGATTTACAGCAAATAATGCTCGACTAGAGATTTACAGCAAATAATGCTCGACTAGAGATTTACAGCAAATAATGCTCGACTAGAGATTTACAGCAAATAATGCTCGACTAGAGATTTACAGCAAATAATGCTCGACTAGAGATTTACAGCAAATAATGCTCGACTAGAGATTTACAGCAAATAATGCTCGACTAGAGATTTACAGCAAATAATGCTCGACTAGAGCTTTACAGCAAATAATGCTCGACTAGAGATTTACAGCAAATAATGCTCGACTAGAGATTTACAGCAAATAATGCTCGACTAGAGATTTACAGCAAATAATGCTCGACTAGAGCTTTACAGCAAATAATGCTCGACTAGAGATTTACAGCAAATAATGCTCGACTAGAGATTTACAGCAAATAATGCTCGACTAGAGATTTACAGCAAATAATGCTCGACTAGAGATTTACAGCAAATAATGCTCGACTAGAGATTTACAGCAAATAATGTTCGACTAGAAGTCTATACTTTTTCGTAAAGTAAATCTGAACAAGAGAATTCATTCGTAAATTTTTTAAACTAGATAGAATCTACAACTTTTAAATATTTTTTGAATTTTAATGATCCAATACTTGTTTTATTTTATTAAAAATAAGAACTCAAAAGTAAAAAGTCAATAGGTAAAACCCTCAATTAAGTCGAAATGTGGCATCAAAAATAGGCGTTTTGTTATTTGACCTGCACTTCCCAGTAAACCACAAATTTTACAAAATATTTAACAGAAATTTAATCAAAGGTAGTTATAACTGTATGCAAAATGTAAAATCTATAATTAGTTGACATAACCACAAGAATTTGCACAGTGATGCAAGTTTGAATGCAAGAACTTGCAAATGCATTACAAAGACTACTTGCCCATTGAACTATCAATATTTATGAAGTAATATTGTTTATCAAGCTGCAGTGATTGAGGAAAATCATAATCCTGAAGAAAAAGTAAATTTTGGAATCAGTGAGACACCATTTAAGCTTAGATACGCAAATCATTTTAAAATTTTTTGCGGTGAAAAACAGAAATGATACTGAGCTTTCTAAGGAATTTGGAATTTTAAATAAAAGAACTTAGAATGCACAATAAAGTGGAAATTTATAAAATGCTGTAAACCCATCAAAACAACATCAAAAATTTGTACCCTTTGCCTTCAAGAAAAATTTATATCACAATAAAACAAGCTTGTTAAAAAAAAGAAGAAATATTATTTAAGTGTCGACACTCCAACAAATTTCTACTGCCCTTTTTACACCCCGGAGACTAAATGGTAATGTTTTTTATCAAGTCAGAATTCGTTCTTCTATAATTTTTAATTCTTTTAAAAACGAGTTTTTTAAATATTTAATTGCTGACGATTGGCGTGTATGGCACAAAACATTAAGTATGGCAAAGAAGGACACCATGATACACTTTTTGTTTTTGCTTCTCAAAAAATTTCTTCATGTACATTTTTTTTAGGCAATTGGTTTAATTAGTTGAATAAATTTATACCTACAACATTTAGTTAATTTTTTTTTGTTTTAACATCTTTATTTTTAACAAGGCTGCAAGCAACCACGAATAAAGCTGGAGATTACTGGAAGAGAAAAGGATGAAGTTTATAGAACAAGACAACGATTAACAGACGACTTAAAAGATTGCCACTTATATGAATCAGGAAAACAAGTTAAAGAGGTGAATTCCAAAGAACTGATGTTCGTGGAAAAAACTAGGCAAATAAAAATTTTTGCAGCACTTAGGAAAAGTCACAGTAAAAGGATGAAACTTAATTGACAAGTAATAAGAGAATAATTTTTAATAGATGGTACAACTCTTTAGATTAGTGCCAATTATAGTGCTTATAAAAAAGAGAAAGAGAAGCAACATTACAGCGATATGACAATGGTTGGAGGTTGGCTGCAAGAGCAAGTCCAAGTATGTCGTCAAGGCATTTTTGCACCTTGTCTAAAAGAGAAAGAGCATTATTAGAAAAGCCGCCCCCAATATTGCAATAATATACAAGGACATATTTGAGATTTATGGAGATAAAAAATAGAATCTTGAGTAAAAATGTGGCAAGCTCCATAAAAAAAAGAAACCTTTGCATATGCTAATTTTGCAATCAGTTTGATATTACTCAAATGCCCTCTCCAAGCAATCAGAAAGCTTTGGATTCTTATCAAGACGAGAATAAATGGTAGCACCATCAGCGAGCAATGCCACCTTAGATGCGAGAATTTCTGGAGATCGTTAACGCAAATTAAAAAAAGTATAAGGCCAAGAATAAAACCTTGAGGAACTCATGAAGTTACAGGATTTGAAGAAGAGTGCTGTACATTGAGAACAACTTTTGTACTACGTTTGGTAAGAAAGAATCAGCATGCAAAACTTTATTAAAAGTTTTTAGAAATTTCTAGAGAGATAGTCTTAGCCTCTCCATATCTATCAAATGCATGATAAAACCTATCAGTTATTACCGTTAACAAATCAGCTGTAGAACAAGAAGATTGAAATCCATATTGATAAACAGAAAGTAATTTATTAGATTCAAGATGAGAGATTAAGTGTTTGTTAATTAAAGACCCAAAATCTTTGCTTATGATAAGAAGAAGACTAATGGGACGATAGTTAGACAAGTCATATAAATCTCCAGAAATTTTGAAAATAGGTATAACAGATGCTACTTTTTACTTTTTATACCAACTTTATACAAATACATTTGATCATTTGATAAAATACCAACTGTATACAAATACATTTGATCATTTGATAAAATACCAACTGTATACAGTATTTTATCAAACGATCAAATGTATTTGTATACAGTTGGTATTTTATTAAATGATCAAGCCATAAAATGGTTTACAAGAAATCAACCCGACTGAAAGATTTAACAAGCTATTCAGAGAGAGAGAATTTTATTATTATCAAGATCTTGGCTATCAATATTAAACATTAATGTATAATCTGTTTACATCATGAGCAACTTACTTAACCGGTTAGCTAACTCCCAAAAAACTTGCATTTAGCACACTTTTAACTAGTTTTAAAAATTTTAATTTTTTCATTTTATTTCTAAAATAATTACATAATCTAAACTTTTAATCTTTTTTATTTAAAATATATTTATAGGTGGTTTGCGAGAAACCGACACTCAAGGGGTCAAAGATATGTGTTCAATTGGTATTGAAACAACGCCTAGTTTTAAAATGTGTCCTTTATGTCGAAAAGAATTTGTAAAAAAAATAGATGATTAGCCTGCCTTACAGGACCACAATGGTGAAGATAATTTTCTGGAACAAACATTTTTTAATAAAGATATAACGGTTTAGCAATAAAAAAAAAATGTATAAGTTTTATACATTATCACCAGTTTTGATAAGTTAGATGTATTACCAGTAAAATTTTATGAATGGGCTTCGCAACATGCTAAAATTTGTCAACATGCTAAAATTTCATGAATGGGTTTCGCA
Organism: Hydra vulgaris; assembly: GCF_022113875.1. Lineage (NCBI taxonomy): Eukaryota > Metazoa > Cnidaria > Hydrozoa > Anthoathecata > Hydridae > Hydra > Hydra vulgaris. Next base: position 12,264,196 of record NC_061163.1, on the reverse strand, counting down.
ACATGCTAAAATTTGTTGAAAATTAGAAGAACGCTGAAGATCTAGATAAATTGATACTTTTAATGCAAAAAAAAGCTGAAAACAGCAAACAGAAACAGAAAAAGTTCAAATTTTGACATTGGTTCCAGATTTTTGGTCGTTTAAGAAAGCAGCTGAAGTATTTATTACATCAATGTCAACTAAAGCAAGAAAACTTAAATTTGAAAAAGGAATATTAATACTTCCAGAAAAAACTAACATTGTTAGAATTGAATCAGATGTCATTGATAAAGTGGAAAGCTTATATTGCAATGATCAGTTTAGTCGGCATTTGGCAGATATAAAAGATTTAGTAAGTGTGTCCAAAAATAAACACGTATTAAAGAGATTACTTTTTTGCAATTTAAATAAATTATTAATTGCATTTAAACTAGAGCACCCTCAGTCCAAAAAGGATTTTCCAAATTTGCTCAGTTAAGGCCAAAATGGTGTATTTATGCTGGTTAAAATGGAACCCATGCTGTTTGTATATGTACAATAAACCAAAACCAAAAGCTTATACTTAGTACAGCTAAACTGAAGATAAAACTACTATGAAATTATTAGGAAGGTTGTTTGTAAAAACCTTCCTAAATGGTCCATAGATGTAATCGTTGCCTTGGAGTTTAAAATATAATCAATTATATAACTACATATCTATTAAAAAATAAAGGATCATTTGAAACGAGTTGCAAAGTTGATGAAGATGAAATAATTGAATATAAACAATGGAGTACAATAGATAGAGCAGAGTTTCTAAACTACACATCTACAGTAGGCGAATTCATAGAAAGTCTTAGTGAAAAACTTGATAGTATAACATCTCACTCTTATATTGCTAAAGCACTTTAAAGTATTCAAAGGTAAACATTTGAAAACTTTAAAGTCATCTTTACCCATAAATGAAATTATTGATTTGGTTGATTTTGCAGAAAACTTTAAGTTTGTCATACAAAACGAAACCCAGAATTACTTTTAAAACTAACAGCAATGCACACTACAAGATGTAGTTATTTATAACAAAAATGATCAGGGTGCTACTAAAAGTTAGCCAACGTCTTTATATTTAATATCTGATAACTTAACAGACGATGTTGGATTCATTTATTGTACAGTAAAAAGAACTGTCTAATTTGTTCAAAAAATGTTTCCAAATGCCATAAATATGTACTATTTTTTAGATGGTTGTGCTGACCAATAATAAAACTGCAAGCATTTTTTAAATTTTTACCATAATGCTGAAAATTTTGGGATGCAATTTGAATGGAATTACTTTGCAACATCAGATAGAAAGCCATCATGTGATGGCATTTGTGGAACAGTTAAAAGACTTGTTTCAAGTGCTAGTCTTCAACGTCCGATTAACTTACAAATTCAGAACGCTAAAGAAATGTTTAATTTTTCCAAAGATAACATATTTGACATCCACTTCTATTTTTTTAAAAGGCAAAGATATTTTTTTAGTCCGTAAGCCTTTGACTCTTTGATTGAATAATGCAAAGACTTTATCTGGTATAAAATTTTTCTACCAATTTATTCCGCAGATAGCAGCAAACATATATGTCAAAAGAGTCTCTGAGCAAGAGAAAAAAAATCTAACATTCAATCTGGCTCAATAAAATATCTTCAATATGTCATTGTTGGAAAATATTATATTTGAAAATATGATATGCTTAACTGGGTTGGTTTTGAATTTGAAGTTGATAAAAAATATTAAGACGCCCTTCTAAAATTCATGCATCCTAATTAACTTAATACTTCATTACACACCACAGTGGTTTGAAAATTTGATTTTTAGCCAAAATAAAAGATTAAAAATTGATGAATAATTTCTTGCAAAAATACAGCATTTTTTTATTTGTGTATAAATTTAAACTATATGCACATAGTTATAAACTTTTTTTAAAAACAAATGTTATAGTATATAATTTAATTTGAAGTAATAGTTTTTTACTATTGAATATTTACATAATAGGGATACCAAATATTTGGATTTTCACTATTTCTACTAATACCACATACCCAAAATAGCGACCCCCAAATATTTGTACAAAAACCAAATCGTGAAATGTAAGAAAAAATCAATTGATTTCAATTCAAGTTTTAGCTTTTATTTGAGAAGTGATATTTTAAAAATACAAGCATGTTCAATTTTTCTTCTTTCATTCTATTAGAAAGTTTAGTCTTGAAGTTTCCAGCTACAGAAAAGACTCTTTCAACGTCTGTTGATGTTGCTTGCACAGTTAATAAGGCATCGCAGATCATTTGAAGTTTATCTGTACATTCTTTTGTTCCTTCAAATGCCGTAATTTGATTTTCGATCGAAGATTTGGCTATTTTCTGATGGTTTACAAAGTGGTTGTTAGTATCATCAAGCTTGGATATTTGAATCATTTTTATCATCATTTTTCTCCAAAAATGATTCTGCAAATATTCTTGTATTAAATTCCTTAATTTTTTTTTCTAATAGTTACTTGAAAAATATTTAAATTAATCATTTTCTTTTGGATAATCACCAGTGTGAAGAAAAATCAATGTTGATATTAAATCGACATTTCTTCGTGAATTAATTCGAGTTTTTCAACATCGGCTGCCAACGTTGTTTTTATATCATTATGGTTACAAATGCGACGTCACCAACAACTAAAAACCAATGTTGATAAAACGTTTATTTAAAGTCGGAAAATGGTTATATTTTCTACATTGATTCAATGTTTTATTTTTTACGTTGGCCCAACGTTGTATTTTAAGTTTGCTCAAAGTTGTATTTACGTAGATTTAACGTTAAACTTTAATTGGCAAAACGTTGTATTCAATGTTATTTGGAATTAAGTTTTCATTAAATTCTATTTTATTCACTTTATAATATATATATTTTAATTAATATTATAAAATACATTAACTGACAACGCTTGATTATCCGAACAAAAGTCACGTTTGTGTTGATTGTGGTTTGATATTTTAATTATCACGGAAGGATTTATTTAATTTATATTATTTTACAATAGCAATATTTGGTCGTATACATTGGATCAACGTTGGGTTTAATTCGTAAAAACAATCAATTTTTTGCGATGTATTTACATACATTGGATCAACGTTGATTTATATATAGTAAATCAACGTCGAAATATATACATTAGATCAACGTTGTGTTTTGATCGTAAAAACCATCAACTTTTTGTAATGATTTTGCATACATTGGAAAAACGTTAGTTTATATACATTGAATCAATGTCAAGATATATACATTGGATCAATGTTGGGTTTAAATAGTAAAAACAATCAACTTTTTGCGATGTTTTTACATACAATGAACCAATGTAAATTTGCAAGATGTTTTAGTTCCGTCGGTAATAATTTTATCACTAACTAAATGACATTTGATCCACTTTGATTTTCTATTAGAAAAAAGATCAAACGTTCGCGAAGGTTTTACATACGTTGGCCCAATGTAAGTGTGTTAGCTGGAAGTTATATAATTTTGAAATAGCAATGTTTGGTCGCATACATTGGAGCAACGTTGGATTTAGTTCGTAAAAACAATCAACTTTTTGCGATGTTTAACATACATTGGACCAATGTAAATTTGCCAGGTGTTTATAGTTCTGTCGGTAATAATTTTATTATTATCCGAATGACATTGAATCAACGTTGATTTTGCATTGGAAAAAAGAGCCGACGTTCGCGATGGTATTCGTACGTTGGCCCAATGTATGTGTGCTAGCTGTATTGGACCTTCTCTTGATTCTGATGTAGTTTTTCTTTTAATAGATGTATCCATGCCATGTTTTAATTTCAAATTCGTTGTTCTATAATTAACAAATTGTACAAACTTTTGCCTGATTTTTACTGATTTTTACAAAATGTTTCCACACTTTACTCGTCTTTTCTAAATAAAATTTAGTTTAGTCAACGTAACCTAAAAAAGCATGTTCTTATACCTGATAGTAGTATTTATAGCACTTCTTTGTGTAATTTCAATAGTTACTTGATTAAATTCACAATTATACATAGATAAATTTTAAAAAATTTCAGTAGAAGTGAATTAATTATGATATAAAGTTCACAGAAATTGCGTAAATTGGAAATTGAAATATAGGATTCGTAACAGATTAGATTTTTAAAAATATGACGATTATTTTTTTTTAAAATGCTAAAAAACAATTTAAAAATCTTTGCACTATTTGTGTACAAATATTTGGATAAAAATACAAATATTTGGGTAACCCCAAATAGTGCTAAAAAACCCTAATCCCAAAGAACAAATAATTAGGTCCAACATTGCTATTGCATAATTATTTATGTTTGAAATTAGCATAAAATAAAAGTTTTATCTTCAATTTTAACTTCTTCTATATTTGTACACAAATGTTTGCATTATTTGTGTACAAATATTTGGGTAAAAATAATAATATTTGGGTGACCCCAAATAGTGCTAAAAACGCCAAATACCCAAAGAACAAACAATTAGGTTCAACATTTCTATTCCATAATTATTTATGTTTGAATTTAGCATAAATTAAAAGTTTTTTTTTCAATTTTAACTTCTTCTCTAAGCTAGAGTTCGTGCGTATGGACTTGATTGATATAACTTTATTAAAGCCTAATAAACAAATATTATTGAAAAAACAAACCCAGCTCCATAAAAAAAAAAAAACAGCTTCATATATAATTATTCAAATCAATTTTAAAGCTCCAAAATTATACCTATTTTATGTTATCAAAAACACTAGTGTCTCTATTTTTATTTTATTTTATGTTATCAAAAACACCAGTGTCTCAACTAATTTTTGTTTTATTTTATGTTATCAAAAAGACTAGTGTCTCAACTAATTTTTGTTTTATTTTATGTTATCAAAAACACTAGTGTCTCAACTAATTTTTGTTTTATTTTATGTTATCAAAAACACAAGTGTCTCAACTAATTTTTGTTTTATTTTATGCTATCAAAAACACTAGTGTCTCAACTAATTTTTGTTTTATTTTATGTTATCAAAAACTCTAGTGTCTCAACTAATTTTTGTTTTATTTTATGTTATCAAAAACACTAGTGTCTAAACTAATTTTTGTCTTATTTTATGTTATCAAAAACACTAGTGTCTCAACTAATTTTTGTTTTATTTTATGTTATCAAAAACACTAGTGTCTCAACTAATTTTTGTTTTATTTCTATAAATACAACTTCAAAAACATTTTTTTTCTTTATACAATCGTAATTGCTACCTAAATTGTTAAAAATAGTTCAAATATTCATTTTTATTTTATTTTTATGAAATATTCCATATATTTAACTACATGAAAATACATAAAAAATGCATTTTTTAGTTAATTTAAAATCCGTGTAAAATGCATAGTCCGCTATTGAAACATTATATTTATAGTAGGATATTTTGAACATCTATTATTTATTATCACCTATATTTGCATATGTTATTTATGACTAATTTTAGGAATTTTTGCTTGTGATTTTTATTACTTATTATTCAAAAATATTGGTGAAAAACTTGTGAAAAGTAAACGGAAATTATCACCAACAATTTTTAACTCAAATATCTAGTGGTTGTCGGTGGGGAGGGGGGGGAAGGAGATATACCAGTTGGACACATATACCAGATAGATGATTTGCACAAAATCCAATATTTATATTAACTCAATCATGTTACTCCAGTTTTCTTTTATAAGGAATTTATCAATTAATCAGATTCAAATTCTGGTTTTCATAATAAGTAATTTCTTAATAAGGATTATCCGAATGTAGTTTTTCATTATAATTCGTTTGATTTTTTATAAAAATTCTCAAAAAACCCACCTCTCAATTTTGCATAAAAAAGACTCTTTAAAATACCTTTTTTTTTTAAAAAAAAAATCATGTTACCATGGTTACAAGACCTCATTTCCACTTTTATTAGAATTTCAAAAATCGCTATAGGTGAAGAACAATCCCCATATTGATATAGTTCTAAACATTTTCATAGAAAACAAATATCATATTCTGATTTCTCATTTTAAAAACTATACTGGTGCCTATTGTTAGCTTGATTACATGTTTAGTTGAACGGTAACAGAACTAGCAAAACAAAAACTATAGTAAAATCAAAATGGCCGCCTAAAAAACTGCTAAAGATAGCTGATTTTAGAGTAACAATATCTCCAAAACCCATTGCTAAATTTTTTAAGGTAGTCTGTGTTATATAGATGACCATTTTTACAAAGTATGAAGAAAATCTGAGATGGTAGGTTAAAAACCTTTAAAATTTGTCTTTCTCGTGGAATACCTTACTTGTTAAATAATTTTAAAAGTATAGAAGACAGCTTCGGAGAATACTTTTGCAAGACTATAACGGGTATGTTGTCTGGACCACAAGCTCTAGAAGAGTCTAAGCAGGAAATCACATTAGATAAAGAGGCTGGAGTCATACCAACGTCAGGCAATTGATCAACCTGTTTTTAGGGTATATCAGGTAAAACGCGACTAGTATAAACAATATTATATATGATGTTGATGAGAAGTTCTTAGCAAACAATTCAACTTTGTCTTTAGGTGAGGCAACAAAATCTCAACCATACATAAGAGGTGGAATAACAAATTTGCCCTTATTATAGAGACTGCTAAAGATTCTCAAGAAGTCACGAGAATCTAATTATTGAGATGAACTACAAAATTTAGTGGCCTGAGAATAGCGGGCTTTGATGATAGACAAAACCTATTTTTAATTGTTTCTAGCATTAATATTAAATAAAAGTCTGTTTTGCTGATAGATATAAAAGTAATGGTTACAATTAGATATTGCGGCAGCACAATGAGAGAAAAATCATATATATATATATATATATATATATATATATATATATATATATATATATATATATATATATATATATATATATATATATATATATATATATATATATATAATATATATATATATATATATATATATATTTATATTAGGGTGGTGCACAAATACATTGACAATTTCAAAAGTTTCAAAAATCAATGTGGTACTTTTTCCTATTGTTCCTTTTATCATTATATTAATTCCTGCAAAATTTAAGCAAATTTGAATGACTTTTAGAGGTCGCTCATGGCCATGTTTCCTCTTTTAATTGCCATTATTTTCCTATTCTAACGTTACTGTGAAGTTTTTAATATGTACATTTGTTTATTTATTTTATTATGACATAACTCTTAATTTGATTTAATTTAATTAATTATGATAATTATTTTAATCGATTTTAAATATTTTTTAAATATATTTTTCTAATTTAATAGTGTGCAACTATCTTTGACAATATACCGCAAAGCATTTTAATTTTTGTTCATATGTGTGCTGATTTGAGGCTTTAAAAAAATAAATTCATTTTGTGATAACAATTGTTTTACTCAAGTTATATTTTGATTTTCAGAAATATCCTGTAATATGAATTCTCAGTTATCTTTCCCTTCGTTTTCGAAAAAAATTGAAACTCGAACAACTACTGACATTTATCTTGTTGGGTTTGTTTCTCCAAATATTTCTGGGATGAAGCTTCCAACATGTCGTCAAGTTCTTGCAGTATTTTTTCATCTTCACAAAATAGAAAAACAAACCGTTAGACAAAGTACAAGGTGTGTCATTCGAGAAGTATTTCATTTGTGGAATATGGCAAGAATTCCAACAACTATTGAACGTAATGCAATTGAAAAACTTGAAAATATTTTTTACAAATGGGCTAAAATAAAGGAAAACATGAAACGAGCTTCGGCAACACAAACAGGAAATGAAAATGTTTTTTGTGAAGAAATTGATCGCATTTTGATATAGTACATGCTGATGCCATGAGTTTGATTACAATTGAAGAAGACAGACTATTTCTAATAGATCAGCAAGATGAACGTAAGGGATACATGGCCGGAGTTGACATGGCATTGGCAAAAACAGAAGAATGTGTCCAAAAAAGAAAAGAATTAGAAGAGTCCAAACGTTTTCAGGAAAAAAAAGCGAAAAAAAGAAGCTGAAAATACAAGTCACATTGATTCAATGCACCTATCTGACAAGTCTACATCTGGCACTGAAACCTCAGATAAAGAATTTATGAAACCAAAGAAATCTAATCAAAATGTTGTAAAAAAGCGATCGCGATCTCAAAATATCATTTCACTTGAGTTAGCATCTGCTCTTGACCGAACCAACGTCACGGATCGCCAAGTGACTTATTTACTGGCAGCTGCAGCAAAAGGTTTAGGTCATGACATTACAGATTTTGCTATTAGTCGCGATACGATCCGCAGAGCTAGAGTTACTAATCGAAACAAAATTGCTACAACCATAAAGTTTGCATTCAACTCGTCAAATGTTCCATTGACTGTTCATTTTGATGGCAAAATATTGCCAAATATTACTGGAAGAGATTCAGTTGATCGATTAGCAGTTGTTGTTACAGGTTACAACGTTGACCAGCTTCTTGGCATTCCAAAGTTAACAAAGGGTACTGGTAAAGCAATAAGTGAAGCTGTTATAACAACTTTACTAGATTGGGACATTCAAGACCGAGTTAAAGCAATTAGTTTTGATACAACGGCTGCCAACACTGGTACCGAAGCTGGAGCGTGTACTTTAATTGAAAAAAAGCTTAATAGAGAACTATTACACTTGGCATGCCGTCATCATATGTATGAAATTGTCTTGAGTAATGTTTTTAAGCATTCTCTTGGGCAATCCAGTGGTCCTGAAACAGGATTATTTAAACGTTTTCGTGACAAGTGGTCATTAATTGACAAAAATAATTATGAAACAGCGTTAAATGATCAAACATGTTCGGACATTTTGGCTTCTCACACCATACTCAAACAGGATGCACTATTTTATTCGAAAACAACTCTTGAATCTGGTAAACAATATCGAAATGACTAAAAGGAATTGTTGGAACTAACCTTGTTGTTTCTTGGTGATGTTCCTCCTCGTGGGGCTCATGTAATGGCTCCTGGAGCCATACACAGAGGAAGGTGGATGGCCAAAATTTTATATTCAATGAAAATATGGATGTTCAAAAGGCAGTTCAAATTAACGGCAAAAGAAGAAAAATCACTTCGAGGTATTAGCTTGTTTGCTAGTTTGGTGTACACCAAATATTGGATATCATGTACCAATCCAACACTTGCTCTGTCGAATGATCTCACTTTCTTGAAGACTGTTTTTCAACATAAAGCCATTAACAATGGAATTTTTACAGCTGCAGCATTTTCGAGGCATTTATGGTATCTAAGTGAAGAAATGGTAGCACTGGCTTTTTTTGATAAGGAGACCAGCAAGGAAACAAAAAGCAAAAATGGTTTTGGCTCTACAAAATGCTGGAGAGAATGAACCACAGAAAAGAATAAAAATCGATTTAACTTCAATTGAAAATCTGCAAATAGAAAGTTTTGTAACAGAGAATACCTTAAATTTTTTCAACATTTTGGAATTACCAACTACTTTTTTGACAACTGTTGATCCTGACAAGTGGACCGAAAATGAAGAGTTTCAACAGGCAGAAAAAATTGTAAAAAGTCTGCGAGTTGTTAATGATACGGCTGAAAGAGGAGTAAAACTAATTCAGGATTTTAATTGTTCAATTACCAAAAATGAAGAACAAAAGCAATTCTTGTTGCAGGTAGTCTCTGAACACAGGTCAAAGTTTCCTCTGCCACAGAAATCTTTGTTGATCGATGGAACCAAGTCATCAAAAAACGATGGAAACAAAAACCAATGAATTTTTTTTCATAGATTACAATAAATTTTTGCAAAGAAGCTGAAATGTAAATTAAACCTAAAACTCTAACAATTTTTAAGATTTTTTGGAACTATTATTGTTTTTTAAATTTGTCTTTACTATTGTGAACACAAATACGTTATTAAAAACCAGAAGTTTATTACTTTATTCTTCAATTATTTTATTTGTAAACAATAATATATATAATTCAGTTGAAAAAATACTGCATGGTTTTGGATTAATATACAGTAAGAGTTAAAATGCAATGTTGTATCATAATTTATTCAAAATTTGGGATTGCACACTAAAAGAGAACTCAAACCCAAAAAGTAAAAAACTTGATGTTGATGAACAACCTTTAAAAATTATTCAATCATGCCCAAACTTCACGATTGTTATTCCTACACATAATGTCACATAAAGAAATGGTACCATCAAAGAAATTTAAAAAAAATTTTTTTGCACCACCCTAATATATATATATATATATATATATATATATATATATATATATATATATATATATATATATATATATATATATATATATATATATATATATATATATATATATATATATATATATAATATATATATATATATATATATATATATATATATATATATATATATATATATATATACATATATATATATATATATATACATATATATATATATATATATATATATATATATATATATATATATATATATATATATATATATATATATATATATATATATATATATATATATATATATATATATATATATATATATATATTATATTCGTAATTTATTTGTAGATTCCGTTATTAGATTTGATTTAGATTTTTGTAATTCATTACTCTCAAAACGTTTTAAAATGTTAAATAAACGTTCAAAGTGTTAAGAGCATTGCCATTTTCATTTAATGTAGTAATCCTCTAGTTTAAGTACGGTTCAATAGCTTTTCCAAATTGTCACCAGTAACGAATCACAAGGGAGGAGGCGGGTACATGTATGTATGCGTCACCTTCCCCATCCTCTCCTCCCCTCCAGTATGCATCACCTTCCCCACCTCCTCCTCACCTCCAGAATCTGAAAGCCCTAAATAATCTTTGAAATGGAGTATCTTTTTTTTTTTAGGAGACGCAAATGTGATAAAAAAAATACAAAAATATTTCAGCATCAGCCTTCCCCCCTTCCTCCCACCAAAAATTTCTGGATCAGTCACTGTTTGTCACCTGCATTTTCTTTAAGCACTTAAATTATCTCATTATAATTTTAAAACATGGTTGTGGAAGCATCCGGTCTAGCTGTCAAACGAGTATCAGATAGAGCCTGAGGTAATTTTTTAGTTGAGCGTAACTATACTTTTAAAAAAGTCCAACATTTAGTTGACACACTAAAGAAAGAATGAATAGTTTGAACTAGTATGAAAAAATGGTCAGCTTTTCTGCTGCTCTCAGCAACACATTGACTAAATTAATTTAAAGAATTGTAAGAGAGTGGAAAGCACATGGAACAAAAATAGTACATGAATTTATTTCTAAAATTTTGGAATTTAATTTGCTGTTGATGCCGGACATGTAAAAATTGTTTTTCCGTTATCGGTATCAATATATCAGTATAATTATCGGGTGCCGATACTTTGCTTTAATTTTATAACTAATTATATTGTTTCTCACTTCCAATTATACTGATGAATTTATCACATATCATTTATGACAGGTATAATGTTTTCCCAGAACCAGTCCTTAGACATGAATATTTTCTCTTTCAAATAGGAATCTTATTCTGCAATCATTTCTAGTGAGATCATAAAATTTCCATTGTGATTGTCATAGAACTTTTCATTGTGTATTATCCCAGCTTTATAGCTTCTTAATGACAAGGACAACTCTATTTTAAACATTTATTTTCTAGTAATTTACCTTGATTTTAAAATTTTTGAGCGAACTAGTGTCCAGTCTTCCACTTAGGTTGCTTCTTTCAATCATGATCAAAGCACAACGCTAATGTGCACAAGAATTAGTAAATTTTTACTAATTGTTAAATTTTTTTCCAATCCAAACACCCCCAATCTTTTTAAAAAAAGATTTTTTTCTAATTTTTAATAACAAGGAATGCAGTATAGAGTCTCATCATAGGAATGCAGTATAGAGCCTTGTCATATGAATGTATTATAGAACTTCATCATAGGAATGCAGTATAAGGTCTTATCATAGGAATGCAGTACAAAGTTTCATCATAGGAATGCAGCCTAGAGCGTCATGATAGGAATGTAGTATAGAGCCTCATCAGACTCTGAATGTGTTTATTTATGTGCTAAATAATCTCTATAGCGAGTTTTAGCAGAACTTTTTGAAAAAAAAAAATTTTAAATTTTTTTTGAAGTTTTATATATATATATATATATATATATATATATGATATATATATATATATATATATATATATATATATATATATATATATATATATATATATATATATATATATATATATATATATATATATATATATATAGTATGTTTAGGTTGGTTTTTAAAACGCAATCAATTAGTTTCGTCGGGTATATAAAATATAACTATATAAAAAAGGAAATAAAGAAATTATTGATTCCTTAAAAATAAATTACTTTAAAATGCCGTATATTGGCAAAATGTCAAAACAATTTCAAAACAAAATACTTTTTTCATGGTAAATTTAATATTTTTGTGTTGATGATTCATTCGCAGAAAATAAAAGTTTACTTTAAGATTAAGTTAAAGATTACTAATAAAATAATAAATTCATAAACAAATATTTTGGGTCACTGTTTTCTCTGGTTTATGCATTTTCAAAAATCTTCCTAGAATACCGTTAATTGCTTGTTCATCTTGCACCTGTTTGTGCAACAGGATTTTGTACATGCGTATCCTGTTCGTCTGGGTACGCATGTAGAAAATCTTGTTGATTTTGTACATGCGTACCCAGATTTTGTAACTTGATTTGTAACCGCCAAAAACTAGGGTAAAATAGTTTAAATGTAAATTCATAAATCAATTTTGGAATTACACTGAACAACTTTACATATAGAAGATTTTCGAAATAAAAGTTTCCGAAAATTCCTGTACCATGCGTGTTTATTTTTGACAATAAAAAACTAGTAACGTCGCGACATAACATATGCAGTGGTTTTTACCAGCTCTGTTCCACCAATTTTTAGCAAATTTAACTAAATTAAGCTAAAATGAATCTAAAATAAGTATTTAGTTATTAAATCTCTTGATTATTACAAAGATAAATACCTACTTTGCAAACGCTTAAATGATTGTTACACTATCATTTAAGCGTTTACAAAATGAACTTAAACTGTTTATAAAACGTACGAAAAAAGTTCTTGCGGCAGGACTTTTATAACAAGAGAACAGCAAATCGTATTTTTTTAATTGCGGCCATCAACTTTTTTCAATGTGGCCATCAATAATTTTTAAAACAGTCCATTGATTTATTGGCATTTAGGAAGGTAGATTGTCGCGACAAGAGCTTTTAACCTACCCGGCACTCGTTTATTATTAATTTATCAGCCGTATTGCTTTCAGCTGTTGTAAGAAAGTGAATCTTGAAAACGCATTTAAGTCTAATTTAATTTAACGTTTTTTATTTTCGTTTTAATTATGATTATTTAAACCGCGTGACTTAAGCTGTTAAGTCAGGGTCAGGGTTAGGGCTAGGGTTATGGCTATATTACTATATAATAACATAATTAGCGTTTATTAAACGTCGATCAAGCGTTTAGAATAACGACTTATATTAGTTAATATTGTAAACGTTTGATCGGCGTTTAATAAACGTATATATAAAAAGATTTAAAGCGTGGATTTTAAATCTATAAATATTTACGTTTAATTAAGGTCGATCAAAGGTTAACAATATTGACTAATATAAACCGATATTCTAAACGTTAGATCGATGTTTAGTAAACCCATATACAAAAAAAGTTTAAAATATACATTTCAAATTAAGTGTCGATTTTTAGTCAATACTAGGTCGCTAAACGTTTTATTCATTTTTCGACCAATTTTGACTAAATATTGACCAGTTCTGAACAAGCCTGTGTTTACTGGGTATAAAATAGTTGAAAATTACTTAAGAAAAACTGTTTCATTAAACACTGTCTTTCGTCAATAAAGGCTAATCAGAAATGAATGATCAAATTAATAAAATAAAACTTCAATTTATTCCAAAAATTTAAAACTGCAAATTTCTCAACTAGAGGTGTAACGGAAATGAATTTATATATCCGGCCGCATATACCGGATATACAGGATATGTTAAATATTTAAAAAGAATTAAAAGAAAAGAAAGAAAGTTTTAAGGACCTTTTTCTCATTTTTTTTTTGGCTTTTTTTTAGACAATTTCTTTAAAATTGTTCATTCGAAAAATTATTGGGGGGGGGGGAGTCAAATGCCTCCGCTGTCCACCCGGTTTCTACGGGCCTGTGTAGTTAAGCTAAATATATATATTTTTTTGAAAATTTATGACCGTGTAAAGTTTTTTCTCTCCCCATAATAAAAGCATAATAAATTAAACATCTTCATAACTTTCGAATATTATTTATTTGATGAATTTAAAGCCTCAATAAATTTAACTTAAGTATGAGATAGTGTAATGAAATTTTTATCAAGTAATTTCTCTTGCATTTGGTGGAGGTGGTCAAGATAAATTTTTCAGGTTACTTTTGTTCCCAGTCTCTAATTACCATTGTTTTTGATACAAAACATTCTCATTAGGTATGACATTATAAAACTTTCTGCAAACTCCAAACTTTAGTATGTTTATGCTTGTATAGAATGCTATACAAGCATAAACATACTAAAGTTTGGAGTTTGCAGAAAGTTTTATAATGTCATTTAATTTCGAGCCCTCTGAATCAAACTGATTTACCGGCACGCTGCTAAATAGACGCTAACATCATTTTTTTAAGTCTTAGGTATGACATTATAAAACTTTCTGCAAACTCCAAACTTTAGTATGTTTATGCTTGTATAGAATGCTATACAAGCATAAACATACTAAAGTTTGGAGTTTGCAGAAAGTTTTATAATGTCATACCTAAGACTTAAAAAAATGATGTTAGCGTCTATTTAGCAGCGTGCCGGTAAATCAGTTTGATTCAGAGGGCTCGAAATTAAATTTTCAGATAGATAATCAATTCTTCACCATCAAAAGTTTTGATATAAATGTGTTCATCAAAAGATTTTTTAAAACTTTGCTTACTTTGTTCTGCCCCTTTGAGCATAGGAGAGTTTAAATTAAAGAAACAAAGTACATTAAAAACATTTTAGTGCAGTAATAGCAGTTTTTTACATTATTTAAAAACAAGTTTATCATCGAATTTTTAGTTGAAGACTTTAAAAAAAAACTACAAAATAATTTCCGGTATATCCGGCCGGATAACGAATAATAATACATCCGTCATATTCGGCTGGATATCCGACTGGCTGGATATCATATCCGGCTGGATATCATATCCGGTACACCTCTAGTCTTAACTATTGTAAATTTTCACATATTTGTGGAATAAGTTGACACTATTATAAAAAGAATTCTTTAGAATTTATTACTTCTGTTTTTTAAAAAAATATTTTTTAAACGTGGGGATTGATTGTAATTATTATTAAAGCTCACTTATTTTTATAGTTTTTGAGTAGAAACTTATTTTCGTCCTTGCATTTAAAAAGCCACTCCAATTTTTTGTTTAATAAACATTCTTGGTTTCCATGTGTAATAATTTCAAATATTTCTTGTAGGAATAGTATGAATTTTTTGAAAATATTATATAATAAAATAATATATAATAATAAATTTATAAATAGTATAATTTTTTTTTAATATATATATATATATATATATATATATATATATATATATATATATATATATATATATATATATATATATATATTAATTAATTATACATATAAAATACCTAAAATAGGAGGCCTAACACCAAGTTAGGTAATTTATTTTAACACCAAGTGTCGCCAACCTTTAGGCCTGACACCAAGGCAGCCCTAATAGTTGGCGATACCAGCGACCACTAGTTTGAACTACGTCTATGATGCGTTAAAATGCCTATCAATCCAATAACATAATATTCTATATGTTTTGTTGCATATAAATATAATATCTAAATTTTCTATAATGTTTACATTTTTACAATGTTTCCATTCTTTTACGAATCCCTATTACAAGCTGAAAAAAATTAGATTTTGCGCTAGAATCCAACGAGAATCACCAGACAGATGCAGGCAAATCTTTTTATTTAAATCTTTTCTATTTGCCGGGATAGTTTAAAAACTTATTATTAAAACTTACGCATAAAGTAACAATAGTTTATTGCTTACATTCATCGTGAGTAGAATATATTTAATTCCAATCATTTAAGAGTTATGAATTAATTATGAAAAATTACTGGAGTAAGTAAATTCTCAAATAAATTATCATGATTATCATCTAACTGAGTTTTTTAGATTAGAGGGTCTGACCATGAAAGTGTTGACGAACCTGAAGTGATAAATCTTAAGAAAAATCTAAATAATATTTAAATGTAAACTAAATTTTAAATGTAACTTAAATGCAAATTAAATTTTAAATGTAATCCCACAATTTTGGATCACCCACAAAAATGGATCATTCTTACTTTACTCTAAATTTTATTTATTAAAGTAATTTCAATTCACTCAAAATGTTTTTATTATTAGTAAAAAAATGAAAGCGCCTATTGAAAAAAGTTATTGTTACCGATCAAAAAAAGAAAACCGCTAAAATATGAGCTGTCAAAAAGTGACAGCTCTAACTTCATTTTTATTGTTTTGCAAAGCAAGCAAAGTTTTTAATTGCTTGTTTTTTTGCTTAAAGCACCTGTTACAAATGGTAATAAAGAGCAGAAATAAAAGCTAAAAAGGTATGTTTAGTTTTTTAAAAATCAGGCCTGGAAAACCTATTATAATGACATAATTTTAAAATAAACTTTGATCCATTTATGTATTTTTTCTCATGAGAAGTAAACATTAGATCACTTAGAATAAAACATGAAAAAACTAGTTTTCATGTTGTTTTTTGGTTATAGCTAGCAAAAAAAGCCTTCAGGGAGAAACTATACTTAGGACCAACTGTCGTTTTAATTGCAAAGTAAACCAAAAAATTAGAAAAGTCGCTTCAAAGTTTGCAATTCCTTACTCAACTTTGTGAAATATTGCTTTTAGAATCCTTAAGACTAATAAAACTGGTCCTGGTACCGATTTGACCGCCGAAGAAGATCAAAAAATTGAAGACACAATAATTCACCTAGCAAAAATTTGATTTCCTGTGACTGAAACAAAATCAGACATTAAAGGCGAGTTCCTGAAACATTTCACTTAAAAAATTGAACTTCAAGTATTTAGCACAACATCCAATTATTGGCAAGCAAATAAAAAACATTTTTCAGAAAAGCTGGTTTTTAAAAATCATTATGTTCATATTAAGAATTAGTTTAAAGAAGTCAAAGAGTATTTGAAACAGGAAAGCATTGGTGTCAACAAATTTGCCGTGACAGAATTGTAAACTTTGACAAATTGAGATTTAAAGTTGTTCACAAGCATTTAAAGCTCTATGCGCTTTCACCCAGTCAGAAAACGCATACAATATTGCAAAGAATTGCGAAAAAAAGGCGTATACAGTTCTTATTGGCTGAACAGCTTTGGTTCACTCATGATTATTTACCCTGGGCGTTGAATTACAAGAGATATGGCCATGTATACATTATTAGAATGGATTGTAGGAATCTCGGATGAGTATTTGTCAAACAACCTTGTCAAATAACTTGACAAAAAAAATATTAAAAGGCTTGTCATAATTTTTGTTAATGGTCATAAAAGTCATGTAAACATTGATACCGCCGAATATTGCAAGCTAAACGGTCTAATTCTCATCTCTCTCCTACAAAACGCAACCAGACTTCTTCAGCCACTGAATTGTAAATTGCTTGGACTTTTAAAACAAATTTTTACAATGTTTTGGAGAGTTTTAAGAACTTGGACCCACGTTTAATTTTTTTTTTTTTTTTTTTTTTTTGTTCTTTTTATTTATTCAAAATAAGTTTTACAATATAAGAATGAATAAAATACGTATAGTCAGAATTACAATTTTGTTAACGTTACAACAAGAACGCGGATACTCGCAGAAGATCAGAAGATCTTGTCATCGAGAACCGCCTAAACAGTTTTTAAATAATAAATAATCCTTTAATAATTCATAGACAAATATTCACACATAAATACAAATATAATTATTTATACATATTAAACATACAAACATGTAAATAAATATACTTACACATCAATATATATATATATATACACATGCATATAATACGCACAAATACACATACATACCCAGTGGGCACACGACGTTATTTCGACGTTGATTTACAGTTGATTTTTAGTCACGACGTCGTATAACCAAAAATCAACGTTGTATCAACGTTGAAAAATTTGTTTAAAACTATCAAATAAAATCGACATTGATTCCACATTAATTCAACGTCTATATTACGAGTTCGATCGTTCGTAATTGCAATATGAGAACTAAAATACGCATGCGTGAAAATTTTTTAATCAACATAAATAAAAAGTAAAGACTTAACAAGTTACTTATTAGCCCAATAAAAACAAGTAAAGTCACACATGCTTATAAATTAGGTCATCTGTTGCCTTTTTATAAGGTTTTGAATTTGACAATTTAACAATAACATATGGCTTAACTTGTGATGCAGTTAGTTAGGTAAATATTAAATGGATATTTCTTTATGACCGTATTATTTCATAAGTGTGGATTACAAGTAGAGACTACTTGATATATTTTATAAATATAAAATATATATTATATATGTTTTAATATATATATATATATATATATATATATATATATATATATATATATATATATATATATATATATATATATATATATATATATATATATATATATATATATATATATATATATATATATATATATATATATATATATATATGTATATATATATATATATATATATATGCATGTATATATATATATATATATATATATATATATATATATATATATATATATATATATATATATATATATATATATATATATATACATATATATAATATGCATATATAATATATACATACACTATACATGTATATATGTATACATAATATAAATATATATAATGGATGATGTTTTACAAAATAATGATTTATCAAGCTTTTTTACCAATCCATGTGATTTAAAGAGTTTGAATATTTTTTATATTAAAAAAATTTTATTAAATTTTTCAAAGATTTTTCTTGTAAAGCTGTATAAAAAAAAATTTGTCCGTGCTCCTTTATTCCATGATATTGGTTGGTAGAAGGATCAACATAAAAATTTAGCAAATTTTAGCAACTGTATAATGTATCATAACGTACAGTTTAAAGTCGTATTTTTCTGTTAGCTATTTTACATGAACAAATTTTTAATATATAAGTATTTTTTCTATTATATTTTCTACTATACTTTTCCAGTTGAAAAAGTATAGTAGGGCATGCAAAATGTTCATTCAAGCTGTTTGGATAGAAAATACAGAGAAATAAAGAGAGAAAATTCGATTGATAATTTTTTGTGCTGGCCATCATAATTAAATGTAATAAATTATTTCAATGAAATGCATAAACTGCATCTAACTAATACAGATTTATGCTGCTCAAAATTAAATGTCATGGAGATAATGTAATTTTTTTTTATATAAACCTTAAGTCATTACTTTTTTTCCCTGTTTTTTTAACATGCTTTCATTCTGTATATGTTGTTTTCAGTGTTTAGATATATTCTTTATTATATATTCTTTATTATATAATGTATTTAAAACATTTTCAAATTGAATGAATATTCTTAGATTATGAGTTATGTAATAAATTTGAATTTGCCTCTACTAATGATACTCAGATAGAATCAGGTTCAGAAAACGGTAACTATTTCAAAAGATACTTAATTCAAGTATTATTAGTTATATTTTGATATTAATTTTTATAGGAGCAACTACCATGCTTATGCAAGAGAAAACATAATAACCAACAGAATAGTAAGCAAATACCTACTCCTGTAACGCAAAAAAAGAAACAGAAAACAATTTTTATGTATACTCCACATACTGTAGCTCAAGGTATTATTTGTCTGTCTGTAACTTACAGACAGACAAATATATATATATATAGCTTTGAGTTTAACTTAAATACTTATATATTAAATATAAAATTTAAAAAACAGTTTAGGGTTAGATGAGAGATTATTAATACACTGTTTGTCGGGTATATCAGGTAGGATGTGATTAATCAAGAGATAAGATAATAAAAAGTTCTTAGCAAACAATTCAGCGCTGTCTTTAGGCGAGGTAGTAAAATCTGAACCATGCAGTAGAGGAGGAATTACAATGTGAAACAATGTTACAGAGCAAATCTGGAGCTCTGATCAAGACTGATCAATAGAGGAGGAATTACAGAGCTGGAGCTCAATACTGACTCCTCTGATCAAGAGGACATCATCATTGAAATTTGCGAAGAAGAAAAACAGCGTGTTGAAGATAAGATGGAAACTGTAGAAGAAGAGTTGGTAATTACTCAATTAAAAAAAGGGAGACCGGGAGAACTTAAGTTTTATCGATTTCATTCAATATTCGACTCCAATATGGAAAAAGTAATACAAAGTGGTGATTGGTTAAACTGTAATGAAATTAACCATGCTCAACTTTTGCTCCACAAGCAATTTCCTTTTGCGGAAGACTTGGAAGATACTGGGTTAGGTCCTTTGCTTAAAATATCCAAGCTAAAGTCAAGCAGAATACAAATAATCCACAATAACAACTATTGGATAACATTATTTATATATATATAGCCTATAACATTATTTATTTATATTATTATTTATATTTTCAGTACGTGATTTTTTTGCTGATACATTTAAATAACATTTTTCTGCTAAAACAGATGATTCTGAGGGTTGCTTTGTAACATCAAATTGAATATTGGAAGAAGTAGTTTGAAATTCAATTTCTAAAAAAATACTTTGAATTAAATAATACTAATTAAAAAAATAATTAATTATTATAAAGTGTACATTATATCACCTTCTGTATTATTTTCGTGACAACATTTATTTAAGTGTACTTTCATTCTTGCCACCAGACCCTGCAGTTCTTTTTTGCATATCCTACATCTTGCTTTACATCCCTTCCCACTTTTTGTTTCAAGCTTTTCAAATTTGGACCATACTGAGTTAGATCTTCTTCCAGACATATTTTTTTGTTTTTGTTTAGTATGTTTTAAATATTTTTGTTTCTGCAAAAATATAGCTAGAGTTTTAAACCATTTAAGAGTAATATTTTTTTGACAAAAATTTTGACAAACAGTCAATATTAAATTATAACAACAATATTTAAGAAAAAACTTAATACTATCTAAACTTAATATAATAAATATCCAGAAAATCTTTATACAATCGCATAGTGTGGATAGTTTTGTGGAGGTATAAGGTTAAAAGAAATGATTTTAGAATCCTGAGTATACTTTTGACCTGTTTGACCACTGCATTATGTATAAAAAAACACAGTCAACCAATTTCATATTACTTTAAATTATATTAAAAGTTAATCAAAAAATATTTTATTTAAATCAAAAAAATCTGATTTAAATCAAAAAAATCTGATTTTTTTGATTTTTTTAAAAAAATCGTGATTTTTTCCAACCCTGTCTGTAAGTTGATTTAGGAAGAAAAGATTCTGAACATTTTTTTCTATGCTTTAGTGATTTACACATGTCTTTGGTTGCTAAGTTAATACATTTTATTTAATTTATGAATAATGTTTTATTTTATTAATTTTTTGTTCTTGTGTTTCAATGCTTTTAGAAATTAATTAATGTTTGATTCTTTTGTCTTTCTGATATATCTTTATTGTTAGAAAGAGATGTTAGTAAAAACTCTTTCCAGTAATTAAAGTAATATCATGACAAATAGTTCTGAAATTCTATGGATGAACTTGCAGCAGTAATTTAATGATTATGATAACAGTTTAAATGATTCTTGGGTGAGGTCAGAAGTGATGGGTTGTTTCAAACCATGACTTTTTGCAGTTTTTTAAATTGTTTTTTGATTAAGTATTTATTAATAACTTAGCCTAAGTTAATCTACTTGTAACGTTTTATAAATGTACTATAAAAATAATGTGGTGTAATTATTTTCTTAAACCTTTAGGTTAACAAACTTTCTAAAATTGGAGGTAAAACCATTTAGACAAAAAAATGTGATGCAAAGGTTTGTTTAAAGTAGTTTTAAATAAAAAATCTTTTGAATCTTTTTATTATAGTTTGTTTTAAACTTGTGTTAAAAATATGTGTAGCATATATTTTTAAAAGTTTGACGAATTCTAATCAGACATAAAATAAATCTTTTTTTTTTGTAACTGTTTTCTATTTTTGTATTTCCTTGAGCTAAAGAACAACCTTAAAGTACAAAGGTTGATTTGTAACGCATACTTGATCTTTTTTTTACTCTATATATACATACATATATATGTACATAAATAAACATACATATATATATATATGTATATATACATACATATGCTTATATGAATATATTATATATATATATATATATATATATATATATATATATATATATATATATATATGAATATATATATATATATATATATATATATATATATATATATATATATATATATATATATATATATATATATATATATATATATATATATATATATATATATATATATATATATATATATATATATATATATATATATATATATATATATATATATATATATATATATATATACAATAATGGTGCAATTTAAAGTTTTTTCTTTTATTTATAAAGTTGTTTGATAAAAATAAACAAATAAAGTTGAAGGTTTTGAATATTTATTGATTATTATGATAAATTATATAAAATATATATAAAGTATAAATATTTTGCAAAAACACTTTTATTTGCAATAACTGCTTCATTGCATTATGGCATGCTTGCAATTTATTTTTATAGTTTCTGTCAACTCTGGGTTGTTATGACAGATCTTGATAATCTCTTCCATAAGATCTTGCTTATTAGTAAGATTTTTTTATCCAATTTCTTGCTTTACTATTTCCCAAATGTTTTCTATGGGGTTAAGATCATGCGAGTTGTCTGGCTACAGGAATACATCAACTAAGCCATAACAGTTTTTGTTGTGTGGCAAGTTGCACCATCTTGCATAAATGTAAGATTTTTGACATTATTTTTAAGTCTTTTTGTCAATTTTTGACTTTTTTGGCTGGACATCAATCCCACTTCTTTTAGCCTTCTACAAATGGTCCGATCTGACACAACAATTACAGCTTCATGGATAAGCTTAGTGGCTTTTTTTCTCTTTTCCAGGCAGATATTTCTAATTATACTGTTTGCTCTTGGTGTTTTCTTGCGTTTAGAAGGTGGTCTCCTTGGACCAAACTCTTCCCCTGTATCAATTCTTTTTCTTATTTACATTACGGTTTGGTAAGAAACTTTTGCGGTTTGTGCAATTTTTCATTGAGAATAATTTGTATTTTGTAAAAGACATGTTTATCAATTTTTAATGTAACTATAATAATAATAACAATGTATAATGCAGGTTGTTGACCAATGGTTTATAATCAAAATTTAATATGGCTGGCGGTAAAAATAAAGAGAAGTTTAAAGGAACAAACATTATGTATTTACTTGTAAGTTAAGTGTAAAATTATATATTTTTAAAAAATCACAGTTCCTTTTTTTTAATGCTAATTTATTTTTTTAACTTTTTGATGTATTTGATGTAAGTTACTCAGGCAATACCTTTTTTATAGAGAGCGTTTTGTCAATTAAAGTGACTGCTACAGTTGCCGAAATAAGAAAAGGAATAATGACTTTATTAAAATACACACTCGGCAGATCAAATGGTGGTGGTCGGCGCGTAAAAGGCGATTCACCCAATGTATAATATTCATACTTTTTCCTAGTTGTTCTGGAACTATTGATAATAGTTATTATTGATAAATTGATAAATATATTACTGATAAATTAAACTTTTTTTTTTCAAACATTTCACTTTATTTGCATTGTATATAAAGTCCGTTGAAACAATTTAGTTGTATCTGATTAATTTACGTGAAATATAATATCCTCTGCGCAAATTATTGCTTTTTTATTGTGTCATTTTATTGCAATTAAAGTTGAGATAATTTTTTAGTTAATTGGATTTACCCAAAATAAAAAACAAAAATCAACGTTGAATTTACGTTGTTTCAACGTTGTTCTAACGTCTTATCAACTACGTATCAATCGAATATATCACCTATTCAAAGTTGAAATATGGTTGATATATAGTCGATAAGACGTTAGATCAACGTTGAAACGACGTAATCATCGACGTTGTTTCAACGTCGTAGTTTTCGACGTCGGATTTTATTTCCAATTCCACCAAATTTCAACGTTGTTTCAACGTGGTATATGGTCGGTTTGCGACGTTGTTTCAACGTTATTTCAACGTCATTGTGCCTGCTGGGTATATACGTACATACACAAATATACATACACATATACATATATATATACATATATCCATATATACATATATATATATATATACATACATACATACATATACACATATATACATACACATATACACACACACACACATATACATATACATACATATATATATAAGTTAAAATAAAAGATTTCGTATATATAAATTACAATAAAATATTTCTTAAGAGTATTAATAAAAAACAAAACAAACTTAAAAATATATCAGAATGTTTTCAACTGAGAAAAGAATTTCTTTTAATTTTCTTTTAAATAAGAAAAAGTTCCATTCAAGAGAGAGATCAAGAAGTTTTAACACTATTTTGTTCCATAAAAATGCTCCTCTAAATGAAATACAAAATTTACCAAAATTAGTTTTGAAAACTGGTTAAAGAATAAAATTTTCATTACGCAAATTGTATTTATTTTTAACTTTTAAAGAATATAAATTGTGAAAAGAAGTTGGAGATGTGCGAGACTTACATTTAAACATAAAACACAATACATTAAAAATATTAAGTTGATATATATTAAGAATATTCATTTCGTTTAAAAGAGGCTTAGCATGATAAAATCGATGTTTAAAATTAATAAGTCGTGCAACATGTTTCTGTTGGCAATAAAGTGGTTCTAATTTTGTTTTCCTTACACTACCCCAAGCCGCATTAGCATAGTTTAGATGGCAATGAATAAAAGAGTCGTAAAGCTGAACTAAAGTATGTTTATTTAGCATGGTTCTTATTTTAAATAGTATTCCTATACTTTTGGAAATTTTAGAGGATAAGTTTTCAATATGTTTTTTCCATGTCAGATTTTCATCAATAAAAACCCCTAAAAAATTTGTAGCCTTTACTCTTTTAATTTGAATGTCATCTATAAAAAGAGCAGGCAATTCACTTGGTAGATGATGTTTTTTGTAGTATGGATGAAAAAGAGACCATTTTGTTTTTTCAATGTTAAAAGAAAGCTTATTTAATTTAAACCATTCTGAAATTTTAATTAATTCTATGTTCATACTTTGAAATAGGGTAATTATGTTACCATGAGATAGAAAAAAATTCGTGTCGTCAGCAAACATAATTGTCATTAAATTAGATGCTTCATAAAGGTCGTTTATGTAAATGAGAAATAGGAGAGGTCCTAGGACAGACCCTTGAGGAACTCCGCATGTTACATCTAACAAGTTTGATTTTGATGATAACAAGTTTGATCTAACAAGTTTGAAATTTGAAATGCAAAAAACATCTAACAAGTTTGATTTTGATGATACGTCATAGTGAACAAATTGCTTTCTATTACTTAAATAACTTTTTAAAAGCTTCAAAACATTGCCAGAGATTCCATAATATTTAAGTTTTTTAAAGAGAATTTTATGATCTATCGTATCAAAGGCTTTAGACAAGTCAATAAAAATGCCTAAAGTAAATTTGGAACTTTCAAATGATTCAGTAATATATTGTTTTATTTGGAGTATAGCGTGTTCAGTGGAGTTATTTTTTTTAAACCCATATTGATTTTTGTATAGGATATTATTTTGAGAAAGATGATTAAAAATTTTATTATAAAGAATTCTCTCTATAATCTTTGAGAAAACAGAGAGAACAGATATTGGGCGGTAATTACTAACATTAAGTAAGTCTCCACCTTTAAATATTGGTGAAACTCTAGCTATTTTTAATTCATCAGGAAAAATTCCTTGTTGAATTGAGCATTTAAATATTTTAAAAAGGATATTTTTTATGATATCATATGAATCAATGACAATGTTTCCATTGATATCATCAGGACCGACTGCTTTATTTAACTTTAGCATTTTAAAAGCTCTATCAAATTCATCAAAAGACAATTCAAAAGAATTTAGATAAGATATTAAAGGAAAACTACATCTGTTTATTGTTTTGTTTATGTTTGAAATTTTTTTTGCTAAATTTGGTCCAACTGAAGAAAAGAATTCATTCATTTTATTAGCTACCACTCCTGGATCATCAAATATTTTATTATCAATTTTAATAGCTTTAGCCCAGCCGGCACAACTCAGAAAATAGTTACGCTTGGTTTCTGTTGCGTTTTTAAAACCTTCTAAAACAAAAAGAATAACACGTATCCTAAATGGTTTTTATTCGGTGAAATTAACTATAAATACCAGTTAAAGTATTAATGGTTTCACCGTTATGGAAACGTAGTATTATATTTTAAGATCTTTCCGTTAGGAATGTGAAACCACTGATAAAAATATGCGACATTTAAATTTGACTTTAAAACCTCAAAAAACACGTGTTAAACTCTAGTAAAACTGCCCGTAATATACACGTGCTTTTGGTTTACGCCTGGATCGTCAAAAACACGTGCTTATATAGGTTTTATTTCCGAAAAAGAAACTAGATGTGCCGATAGGGTAGGTAAAGAGCTAGCTTTCAATTTCTTACTGCCTGTAATTTCTCTTAAAACTTGCCATGTTTGCTTTGAATTATCTTTATATTTTTCTAGTAAATTAATGTAGTATCTTTTTTTTAAATTTTTTCTTTGCATTTCAAATTTTTTAGCGTAATTTTTATAAATTGTTTTACTTTCTAATGTTCTCGTTTTTAAATACTTTATATACAACTTTTGCTTAACTTTAGAACTTTTTCTGAGATCTTTTGTAATCCATGGTGACGTGAAATCTTTATTTTTTTTTAGTATTTTATGCTTAGGAAAATTAATATCATAAATTTCAAAAAATGTTTGTAAAAACGAATTATAAGCTAAATTAGCATCATTAGAATCTATATGTTTCCAATGAAGTAAAGATAATTGTTCCTTAAAAGCAAAGCAATTCGCTTCCGTAAAAAAACGTTTGATGAAAAGTTTATTATGGTGTAGAATTTTTTTGATGTTTGTGTTTATGGAGAAAAAAATGGGAAAGTGATCAGAGACGTCACTTTTAATAATATCTTTTTTTAAAGATAAGTTAAAAACGTCAGTTGTAATTATATTATCTAATATAGAGGCTGATGTTGATGATATTCTGGTAGGCTTATTTATTAACGGTATCGCTCCAATTTCGAAAATGTCATTGTAAAACTTTTTAAAGTTATTATTAGTGTGGTATTCAAAACAGTTTAAATTAAAATCACCAATTATGTAGTTTAATTTCTTTTCATGTGAACTTTTTTTAATTATATCATTATGTAAAAAGGCATTAAAATCCTCAATTACTCCATTTGGTGGGCGATAACAACAACTTAAAATTATATTTTTTGCATTTTTAGTTAAAATTTCAATACTTAAAACCTCTTTATCGCCGTCAGAAATACTTAAGTCTGGCCTGTTAATAAACCGCAAGTATTCATTCACGTAAAAAAGAATACCACCACCTTGCTTTTTATTTTTACGCGCTAAAGAAATTAAATTAAAACCTGGAAGGTGGAGATTTGAGTTTTTAACATCATCAGAACTGCACCATGTCTCTGTAATGCATATTATATTAAAAATATTAGAAGTTTCTTCTATATTGCTATGAAAAGTATCAAAGTTTTTTTTTAAACTTCTTATATTAAAATGTTTAAGAGTAGGGCAACAAAATTTTGGACAACTTCTGAAATCGGGCGTTGATAGTTTCACAAATTCATCAATTTTTATCAAAAAAGGCTTTAAAAATGGGGTTTATACCCTTGGAATTTTAATGCAATAGATTTAAAACGTCATTCTGTCTATTGCCAGAAAATAAAACTGGTTTATTAGCTACAAAAGTCGTGTCCAATGTTACTAGGACCCCATTATGCGATAAATTACAGTTGCAAGAATCAGAATTAACCTCACAGCAATTGGAAAGTTTTAAAGAAAACTGAAAGAAAGAATTTTGATAAGGACCTATCACAGATACAGCGCTTTTCAATCTATAAAAGTCTGTAAAACAAAAAAGTGAGAGACTACTGTATACTCAGCTATTGGAGTTCAAAAAAGTTCATATTAGGAAAGAATGTGATGATAAATTTACACAGCGTGACAAAATAATCCAGCAAAAAATACTTGGAAACAGCCGAAAAAAAATCAAAACCGGAAAGTTTTGATCCTATGACTGCTTTTTTGGCCAAGAGAAACCCCAAATGAAAATTTACGAAAACGTAAATCTGAAAATATTCCAACTGTTGCAACGAGCAATAAGTAGTAAGTAATCCGTTTAAAACTCTTTTTTTCAAAAGGAAAAAAAGAATTTTAAAAGGATCAAGAAAAAGAAAAAAATAAAGGAAGAAGAAATACACAACCTTTTTGCCGTTTTTATACCTTTCTGACTCACTGTGCGCTGTTGCCAAGGAAAATACAGTGTTAGTCAAACAAAAAAGAATCTTACACTTTTGGGAAATAAATAGTTACTGTTTACTTTATACAATTTAAGTACGATCGCTTCTTAGATTTTGCTCTTTCGCATGAAACCTTTAATGTTGCAGAGACATTGACGCACTTGAATCGAGAGACAAAGCTTGTACCTTGTTTCAAGCCTTTAAAGTATCCAATAACAATATATAACTAATATAGGATAGTACATCAAGTTGTACTTCTTCTGTAATTGCATCGTATCTGGCCTATTTTTTCCAAAGTGAATTGTATTTGCGGTACGCCTTTAAAACTCAACTGAACCTTACCTAGAAAAAGAAAAAAAGTAATTTACATTTGTTTTAGCGAGGCTTTATAAGTTGTCTTGCTTATAAGAGCTAAGCATTTGTCATAAATTACATAAATTACTAAAATTTTTGCAGACGCAGGTTCGACAACTGTTCTTAATTAATCTTTGGTGGGTAACCTAAAACTAATGTTAGAATAATTTTTTTTTTAATTAAAAAAAATATTCTATTTATTAACAATATGTGGTCACTTTACATAAAAAATACATATATCAAAATAAAATAAAATAAGAAAGAAACAGGCATAAATACAATGTTTATATAACACTATTATTTTTTTTATAAAAGATCTAGCTAGCTGTTATAATTGTTAGAAAGTAGTTAAGTAGAAAGTTTCAGTTTTAGCTCTTTCTTGAGTGTTCAACTTAACTTTTGGAAAGTTCAACTTAAGGACTATCAAGTTTGATGCTCCAACAATAGTCAGCCATCATATCATCCAATCTACCGTAATAACATTATTCCATAGCCTTCCAATCTAGGTGAAATTGTTCACCTTCCTCCAACTTAACAGCACCAAGATAAGCTGCCGAACTTGTGGACCATTAAACACACCACCTTTGGTTTTTAAAATTGGAAGTCCATGAAATTGTGAGATAATATTCTTGAAACAGCCATCCTTAGTGAGTAATGCTTTTACAAATTGTTTCATGAGACCTAGTTTTATGTGCAAAGGTGAAAATATTGTTTTCTTCCTGTCTTTGTCTCTATTGAATGCTTTTTTTAAGCTCTGCTATCATACAAAAAAGTAAAAATCTGTGTGCCATTGTGTACTCTGTGTATTTGCGTTGTGTACTCTGTGTATTTGCGTTGTGTACTCTGTGTATTTGCGTTGCTGGCCAAAAATAAAGCAGACTTATTTTAAGTTTAACACAGATGACCTGTTGTATTGCCTTAACTTGTTGTTCTTGACGTTCTTTACAAAGAATAAGCAAATGTTCAAGGTTTTTTGCATGAGTTGTTCAAATTCAGGTTGTGAAGAAGTTGTTCAAAAACTGGTATTGATATTTCAACGGAATGAGGCGTTGGGAATAGCTGAAGATTTAGATATTCTATTTTAGCTTATATTTTTCTTGTTAGATCTTGATATTTTCACTAAACAAAAGTAACCACCTGTGCCAATATTGTTTTACTGTTACCAATATTAAATCGCGTTTTCAATTTTTTTAGGTGAAATCTTAACACATTGCTTGCATATCTTGTGAGTGGCCAATGACTTGTTTTGATCACCAAGTTTTACTTAAAAACATGGAAAGTATGCTTGTTAGACAAATGTACTAATATTTTTCCTCTGACTTGGAATCATGAAACAACCTCAAATGTAACAAAAGGATTTTGGGTTGTTTATACATTTACGACGTAAACAAGTAGGCGCAGACATGATCTAAAATATAGTGATATTTTTATATACTTATGTGCGTAAGTAAAACTCTAAGATAAAATAGTTATAAATTAGAAAACTGAAAAAACAGTATACATTGAAATAAAATCTGAATATATTGGTTGTATTGACCAACTGGAAGCTGTAAACACAACTCCCCACACTTTTTTCAGTTGCAGTGTAAACAAAGCTTTATTACAGCTAAACAATAGAATTTTCCTTATCTGGAGGGTAAGTTGTACAGGGGTAAATTTGAAAAGTTAAAAACAGCATAAAAGTCGACAGAAAAAAAGTTTCAAATTGTTCCCCAATGTTACTTATGTTTTTATTATTTTAATTTTCATTGTGATTATTAGCATTTTTATTATTGTTATTGTTATTGTTGTTATTAGTGTTATTTATTATAATTATTAATGTTATGACTACTTTGTTCTTATTATATTTAATTTTAAAATAGTTTTTTATGTGCAAGTATAGTTGAATTGTAACAACTATTTCAAAATAATATATTGATTGGTTTAATTTAGCACTTAATAGATGCTTTGATTGTTTTCCACAAGCTCGATATAAGGACCGTTAGGGCCGTCTCCTTTTGGGGTTTCTGTGAACAACTTTAAATTAACGTCATTTTTTGTTAAGAAAAGTCTTTAAATATCTATTTACTCAAGTATGAAAACTCAAAGTTCAAAGTTTAACACTAGCCTGATGTCTTAAGCATCAAAAAAAATCTTTGTTTGCTTTTTTATTTATGTTAAATGTTTACAAACTAAAAAATATGTATAAGCCTAATAATAAGGCCCTATAATAACGCCCTATAATAACTCCTTATAACCATTGAAGTATTATAGAATACTTCCATGTTATAACAAAGTGTTTTTTCATAAATAAACAAATTTTATTTATGATTTTAATTTATATATATTTTATTATAAATAAGCTTAATAAGAAATGTTTAATGAAACCACGTTTAATGTAATGTTTAATGAAACCACGTTTAATAAAAAACCCACAACTATTTAAACTAAAACGTTTAATGTTAAAGTACCGGAAAGGTTGTTATTTATGCAAATAACAATAATAATAAAGTTGTATTTTAGTTAAAACTGAGTGATACCTAGAATATAATGTTAATATAAATATATTAAAATTTTATCCAAGGTATTACTCGGTTTTTAGCCAAATATAGCTAAACTTAATAAAAATACTCTTATAAAAGCTATTAAAAATATCAATTCAGATCTTTTAAAATTTAAATAAATGCCACATTGAAATTATACATGTATAATTTCAATGTATGATTTCAATTACACTTACAAAAACAAAATCCCTTGCGCAATTTTTGTATTTAATGCGGTTGGTGCGTGATAAAACTTTAAAAATGAAAATAAAATTTCAACGCAAAATTCCGACCTTACGCAGCATGAAAGTAAAATTTAACCAAAACTATACTCAATAAACGTTATTTAGCTGCTTTGAAAATGGTGAGTTTTTTTTTTTTTTAGCTTTTTTTTTTAATTTTTTTTTATTTGCATCTAAATAGTATTTAAGTTTGCCGTAAAATGTTTAATTTAAAAAATGTTATTACTTTTCTTGCTATGACTTTATTTGTTACTTATTATTTATATTTTATATTTGTTTTTTATTGTTTACTTTACGTTGTATACTTTTTGGGATGGCAGAAACCACAAAATAATTTAAAGTAATTAAAAATATACTGAAAGTTAAAATTATAGTAGATCTATCAAAGAAACTATTTAGTTAGTTAATAGTAGAAATGAAAAAGAATAAATAAAAGTTTAAAATTAATATTCAGACAATTTCGTTAGCATCACTAAAACATATAAAACATAATTTTTTTGAAAAAAAATGCAACTGTTAATCAATTGTCAAATTTGATATTACTGTTTTTTTAATTTCTAGTTAAAGTCTTCAGAATCCCCAAAAATGTTTTTTTAAGGTTCGGAAAGTGCTAGTAATGGTATTTGGCAGTTTGAAACAAAAACTTATTATGTTCATCGTGTAATTGCTTGTTTTGCGCAATTATTTACTACTTTTAGTACTAATGTTGTTTTGCACCTATTACATTAGTACTAAAAGTAGTATTTACTACTTTTAGTACTAATGTTGTTTTGGTCTTGAGATTTTCATATCTTTTGCAAAAAACAAATTTATCTGCATTTAAAAAGTAGAAAAGTGAAGAGGTTCATGATGAAAGAGTTTTAATGAACAAATCATGTTTTGCTATTTAATTATAATATAGTTGCAATAAAATACAATTATATCATTTCTATTGAAAATTCAATTTTTTTTGTTCAAAAGATATGTCGTGACCGTGCCACTACAAGACATTTTGTTTCAACAGATACATTTGGTAAAAAGATATTGTTTCAACAGGAGTGAAACAATATCTTTTTACCAAATACCTGTTTAACATAGTACAGTTGCTTTCAGCGCGGTTGTTAATATGATCTTATTCTTGGAATGAATTAGATACAAAATTATAATTGATAAAAATCATAGCATCACTGAATTTTATGAAGCTAATCCAAGAGACAACCAACGAGATAAATCAATTAAATTTCAAACAGTTCATAATTTGAAATAATTCTAAAATACAGCACACATTTGGTCTAAAAAAGTTTATTTTAATACGTTTTTTAAACTTATTAGACGTTTTTTATACATCTTTTTTAGACCGTTTTTTATACGTCTTATTTAGATCGTTTTTTATACGTCTTTTTTAGACCGTTTATTGGGCTCTGATTACTTAGATTTTGATATTTTTTTGACGTTCTACAAAATTTAAAATAACTTTTTAATAAATTTGTATTCTGACTTATTACACTCAAAATCTTTTGATGTTGAAATGGTGTAATATGGCCAGGTTTTTTTCCACATCTATCTTAATTTTTTTACACGCTTGTTTTTCTGTTTTTTCTTTGCTTCTTTCAAACACCAAATTTTGTTTCTGAATGTTGGTTAGTGAAAAACCATTTATTTCTTTTTGTTTTAAGTTTCTGTCATTAGTTTCTTTTCTTAGCTTATCGAGCTGATCTTCAAGTCTCGTTAAAAAAATTTTAAAAAATCTTGCGTTAATAGATGCGTTTCAGTTTATCAGCGATCTGGCTCCAGGTTGACTTTAGTTTTAAGGTTTTTTTAAAAATCAGGCCAAAGATTTTCAATAACACCATATTATTAAAAGGTCTAAATATAATCTGTTGACTCCAATATTAATTTGCATAATCCATCAACTCCAGTTATAAATCGCTAAGATTACTATTCGCTTGCTGAGATTAGTATTTAATAAGACCAAAATTGACCAAATACATTGACCAAATTAAAAGGTAAAACATTCAAAACATGCCTCTCTACTCACTGATGTTTTTTGTTTGGGCAGGTAGTCTATCAATTTAAAAAAGAATCTTTTGTAAATCATTTATATTTTTATATTTACATATACCAGCTATAACATATTAAATTGTTCTTTGAAAAAAATATAATTGTGACGTTACTTCGGTTTTTATTTTTTAACAATATTACTATTTCTGATAAAACAAGAATAATAAATTAGAAACACTATTCTTTTTTAACTATTTGCCATACTGTTTTTTTCCAAACACATGGCCTTTTTAACATATTTGACACTGCTCCAAAGTTGATTGTTTAAAACATTTCTGTCACGCTGAAAAATGCTACATAATTGAGAAAACTTACGTCTAAAATCAACTGAGCCTCGGTAATAACAACCAATCAAGTGAGCTTAATAACAATCAATCGGTAATTAGTTTAATTAATTAATAATATCCAAGTTTTCAAGTTATTTTTGGAGCATTTAGAGCTTTACTTTATGCTCTAAATGCTCCAAAAAACATGACAAGTATCTAGTAAAAATGCAGTAGTGGGGTAGTGGTGGAGCGCTCGCCTGATAAATGAGAAGTTCCGAGTTCGATCCCTACCTCGTCTACGCTAGTACCGCGCTCAACTTGTTTCTCCAGCGGCCTCGTTCGTCAAGGATCATGTTTCTGAGTTATAGAGTTAAGAGAGGGCTGTAATCACAACTAGAGTAGCCTCCACAACTGTAGTGCCCACCTCGACCTTGGGGAGGTGAAATGTGAAATGAATGAAATGTGGGGTGAGATGAAAAAGATTGGGAAGACACTAAAAATAAAGTCGAAAAACTCTTTGTTAAAAATCTTGAATTTGTAAAAGATATTAGGATTGAACGTGCTCATCGAGTTGGTAATGGTGGTTCTGAACGAGTGAGAACGGTTGTGCTAAAGTTGCATGACTTTGAAGATAAAGCAATAGTTATGGATAAAGCGAACAAAATAAAAGGTACTAATATATATATTAATGAGGATTTTAGTAAAACAACTAGAAGAATTCGTAAAGAACTATTTGCACAAGCTAAAATTCCCCGGTGAGAAATGAGCTAGCAACTAGCTAGCGACTAGCTAGCTCTATAGCGATTTTCTAGCGATTTTTATTTTTCTTATTATATTTTTTGCAAATGTCTTTAACATCTTTAAAAATTCAATTTTTAGTGTTGAGTCTATTATAACTATGAAATTAATTGAACTTTAAACATTGCGATTTTGTAGCAATGTGTCGCTAGCTACATATCGTAGCTTTGTAGCTAGCTACAAAATATTTACAAAGTTGGTTAATAGCAACATATCAAAAGTTTTTTAAACAACAATTTTATTACGATATGACGCTAAGTACAATTAGCCAGTGAATCTTCAGCTTATTAAGCTAGCTGTCCTCGTAGCCAAATTGCTGTCTTTATCTTTAAAAATATCGATAGCTTTTCGCTAACTTAAAAAAGCTAGCGATCCTCGTGGCCAAATCGCTGTCTTTATCGTAAGGATTATAGCTAGCTATTCGCTAGCCATTTTCTCACCGGGTCATAGGCAAAATAGCTATTATGTAAAAGTTCTATTTAATAAATTGATAGTTCGCGAATTTAAGCAAAAAAATAGAGATGTAGTTGAAATTTTGCCGACTATTTAACAAGAAGCAATATTTTTATATGAGTTCTTGAATAAGCTCTTGTTTTATCTTTTATTTTTAATTTTTAAAATTGGCTGAACATTTTTTGCTAATGAAGATTTTAAAAATTTAAATTTTGATCCTTTTGAGGATTTTCTTAACTTTTCTAAAGATAATTTAAATATTATTAAAGAAACTGAAATGAATTTAATACATCATATTTTGATCCTTATAATTTTAAAATTAAAAAAGATATTAATTCTTTTTCTATATTACATTTAAACATAAGAAACATGCGTCAAAACTTTGAAAAATTTAAAGTATTTTTAAATATTATAAACTACACGTTTAACGTCATAGCTGTGTCAGAGACTTGGCATGAAACAGATAGTCCGATTGAATCAAATTCTAATTATAGCTTGCCAAATTACAAAGTAATTAGCCAACCACGAGGAAATCATAAAAAAGGTGGAGGACTAGTATTTTACATACTTGAAAAATATATATTTAAGATAAAAAAACAATTACGCTTAGCAAATGAAAACTATGAAAGTCTTTTTATTGAAATAATTAATAACAAAAATCAAAATACTATAATTGGGTGTGTTTACCGTCCACCATATGGAGAAATCAGATTGTTTCAATATTTTATTGAAAAGTGTGTTTTGAAAATAAATAAAGAAAAAAAAAACAATTATGTATATCCGGTAATATAAATTTAAACTCGCTGAATTACCACAACTTTCCAAAAACTAAATCGTTTTTTGAAATGTTGTTTATAAAATAAAAAGTGAATAAAACCTCAAAAACAGCAATTGATAATTATACTTATTAACAATTACTTAAAAACGTTATTTCAGTTAGGCATTTTTAAAACAGATATAAGCGATCATTTCCCGATCTACATTATTATTAAAAAAAATTTATGGATACTCACCCAAAGTTTACAAATTTAAAATAACGTAACATCAATAATACAAATAAACTATCGAATAAATTAAATTTAGAAAATTTGAATGATGTTTATAATTGTCATAATATAAACGAAGCTTTTAGTATTTTTTTTGCTAAACTTTTAGCGATATTCGACGAAGCTTGTCCATATAGAAGAAATACAAATTAAAACAAAAGCACTTAATAATCCTTGGATGAATAAGACACTTTTAAAGTGTTCTAAAAAAAAAAAACTATACAACAATTTCTTAAAAAATAATAGTACAGAGAATGAGAAAATATACAAAAATTATGTGTTTTTATGAATATCTTCTTAAAAAAACAAAAAAAATGTATTAAAGTAAACAAATTAGCAATTCCAAGCTTGATGTTAAAAAAACATGGTCATTAACTAATGACATAATGGGCCGAAGTCAAATAAAAAGTTCAGTATTACCTCAAAGAATTAATATTAATAAATCAGATATACTTTGTCCTTATAAAATGTCGAACGAGTTTAATCAATACTTTACAAATGTTGGGATTAGTCTCGCAAACAAAATTATACCAACTTCTACGTCATTTAAGACATCTAAAAAAATCAGCAGATGTAACAATGTATGATAGTGACTTAACTTTTCTTGAATTTGACGCAGCTTATTTTTCTTTAAAAAAAAATGAATCTCCAGGGTTTGATGGAATTCCCAGTAATATCCTTATATCTAACAAAAATAGCATTACAAAACCTTTGTTCCACATAATAAACGTATCTTTAGATCAAGGAGTATTTCCTGATATACTCAAACTTGCGAGAGTATACCCAATTTATAAAAATAATGATCGCGCCGATGTATCAAACTATAGACCCATATCGGTACTTTCTGTTTTCTCAAAAATCTTCGAACGTGTAGTTTATAATAGAATATGTGATTATTTTACGAAAAATAAATTTTTTAATCCAAAACAATTCGGATTTCAAAAAAAAACATTCAACAGAACATGCCATTATTGAATTAATCGACCAAATAACTGATGGTTTTGAAAATGATAAGTTTACTCTCGAAGTATTCATAGATTTATCCAAGGCATTCGACACCGTTGATGACACTATTCTGTTAGAAAAACTAAAATGGTACGGCGTATGCAATAAATTATATCATTGGATAAAAAGTTCTATCTAATAGAAATCAATATGTTCGAAACAAGAAATCTGGAATACTCAATATTTTGTGTGGAGTTGCTCAAGGATCGATCCTAGGACCGCTTTTATTTTTAATTTATGTTATTGATTTTAATAATGCATCATTAAAACTAAATGCTATCATGTTTGCAGACGATACAAATCTATTTTTATCTAACTGCAATATTAATCAACTTTAAGCTGACATGAACATTGAATTAAAAAAAGTAAATGATTGGTTCAGGTCAAATAAACTTTCTCTTAACGTTGAAAAAACACAATATACCTTGTTTCATAAGAAAACTCAAGAAGAAAACATTCCTCTAAAACTGTCAAAACTTATTATAAATTATAAACAAATTAAAAAACAAGATACTATAAAGTTTTTAGGAGTTATTGTGGATGATCATTTATCATGGCTCCCACACATAAAATATATACAATCAAAAATTAGTAGAACTATTAGTATTATGTATCGAACTCGCCCATACTTATTTTCACATAGTCTAAAGCTTATATACTTCAGCTTAATTCATTGTTACATTACTTATGCAAATATTACGTGGGCAAGTTGTTCTCCAACAAAACTTAAAAAAATTCTTTCCTTACAAAAACATGCTTGTAGAATTATATACAACAAAAAAAGGGGGGACCACAC
This sequence comes from Hydra vulgaris, assembly GCF_022113875.1. Classification (NCBI taxonomy): domain Eukaryota; kingdom Metazoa; phylum Cnidaria; class Hydrozoa; order Anthoathecata; family Hydridae; genus Hydra; species Hydra vulgaris. The sequence continues at coordinate 12,225,979 of NC_061163.1, read as the reverse complement.
TAAACCTTTAATGATGGATATAAAAATGATGAGCATATATCAGATAAATATTTTCCAACACCTAAACTTTATGTATAAATATACCAATAATCTAACTCCTGAAATCTTCATGAGTAAATTTAATAAAAATTTAAATGAGAGATATTTCTTAAGAATAAATCAAAGTAACACATTTTTATTGTTAAATTACCTAAAAAAGTAAACAAATACACAGAACATTATATAACTTATAGAAATTACCTAAAAAAGTAAACAAATACACAGAACATTATATAACTTATAGAAACTCTTTTCTGAAAGACAATTAAAATATGGCAAAATTTTTAAATTCATTTCAGTGTCAAACAAACCTTACGTTCTAAATCTTACGGATTAATTTTTATTTTTGATTATTTAACTATTTGTATTTCTAAATATTATATGTAATCTTTATATATTATATGTTGAGTATAATATCATATACTTAATTGGAAATTTGTATTTAAATATCTTCTTTTATAACTTTTTGTGACTATTAGTATTTATTAATATTATATCCTATTAACTATTTGTATCATAATACATACATACATACATGCATACATACATACATACATACATACATATATATATATATATATATATATATATATATATATATATATATATTATATATATATATATATATATATATATATATATATATATATACACACATATATATATACACATATATATATATATATATACACATATATATATACACATATATATATATATATATACACACATATATATATATACATATATATATATATATATATATATATATATATATATATATACATATATATATATATATATATATATATACATATATATATATATATATATATATATATATATATATATATATATATATATATATATATATATATATATATATATATATATATATATATATATATGTATATATATATGTGTATGTGTGTGTATATGTGTATGTGTATGTGTGTGTATATGTGTATGTGTATGTGTGTGTATATTTGTATGTGTATGTGTGTGTATATTTGTATGTGTATGTGTGTGTATATATATATATATATATATATATATATATATATATATATATATATATATATATATATATATATATATATATATATATATATATATATATATATATTTATATATATATATATATATATATATATATATATATATATATATATATTTATATATATATATATGTATATATATATATATGTATATATATATATTTGTATATATATATGTATATATGTATATGTGTATATGTATGTGTGTATATGTGTATATGTGTATGTGTGTATATATGTTTTTTAATGTATGTATTTTAATGTATATATTGATACATCTTCTTTTTTCTCTATTTTTATTCTCAAATATTATATCTTCTTTTTTACTATTTCTTTTTTTTCCTAAATTTTCTACTTGATTTATCAACCATTTATTACCATATATTATTGTTATGATGTGTAGGGGCTCTATGAAAAGAATAGGTTGGTATTTTGCTATCCATATCTTCTTTGAGCCCCTGTCTGTTTATTATTTGTACATTTGTAATTATATTTTATTTTTGGTAAAAGGAAATTGTAATTTATATAAACAGCAAAATAAAATAAAATTAAAAAAATGGTGATTTAACATTAAAAAAAATATCTATTAAATTTTTCTTTATGTTGAAACACGCATAACTATTGAATTTTACAATGATTTTAAACGTATTTTAACTCAATTAGGTAAAAGTACTCATGGTGTCATCGCCAAGCTTGTGGAAAAAAATTTAGGCAATATAAAAGGTTAATGGTTAAAGTAGCAAAATTATCTTAAAAAAAAATGAGTTTCTTTTTTTGGGGGACGCAAAGCAACTCAAATAAATAAAAGAAAGCATCTGAAAGTAATAAAAGTGACGGTAAACTATCAATGCAATAGAAAAATCTGTAAAGAAAAAAATGAAAAAAATTGTTTTCTTTTTTTTTAATAAAAAAGAGAAACTTATGACAAGAATAGTTTACACCACGCGCAGCCAAAAATGTAGTTTTTCTAAAACTAAAAAAAAAAAGAAATTCACAAAATACAATTCAATGCAAGGATCCAAACTGTAACACTTAAACCTGCAAAGAACTTTATATTTTAAACAAAGATTCATTTCAAACAAACAGCCACTCGTGAACCAAGTCGTAAGTTACTAAAAAAACGATGGATAAAGCTCAAGAAAGATGGATAAAGCTCAAGAAAGATGGATAAAGTTTAAGAATGTAATTAGCAAATGTTTTTAAAACCTTTTGAGCTATATGATTAGGAAAACAAGATGAGGGAACATAATTTTAAACAAAGTAAAATAAATAAAAAACGAAATAAAGTTTTAAGCAGCAGCTTTAAAATTTTAAAGAAATAAGAGTGCAACTATGATTACATTCATAAGCTTTGGAGAAATTTATAGAAATAAGAATGTAGCTGTACTACGACAAAACAAATTTTTTTTTGGCTGAAAGAACAGGCTCGGCTGTGTTTACAATGCGTTTATTTACATCTATAAAAAAATCAAAAATGTGAAAACAGCATTCTATATAATCACAGATAATAGAAATATAGAGGAAAAGAATAGATTCAGGATAATAAAACGACAAATTTAATTAAAAGAGACTTTTAACGTTGAAATAAAATTCACCAGCTCCAGACAATCGCTGGAAAAAAATCATTTTCAAAAGTGGCGGCCTTTTTAAATACAACGTTGTGGCAACGTTTTTAGAGAGTCATAAAAATTGCGATCATAAAAATATTTCATTTCAGACAATTTTTTTACTGCAATCTTTGACTGCTAATTTGCATGAATAATTCTGTAATTTAGGTACTAACTAGTTGCCAATAACTTCAAATCTTGTAGAAGATAATATAAAAATGTTTTATATTAACTTTTATTTTGATATTTTTGAGTTTCTAAGCAATTATTAAGCTATATTTATATATAAAGCTATATTTATTTTGGGGTAAGTCTATTCGCACGCACGTGTGAATAGACTATACCTATTATAGTCTATTCGCACGTTTAAAAAAAACTTTAAAGTTAGATTTTTAATTTGAAATCTCTCACAAACAAAAAATGTTTATAACTTAAGTCATTTACTTTGAAAGCAATTTAATTTTTTTAATCAATTTTAATAAAAATAGATAAAATTACTTAAACTTAATAAACTTTTTATTCAAAAAACAAACAAAAACGTGGGAATAGATAAGATAAACATTAGTTATATAAAAACACTTTTTTTGTTTTAATTTAAAGATTGCCTGCTTAAGCCAAAACCCTTGTCATTGTATTTATATTACACTGTGCCTATCCCTAGATAAGCAGTCAATATGTATATACACTACGGTGCGCATATCCTTTAAAAGTCAGTCAACCTAAATAGTGTGTTAGTACTTCACTGCGCTAGTTTAATTTTAAAGTTAAAAACCAATAATAATAAATCTAATTTTTTTATATTCCCTTTAAATTCGATGATCTTTACCTTTTTTTTAATTAAACCTGCGAATAGACTATAATTAAATATAGTCTATTCGCCCGTGAAAAACGTGCGAATAGACTACAATTAAATATATAGTCTATTCGCCCGTGAAAAACGTGCGAATTGACTATAATTAAATATATAGTCTATTCACCCGTGGAAAGCGTGCGAATAGACTATAATTAAATATAGTCTATTTGCACGTGAAAAACCTGCGCACAGACTATAATTAAATATAGTGTATTCGCACGTGAAAAACGTGCGAATAGACACTTTGTTTATTATATTATAATATAGTAACTATAATATAAAGCTTTATGACGCGTGGGTAACCCAAAGTAAACATGTATTTTTTTAAACAAAAATAAAATATAGTGAAATCAATCACACTGAGCACACTTTTTTTTGAAACTAGGTTTTTCTTACAGTTTTATATAAACAAAATCTAACCTAAAACATAGAAATCTAAAATTTGAACTTTAAGTATACGCATATGTTTACATGATATTTTTTATATTTATAGAGCAACTTTTCTGTCGAAGAATTGGCTAAGTTTCAAGATGTGTTCTATAAGTTCGATGAAAATGATGATGGGCGAATATCATTAAATGAAGCAATGCATGCGTTTCGCTTACTTGGATTTAGCCCTAATGTTGGGGAAGTGCAAGAAATGTTTACTGAAAAAGAAAGTCTTCACAAAGGCTCATTAGATTTTCCTCAGTTTATTCTAATTCTTGAAAAGAATTTAAAAACTCCTGACTCTACTGAAGACATTATAAAAGTAAGTTACTTTTTTTACACAAAATAAAATTAAGTTATTGCATTGATCCGAATAAAAAAATTGTATTGAAAACTGTTTAAAAGAATATTATGTAGGGGGAAAGGTTCCTTTAGTGACATGGCGCATTTAATAGTATACTGGTCATGTTTCCATAAATATAGTTTTTGGTGAAAAAGTGATTAGACCTATATTTGGTCTTATGGCTTTAAATTTCTTTTGATGAAAATACATGCCTCCTGTACATATGTACAGGAGGTTGTATTTTCATCAAAATTTTATATCACATTATCCTAAAATATGTTGTTTTTATAATTAAAAAACATCAATTTTAGGATAATGTGATATAAAATAAAATTCTGTGATGATTCATACTGATACATATTGACGAGTTGTTAATATACCATCATATAAAAAAAAACACTATTTTTAGTTAAACAAGCTTTGTCTATACTGTTTAAAGGAAGTTATTATAATAAGTCTTCCAATTAATGCTGTAAATAAAACCAAATAAAACCTGTAGATGAAATGCAAAACAATTTTTGTTCAGTTAATTTTAATCCCTTTCACTCATTCACCTTTTGCGACAGGGGTTAAGACTGCGCAAAAAATTTGAATTAGATTGCATATAGATTGGAAAATAGGTTATAGACCCTTTGAGTATATTTGGTTGAGAAAGTGTAAAATGTTTCCTCGAGTGAAAAAAAAGACTCTTTCAAACTATTAAGATACATTATATCTTTCATAAAGTTGTCTTCTATTTAAGAAGCATTAGTTTTTAGCAGTTCTAGATCTTTCAACCATAAATAAGAATCTTATATAAACAATTTTTACCATCCTAATTTGAAAATTAAATTTGTTGAAAGAAATTTTTAAGCGTAATGTTAAAAATAATTACTTAAGTTTATGTTTGGGGAACCTATGGAAAGAAACTGCATTTCCAAATTCATTGCAATTTCAATATTATCAGTTGTTTTGCCAAAAATTCTGTTTTATAGCCAAGATAAGTCATCCGCTCATCATGCGGGTCAATATTTTTGTTAAAGCTAGAGTTACGGCTTTAGAGCAGCATTGATTTTTGCGATCGTTCAATTTATAGCTGTTAGTTTTATATCAGAAATCTAAGCTGAACGTCCGGTATTCAAAATCTTGTAAAGCATCATCTATCTATTGGGACTGTTGCTGAAAACAAAATATCTTAAATTTATTTATTACGAGAAACAATAAAATTTATTCATCAAAGGTTTAACAGTGATAAAGAAAAGCAACAACAGCATTTGGATAGCGCAGGATAAAAGTGCATCCTGCGCTTTTATCCTGCGCTAGTTCATTTCAACAATGAACTAGCGCAAGATAAAATTGATTTCAAATTTGCTACAACTTTTTTCCGTACCTGGAGAGCTCCGACACCAAAACAACTTCTTGAGACAACTAATTATTTGATTGTCTAGCCAAGCAGCCGATGTTTACTTGCAGTTTTTCTTAATCAGAGAAAATTAATTGACATTGATAACTCATGTGATATTGCCATCATCGGAGTATAATTTGGTATGTTAACAAATGCAGTCTAGTAAGTCATTGATAAAAAACACAGTGATGTAAGAACTGATCCTTGAGGGATGCCACTTGTCATTAATTTTTACTCACTTCACAATCATTATTACACACTTTTGTATGCTACCAAGCTATTTAGTGATTCATTTTGTATGCTACCAAGTTATTCAGTGATTCCAATTATTGCACACTTTTGTATGCTACCAAGCTATTCAGTGGGTTATTTTGATAGCTGGCCTCTAATGCCATATATAGCACATCACAAACGCTGCCTTACAAACCTGATTGAATTTCGTAACATTTTAAAGGAAGTATTTTACCGTGGATACCTGGTTTACATAAATTTAACAGGTTTTGCTAAAACATTCAAAACAGTGTTAAACAACGACTTGAAAAATTTCATGCTTACAGGCATGAATCTAATGAAGTAGTCATAGTGTGACACTGTGTTGAATAATGAGAATTTGAATTAGATTGTGTAGAGTTTTTCATAATCCTATCTAAGACAATTCACTCCGTCACCTTGCATGGTATAAAATAGAGACACAAGCTTGTAGTTTTAAGTTTTAACTTTGTTTCGTTTTTTTAGGGTAGGCGTGACATTTGATTTGCGTTGAGATTTTAACAACGTTTAGGTAGTTGTTGAATCTTACTAAATAAAATTTATAAATTTAGCTTTTTTTATTTTGCCATTTGAAATTATGATTAAATTTTCTTTCAGAACAATCATAAAAATATTTACGAAATTTTTTTCTGAAATAACCAAACAAAGTTATCTTTAACAATAAAAATTTTTTTTAGATAAGATCTGGTGTCTACTGCAATGTCGTCAGTATAAAAAAACAATTCAAAATTTATTTTTTTTGGTTGATCTCCGTCAACCAACGAAAAGAGATAAATTATTTCAAACTATAATTCTTTGGTAATATAAATAAAGCAAAGTTAATTGTTATGTGTATCACCAAGTAAACTTATTTTTTACTATTTTGTAATTAAAATCTCATTATATATTTTTTTCATCTTTATTATCGTTTACACGTTTAATTTTATAAAATATATAAGTATAAAATTATTTCTTATATATTTAAGAGTTAAACATTCACATACGTATTAGTAAATATATAACAAGATAAATACATAACAAAATGACTTAAAAAATGTTTTTGATTTGAAAAAATGATTACATTTAACAAATGTTGTTTCATAGTTTTTTTTAATGCTTTAATTTTGATTTTATGTTATTAATCAGGTTCGAGTTCTACAGACAGGGACCCCGACAAGTAATTGATTTGTCCAATTTTTTGTTCTGTTGTTATTGACGGAGTGTTGTTAATAGAATACTTGTTAAGTATCTGTGATTAATTAAGGAGAAATGTGGCTGAAAATATAACGGAAGCATGTTGTTGTGAAGTTATAAACATAAACAATAAGTTTTGATGAATATTTAGTTCGTATACATTTAAAGCATTAATTTCTTTTAGAAATTTCTTTTTATCTCCAATTTGAATGTATGGGGGAGCCTAGCCACTTCTCTGATCATACCCAAAGGTAGAATTTTTTGAGTTTATAAGAAAAAATTTTCTCGATATCATGGAATGATACATCTTAGCAGTTTGTTGTAGTCTAAAAAAATTACAAATTCTTGCGGAATACATTTGTCACCTTTAAACTTTTTTCATAGTCAAGACAATATTGGCTGTGACTGTAATATAATTATTCCCCTAATACTGATATACTATTCTTTCTAATCCCATTTTCTGTTTCTCTTGAGTCTCCGCAATGAAGTGTCTAGAGACTTCATTGCGGAACGACGTTTATATCAATTGTTTCAAGAGGGTAAAATTGACAATTTAACTCATTCAGAGTGTTACCCTAAGTTGCAAAAACTTAGCTTATTGTGAGATGATTAACTGCAACTCTGTTTTGTATTGTGCTTGAAATATTTGCAATAATCAAGTAACAACATTTATCATAATTGGTAAGTAATAATCTGAATAAATGAAAACTAGATAATTCACAACTTTTCAAATATGATTTTTATAATCGTCAGCTGCCTAGCAACTGATTCAGAGCAATAATAAGATTCATCTTTAGGCGTAAGGTAAACGCTTTTGATATGAACATTCTTTTTTGTTGTTGCTTGAAATCTAAGAGTAAAATTCTCATATTTAAGAGAAAGAGCTCACGAGCCCTTTGCTAAATGGCGCTACTATGTGGAGCGTGAATCATTATAAACACATAAGTATTGACTAATTTTCTTAAACTTTTATAAATTAGAATATTTGTAATGATTTAGACTTTTTATTTTCAAAAAAATTACTCTTTTGTTTATTTTAAAGACCTTGTTTTCGAAACATGCTGTAACCATTTAAATATGATTGATGGATTTATTGAAATATATATATATATATATATATATATATATATATATATATATATATATATATATATATATATATATATATATATATATATATATATATATATATATATATATACATATATATATATATACATATATATATATATATATATATATATATATATATATACATATATATATATATATATATATATATATATATATATATTTATATATGTATATATATATATATATATATATATATATATATATATATATATATATATATATATATATATATATATATATATATATATATATATATATATATATATATCAATCATGTTTATTGACAGGCTCAAGGCCCAATATAATAAATATACAATGGGTAAAATAAATTGGATATAAAATAATAACGCACTTGAATATAAACAAAACCCAGAGAAAAGTAAATGAATAAAGTGTTATAAATATGACTCAGCTCACCATTTAATCAACTATGGAGACTGCAAGAACCATTTAACAAAAGCCTTTATGACGAGATTCACACTAATCTACAGCATTAACAATAAAAAGTATTGTTGCTTACAAATAGCAACATTAAGTGAATGGGCACCGTGTTTCACAAATAATTCACTAGCACTGTTTCATCGTGGCTTGTTCAACATGAATCGAAGTACTATATGCAACATATTTAACACTTCGCTTATATATACAATACAAATATTATATGCAACCAGGGCCGCCAAGAGAAAGGGGCAAAAGGGGCATAAATGCCCTGGGCTCCAAGATAATAGGGGCGCTAAAAGACGAAAGAAAAAAAAAACCATAATCAAATAGTTTTATTTACAAAAACATTAAAAAAATTACTAAGTAAATTTATAATAAATTAGTGATGTGCATAACAAGTTACTTTTATTTATATTACAAAAGAATTATAGTTTAAATAATATACCTTTTTAATTTGGTTGGTAGAGACCAACAAAAAAAAAATGTTGACTTATTTTTTATATTAACGATATTGAAGAAGACACCAGACCTATCTAAATAAAACATTTTATTCATGAATCTCATAAATGCTTTTATGATTCTTCTAAAAAAAAAGTTTATTAACGGTGAAAATAGCAAAATTAAAATGAAAATCTAAATGAATTTTATTTGTTAAGGTTTAACAACACCCTAAAGAGTTTTAAAATCTCAATGCAAATTAAATGTCACGCCTACCCTCCATTCAGAAAACAAAATCAAAATTTATAACTATAAGCTAGTGCCTCTCTCCTACACTGTGCAAAGTGATGGAGAGAATTATCATAAATTGGATTACGAAACACTGTATACAATCTAATATCAAAGTCTCAACATGGATTTGTGCATCAAAAAGAACGCTTACAAACCTGTTTAAATTTCGTAACATTTTAACGGAAGCAGTTTACCGTAAACACTTGGCTAGCTAACAGACAACATTGAGTAACAATTTATAAGGAAACGTCTGAGTGGAAAAGGATGACGCGAGCGTTCCTCAAGGATCCGTTATAGTGTTACTGCTATTGTATTTTCACCTATAATTTACCAGACTGCATTTATAACCATACCAAATAACACGCTAATTATAGCAAGATTATATGAGTTATTGATGTCAAAGAATTTTCCTGTGACGAACGAAGTTTCCTGTGAAAAACTGTAAGCTGACACTGACGGCGCTGTAAATTGGTTCTACTACTCTTTTGTGAAGTTCAACGTCAAGAAGTGCAAAGTAACGCAAGTTGCCTATTGCAAAAAATAATTAATATTACCATGGTTGACATTGACGCTAATGGACGTAATTTAGTTTCAATATGCATTGAGCGTGACTTTGGAATACTAATTCCTAACAACCTCAAAGCGCAAGTAGAAGCAGCAGGTTGGGTTCTCAATTGAATGCTTGATTGTCTCAATAAGTCATTTTGGTGTCAGAGCTCTTTTTAGCTATAAAAAAACCTGTACCAGCTTTACATCAAACGGAAGCTAGTGTGTTTGATTTTAAGGCATTAGGAAAACGACATCATAGTGTTGTTGTTTTCTCAAACGTGTCCGACAACGCGCAATATTTTTAATTAAACATTTTAATTACAATCAAAAACTAAAAACTCTTGACTTAGCTACACTCAAAGAACGCAGAGACTTTATACTGCAATACAAATTTGCTTACTATTACCAATTAAAATTAAGACTGTGAAAATTGTTTCACTAAGATTCTCATTCTTTTGGCAAAAAGATCAAAAGCCGGTAAAAATTAAAGCTTGAAAAAAAGAAGATATCTTCATGGAAGATATTTTGCATCTTAATAGTTTGAAGGAGTTTTTATTTTTTATTAGTGGAAACACTTTAAGCTTTTTCAATAAGATATACTCAAAGGGCCTAAAGCCTGTTTTTCAATCTATATGCATTACGATTCAAATTTAGCTAAAAAGCAAGAAAAGAGCGCTTTCAATATTAATTTTGTAGAATCTGTTCAATAATTTAAATCAGTAAACGTGCTGCATAAGTGCTACTAATCCAAATGCAGGTCTTGAAAATATGGATGTTAAATAACAGTAATACAAAAAAATAACAGTCATTAAATTCTATAATTGTACATGCTTTTAATTTAAAAACATGCGTGCTTACAGGGACGCCTATGCCCCGGGTGTCATGAAAGCTTTCAGCGGCCCTGTATGCAACACATAGACAATGAAATAAGTTTTTTCTCTAAAGATACCATAACTGAAATCCTTAGATTAGGCTACAAAAGACATTAAGTAATATAATCTTTGTTTGTTTTTGCGTAAAGCTGAACTTTCTACAGATGAGGTTTGCTTTAGCATACATCGAACGTACATGTTTTAAGATATCTTTGTCATCCTGCATATCGTTTGTAAAAACCATGTCAGATAAGGTGAAATGAGGGCTATTTACAAGGAGTTCTTAATTTTTAAAAAACATTATTTGAGACTTAATATTGTTATAAACTATATCACAGCATAACTAGAGCATAAGTCAAGTAATATCTGGAGACCTTTGGCTGAGGGTGCACACAGGACAATATCATCAGCATAAAAAAGATGGTTAATGAGAGAAAGACCAAAGCAGCAGTTTAATGTAGTTTTATTGAGTAGAACACTGAGATTGTTAATATATATATATTAAATTGAAGAGGAGACAGTACAACTCCTTGACGCACTCCATTACTGATACTAAATGTTTTGGATAATATTCCACTCCATTGGACCTGAGCTGTTTGACCAGCATACCAGACAATGAGTAAGCGTAAAGTTACACCAGAAATAATTTTAGATAATTTTAGTGTGTGAAATCAAACTCTATCAAAGGCGTTACTAATGTCAATAAATGCCACAAAGATATTTGAGCCATGTGACAGGTAAAAATTTAAAATATCTTTTAAAATAAGAACTGGGATAAAATTGCTATAGTTTTTCTTGAATCCGAATTGATCGGGAGTCCTAGTAAAACTTTCATTAACGCGTGAGACAAAAATATGTTCCAAAATTTTGGAGAAAATTGTAACCAAAGCAATTGGACGATAATTAGCAGAATCAGAGATGTAACTATTCTTATCTTAGATCACAGGAGAAATAACAGAGTGCGAGGCACCAATAGACATATGTCTATGGTAAAGCATGGAGGAAAAGCACAATGATAAAATATTAAAGTAACTTGGGCTAGCATAGATATGATGCTCCAAATGAATTCCAAAATGATGAGCTGCTTTTCCACAGGTCATATGATTTATGATAGATTGAACTTCATCGGAAGCTAAGAGATAAGCATCATCCTTAAGCAGATTACAGTTTTTAGCTATAAAAGTGTCATTTATATTGCATGTTGGCTTGACTGAGTTAAACAGGGTGCAATAGTTATTATACCACATGTGACATACATTATCAGGACATGATGCAGAGTCAATAGAAGGCGGAAGACTACATTTATTATTGCAAATACAAGTCACGGTAGACCAGAAACTAGTATAGTTTTTATTTGCTAAACTGTTTGCCAACTTTTCTGCTTTTATAGTATCTTTTTTTTTTGCAGCAACGAATGACATATTTATATAAGGCTCTTACATTTTTAAAAGGATTAAAGATTTGGCCAAATTTTGGTTTTTTATAGCTACGCCATAGACAGAACGCATTTTTAGCAGCTTTCTGAGCATCTTTTACATAACCCGCCCAACCTGACATAGGTTGATTTTTATAGAAACCTTGTTTAGAATGCTTAAGACACTGAGATGAATATTGAGTAAGACATTCATTCAGTATATTATACAGATAGTTAATCTGCTTAATATGCTCAAGCGAGTTACAATGTACATTACTACAGTTAATTACGTCAAACTGATCCATGTTAATTGAAGACACTAAAAGAGTATACTACCACTGTGTTTAACACAAGTATAACACAGCGGAAGTATACTCATTTATCATAGTGGTTGGCAGAGCATTAATATTAATTTTAGGAGATCTTGTCGAAGTAGGGTGAGCAGTAGAGGAAGAGAATATATTATTTTTAAACAAGATATCAAACGCTAGAGGTAAATGATCAGATGACTTAATTGACTGAATTATTTCGAAGTTATTAACATAGCATAGAGAACTTTGGGAAAATAGACAGTGATTGATCCAAGATGAGGTGTCCCATGCTTCACTAACAAAAGTAAAGGAATCATTTGGAAGACAGATATCAGCTGCAACAAGATGTTCGTCAGTACAAAAATCAACTACGAGACTACTACACGGAGACCGAAATCGTGGATCACAATTAAAGTTACCAGTATTAAAAATATATCACTAATCTGAAATGAGAGCTGAAAGACTACCCAGGCATTCAGGATACTTATCAGCATTCTCATTTGAATCACAAGGCATGTAGACATTAATAACTATAAACTTATCAGAAAGGTTGTTTACAAGTTGGATAGCAACAGACCATGAATTATCAGTAGTAACTACTTGAGTCCTGCATAAGACAGAATCACGGCGCAAGCCACACCACAAAACGGTCTGCCACAAACAAAACCTGCTGAAAAGTCAGTTGTAGACACTCCAAAGCCAAAAAAAACCAGGTAAGATGTTGTTCAAGAAACTAAGTTCAGTGTTAAGTAAACAAATTTCTCGGAGACAGATGATATAATATGTTGCAGACAAGAGTAGTGATTCGTGTGTAAAACTTTGTACACCGCGACAGTTAAAGCACCAAATTCTTACTGCTGTTTTCAAAGAAACAACGTACAAGGACATTTTCTGGCCATTTGCTATCATCGTAGAGCCTGACAGAATCTCTAGCAGAGACAGATACTTTAAAGGAAGATTGATATTTACTTGTAACAATTTTGAGACAAGTGGCTTTAGTTTTAAATGTTGTGTTTACAAATTCAGTTAGTTCTTCAACAGAGGCAGTTGGATAAACGAGAAACAAACAGAGAAGTATTTTTAGAGCAATCATACGAATCAAGTGGTTTTAACGAAGATAAATATTTTGGAATTATTATAGAACCAATAATCACTTTTTGCTTTCGCTTTTTATTAGATGGAGAATTGACGTGAGTTTGACGGTAAGGATCAAGGATGATTGATTACACAATAGCAGTTTGAAGAAACGGCCAGTCATTAGCAGGAAGTTGGGCCTGCTCGTCATAAATAGAAAGTTGTGTCTGTTTGTATTTTTTGTTAATAGATTCAACAGGTTTCTCAAATCCGTGAATAAATTATGTAACCTTTCACTGATCAACACCATGAATTGATTTGAAAAAGATTTTAGCTCAATAGCCATATTATTAACCAATTCAGTCAGGGAAGCATGGGTATCAAATTCAACAGAGTGAAAACTAGTGGAATTTAAGTTGTAACTTACATTATTTGGATTACTTGTGGCATAAAGATTGAGAATGTCAACCTGCATGCGGTGTATCTCCTGAGATAAAGTAGTGACATCCATGTAATCAGTGTCCACAAAGGGAAGACATGACAAATCATTTGAATGTTGTCGTTCGGAGAAGTAATGTTAAACATCAGTTTACAGATATCTTGGACATCTTTAATTTTTTTATCAGGACCTTTATGTTTTGACAAATGTTTGGGTTCAGTAATCTTTTTAACAAGATCTATTGACAAAAGGGTTCCAAGTGTTATTTCAATTTCTTGGTTAGTAAAGAAGCGAGAAACGATCTTAACCATAACTTCAAAAAAAAAAAAAAAAAGAAATATATATATATATATATATATATATATATATATATATATATATATATATATATATATATATATATATATATATATATGTATATATATATATATATATATATATATATATATATATATATATATATATATATATATATATATATATATATATATATATATATATATATATATATATATATATATATATTATAAACCTTTTTAAAACAGATTTTAATTTGAACCCAACCCATTTCTATTTAATTAAACTTACAATAAAACTTAAAAGTACAAACTATTTTACGTCCGTCTTCTATCTTTAACTGTGCTTACTAATAAACTCGTCTAACTTTGATTTTTTTATAGAAGTTAAATGAAGCAGTACATTTATGCTTAAGCCAAAATGAATAATGTCCGCGGCTTTCCTGCAATTAATATGTCTCAATAAAGTTAGAAGTTAAGTGAGTCAACAGAGTTAGAAGTTAAGTGAATCAACAGAGTCAGCGTTGCCAACTGGCATATTTTAATGCCAAATTTAGTAAAATTGACATTATTTAAATATGTTGGTATTTTTTGACATTTTGGCATTATTTTTCATTTTTAAAAAAACTGTTGAATTCGTTATTTTTTCATTTGGTCTGTATTTAATTTGTATTAGAACATTAGGCTCTATGTCGAGGGTAAATTCAAGAAAGTACCTTGCGAAATGAGAAACGGATGATCCTTGACTTGAAAATGGCTCTGATGGTACTGAATCAACATTCTGTACCATTTGTCGTGTGACAATACAACCACGGAAGTCGTCTGTAGAACAGCACTGTGGTACTTTTAGACATGCTTCAAAAGAAAAGCATCTCAACACAAAAAGCCAGATTACGTTTCCTAAAATATCAAAGAAAGCAGACTGTGAAGCAGATATTCATCTTTCTTTTTGCGTTTGTTGTCATGCATCCATTTCAACAATGGATCACCTTGAAGAAATCATTTCTCATTATGGAAAAAACAGTCCCCTTGAAAACCTTTGTCTGCATCAAATTAAATGCACCCAAATTGTTAAAAATGTAATTTCTTCATCAATTGAATCAGAAATTTCTGAATCAATGGCAGATTCAGAAATTTCTGATTCAATTGTAAATCACTTTTTTCCATCCTGATTGATGAATCAACTGATGTTTCTTCCACAAAACATCTTTGCATTTGTGCTCGATACTATTCAGATCAACAGAAATCAGTTATTGATTACTTTCTTGGTTTAGCTGCTGTGATATCAACCGCTGAAGCAGATCTTTTTGCTGTTTTGGAAACAAAGTTAGAGTATGTTGGATTGTCTTTAAAAACTGCGATGGATATAGCTCAGATAGAACTTCAAATGTCATTGAAATTCACAATTCGGTTTATTCTCATGTTCGTGCAGCCTCTCCTGACTGTATTTTAACTGTATTTTAATACGCTGTACATGTCACTCTTTGAATCTTTGTTCAACATTCCTTTGAATTAATGTCATCAAGTGTTGCCTTTTTGCTCAGTAAAATTCCTTCTTTTTTCTCAAAAAGTTCCTTTTGACGAGAAGAGTTTAAAATACTTTTTGAGACAATGTATCCAAACAATGAAAGAATGGGAACACCATCACCATTTCAAAAGTATTCAGCTACTCAATGGCTTGTCATAGGAAAAATGTCTTTACAATTTGATGATTAATTGGTACGAATTAAGCCTATTTCTTATGTGCTGAAGCTCTAGCTCCTACTCGCATTAGGTATAGAGTTACAATAATTAACAACATGTTCAAAGATGAAACTCTTTAGGTGGTCTTTTTGACTCCAATTGTTCAAGAATTTGAATCTTTAAATTTTTCAAAGCACTAATGTGGATCTTGAGAGGCTAGTTTCAGAGCTAAACTTGCACTACAAAAGTCTATGACAGCGTGTTCTTGACAACCAAGGAGTTCAACTGCTTCTAAAAGCTGTTGACTTTAGGACAAAGTTTTTATCAGATTGCCAAAAATATATTGATACTTATCCTCAAACCCAAAAAGAAAGAAAAAAAATTGAAAGTGTTCTAACACGTTGTCTTCAACTTCTTTTTCGTTTTTTGAAAGAACTTGATCAACGTCTACCTGTACACAAAGAAATTTTTCAAGGTCTATCTTTTCTTTCACCATCAAAAGTTCTGGATCAAAGTTCGCAAATGTTATTTACTCACCTGCCTTTAAGACATACTATGAAGGATAAAGCACAAAGCCTTGAATTTCAGTACAGAAAAGTAAGTTTAGTTGAATGGACTTCTTCGGGGCTGTTTAAATACTCTTGTGTACCAAAAGATACACCTGAGTTCTTGATTGCAATTTGCCACTACAAAAATACATCAGGAGATGCAGTATTTAATGAACTTGCAGACTATTGCCAAACCTTTCTTGTTCTTCCTATATCAAATGCTTTTGTGGAACGTGTTTTTTCTCAGGTCACCTATGTTAACACCAAGAAACATAATATTAGACAAATTGCGCAGCAGTGTAGTGCGAGTAAAAGCCTACCTTGGTAGCCGCAACAAGTGATGTAAAGACTTTAAAATCACTGATAAAATGTTAGCGAATTTGGGGACAGACATGTATTTTGACGAAGATGAATTAGTCCAAGATGACCTCACTTTAATTGATGATTTAAACTGAAGGAAGTTTGATAGTGAGACATTTTTTATTATTCTTTTAACAGAATTTGATCTGAAATTTTCTCTTACTCATCTTTTTAAACATTAGACTTATATTAAATTGAAAGTTGAGTGGATATACTTATCTTATTAATAAATACATAAATAATTTGTTAAACGTCGTTTTTTTATTGAAAAGTATATAAAAAGTATGTTTAAACTGATAAATATATGACTTGAAAATTAATTATATTGAATACATAGTTAATAAAAAAGGTTCAATGTATTTTTGATAAATTTTTCTACTGTTTTAAAGGTTGGCATATTTTTGGCATTATTGATAAAATTTAGCATTTAATCGACAAGCGTTTGGCATTTTAGCGCAAAAAAAATCTGGCAACGCTGAACAGAGTTAGAAGTTAAGTCAGTCAACAGAGCTAGAAATTAAGTGAGTCAACAGTTAGAAGTTAAGTGAACTGAGCAAAAAGTATTATTTTATTAAAACAGCTTTCTTTATTGTGCGTGATTATACTTGCTGCTATTTTTCGAATGTAATCCTGCTTGTCACTGATTGATCAAAAAAACTTGAATCAGTTTTATAACTTGCATAATCAATTTGACAACTATTGTGTTTGAAATTGATCAGTTAATCATAAAAACACTTTTTTCCGATTAACTAAAATTTTTTTTAATGTAAACTGTAGTTTTCTCGCAAGAAGCACAACAACAAATCAATCACATTTTTTTTTTTTTTTATTGTGATAATCAATCACATTTTTGATATTGTCATCAAATTAACTTCCTTTTTACAAATTCAAGTAATAATTTATAGTATTTTACAAACCTCAAATTAAAAACCGTTTAAACATTTCAACAATAGAAGTTAGTGGAAGTGAATTTTGACTTTTTGCAGTTTTTATTCTGTTCTGCTTACTAAAAATAAAATAACTCTTTACAGTTTTTTAAAAAATGTTTTTTTTTAATAACAACAACAACAACAAGCTATTTATTTTTCTTAAATCATTTTACAATAGTTTTGATAATAATGATAACAAAAATAATAGCAAAAATAAATAATAATAACATAAGATAAAAAAAATAATTATACAAATTATAGTAGTAGTAAAAATAAGTATGTTTACAATAATTACAATGAAAAGATAAAAATAATAACTAATGTTAATATAATAATAAGTTAATGATTTATTAGGATCGTGTCACTCATACAGAAATCTGATCAAAAGAGTGACACCAATTTTTAATATAATATTAGTAATAATAAGCAAAGACACACTGAAACACATGGACCGTAAACACACAAACCAAAGCACATAATATATACATCAAAACAAACATGTAGAAATCAATTTGCAGGTTTTAATAATAAAAAAAATAAACAAAAATAAACAAAAAGTGCTGGTGATAATTGTAGTAATTACGAAAAGAAAATTAAAATAATATTTAAATCATAAGAATAATAATGCCAAAAAATAAAAACCATTTAAAATTTCAAAAATGCAGTCAATTTCAGTTTTACGTTTCAGGATTCATGAAATAAATTTACGTTCGATTGTAACCTTCATTACCAACCTTCATTACCATCTTTCGATCAAACTTCTTTTAATCAATTTAGGATAATATGAGTAATAAGTTTAACTTTTTAGTTAAGTTGAGAATTTTTTCAAAATAATATTTTTAATATTTTTTCAAAATGATATTTTAAAGATTTTAAATTAATAAGTTTCTTAAAATTATAACACTTAAAATAAATTCTATATTCTTTTTCGTTGACAATCGTTAAAAAATCCTTTTTCGTGAAATTTTTAAAAATACTGCACACTTTCAATTATCTTTGTTGATTTATTTGTTCAACATTTTCAATATATTTATTTTCATGTAGCAGTTTTGCGTCAAACCGATATTTTTGAGTTGATATCTTCTTTTGAAGCACTTTCTTTACTCAAAAAAAAAAGTAAAATTTAAATTCAAAAATATTATCGTAAATTTAAAAATTTATCGTAATTATTTTTTTAATTTTTGTATTTTAGTTTTTTACTAAAAACTGGTAATTATACACTTACTTTATGCAGGCATTTGAAACGCTAGATCCTAAACGATCAGGATATATACGTGCAAGCGACATCTATACTATCATTACGAGCCTCGGTGATCCAAAAATTAATTCCGAGGAAGTTAATGAAATGCTTAGAGAAGCAGATGTTAAAAAAAATGGCGTTATTAATTATCGAGGTTGATATTTTATTTAATATTATCTTTTAGGCTAATGATGCAGAATAGTGATGTAAATTAAATTTATCTTTTTGTTTAGAGAGTTTAAACTTTTTTAACCTTTCATTAAAGGTTTAAAAATCTCATTATTTTAGCCTCGTTTCCATAGTTTTGTTTGGTTTGTTATGCTTCAACTTCTTTTAAACTTTTAAGCTTTTTGAAATTTATACCTTATAAACACTTTTAAATAATTTTTTTTTTTATCTGCAATAAAGTGGACGCGCTATTTGATTTACGGGTGATTAAAACGATAATTTTTTTAGCCGTCTTTTTATTGAAATTAACTAAAATATTCCATACTCCCCAGACGCGCAAATCAAGTACACCTTAGCCTGTGGATGTAAATTACCTGAGTGTGTATGTTGAAAAGACTATTTCTAATTAAAACAGTCATTAGTCTTACAAATTACTTTACAAATTCGTAAAATCGGTTATAATGCAGAAATATTTATATTCACAAACTTTTACCACTAGTGTCTTCCAACCTGATTTCCTAAAGGATTTATAAGCAAGTTTTATGAGCAAAATCGTAATGAAAATAAAAAAATGCTTGTTTTCTAAAAAAATCATAATACTTTTACATAATATATTTTTAATAAAAATTTTTTAGTCTAAAATTTTTAAATTTTAGAATTTTGAAAATTTGTTTTATTCTAAAAGTTTTACAACGAAACAAAATATATTTATTCGTAAAATAGTATTTAATTTTTTATTTTTTTAAGTAGTAAGTTTTTAGTAGTATTTTTTATTTTTTTAAGAAGTAACTTCTTTAATTAAATCAAAAAAAAAAAAGTTGTTCTGAAAAAATGTAATTCGAAATGTAAAAAATAATTTCGCTACTATTCTGCATCACTAGTATTATATATCTAATGAATAAATTAATGCACTAATATAAGTTCAAACTTATACCAGTGTTTGTACTTTGTTGCATTTATGTCAGTTTGTACTTAATAAAGTTATATATAAACAGAGCCGGCATGAGTAGGTGTCTTGTGAGGAGGGGGGGGTTGGTGCCAATACAACCTTTGCCGACTAAAATTAAAATAAAAAAAAAAAGGTC
Source organism: Hydra vulgaris (assembly GCF_022113875.1). NCBI lineage: Eukaryota > Metazoa > Cnidaria > Hydrozoa > Anthoathecata > Hydridae > Hydra > Hydra vulgaris. Next base: position 12,205,551 of record NC_061163.1, on the reverse strand, counting down.
CTCGTTTTTTAAAACTTGCCGATTGCCTAGTCGACACTTACCGACTAAACAGTCGACATTTCCCGATTGATTGTTTAAATTTACCGTCTGACTTGTCTAAAGGTTCTACATTTGCCGACTGACTTGTCTAAAAGGGTCAAATTTGCCGACTAAATGAACGAAAAAAACATTGATGAAGGAGGTGTTACCCCCTTCCTCTCACTCACACACCAATTGCGCCGGCCTTGTATATAAATAAAAAGTTTATTGCAAAACATTATTTATTTTAGAGTTTGCCAAAAAGTTGGGAGAGTCATAGAATATTGAAAAGAAAATTGTAACACACTTCAAAATCTTCTCAAATACCACAAAAAGTCTTTATTGATATAAAATTCTCACGAACGGTAAAATATAGATTGATGAATAGACTGAATACTCAAAATGACCTGATCTTGTTATAAAGTATTATAATTAAGTATTTCCACGTAGCATATATAACGTCATGATAAAAATAAACAAAATCTTGAGTTCTTTTAAACTTTGTGTATTTGTAATACTGTTAAGATATTAAAAATTTAATTAGGCTCATTTTTTAAATTAATTCTTAGCTTTTTTATAGAATACCATACAATAGCATTGTTACACTGCTCAGTAAACTGGCTGTAAACTGTTTAGAAAACTTGGATAATAGGAATTTTGGGTAGATAGGAAAAAGTTTTTTATCATTGCAAATGCTAACTTAAAAAGTTTTACAAAAACAAGAACTTTTTACTATTTTTAAGTCTATTTTTAAGTACACTAAACTATAAGTTGACAAAACTGATATGTAAAGGTGTAATAAAAGACTTTATCATATCTAGCCCATTTAGTTTGCTGAACAGTGTGGAGAATTATTTCAAAATTTAAATTTTCATGAAATAGATTTAAATGTGCCAAAGAATAAACTCAACATCGAGAGCAACATTGCAGATAGTTTTAATGAAAGGAAAGTTTAATTTAGTTTTAATTTCTACATTGTACTAGAAAGCAGGAAGAAGAATTGTTTGATTTTTTTTAGGATTATGTACTATATAAACATTAAAATTGTAAATTTTTAAATTCTTTTAAATTTTATTTAAATTATTTGAACTAATTTAACTTTTTTTTGTGGCGGGCATATAAAATGCTTAAATAGGTTTAGGCCCCATCAATTATACCCTTTGCCCCACCCGTGACTAGATATAACTCTAGCGTAATAACTTAAGTAATAGACTACTATTACTTAAGTCATTACGCTAGAGTTATATCTCGGCAACGACGAAGCCACCGGTTATGTTCCCGTAACCGATGGTTTTTAAAGCAGTAATACATCAAATAAATATCACGTATGAATACCATGTCGCTCCCATACTACTACTTCTAATACTACTACTACTATTACTACTACTACTACTACTACTACTACTACTACTACTACTACTACTACTACTACCACTACTACTACTACTACTACTACTACTACTACTACTACTACTACTACTACTACTACTACTACTACTACTACTACCACTATGTTGCTACAATTATTTATGTTAAGACTTGTGCAGAGTTTGTGGTGTAACGTGTCCACAACATCACAATTGGCTAACCAATGACTAAGCACTATTAACACGCCAGAAAGTTATCAGCTGGCCATTTTTAGGGGCTACCACTATTGATCCACTAAGCAACAGATGAGAAAAACTCCAATTAACCTCTCAAAATATCTATGTAGCTTCACTGTAAATCCACTAAAACAATGTTTGCTGGGATAATTGGGACGGGACAGAATAAAAACCTTTTTTTCAGTTTTTTTAATTAGTAATTTTTCCCAAGTAACTACAATGATCTGAAATTAATTTAAATGACAACGTAAAAAATCATTGTAATACTATTTAATTTAAATAATTTTTACATACAGTTTTATGAGGGAAACAGTTTTGAATATTAAACTAATCATAATATATTATGTTAGAAAAATGCATAGGTAAGCGTTGTAATAATAAACGTATAGGTTAGAATAAGATATTATGTTAAAGAAACGTGTAGGTAAGCGTTATCTAGCAACTATATTTTGTGTTCATTACAAATTATTCTTAAAGAAAAGAAAAGAACACTTAACAAATTGTTATTTACTTTTCTTTAAATTGTTTATTTCGCTTTTTTAAAAGGTTTACAAAGCATACACATATTTCAAAAATGAACTGGAGCAAGAAGACAACACATTTAAACTTATCACCAATCCGCTTTTTAAAATTTTTACACAAACGTATAATCTTTATATAAACATAAATATATATTAAAAGACATCAAAAAAGCAAGAAATTTAAAACATATATAAAAAGTTAGAAAATAAATAATAACTAAGAACTGCTAAAATGCATACAACTGCTAAAATATTAAAGAAAAATAGAAAACAAAAAAATATTTAAAAGTATTTCATAAGTAACGTCATCATCAGATAAATTAAGAATCTATTGTAAGTTAAGGCGAGTTTCCACTCATCCGTTTTTTCACGGGAACGGGAAAAGGACGGGAAAAATAATCACGTGAGCATGCGTAGTTTTTCTTTAGGACATATTAAAACTTATACTACGCATGCCCACGTGGTTATTTTTTCCTTCCCTATCCCGTTCCCGTAAAAAAACGGATAAGTGGAAACTCACCTTAACATCATCATAAGATATTCCCAAGTGTTTAACAGTGACATCTATGAAAAGATTAATACCGACGGATTAAAAAGCAGATTGAATAGTGACATTTTATTCAAGTTTTTTATCTAAGTAAACAATTGTAAAACGATATTTCTTATATAAGTTGCTCCAACTTATATAAAAAAATTGCAAAAGTTAATTGCACTAAGATAGTGTAATCAACTTTTTGACAATCTAAACCCAACGTTGATCTAATGTATATAGTAGGGTCACCTGGGGCAAAGCGAGACACCGCGGCCAAAGTAAGATATTTAGGCTTTCTAAAATTGTACAGTTTTTTTTTGAAATGATACAGTAATTTTGGATTATTATATTAAAAATTTCATGTTTTTTTAATGTTTTAAAATAGTTTCCATCAGTTTTTCTCTATAATATGAGATAGAAAAGTTGGTTTCAAGCTTACGAGTTGAGTCAATTTGATTAAAAAATCAAAATTTATTTATTTTTTATGGAAAAAAAAACAAGTACGTTGCCATTTTTTACCACAGAATAAAAATAATATTAAATTTGTAATCATTTATTTGTTATCTTTCAGCTGCAATTCTTCTTATGTCAGATTTTTTTGTTTCAAAGATATTTAAGAAATATGTAACTTCACATTTACAAGGAATGTGCGACAACGCTAGTTACTGAAAAAGATTTTCAAAGTAAACGTTTAAGAAAGCAAGTTTACAAACTTGATAAATTGTCAAAGTAAACGTTTACGATCATCTTATCATTTTATGAAAGAATTTTATGTAAAAGTAAAACATAATTTTATTATAAACTTTAAAAGAATATAACATAACTTTGTTGTAACTTAGTGACCAAAAACTTTTAAATGAGAGACTACAAGAGAAAAACTAATCAAGCTAACTAGAACGAAGATGAAATGAAAAATGCTATTACAGCAGTAAAGTTGAAGCAGATGTCTTTTAGAAAAACTTTAGTGTGCCAAAAGATTCCCTACATCGGCGTGTTAAAAAGGTTACACTTGAAAGTAGTTTACTTACTAATTTACTTGGAAGATTAGAAAAGTACTATCTGATAATCAAGAACAAGATCTAAATAAGTATATTAAAGATATGGACAATTCATTTTATGGTCTCTCAATGATGGATGTTAGATTGATAGTATTTGAGTTCTGCAAAAAAAATTAAATCCAAATCCTTTTAACAAAGAGAGTAAATTAGCAGGAGAAGACTTTGTGTGAGGCTTTTCAAAACGCCATCCTGATTTATCACTAGAAAACCAGAAACAATTTCTATAAACAGAGTATTTGGTTTAAAAGAAGATAATATTAAAATCTATTTTAGTAATTTAGAGAATTTTTTAGGTAAATATCACTTTGAGCCGCATCAAACTTTTAATTGTGATGAGTCTGGGTTGTCATGCCTCCATAAGCCATTAAAAGTTATCTTATCATTATCGGTGTGTTTCATCAGTGACAAGCAGGGAAAAAGGAGTCACAACAACAATTTTATGTGCATGTAATTCTGTTGGTCATTATGTACCACCTATGATTTAAGTGCAAAAAAAGAAATTATTACTCACAGATAATGCTCTAGTTGGAACTATTTAAGGATGCTCAGAAAATGGCTGATGGTTAATACTGATTTATTTCTTGAATATACACATCATTTTGTTAAACATATACAATGCACCTTGATCAACAAAGTTTTACTTATATTTCGCGGTCATCGTTCTTATACCAAAAGCTTAAAACTTATAGACTATGCTTGTGACAATGGATTATTTTTTCTAAAATAACTCATAAATTTCAACTATTGGACCATTTTAAACCATTTTTAAACCTTTGAAAACCTTTTTTAATTAAGCATGTATGAGACGGATGTGAAACCATTCAGGAAAACAAATTCAAACAGAAAATCTTGGAGAAATTTTTAATGAAGCACATTTAAGAGCTGCTAATATGGAAAATGCTACTTCAAGTTTTAGAGCAACTGGAATTATCCCATTTAATCGGCATTTGTTAGAAAATAAATATCTAAGGACATCTTTGAATGATAATAATAAAATCAGGTTATCCATACCACATAAAATTCACTTTGAACGTCATAACAAAAAAAAAAGTGAAATTTTACAGCAGCTAGAGTCGACTACATTAGAATTAATTTGTCACGATAAATTAAAGTCAATTGAAAGGTTTTCAGAGATCACTATTACTTCATCAATTTCTTTTGAAAACATACTTCAAATTCCAAAACTTTATCTGAAAAATCTCAGATTACAACTAGTTCTTCATATAGGAAAAAAAAATTTACTTTAAAAGAACAATGAGAAAAAAAAAATAGGAAAAAAAAAAAGAACAAGAAGAAAAAAAATTTACTGGATAAGAACAATGACAATAAATTAAGCAAGAGAAATATAAAAAAAAACAAAAAGAAAAGAAAACTAAAGAAATGCTTGATTGAAAAAGATGAAAATAATGAAGAGGAATGGTTTTGTCCAATTTGTCAAGGGAAATGGTGCAATAATACCCAAATTGACTGGATAGCTTGTTGTGTATGTACTGTTTGGGTACACGAAGACATCACATTAAATGATGTTTGCTTTTTATGTAAATAAATTTTATTCAAATTTGTTGACTAACATGAAACTATGAATATGCATTATTTTATTGATATTTTTTGTTTTTTTATATTTTTGATTGATATTTTTTCCTATAATGTTTTTTGATTTAAAAGAAAAATTGCATTATAAAATGATACTTTTGTGTTTTTATTTGCGTTCTTATATTTAATCAGGTTTTATCAAAGTCTGCTTTAATTTAATTAAGAATTATATTTTTACTTAATTTTTTCTTCAAAAAAGAGACAGGGTAATAGTTGCCATTATGAATTTAATTATGTACCAATGCAACAACACATAATGTGCTATTGGTCTGCAAAATTTCTTGTTGTGAAACGTGATACTTTTCAAGTTATGAACATTTTCCCTAAAAGTGTCTCGCTTTGTCCCAGGTTACCCTATATGGATCAACATTGATCTAATGTAACCATCTTTGATATAATGTACATGGATCACGTTGAAGCAACACAAAGTTGCAAATTCAAAAGTATAACTTAAATAAAATATATGAATCTTTGAATATTTAACCACAAACAAAACAAACATATTTGATGTATACTGACAAATAGATTGTTTATTTATTTTAGATCTCTTTTTGCATTCGATATTTTAGAGTTTATTGTATATATATATATATATATATATATATATATATATATATATATATATATATATATATATATATATATATATATATATATATATATATATATATATATATATAATGAGCTTTTAAAATATCAAACATTTTTAATTCAAAATTTAATTTTGTCGTTAAGTTAAAGAGAGGATAATTCGACGACATGAACGACGGCATTCAAGTCGTTTTCTGATAATAAACGAGATAAAAGGCCTATAAGCTTTCAAATAAAAAATATTATCGAATTATGCGTACAAGAAAACAATCTTTGCACGCAAGAAGAAATAAAAAAAAATCATTCTGCAGCAGGCTTCAACATGTCTCAGCCTACTATTTCAAGAAAACGCTCGGATTTATCAAGAAAACGTGTTGTGCATGTACCGAAGAACGAAACACCAGTTATTAATGGTTGCAATGCATTTGCAAGCAAAATAAACGGAATTTCAGATGAAAAACTTATTTTTTTGGATGAAACTGGATTTAATGTGCACACTAATAGCACATATGGTTGTTTGTTAAGAGGTACGCCAGCAATTTTACAGTCACCTGCAAATCGTGGCAAGAATGTTAGTTTAATTTGTTCTGTTTCAACAATGGTAGTGCTTGCTTATGAAATAAAAATTGGAGGCTGGAATGCAGATTCATTTTGTACTTTCATAACTACAATGACGGCACCAGCGATTAGGAATGCAAAGGTTGAAGCGTCGGTGCTTGTTATGGACAATCGTAAATTCCACTGGAGTCTTTCTATAAGGCAAACACTAGCCTCTCATGGTATAACTATTAAGTATTATATTATATAGTATAGCTATTAAGAATTATAGCTATTAAGTATTGATATTAATAATAATTATAAATGATTAAATATACATCTAGATAAATGAATAATTAGATAAATAACAACTTAATCAATCAAATTTAATAATAAAATTACAAAGGACTAATACTAAATTAAATAAACTATCATCGAAAACAAAGAACTAATACTTAATTAAATAAACCATCTTCGAATGTAAAAAGTCTTCGTTTTAAGAATTTTTAACTAGGGATGTACCGAAGCTTCGGTTCGGCCGAAGCCAGGTCAATTTTTTGCCGAATCTTTGGCTTCAGCAAAAAATTTTAAGTAATTAAATTTATAAGCTACTGTTGTACAAGTTATAAAAATATGCTAATTGCCAGTGTCTAATTAAGTTGTAAACTCAGGACTACAGAGTTAAAGTTGGAATTTATACCATATACTTAGTATTATTTACTCCCAAATGTCTTGCTATGGAGGGGATGATAATAAATAACTAGAAATATTTTGAATATACTAGTAAAATTAAGGAAGGTCCTCATACACTTTGAAGGCTTCCAAGTGTGACTTTAGATGAACTGAATCTGCATTTTTATGCAGAATAAAAACCTTATAATTTAAAACAAATTAAAACTTTTTAAAAATAAAATGGAAAAAAAACCTTAATTTGTATTATGTAACGAATTTATATTAATTTTTGTGTGGGATTACCGCAAATAGAACAAAAATTGATTTCAACATTTGACCTATAAACCTTAGTAATCTCACTTTAAAGAAGATTAAAGATACGTTGCTAATATTTTAAATTCTGTGTATGTTTAATTTTTTTTAATTTTATTTAACCATAATAATAAAAATTTACAAATTTTCATCGTAAGATTACAGAAGCTGGTTAGGTGTCACTTATATAGTTACAAACTAGTCAATAGAGTGACACATAAAAAACATAAAGTTCAACAACAAAAAAGGAAGAAAAGCAAATGAAATATAAATGAGGAGATTAAAAAAAGAAAAAAAAAGTCAACCAAAACTATATAAATTAAAAGAAAAAGACAAACAATGATAATAACTATCCTTGCCTTTTTATTTATATTATGAATACTTCTAAATTGAATTTATATATTAAACATATAAACTTATAGTCTGGTTTCTTTTTATGATATGAAGGCTTTTAAATTTTATTTAAAATAAATTAAAGGTTAAAGCTTTGATTATTTTGAGCTCTTATATTTATCATCAAAATTTATTTAAATTAAATAAACAATTTAAATCAAATAAATATCAGCCTGCTCAGTCCCTGTTTATTTATAAATATAAAGTAAATAATAATATAATTGTAAATAAAAAATTTATAAAGTGTTCTATTTATTATTTTATTTAAAGCTCACTCTACTGAATTGTTAGATTACTATAGAAGTTTTTGTCACAGATAGTTAATATTTGATTTCAGATACTAATGCAGATTTATCCATTACAGAGACAGAAGAAGAATTAATACTATAATTTCAGAGAGTAAAAGATTAATAGAAGCTTAAGAAAATGTTATGTAGTGTAAAATTAAAAATAATAAAAAAAAAACAACAACAACTTAAAAGTGTGTAAAAAAGAAGTTAGAGAGAAATCTATCAATTGTACTTTTTTTTTAGCAGCAGGTTCACAACAGTTGTAGTGGAATACAAAATGGTCTTAACTTGGTTTTTTTTTTAGTTTAGAAATTGTTCGTTTAATAAATACAGAGAAGTAAAAAAAAGATATTGAAATAAATAGCAATAAAAAGATAAAGTGTGTTAGTAAGATTTTTTATGTTGTAGATACAACTAGATCAGCTAAGAGTGTTTATTTAGAGAAAGAGTGTTCAAGTGTAAAAGATAAATTTACTTGAGTAATATTCAGAGATTTTTATCCACTATTAACATAAGGTGCATTAAAAATGAAAATAAAATATACAGCACATAAAAAGATGCGTAACAGTAATTTATGGGGAATAAAATTTGAGGATGTTCAGCTAGCACACGATAATTAGATAGAGCAAACAAGATGATTAAATAGAGGATTAAAAATTAGATGATTAGATAGAGGATTAAAGAGAAACGATGTTTACATAGAAGAACAGTATGGCTATAAAAGATCAAAAAAATAGCAATAATCTTAGAAGAATATTGGGAATAGTTGGAAATATATGTGAGTTACTAATATTGTGCACTATATAACATTAATATGGTTTGCACACAGAAAAAGTAGAACTAGAAGTAGAAAAATTTGAGGAGAATGTTTCAAAAAAGCTTAAGTTTTAAAAAAAAACACTAGGTGCGGTGAAGTATCAGAAACGACATAATAAGAAACTTTCAAACAGGGGCGCTGAGATCTTTTGCCCTGCCTGGGGCAGCAGCCCTGACTTGTGTCCTCATTTTTATACATTTTTTATATATTATTAGTCAAGGATCTTAGTTTTGGAACCTTTTTTGTTTTACACCCCTGCTGATCTGAATGCTAATTAAATTTTAAGCATATATAGTGCCGAAGCTTCGGCTTCGGCAAAGTGGCTTCGGCCGAAGCTTCGGCTTCGGCAAAATTTTAGCTTCGGTACATCCCTATATTTTAACCTCGTTTAGCTGGAAATAAAAAAAATTTGTTTTGAAAAAATAAACTATTTTTTCAAAACAAATTGCTTAAATGATTTTTTTTTGTTCAAAGCTTTTTTACAATTGCTTTTGTAAAACGCATATAAGAATGAATAAAGGCGCATATAAAAATAAATAAATGCGCATATAAGAGTGAATAAAGGCGCATATAAAAATGAATAAATGCGCATATAAGAATGAATAAAGGCGCATATAAAAATGAATAACCCTGTAAAAACAATCTATTTTTAAAACACAAACTTTACGCCATTTGCGACACTAACTTCTTCTTCTGAACCCTTAATGAATTTCCTGTTATTGATGTTTTATATTCAAAGTTATAACTTAATCTATTTAAAAAGTGATATAAAAGTTATTTAATATTTTACAATTAAAAAAAATAACGCAAAAATAAATATAAAAAAAAGCTACCAGATTTTTTCTTGGTTGACTCTGGTTCAGAAAAAAACCAAGTTAAGAGCAGAAAGAATCAAAATTTCAACGTCAGATTTATCTTCTTCAGACAACTACACTAACTACAGCTGGCCAAGTTATGAACATTAGAGCAAAAAACAAAGTTTTCTTTCCAAGCAAAATATCTCGCAAAAAGTTAAAAAGCAGCATTTAAGTTTGGTACAATCTGGATATCAAGCTGCATTTAAAATAGTAGAAGAAGCTTAAAAAGAGACTCTTTCAAACAACATTTAAAAGTCTTTAAACGTTTTTCAAACTGCATATAAAGTTTCAAAACATTATTAACGGGTTCCTGAAACTAAAGGTCTTCAGAGTTGGTTCATTCACGTGGAACATGCCATTTCTGTAAAACGTCAGTACATGTTTCTTTTTCTGCAACAAGTTTAATGTGTGACTCTTTATAGTCAACTGGCTGGTATAATGATGCAGCAATATGCTTACAACAGCCCCCTGCAACAGCTTTACAATTGCATTTAGTATAAAGTACTTCACCAGCAGACGGCTACAAGTGTGTAAAGACTTCGTACTATTTACGTTTCATAGACTGTAACATTATAGGTTCTCGCAAACAAATTTATTGATGCTTTTCTATTTGCTTTGATACGTTTTACATAATTTTTTTTTAACAAACGATAGCTAACGATATTTTTGGCTCTTCTATTACAATTATCTACACATATAGTCCCATTAACAAGATAATCCTTGATACAATTTTAAATTATATTTTGCCAAAATGGAGTTTCTCTTGTCCATAGTTGAAGTACTGGTATTTTAAATAGACAAAATGTCTAATTAAAAAAAAATAGCTTTTAAACAATATTAAAAATATCAGCCAAAGATTTCACAACTAGATTTTAATAAAGAATTTCTAGAAGATGAAGTTATAAATATAAACATTATAAACAAAAATAATGAAATTATAAATATATAAATATGAAGTTATAAATATAAAAATTATAAATGAATATAAACAGGAAATGCAACAAAATTTATGAACAAAATATATCAAACGTAAAGCAAAATTAAATGAAAATATAGCAGAAAAGGTCTTACACAATTAAAAAAAAGATACAAAAACGAAAAATCGTTGTACGTATCAGGAGAGTTATACATAATATTTAGGCAAGTTACATTATGAATAAATCAATAATGCAAAACATTTTTATTATTATTATGTATATATACAGTGCCGGTTTTAGCAATATCAGCGCCCTGGGCGTGATTTCAACGGTACCCCTAACTCAATACAACCCCATACAAAAAAAGGCAGAGGGTATAATTAAACGACCAACTAATAAAATAAATAACTATTTATTAAAAAGAAAAACTAGCAAGATATAACTTTTCTTGCCTTTCTATCGGCAAATTTTTTTATTAGTTTATCAAGGTCGATTTTTGCAATAATTTCATTTTCGATTGACAAAGTTGCTATGTTTGTAGACTTAGATTGGGATATTGTTGATTTTAGGTTTTTTATCAACTTAAGCTTTAAAATGTTTCTCTTCCCACTACCAACCGTAACAGGATCGTCAATAATATTCGCAATGCTATACTCTAAAAATAATCCGTTAGAAAAAGCAATGAATTGCCTTTTTCCGTTAAATTAATCAAGTAATTCGTAACAAAAAATTACAAAATTAATGGAGTAAAAATAACTATTAACTGGTTCTTCAAAATTTCGTTTTTCTTAAACTTAAAGCAAGTTTAATTTTCTGTTTTTTAAATAGCTTCACATTTCGACTAAATATGATGCAATTAAAAAAAAAAGCGTATTTAAGCAAATGAATAAACACAGTTTAAATTACACTCTGTTATTTGTAATTTTGAAGGTTGTTTAACTTATTTTAAATTTTCTATATAAAGCATTGAGTATATTTTTAATTTTCTATTTATGATAAACTAAAGGGCTAGTTAAACAAATATTTCTATAATACAGGCTATATGACTTGTATATATTCTTGTATAATTTTCTATTTTAACGTGACATGTAGTAACTTACGATATAAATTTAAATCAGTTGTAAAATTATTTAGGTTAGTTGCAGCTATGTTTACATAGTACTAATTTATATGCTTTACTAATTTGCAATTTGAATAGACACGTGGCATGCAATATCACTCTGTAAGTTTCATCAGTTGTAAAATAAATCAGTTGTAAAATGTATAATTGCATTTTTAGAATGGGTATTTACTTAGGCTAGTTACAGCAAAGCATATATATAGATTGTTATAATTTGTATATTTAAGTTTTATAATTTGCTATTTTAGATACGTGTCATGCTGTAAGTTTAAATTAGTTGTAAAACTTTCTTTTTTTACTAGCAACTTTTTTATGTTAGTTACAAATAAGTTTATATATTGCTTGTTTATATTTGTATAAAACTTGATTCTTTTGACATGCGGCATTCAGGCATAAGATATCAAATTTAAATTCTAATATTAATACTTTTAACTTGTTTATTATTATGGTATATCATTTATATTCAATAATTTCTTTATTGTGTTTTAAGGTTTGTTTATCTTTAAATAATCGACAACAGGTTGCTGGAATTGAAATGCGCACACACATGAATTTACAATAGCATTAAAAATTGAAAGCTAGTCACTGCAATTTTTTTTTTTAATTGATTTTCTTCCACTTGCTATGATTTACTTGATTTTCGAATACGGATGTAACGAAAACAGTTTATTTTATTTTTACGTGCTAAGTAATTCAATTTTCTCCGAATAACGTATTAAAAAACTCAAAATGATTTCTGAATCATCTTTTTACAGATAAATAACTTACTATCAAACTCGTGGATAGACTCCATCCATGATGCATTTTAAAATCTAAAAATTCACACATGGGTTCATAATGTGTATATCTAAAATTCCAGTTTACAACATACACCTTCTGATGACTGATGTCGAAAATACATACGTATTTCATTAAAAAATAGTGATTTTTATGTTTATTTTGTTTAAAACTACAATTTTACTGTAATTTAGACATATAGTTTGAGAATTAGAATTTGAGATCCAATTGAAGTTTATCTTAATAAGTAATAACATTGAAGGAAACCGTCATTAAGTCTATCCAGCTGATTAATTTTAGATTTAGTTTTTTAAATAAATTGAATTTCAATATCTGTAATTTCAATAACTTTTAAAAGCGGATTTTATAAAAAAACGCATTAAATATATTTACACTTAAAAATGCATAATGTACAAAAATACATAAATTTATATCTATAGCCCTAATTCAATGATAAAGATGGTAATTTTTTGCAACTTTTCATAAAAATTAAAAAATTGCGGATGTTTTGGACCAAATTTCTCAAAATAAAATTATGGGAATTTTTAAGGCAAAAAAAATTGCCATGAGTATAGTTACAATTGTATACATGTCTGTTTTTTTTATATAAATGTTTTTTGACCGCGAATATAATACCGTGAATATAAAACCGTTTTGACCGTGAATATAATGCCGTTTTGACCGTGAAAATAACTGTATTAATAAAATATAAATTAAAAAACTTTTTATAACTTTTTTTAAATTTATTTATTTTTATTGTAATTGAAAGTTTCTTTATTGAATTAAACTATTATAAATATTTAGTTAGTTTTTCAGTTTAAAAGTTAAAATGTTTTTAAAGCTGAAAAATCTCTCCCGATCAGTTTGTGTAAGTAGTACTGCTTGTATTAGATGTTGAATATCATAATCAGTGGCGTGGGAAGGTCACGAAAGTTTGGGGAGGGGGCTGAAATATTTGTTAAAAAGGAAAAAGTTTCTCAATTTCGTATGGTACAGCAAAATAGATAAAAATGATCTATTCATTAAATTATTTATCACAGGCAATGCGATTACTTATAACGCTCTCAGTAGTTTATATATTTTACCTTCAATAAATATTTAATAGCTTTTGATAATTGTTAATACAGTTTTACATTAATAATGTAATAAACTAAGTTCATAATTAAATATTATTATAATATAATTATAAAGTAATACATTAAATATAACATAATTTATTAAGTAATACGTAAAACAAACTCTATGGTTTTTCAAAATATCGTTGACGCTCATCATTTGCCAGCTCAAATTCTTTATAAATAGTGTTGATGTCAACTTCTTCCAAAATATCTTTATGAATGTGACTCACAATGGTGCTGTTTAATCTTTTTTGATTCATAGTAGAACAGAGATATGTTTTTAGCCTCCTTAGACTGGAAAATGATCTTTCTGTTGTTGCTGTACTGACCGGTATAGTGAGAAAGGCTCTTAGAACTTTAGACATTTCATCAAACATTTTAGATGCATCATTTTTGGAAAATATTTCAACTAATGTTGAGATGGTTTTTATCTTAGTAGTTGGCTTTACTTTGTTGCTTTTGTTTTGTTTGATTAATTTAGGTAGCAGTTGAAGTTGCCATGTTAACCTTATCCAGTCGATGTCAGGGTACATTTTTGACATGGATCTCGATAGTTTCTGACTCCAAGTTTGCCGAGTTCAATAAAAACGTTTCCGTATTAATGACTTTTTTTACAGATGGCTGCTGAAACCTCAAGTCAAATTCACCAACCAAGAGGTCAATGACTTCACAAAATTTTTGTCTAAAATAATGAGATCCTGAACCAAAATCTAACCACGTAGTTGTTTTCGAGTCCGTGGAACTGATGGCTTACTTACTTCCAAATCATCAGCTTCAGATTTTACTTTCTTGTAGAACTGATCAAACGATGTATCTTTGCAAACAATGTTTGGTGACTGTCACACACTTCATACCAATTCTCCACTGATACCAATTCTCCAATTTCTGCCATTGCATTTATAACACATTTGTAATTCGTTTTTTCTAACAATGCTTCAAAGGCACTGGAACGAACAGCCCAGCGAGTAAGACACAATCACTTCAGGTTCTTTATTGAACTTCCGTCATTGTTATCAAACAACATCTGCTGCCTGATTTTATCAAAGACATTAAATTTTTTAGGTGAATTCTTTATCATGTTAGCAATTTCAGATACAAGTGAAAAATTGTCCCGGACCAAAATGCATTGTCTGGTACAGTCTTGCAAACACAAGTTCAAACAACGTGCAAAGCAATGGACAGAAAAGGCTGCGTTGCTTTCTTTTTTCAATTGAGCTGCTAGGCCACGTAAATATCCTGTCATATTCGCTGCGCCGTCATAGGCTTGGCCACGGTAGTTTTTAAAACTTAAGGAAAATCGGAGTTGAACATCTTTAACAGTTTTTGTTAAAGAGTCTGCATCTAATTGCTCTAGTTCATATAGACCCAACGTATACAAATTGATAGCTGTTCTTTGTTTGAAATGTCCCTGGATTCATCCCCCTTAATGGCGAAGTGTTTCGATTTTTGGATATGTGATAACAACATTAAAATCACCGCTCGTCCAAAAAGTTTTAGACATTTACTATTATTGGGGACAAGTAGTTTTTGTTCTGGAGACAATTTTTGCTCCTTTACATCTTGTGATTAAAGTAACATTAATTATTTAAGGTTGCCCTCTGCTTCTATATGACCGCGTATTGCAAGACCTTGACGTAGAAGAAACTTTAAGGACGATAATTATACTAAAAACATTTGTTGTCTTTAACTCTGAATTTGTCTAATCTGGTTTAAAAGTTGACTTGTTACAGATTTTGCCTTTTAATTTATAAACTGGTACTTTTCTAAGGCTTCTCTATGTGAATCACTTCGTTCATGCTCTTCAAATTTAATAACTGCCTTCTTCCAATTATCAAATCCTGTTGTCACGAAGGCATGTTCTATTCTTTTGCTTAAGTCAAGTTTGTTGATATTTTCAATACATCGACAATAGAAGCAAAATACTTTACACCTTGTTACGCAGAGTGTTAGCCAGACCATTTAGCGTACCATGACTTTTGAAACACTCTAAACTCTTTTTTGTTTTCAGTTTGTTTTCTTGTCATTCTGAGTATACATTTGACATCTGGTTGGTAGGCCTGGGTCATATTTGAATTGCAACATAGGGCATTACAGTATGATGTAGAGGTTAATGAATCTGACTGTGAGGCTTGTGCATCAGTTATAGTCAACGGACCTTTATTTGTATTTACTCTTAACTGTCTAGTAGTAATATCTTGCTGACTTATTTCGCTTTCTTGATTAGTCAGATTTTTTCATTTTTCTGTGACTGGAGGATACCCATTAGCATCTTTTGACTCCTGTCTGTAAGTAAAAAAAAAGTTACTTGTTAACGTAGTAAAATTTAAGGCTAAATGCAAGGTGTTTTTTTTGATTTTTTTTTAATGAATTTTTTAACTATAAGTAGAGTTTGTATGTAGCGGAAATAACTGTACTCACGTTATGCTAACACTTAGTGCGGTAAGTTTCGGTTGGTAAAAATCCTCGATTCGCCTACGTTTCAAAGTCATTGTAAATCGGATTGATAAAATAATATAAATACTGTAATTTAATAATTTATATTTGAATTAAATAACTTTTCATTTTAAAAATTATATGAACATTAAAAAACTAGATAAAAATGTTATCAATAAACTACAACTTTATTTATTTTTTTTATACGTAAGCATACTTTAGAGCCTCTTTTGACATTTTGCCTACGTATACCCGAGTCTGTTTTTAATATTTTAATGGGTATAAAATATAAAAAGTAACATGTATGTTTTACTATAACTACCTTTTATACAACATGTTTTTCAACGCAATGATTCCATGAAAAATTGTATTCATCTTTTGCAACCACACATTCATTTAAAAAATAGTTAGTATGCAATAGTATTTTAAACAGTTTTATGGATATACTTTTCCATGGTGATGTTTAATTGTGATTGAGTCATTGCAGACTGGAAAATGATAATTTTGCTGTTGATATCATGAAAAAAAATTTTAAAACTGTTAAGGAAATAGGGGGGAAGGGGGGTAGTAAATGAATTTTCCGCCCCCCCCCCCAGTGTTTTAGTTGGGGGCTATCGCCCCTCTGCCTCTCTGTTTCTACGCCACTGATCATAATAAGATAATCTATATGTTGATAATAAGGACTATTTTGTAATTTTAATGGGAATAATAAATTACTCAATACGATGACGTAGTAATTTTTTTATTTTACCAAAACAGCCAAAGCAATTTTACCAAAACAGCAAAAAATGATTCTGAATACTTACTTAACTGGTCAAATTTTTTATTGAATGAGCTTAATGTAGAGTCCAAAAGACAGTTAAAAGATTTAACTTTAATTTTTTTTTATGGAGAAGTTATAGGCTCATAGCGGACAGTTTCTCGAGCTTGACGCTTTATACATCGAACCCTTGATGTGGCTTTAAACACAAGTTCAATATCTAGTTCTTAAGCCAAATACTTTGCCATTAAAATGACGCTTTTAAATCCTGTATTTTTATATTCCTCCAAGAAAGTGCAGCATTTTTTTAAACATTTTTGTGCACCGAGATCCATGTCTGTTGATTGTAGAGATTTTATAATATCATTAACTTGAAAAGGTATAACATACCAAACAACTAACGAAACTATGAAAATGAAATTTTTTAACTGTTTAGCTAAAGTATTAGCCTCATGAGAGACTTAAACATCAGGTTTTTGATTTTCAATAGCCAAAGTAATTAAAGCATCATGGATAGCACTAATTCGAAAACGGACTGCTTTAACTCTGCTTACTCTTGCTTCCCAACGTGTGTCAATAAGCATTTTAATGGTTTGTAATCCCAAATGATCGGTTAGAATTTTTCATCGAAGAACATAAGCTGAAAATAATTTGAACTACCTCTGAAGTATCCCAATTAAAGTGACTGATTTTATAGATGACTTAGCGGCATCACATTGTACGAGTACGAGATTGTAACTATGTCAGGCACACGATACATAACAGTTAAAGGATTTATTTCCAAAATTCTCTTTTGAGCCCCAAAATTTTTTCCTTTAATGTTTGCCTCGGAATATAAATATATATATATATATATATATATATATATATATATATATATATATATATATATATATATATATATATATATATATATATATATATATATATATATATATAATATATATATATATATATATATATATATATATATACATGTATATATATATATATATATATGTATATATGTATATATAAATAGCGTTTTTAGAAAACGATAAGGGAAAACGAAGAATAACGAATGAAAAGGTTGCTGACCCATACCAAACCCTCAGTCGATGTAGCAGCACTCTACTGCGAGTCAGGCTATTTGCCAGTTGATGTATGTACTGAAGCCCCCAGCAGCAGGCTATTTGACGTTAGGTGAGTATGACATCATCATGCTCACCTAACTATAACCTAAGATATATACACACACATATATATACTATACAATGTTTAAACCCCCTCAACTTGAGGGGATTACAATTTTTATAAGGTCATAATTTTTGAAAGCTTAGGAATTATTTTATAAAATTTAAAATTCATCAACGAATATAAATTTATTTAAAAATAGTACAAAAAATATTTTATCAACTTGTTGCTTTCTTTTTTGGGGCAGTTGTGGCCAAAATTTTAGGGCTTTTTTGTTCCCAGATTCCAATTATCGCAATTTTTTGCAAAGCATTTTTATTTGACATAAGTACAAACATAAATATTCAGACTATTTCATGAGTACATATTCCTTTAGAGCAAATAGAATCTAATTCACAGGTGTCTTCATCTAAGTAGCTATTTAACTATTTTTATACGTGAGCTTATTTTTGATGGAAAAGTCGATCATTAAGGTCATGATCATTATCATATGAATCACTTTTTTCAGTAAATAAATCTTTTTTTTTAACGTTAGACTTTTTTCTTTCTTTTTTTATCAGGAGATTCTCGTACATCTTTGTGCTCGAAGGCATATCATATTCAATCATTTCTGTAAAAGTATTCAAATTTTAATACATAATTTCTTTCTTTTCTTGCTATATTTTTATTTTGGTTAGCTTGTGTTTTGATTGGGATTTACAAACAGAAGAATCTATTGTAACATCTTCCAGTAAAACATATTTTCCTGGTGAAGCCTTAACCTTTTCCTCACGCATTTCTAATGGGGATATAAAGGTCTGAGAAGATTTAGATATGTTTTTCCTTAAAATATTGTCAATAATTTTTTTTTTCTGTTTAGTGGGTAAATAATAAATATTTTGAATCTATTTACAGCAAACTCTTGTATGTGATTCATATTAGTCAAGAGATAAGGAACAACCTTGGGAAAACATTTTTGGTAGGGATGTATGAAATCTTCCTTCACCAATTTCTCATTCAGAAATTAGTTTTCTCCATGCTGATTTCATGGGTTCATAAACTACAAGGTCAGGAGGCTGTAGTAAATCCGTACTAATAGGAGGTAAGAAGACCATCCTAATGTTGTTAACTTCACAAATTTCGATAATATCAATAGATAAATGGCATGCTAAAATATCACCTTTAAGAAGCTTTGGTGTGTTGTTATCAAAATGTCTGAAGTTAGGTATTAAAAATGTTTGCATTCAATCTTTAAAACAGTAGCCATGAAAAATCAACCAGATTTTGTACGGTTATAGTGTGCACCAATAGGACTTGCCAGTATCCAAGTGCCCATCAAACGTTTAGCTTTATACACTGTGTATGGAGGAAGAAATACACCATCTGCAGTATATGCAAACATTATAAACTCTGATGACTTTAATGTATTTATATCTCATTTAGCATGTTAATAATCCGAATTATCTTTTGTTTTAATTTTGGGTCGTTAGAAAGATTATTTTCATCATATATAAATAGTTATTATTTTTTGTGGCTAAACATTTTTTAAAGTATATTAAAATTTGTTAAAAAATCTATTTACAGAATTATATGAAATTGCAGCATGCATGTTTTTAAATTAAAAGCATGTACAATTATAAAATTTAGTGACTGTTTTTTTGTTTGTAATACTGTTATTTAACATCCATATCTTAAAGACATTTAACAACACATTTACTGATTTGAATTATTAAACAGATTCTACAAAACTAATATTGAAAACGCTCTTTTCTTGCTTTTTAGCTAAATTCGAATTGCAATGCATATAGATTGAAAAACAGGCTTTAGGCCTTTGAGAAAATTTGGTTGAGAAAGCCTAAAGTGTTTCCACTTGTAAAAAATGAAGACTCCTTCAAACTATTAAGATGCAAAATAACTTCAATAAAGATGTCTTCTATTTCTCAAACTTTAATTTTTACCGGCTCTAGATCTTTTCGCCAAAAGAATGAGAATCTTAGTGAAACAGTTTTCACGGTCTTGATTTTAATTGGTAATAGTAAGCAATTTTGTATTGCAGTATAAAGTCTCTGCGTTCTTTGAGTGTAGTTAAGCCAAGAGTTTTTAGTTTTTGGTTGTAATTAAAATGTTTAAAAAAAAATATTGCGCGTTGTCGGACACGTTTGAGAATAGAAATTAAAAAAACAACAACACTTTGATGTCGTTTTCCTAATGCCTTAAAGTCAAACACACTAGCTTCCGTTTAATGTACAGCTGGTACAGTTTTTTCTATAGCTAAAAAGAGCTCTGACACCAAAATGACTTATTGAGACAATCAAGCATTCAATTGAGAACCCAACCTGCTGCTTCTACTTGTGCTTTGAGGTTGTTAGATAATAGTATTCCAAGGTCACGCTCAATGCATGTTGAAACTAAATTACGTCCATTAGCGTCAATGTCAACCATAGTAATACTAATTATTTTTTGCAACAGCCAACTTGCGTTACTTTGCACTTCTTGATGTTAATTTTCACAAGAGAGTAGTAGAACCCATTTACAGCGCCGTCAGTGTCAGCTTACAGTTTTTCATAGGAAACTTCGTTCGTTACAGGAAAATTCATTGACATCTATAACTCATATAATCTTGCTATAATTGGCGTGTTATTTGGTATGGTTATAAATGCAGTCTGGTAAATTGTAGGTGAAAATACAATAGCATTAACACTATAACGGATCCTTGAGGAACCCCTGTGTCATCCTTTTCCACTCAGACGTTTCCTTATAAATTGTTACTCAATGTTGTCTGTTAGCTAGCCAAGTTAGCTAGCCAACTAGAGATCTAGTATAATTGCTGGCTTCGAATGTTATAGGTATGATTCTATTAAAGAGGTCGTTGTGTGACATTGAGTTGAATGCTTCAGCAAAGTCATTTATTATTAATTGTTATTAACTATTAGTTATGTCATTTAGGTATTTACGGTAAACTGCTTCCGTTAAAATGTTTCGAGATTTGAACAGGTTTGTAAGCGTTCTTTTTGATGTACAAATCCATGTTGAGACTTTGATATTAGATTGTATACAGTGTTTCGTAATCCAATTTATGATAATTCTCTCCGTCACCTTGCACAGTGCAGGAGAGAGACACAAGCTTATAGTTATAAATTTTGATTTTGTTTTCTGATTGGAGGGTAAGCGTGACATTTAATTAGCGTTGAGATTTTAACTCTTCTTAGGGCGTTGTTAAACCTTAGCAAATAAAATTCATTTAGATTTTCATTTTAATTTTGCTATTTACACCGTTAATAAACTTTTTTT
The DNA here is from genome assembly GCF_022113875.1 of Hydra vulgaris. Taxonomy (NCBI): domain Eukaryota; kingdom Metazoa; phylum Cnidaria; class Hydrozoa; order Anthoathecata; family Hydridae; genus Hydra; species Hydra vulgaris. Next base: position 12,184,188 of record NC_061163.1, on the reverse strand, counting down.
TAGAATAATCATAAAAACATTAATGAGATTCATGAATAAAATGTTTTATTTAGATAGGATCTGGTGTCTTATTCAATATCGTTAATATAAAAACAAGTCAATATTTTTTTTTGTTGGACTCTACCAACCAAAGTAAAAATATAAATTAATTAAACTATAATTTTTTGGTAGTATAAATAAAAGTAACTTGTTATGCACATCACTAAGTAAACTTATTATATAATAAATTTACCAAGTAATTTTTTTAATGTTTTTGTAGATAAAATTATTTGATTATGGATTTTTTTAACTTTTGCCTTTTGGCGCCCCTATTATCTTGGCGTCCAGGGCACGTAGACTCCTTTTGTCCCTTACTCTTGGCAGCCCTAGGGGTGTTTATTAACCTTGTCACACGTTTACAAGGTTCTCTATCATTAACAAGTTTGATGGCTCTGAAGTTCACTACTTGAGAAGGTCTTAGACTGTTTTGTTTTTAAGCATTTTCTCACCATTTCCACAAATCTGTAATAAATAAAGTAAAAAATATGAGCTAACAACTTCAAATTGTTTGTATCTTTAAATATTAGTTTTATTATCAAAATTATTTCAAGAATAAAAACTAGTTAATTTAAAAGGTGATCCTTTACCCCATATTATTCCCCATATATTAACCCATATATTTTATCTCATGTATTACCCCATATACTACCCCACCGCAGGAAAAAAAGTTCTATAGTATTCTCTATAAACTTTTAAAACATATAGCCAATAGAAATTCTATAGAATTCTATAGAGTTTCCATAGAGTTTCTGTTAAATTCTCTAAAATTTCCTATTCAAATTTTGTTTTCTACTTTTCTTTTATCGAAAAAAAAGTTTAATAGCAATATCTATAGAAATTAATAGACATTCTATAGAAATTCTATAGAGTTTCTATTGGCCATATGTTTCAAAAGTTTATAAAAAATTCTAGAGAAATTTTTTTCCTGGGACATTACTTTAAACACCTATATTCTATTAACAACTCATTTATAAGACTTAAAAACTTGTAAGAGTTTACTTCAAAATATATAAGGTATACAAGAAAAAAAATTGAATTTTGTAAGAAAGCTTTAACTATAAATGCTTACCCTTCGTGTTTCCAGTAAATAGTTTTTACAGTATTCTATAATCTACACCGTGATATAATTAACTTATTATTGGTTATTTGTTTTGTTCCAAAAGAGCTGTAATTAACAACTGATACTTTCATAAAGTTACTTTATGTATTTTTAGCTTGAAAATGAACTAAGCATTAATACTAAATGTTTTATTTGTCTTTTAAAATGAGTATGTCAACGGGTGCGCTATTATTCCACAAAGTGCTTCATTACCCCACCCTACGGTATATTTATCATTATTTGAAAGATAATTTAACCTGCTAAAAATTTTTTAAGAAGTATATTTTTGAATTATTTTCAAAAGATATTGACTTTAATAAGCGGAGCTGGTCACCATGCCCCAGCCGAATAAGTTTAGAACTAGTGTAAGGTAAGTTGGGCAACCAATAAATGAATGGATATGCATGGTTCGAAACTTGGGTGAATCATCAATAAAACTTTTACGAACAGTAAGCGTATGTAAAATGTATAAACTTTTTATTTTATACACTTTAATGACGTAAGTAGCAGAAGAGAAAGTCATAAAGTCATAAAGTCAAAAAATATTATATGAAGTATAAAGTATAAATATATTTGAAGCCCAATTTAAAAATTAATAATTTTAAAAATATTATAAAAGTTGTTTTTTTGTGTTCAAAATTTCAGTTTTATTTATGTTTTTCAAAGCTGTTCAACTTACCCCTACTAGACAAGTTGACACTTCAGTTAGGTTTTAAAGAGAACAGTATTATTTTGGAAAAAAAACAATTTAATTTTAATCAAAAGCCAGATAAATTGTTAAAAAATAAATACTTAAGTGGTAACAGATAAAAAAAATATTTAAGCATCTATGAGAAAAATAGCAGAAATTTTTTTTTCTCTAAAGTTGAAAAAGTGCCCGTGTATCTTACTCAACTGCTTTTCCACTTACAACTTTCTTTTTTTGCGCGCTGTATTAACATTTTGATTCCCTAACTTTCATGTGAGGCATAGTTTTCTAAATTTTAAATGCCCATCTTGTCCCATGCTCAATTAGCCCCGCTCTACCCTACGTTCAACGTAATTGATACAAGTCAATCATTTTTATCTCGTACGAGTTTTTAAGTTATGATTTAGTGTTCTGCTTTTTAGTAGCTTCATTTTTTCCATTATTTTAAGCTGCACTTCATCAAACAGGATTAAATCACTTTATTTTGAACTGTTTCTTATCATATTGTTCAAATTGATACATTGCGCCTTTGTGGGTTACGTTTTGTACGTTAACCTCTGTACCTTCCATTTTGTAACTTTGAGAATAGTAATATTTTTTTGTTCTGGTAAATAACTTTTTTATTTTTAAAACATAATTCAATATATAAATTTTTATAAGTTTGATTGATTTATAGATTTATTATCGGGTGGACACGGAAAAATCCGGTCAACTTTAAATTGAGATTTCTCTAAAACCATAATTGCTTTTTATTTCAATTTTTTTATTATTAAATGTGTTTACATAAATTAGAGTTTTAACTTAATTTTAAGGGGCTTGATGGGTTGCTTGGCAAGAAATCGAACTTTATAGCGGGTTGATGCCATCATTTTACAGATTTTTTCTTTTTTCACTATATTGATGGCATTAATCCACTTTTTTTGGAAGTCCTTTTTATTATTTGTTAGTCCACCTGTCTTACGAAGAACTCCTTTAATTATTGCCCAAAAATCTTCAATCTTGCGCTCTTCAGGACGATTTGGAGGATTCCTTTTTAGGAACAATTTTTACATTATTATCTTTGCACCACTGTAAAACTTTTTTAGAATAGTGAGAGGCAGCAAGATCGGGCCAAAAGAGACATCAGTATTTGTGTTTTTTTATAAAAAGCAAAAGTCTTTTTTGGAGGTATTCTTTGATGTAGAGATTGGCAGTCAAGGTCTTTTTAGTGACAAAACAAGAGGACTGCATACTACAGCTACAAATTGCTTGCCACACAAGGAACTATAGCACTATTTGGTTTAAATCAACAAATAGGTGATAGAGCAAATAGGAACTTTTTAGGTATTATTGAACTTATTAGCAAATAAAACCCACTTTTAGTTGAGCATGTTAAACATATTCGAGAATCACAGTAGTGTAAGCAGCGAATGCAAGTTCATTATCTTTCAACACGAATTCAGAACAAATTTATAGATATTTATGGTTCACATGTTCACACAATAACCCTCCATGAAATTTTGAAAGCAAAATATTTTTCAATAGTAGTTGCTACTCCAGATTGCTTGTACAAGAGCAAACTACTTATGATATTTGTTATGTTAAAATTTTAGACAATTCAAACTTTTCAATAAAAGAAAAATTTATTTTATTTTAAAATTTCTCAAAAAAAACTGGATAAAAATTTGCTGCTCGAACACTAGAATTATTGAAAACTTTGAAGCTGGATTTCAAAGCCTCCATAGGTTAACCCTACAACAATGGTGCTAATATGGCTGAAAGGTATAACGGTGTGCAAGTGGTTTTGATAGAACAAAATTCAACTGTATGTTTTCCAGAATTGTCAACAAGGCCAAAAGTAATCAAGGACAAGATTAAAAGTTTTAAAGGCGAGGCCTAGACAAACATTTTTAAGACCAAAGACTTTAAGTTTTGTCTTATGTTAAGGCCAATTATTAACAAAACAGTAAGTAGCAAGTGTTGTGACAATACAACCACATTTTTTAAAAATAGACCAAGGTCGCGCTGAATTCAACAAAGTCAATAAAAAAATATGTATTTTTTTTTTAATACCAAGGCCAAAACCAAGGTCGAGGACTAACAACTCTGATGTTTTCTAGCTGAGAAAAAAATCACACATTAAATTTAATTGGAGTTAATTGCGTTGAATCATGCAAAGAAGCAGTAACGTATTTTGGTACGATTCAGCAAATGTACAATTTACTCAGTAGCAGTCCTTAAAGGTGGGTAATTCTAAAACAAAATCTTCCTGTTTTGTTGCATGGAATGTCCAATACAAAATGGTCAGTACGATTGATGGTATTAAACCAGATGCACATTATTTGAATTTAGAGAAGTGCTTTAAATGAACTTGGGGTGCTACATTTAACAGTCCAGGCTAAAATGGAACTCCATGCTATTCAAAAGTAAATTTCCAAATTTTAGTACATTTTGATATCTGGATGAAACTACTCACAATGTGCTAATTCTAATTCTAATTCTAATGCTAATTCATTCTGTTTTATATACATTTAGCGCATTTCTTTAAATTTTGTTTTAATAATGTGACTATAATTTAATTTATCATTTAGAGTGATTTGCAAATAATTACTTATTAAAAAAAAACATAAATAAAAATCAATGAACTATTGTATGAATTCAATGAATTTATGTATGAATCAATGAACTTATGTATGAATCATGCAAAACCTGTAACACTCACGATAAAGTAACTATGTAATACTCCACTCGTACAGTCGTACCCTCCCAATTCCCAGGCCATCCTAAGAAATATGTAGTTATTAGACTAGCACATTTCTTAGCTGGTTGGGTTGCTAAAACGCACAAAAAGCGCTACATCTGTGAGTGACGGTCTGTCTAATTAATTGCTTTTATTCTAAAAGTTACAAACTTATGTGGTCCCGGATCTATCTGAAAACCTAAATGGCTTTACACCAACTTGCATCGCATTTTGTGTAAACTTTGCGCAAATCGTCCTCTTGGGGCCTCCAATTTATAACTGGCCCAGGCCTTTACAAACCTCTGAAAGGGCCTATATATATTTATATATATATATATATATATATATATATATATATATATATATATATATATATATATATATATATATATATATATATATATATATATATATATATATATATATATATATATATATATATATTAGGGCTATGACTTTTTATCAACCCCTTGCTCCTGTACTGTAGTTTGATGAACTTTAACCTGAAAAGCACGAAATAAACTATTATTTGCATATCTTTTCAAAAAAGTTCACCCCGCCATTGAAAAATTGATTTTGCCATAAGTACTACAATGTATTCAAATGTATTTAGAATGTCATAGTCATGTAATACAATAAACTTTCAACCCAACAATGACTCAAACCGTTGACCTTGCTCTTGCTTGTTAAACAGAAAGAATCAAAGGTGAAATCTGTTTTTGTTTTTGCATAATGAATAAATTTCCTCATTACTTTGATTGCACGCTCTGCGCTTTGATTACTTCTAGGTATCTGTAGTATGGATGGCTCTCGCTTCCAGTGATTTTTTATGGAGCTTAAAGCCTTTTTGTATGGATTCAGTATTTCAGCCAAGTTATTAAAGTTGTTTTCGCTGTACAGTTGGTCTCTAAGCCAATGGTCTGCCCAGCCATACGATATAAATCGACAAACTTTTTGCAGAACTGCCCTCGTTGAAGGAATTAGAATGAAGGCCAGTATCGCTAGTATAGCTCTGGAGTTCCACCTCGTATTGCTGATGTTGGGTATTTTCTGAAACTTGATCAATGAAAAATATCCTTTTTCCTCAAAAAATCGCAAAACTCAAGTAAGATAAAACAAAAATTTCATATCATCTCTCCAGCCTAATGTTTCGAGAACTACTTCTGTTCCGTTATCAAGCTGTGTTTTCGTTGTTCGCACTCCTTCAACAGTTGAGATACAAATGGATATTTGATGTTTGGCGACTGTGTTCCAAGTTCTTTATCCATCCCTAAACGGAGGATTTTATCTAATACATGGTGTTGACAGCTGATAAACTGAGGTTTGTTGGTGCGTTTCTCTGTGAACATTCGTTGCAATATTACAACAACAGTATTCTTTTTTCCAGAGTTAACGCTGGTGGTATCTGCAACAATCATCTGTATTGAAGTCCATAAGTGAGATTTATCAAAGACTTTAGAAATTTCTTGAGAAATAGTTAAATCCCTGCCATCTATCAAACCAAAGACATCCAATTTGGTTTCTCTTCTTTCATTTTTAACGACAACCATTTGATAATCCATTCTGTTGGTGTGCTTGCCATAAGCAACTTTTCAATCATTTCTTACATCAGCTTGATTACATCAGCTTGATTGAATAATAAAACTTGATTGTTGATAGCTAAATAGCTTGTTGATAATAGCTTGTTGTTGATAGCTGTTGATAATAGCTTGTTGATAATAGCTTGTTGTTGTTGATAGCTAAATAGCTTGTAAATAGCTAATTGACATGGAGTTGGGATGTCAATGCCTTCACGAGACAATTGTTTGCATATGTTGGCAGCTTTGTTTTTTAATACTCTTGTGGAGGTCACCAAGTTGGCTTCAATTTTGTTTTTATGATGTTTTCTGCTTGGTGTAGGAGTTGTCTCATCTTCTTCTTCATTGTTTTCACTGTCATCAGAGTCACTAAAACTATGAGAGTAAGATAATGAGTTAGATGACTCATTAGAAAGTTTTTGTCTTTTAGAGGGATGGATTGTTTCTTTACTGGCCGCTTGCCCTGTAGAGTATCCCGCTGTTCCTTTGTTTTCCACTTGGAGATGGTACAATTGTTTGTCCTCGAAAGATAACCATGTTCCATCTACTTTAGTAATATCAAAAATTTCATCAAGGGGTTCATAGCTTCCCCGCTTGACACATTCATCATAACATTTAAGTATTTTATCAAGCTTTGCTCGTATAACTTGATTAGACACATGAGGTAAATTCAGTTTATTCTTCCACAATTTGGTGACTGCTTTGGAAATTTCCGCTATTCGCTCCTTTCTTCCTTTGATTTTTGGTCCAAGGAAATGGTAGCGTCCGATAATTTGCTTTTGGAGAGACATTCTGCACTTTTCTTTCAGTGAATATTCTTCCAAAGGGACCATTCTTCTTCTTTTATAAGTCTTTAAATTTTACCAGCTCTGTGTATTTAAGGCTATTTACAAAATATTCGAATACTTTTATTTGGAATTAGCTTGTTTTTGTCAGCATATTGTGCCCAAACAAGATCTTTAAATGTTATAATTTTTTTTTGCTTAAGGTTTTAATAATATTTAAAAAAACTTTTTTTTTATATAAAATTTTCAAAACTTTTTTACTACCCGTAATAGTGAATTTATTTTGGTGTCTTTAGATCAACTCCGCTTATCGGCATTAAAATAAATTTAGTTAAAATCTTTTGAAAAAGTTTCTTAATTTACTACTGATTCTAGTTCTAATCGGTTCTGACGTGTATTAATTATATATAGTTGTCAAAACACAATATTTCTAATAATTTTCACAAAAAATACTATTATTCCAAGAAGGAGCCAAGAAGGAGCTTATAGTTATGTAAAATTGTCAATAAACAATCAGAACAGATTATATTGTTAAACCATAATGTTCATTTCAACTAAAAAACGTATTAATATAAAATCTTATTCAAATTTAGACGAGCGATTGTGATTTTAAGCTGATTTTTAAAAAGAAAAAAAAAGAATCTTCGGTCTGGGTTTTTTTCCAGACTATTTAACGGAAATATGTCGTAGTCAGCAAAGTATCATACGGAAGCTATAATATTTTAAAAGTGCCTTAACTACACCGAGAGATTATTGGTCCAAACATCCTTGTTTTTCTGAATGCTACTATCGCTAGGCTTGCACGATGCCAACTGTTTCTTCTGTAATAATTGTGTTTCTTCTGTAATAATTAAAATTGTGCGGCCGTGGCGCAGTGGTTAGAGAGCTTGTTTTATAAGCAGGAGATCCAGGTTCAAAACGAGCTTTGGACGTATTTCGCGTCACGGTAAAGAAGGAGGCGTGAACTTTCTGGTTAAATGCACTTCCGCGGTACTCTGAGACAAGACCAATAGGACTTCTTGAGGCACCTAAAATTTAAATAAAAAAATAATAATAACTATAAAATTAGATGAGCAGCTCTATATAGTCTAAAATGTTCATGAATATTCCAAAATATTTTAAATATCTAGAATGTTTCAAAATATTTTAAATTGTTCTAAAATGTTCTAAATTGTTCCTGAATGTTTTAAATTGTTCTAGAATGTTCTAAAGTCTTCTAAAATATTCTGTTATTTTCCAAAATGTTCCAAAGTTCTAAACACTTCTAATCTATACAATTTTTAATTGATTTGGAGGAAAGCCACACCTATTAGTAGTAACAGTACCCTAACACTACTTTGGCCAGCGGGGTTACTTTGGCAATTTTTAAAAGCTTTAATTAAACATCTGTAACTTTTAAACAGTTAAGTAACGTTTTACTATTTTAAATAGTAAAACGTTACTTTACTGTTTAAAAGTTACAGATGTTTAATTGAAGTTTTTAAAAATAGCTAAAGTAACCCCGCGATATATATATTTTTTTTATTTCTTTTTTTTTTCTGTTTTAATATAACATAAGAATTTTACAATTTCGTGCTTCATAAAAAAAAAAAAAGTAAGTAAAAACAGAAAGGGGCTCAAAGAAGATGAGGATGACAGTACGTCAACGCAATCTTTTCATAGAGCCCCTTTAACAAAATTTCAATAAAATATGGTAATACGTAATACGTAATAAAGTTTCGTAAAATATATACGTAATAAAATTTCAATTAAGTATTGTAATAAATAATGTAATAAAATGCGTAATTCGCTATTAAGATTGATAAACAACAACAGCAACAACAACAACAACAACAACAACAACAACAACAACAACAACAACAACAACAACAACAACAACAACAACAACAACAACAACAACAACAACAACAACAACAACAACAACAACAACAACAACAACAAAAAGTAAAGTGGTAACATTAACCAAAAACGTTTCTCAAATTTTAAAAATTTCTTTTTTTGTTATAAACTTGAATGAGTTTAACGAATTTACCCTACGTTTGAATCCTTTTTGAAAGGTATTCCATATTTTAGGTAATATATTGCGGGGTGACCTTTTTTTTACAACCGAGAGAAGTTAAACATGTTTTCACCTAACCACTGCGCCACGGCCGCAATTATTGTAATTGATGTAGTTTCTGAATTTTTAGCAACACCATAGCCACGTCGAAACAACTTACTTATTCTTTACTCATAGAAGATTTTCACTTGTTTTTTTTTATATTTTTTGAAAAAAGCTGTTTTTTCAACTTCAGCTTTTATGCAAATTATGCTTTAAAATACGTGCTCTGCTTAAGAACTTTGATGGTCAATCTGTACAGCAAACAAAAAATTTAAAAGTTTTTAAAAAAAAAATGAAAATAGGTATACAAGAAAAAAAGATGAAGTAAAAATTTATAGCATGCAATCACAAACAACGCGTGCTACAAAATTTAAGCAAAGGTATGTCCAAGGTTCTTTTTTGGTGTCAAATTTTGACGTTAGCATTGACACTCGCTGATTCACGCCGTTGACAATTTTTTCATTTAGTATTATTATAGTAGTATTAGCGTTAAAATGCTGCGACAGGTTTCCCTGTAAAATCTATAGCTTATGACAGCTTTATCTACTTCATATTAAATTTCATATTTAAATCAATATATAAAAACTACATGGAAATATAGCAAGTATGAAGTATAACGGTATAAAGGTATTAAACGGGAAGCTCTTTTTCGTACTTTCTCAATTTTATTAATATCCATTCTTGACAATGGATTGCTCACTGCTAGCGCAAATTCTATAAGAAGACATACAAAGGTTGTGTATAGAATTTTAGGAAGTTGTGGAGTCATTTGGTTGAATTTACGGTACAACATGTCGAGAACACGATTGACACACGCACCAAATAAATTTCTCTACGTTTATTGCTGCCATTATAAATTTACCTATCATTTAAAAAGTATTTTTTAGTTGCAGTTCTGGAGTCTCTTTTTTACTTTAATATAGCATAATACTTTACTTTAATACTTTACTTTAATATAGTAAAATATGGTGTAGTTAGTGCAAACTTTATTCAAAGATGTTTCTGTTTTAGCTGATGATTAAAGGCAAGTTATGCTGACTCAGCGTCAAAAAACCAAAAGTTACTTTTAAAAAATGAAACTTTTAATAAGGGTTGTTCATTTTTGCAAAAGTTAAATTTTCGATTAAAATTTATCTTCTCGAAATTAAATTTTTGTTTTGGTAAGTTTGAAACAATTTTTAATTACTTAATTTTAAATTTCACTTTTCGAAATTTACGATATTCTATCAATACATTTTTTATTCTATCGATACATTTTTTAATCGTCGAAAACCTTCGAAACTATTTTTCGCTTTCGAAGTTCTGAAAATTGTACTGAAATATATTACTATATTGAAAATTTACCGAAGCAATATTTCACTTTCGAATCTCTATAATTTGTATCAAAATATTTTTATATTATCGAAATTCTAATAATGGCACCGAAACATTTTATCACTTTCGAATTTTTATAATTTGTATCAAAATATTTTTATATTATCGAAATTTTAAAAATAGCTCTAAAGCAACTTTCGACTCTATAATTCGCATCGAAATATTTTATATTAACGAAATCATAAAAACGGTATCGAAACAATTTTTTAAATTGGAAATTCTGAAAATTACTTCAAAATTATTATTTTTAGTACATTAATTCTAAAAACTGTATCTAAATGAATATTTATATTAACAAAAAATTAAATCTCTTAAAAATAGGACAAAACAATTCTTAAAATCTCCTAATCCTTTTAATTTCTTCAGAATGAATATTAATGGCTAAAGTAGTCAAGGCCGGCGCGAAGAGTATGTGTGGGAGGATGGTAGGACGGTGACATACATTTAATAAATAAGTCGGTAATTTGGAACCATTTTTTAAATAGGTTTATTTGGCAAAAAAGGACTTGGGTATTTATCACACATCAGGAAATCAGGAAATTAGAGGCCTTTTTTAGTATCAACTTCATCTATATTGCAAAAATGCTATATGCACTTTAACTCCACTTTATACGTCCGTTAATACGATAGTGGTCTTAATGCGCGTAGTTTTGCATAATGAATAGTAGCAAATTTCTCAATTTCATTTGCAAGATTGAAGGTAAGTTTCTACATCCGTGGCGCACGGAAAGCGAACTTGCCTTAGAAATAAAAGATCCGTGATTCAAACCCCACCTCTGGGCAAGTTTCGCAACATCGCACAGTGGGCCGTATATTAGACATATGGTAGACAAAATTATTTTGATCTTTTTTATTTTATTAAAACCCTTTAAATGTCCAAAGAATCACTTTGCATTAAGATATATTTACTTTTATTATAAATTTTAGTTAAATAGTTGCTCATACTAAAAATTATTTAACAAACTTTATAAAACTTTTAAAAACGCAGATTTATAATTTTTTAATTTCAAATCCTATGACTTCTTATTATCGTGGAAATGAATAACAAACTCTTCTGGTGGAATAAACTTAATAAAAATTGATGCAACAAACTTTAAAAATAAAAATTTGTAAACTTACTTAAGAAAAAATGAAAATTTATCACTAGATTTGAAACTTTTTTACCGATATCATTAAATAATAGATTTGAAATATATAGATAAATTTATAGAAATATATAGAAAATATACATAAATATATAGATTTGAAACGTTTTGAATAAGTCTGTAGATTATTTATAATCTCTATATATAATAATGTATTTTTTTAAATATCACAACGTTTTTATTATTATAAACTCTACTAAGTTCTAAAAGTACTATGCAAATAATCAATAGGCACTCCTTATTCGTCACTATATTTATTTTAACTGACCTGTTTGTAAACACTATACCCTACAGCACCATCAAAACTAGCCTTGCATCTAAATGTCTGTTTAGTCAATTCCTTAGCACAATGATTAGCACAGTAGTTTGTACTACATAGCTTTTTAAAAATAATTAAAAAGGTCCTCAAAACGAAAATTTAAGCGACTGAATGGTGTCATATAGCCAACTGCCGACTAAATTCGTAAAAAAAAAACCATACACCCCCGTAAAATTGCCTCTGTGTGTGGCAGCCGTTTTTTCCAGCGCCATCTCTTATAAGCTGCTACGTTGATTTCGATATATTACCATTAATAATTAATGCTAAAGCTTCATCAGGTGAATATATGTATATAAACAGGTTTAATGGGGTTTTTATTTTAAATTTCAGAAATTTTTGTGCCAGTTTTGTACATAAACTCATTTCTTAGTTTCAATTTCGTTGCATGAAGTAATTTTTGCTAATTAAAATATTAATAACATTGTTAAGCTTATTATTTTTGTTGTGTTACAGGCTTTTTCAAAAGAGAAACATGGTTACCTAACTTCATTAACTAATGATGTAGTATTTAATGTACCATAGTTGTTTTGAAAATCTTGAGCTCGCCAATTTTCATTACTTCTCTCAAAACCAATATTATCATTGTTTTGCAGATATCGACTTTTAACATTATAATTTTATAAAGTTTTTTACTCAGAATCCTCTAGTTTAATATCTGCAGAAACTAGAACAGTTAATTTCGATGAAAAGAATGGTAAATCATTAGGAGCTAGTTTATTTTATCGCATAAATCTGTAAATGTCAACAATTTATATATTATTACTGAACAAAAAAACAAAAAATTTGTAAGGTGAACAGTAAAATTTGTATTGAATTAAATAACAAAACAAAATAACATGTATTTTTGTTTACGAGAAATAAGTTGATTTCAAGCAATTAACCTAAGTTACAAGTCATTATTTTAAAATGTTAAAGAAACCCAAAATGGGAAGTTAAGGGCAATGTATATAGTTTAAATAGGCTGTATACATATTACACTTACTAGTTCAAGTATTTAATTTAGGTTCCCTAAATTATGTGACACTTTTTGTACAAAATAAAAGTATTAAATGTCAATAATTTACCTCGTTAATTTAAAGTCATATTATAAATGTATTATAAAGGCTGATCTTTACTTTATATTTTTTGGCTGATCTTAACTTTATATTTTTTTCGTAAAGCTTTACGGTTAAATAGTTTAAATATATAAACTAATCTCGTAAGCTTATAAAATTTTAAAAGTTACTGTTTTCTATAGCTACGCATATAAATACTACGCATATAAAAAATAAAAATTTCACACTTTTTTTTAAAAAAAAAAAATTTTCATTATAAATGAAACCGCACCTGATTTTGGTGGTTTTAAAAGATACTATTACACTCAAAACAATATTCAAAAATTTAAATGAGAGCATTACAAATATGTATTATTATATATTTATTATTATTATTTATTTCAGTGATCAAATATAAATACAATAATCCATTTATAATTTGACTAGCAAAAAGCAACCCGTAATACGGGTTTTGGTCGGTCTGTTACATAATTAATTTATAGTGGCTGTTTTCCACAATTTAATGTTGCAAAACCTTAACTAATACCCTTTTAGAAAATCGCCTTCAGCTTGAAAAAATTAATCCATCCGTAAAATTAACATAAAAAGGATGAGGAGGTAAAATAATTAGCAAACTACTACTTAACATTTACAATTACTACTTAACATTATTTGAGTAATTAACAAATGGCATAGTTCATAACAGTGTAAGGCAGAACCATTTTCATCGACCTTCCTAAGTTTAACACAATACGTTTTTAGTTACTGACACAAAATAATAACACTTCGTCATGCTTTAAATTGACGAAATTACCAACAAAATCCTTGTAAAAATTTTTATAACACGAACCATTAAGATTAAAATTAATAAATTATATTATACAGGAGTTATTAATTTTTTAAAAATTAAAGTTAAAAAGATTAAATTATATTATACAAGAGTTATCAATTTTTTGGTATCCCCTTGATTAATTTTTCTTTAAAAAAGAAAATTGTTAACTTAAAAATGTTTAATGACATAATAACTTAATGACACAATAACTTAAAAATGTTTAATGACAAACATGGGTATAATAAATTTGAAAAAATATGTAAACTTAATGCATTAATGCATCATATGACAAACCTAAAAAAAAAATTATAACAGATAAGTAGACATAAAAATTTGTAAACCAACCTGACCCGACCCGGGTCTTGTTAAGTCGGTTCACAACACAGACCATTTCTATATTATTTGTTTGGCCTCTTTATTTCATTGATTTTTAGTAAAGGTATTTTGCCACCATTTACTAAAAATTCCTTAGTAACTCGAAATTTAATTTTATTAAATATTTTGACTCTAATAAAGAAGTTCCTCCCCTCTTTTTGCTTTAATGGTGACCAGGTGAATAAAATAAAATAATAAAATGTAAAACAATGATCTACATATATAAGAATGTTTTCTTTCTTTCCTCAAAAGTGTTGCAAATACAGACTAAGCTAACTAATTAGTTAAACACATAAATAAAACTTGAGTAACTCGATATTAATGCGCAAAACTACAATATTCTCCATGTTTTAAAAGGTTTTTAGTTACGACCCCCCATTTACACAGATCTCCTTAAAATACGTACAACAAATTATTAGGCATAAAATAGATCAAATATAAAATTAACTAATAGCATATATTTATATCTTTTTAACTAAGAAAAATTTACATTAAAAAGAAATCAGGTTTTTTTATTTTATAAATCTTATAAATGCGTCATAACGTAATTCTAAAAAAAAAGGTAATGAAATTATATCATAATTACAAAGAAGAACAAAAACTTATATATATATATATATATATATATATATATATATATATATATATATATATATATATATATATATATATATATATATATATATATATATATATATATATATTATAAACACACATTCATTATATATGTGTGCTTACATAATATAAAGTCAAAACAAAAAACAAATTAACAACCTCGTTTAGAAATTCCATAGATATTGGCTTTATTAGGACTTGATTGAGGCGAAACTGGGACCACACTACTACTATTTTTTTCAGGCGAACTAGAGTAGTCTGAATAGAGGAAACTATTATTACTTAGGCATTTCGATCATATACTTTAAAAATAAGTAATATAATGAGGACTGCATTTAATGGTAATGTTATTCTTACCATAAACTGTCTAAAGCAGCTTTTAATCCGTCTTTGGTTATTGGTTTAGATCGTTCTAGACCACTTGAACCAGGCCTATTTTCCTCAATATGACTTGTTTCTAAAAGTTACAAAATTGCTCAAATACCCTTTTAGTTCTAATAGCTTTTTAACTCTTATACTAAAAAAACTAAAGTAATACTAAACTAACGCTGAGAATTAGGCACCCCCTGACTGCATTTTTTTTTTAACATGAAAAGTACTCCTTGTTCCCGAAGGACAACTCACAAGAGCACTAAAATTTGTTTGTTTTGTTTCACCTAAAAAGTGTACAAATTATAATGTAGATTTATTATAATCCTATGCACTACCATTTCAATAAAAATAATAAGGATTTTTTATTAACATAACATTAACTATTATAAAATTCAAACCAAAAAACTCGGCGGTTTGTTTCACTATAAACTCTTTTGACTTTATTTTCATAGAAGACATTGCTTCCTTAAACGAATCACTGCAACAGAAAAAAATATTTAATAAAACTTGTAATAATGCAACATTTGTAATAACCCTAACAGTACTTGTAATAACGCAACATAAACAATTTTAAATTGTGTAATAATTGAAATTAACCTTACCTTCCCGATTCAAACTTGTGTTCATTAATCAAATATTTATCAAGGCGGTCAAACCAAACCATGCACTCACTGCATGCATAAGGTTTATTCGAATGTTTAACCAACCGAGTTTTAAACTTGAACAAACAAATGTGAAAAGACTGCAAGTAATTAGCTTGCTGCAGGCCAAATTGATGTTTTTCAATTAAATGTTTCGAATATTTTGTTGAGAACGAAGAGCAGTTCATTTCCGTGCACTTAATTTTATATTCGACACGGCTGGACATTCTTTTATAAGCAGTGGCCTTACATAAAAAAAATATTATTACTAAATTGCCACACTATAAAATAAGTGTTAGCAAAAAAACTTACTCTATGTCACCAAAAAAGCTTTTTAAATCACGTTCAATCATAGACTTTCGGTATTCTAAAAATCGAACAGAAGCCAAGTACTTGTCAGGATCTAATGAATCACTCAAATTGCATTTAACTGCCACTCCTGGAAAATAATTAACATCTCCACAATGGCTATCTTCAAAAATAAGGCGATCTCTTGTTAAATCTAATTAAATTTAGATATGGAATGTCATCTTCAACAATGTCATCCAAGTTTTTTTCGCAAACTACACTTTTTTTTTTGAATTGTAACAGTAACTTTACTTTTTTTGAAATGTTTTTTTTTGGAATATGAGAAATGGTTGTTGAATTAACTTTAACTGGGGTAGAAAAAGGAGAGTGTGGTTTTTCAATAACTTTAGTTAAGGTTGTAGCAACTGGCAAAGAAATTTGTGTGATTAACATAACCCCTCAAGTCTGCTTTTTTTTGTTTTTAATTTGGCAGCTTGAGGTGTTGATGGAACAAATTCTGGATCTTTATCAGAATTTTCCTTCTCGCTTTCTTCAGAGGTAGAAAGAAGCTCCTCCTTAGAAATAACTTTTCCTTTTTTTGAACTTTTGAGTTTTAGAATTTTTTTTAGAAAGAAAACGCTTAATGTCCACTTCGGAATCTAAAAAACGAAAATAGGTCTCCTGTTTTAATTTCATATATCGATTAAAAAGTGCGATGTTATGACATGCTTCGCAGGCCTTACGAAGCATAAACTCATTACCATGTGCAATTTTCAAGCAAACTTTGCATTCAAAGGTTTCTATTGTAAGTTTATTGTTATATAACTGTGATAACGTCACATTTACAAATATATAAAAATTATTACATTTAATTACATATAATGTATATTATTAACTCCTTTACCTCTCTCTATATTCACTTTAAATATATCCGCCTATAATGAATAGCCAAATAAATATTATCATTATTAGTGCGCATAGTTACGCATTGTTACGCCTATTGTTCGTTTTGTTAATTACGGTTCTGCATTATGTAAAATACACTATTTCTTTGCTTCTAGAATTTTCTAAGCGCAGTTATATATTCCACGCGGTCATTCGAGTAAAATCAGCAAGCTAATTGGAGCTGATACACTTATTTTCAAGAAGAATTAATGTTGTTTATTTTTTAAAATAAAAATTTAAATAATTGTTAGTTTGTTATATATATATGTATATCTATATGTATTTTCTTTTAGCAAATATAATTGAGAATAGAAAAATAGAAAAAATTTCTTCTGGATTTTGTCAAAAGGGTGTTGTGTTATTCTTCATTTTAAGGTATCTGAATATGTATTTATTTTTCATTTTTTAGAATAAGTTAGAACTAAATTGACAGGTAAAATAGTTTTTTTAGTACAATGTTTCTTTTTTGAGAAAACTGTTTCAGTTTAGTCGTTAGTCTTTTTAAAACCTTTTAGGCAGTATTTGTTTTATTTTTTAAAGCAGTTAAGAGGAGCTGATCGCTTTTTGACGGACTTGTAAACGGCGCACCCCCCTAAGTTTAAAACACGTTTTATTGAAAATGATACTTTACTGACCTAGTAAAATTAATGAATTAATTAATTAAAGAGTAATTACATCAATTAATTATAATTGATAAATAGAAGTAAATGTAAATGCTTTGACTAACCATTAAGGATTGACACAACGAAATATATATTCATCAATTGACCCTAAAAAATGGGACAGTTTTAGTCATGATTCATAGGGGTGCGTCGATTACAAGTCCGCCCGCTTTTTTTAGTAAGTTCAAGTTATTTTCTCATACGTAAATTAAGATTTTCGATTTATTTCAGTCTATTTTATATTTCTCTATATCTATATATATATATTTTCTTTAAGGATAAATAATAAGGAATAGAAAGTTGAGAAAATTTCTTCTGCAATTTGTCAAAAGAGTGTTGTTCTACGCTTCATTTTAAAGTATCTAAATATGTATTTATTAGAAATTTTTAATTTTGTTCTTAAATAGTTTCTTCTTTTTCATTGCTTTAGATTAATATATACTGACTGATATAACTTCATTTTTATTAACAATGTTGTGCATTGTATCTGCATTCTTTGTTACATTAAAAATAATTGATACTAATAAATATTGTTTTATTGTTGTTAAAAGTTTGCATATATGTTTATATTACGCTCAAAGTTAAAAAAGTTTTTGATAAATACGTGTATTTAGTGATATATGTTATATAGTTGTTTATATAAATGTGTTTTTATAATGGTATAAAATGTATTCTATCTAATGTGTATATGATTGTTAAATGATGTGATATATATTATATAGTTGTTTATTTAAATGTGTTTTTATAATAGTATGAAATGTATTTTATCTAATGTGTATATGATTGTTAAATGAGGTGTTTTTATATATTATATAACATTTAAAAAATGCATTGTGTTTTATAGTTAGTATATATGTTTAAAATATATTGTATATATGTTTATAAATATATGTTTAAAATATATTGTGTTTTTATAATTAGTATATATGTTTATATAATGTTGTTTCCATGATTTCAAAGTGGAGTTACTTGGCAAATGTGTAGAGCAAGATTTATCAACCTTACCAGTCAAGTGATATTACTGCTTTAGGTCTAAGTGTTGCCTAGCCTTTAATATAACTATTCTGAAAACACATTGCTTTATCTTTAATAATTTTTTGCGTAATGTTGTTAACTTGGCTTCTCTTAACGTTGGTGTCAGCTGTTAAAAATGATTAATAGGTAGTTTCATTACTAGAACTCACTGCTTTTATATATTTACTAAAATTCATTCAAGACCATTTTGCTATAAATACATTTTGTTTATCATGAAAAAACAATATTTAGCAACTACTACTCAGGTATCACAACAGCTGATCTCTATCAGGTACATTGATTTTCAATTCATATATGTTTTTCTTTGTATTTACTTATTTGTTACAATTTTTAATTTCAGATTTATAGTGGTTTTATTTGCTATAAAAGAACAAATCATTTTATTAAGTGATTTTATAAGCAAGGTCTGCAAGCAAATTTGAGCTGAAAAGTTTTTCAGCTTTTAAAGAGAATTAATGTTGTTCTCTGTTAAATTTAATTTGTTTAAACAGAGTAGTTTTAATTAAAAAAATGTTTGTTTGTTCTTGGTTTTTTACTTATTTGTTTTCTGTTCCTGTTTCTTAAGAACTAGGCAACTTAGCAAAGCAAGATTTGTTTTATTTTGTAGTGCAATTGGAAAGAGCTAAAGTGCTTTTTAGTCACTTCAAATCGTTTGTTTCTTTTTTTTAAATAGAAGGGTTAATAAAAAAATTTTTAGACAGTCGAACTGTTACTGATTTGAGTAAGTTTTAATGTTTTGTTTTATTTTATATTAGATATATATTTTATGTATTTAACATGGAAAACTGAATGTAATTTTTGACAGGTAAGTTTATACACATAAATGTGCCTATATATAAGAATATTTTATATTTCTCTGAATCTATATAAATATTATCTCATAGAAAAAATTAAAAAGAATAGAAAGAATTTGAATATATATACATACATATATATATATATATATATTACTTAAGACTAACATTGCTTCATTTTTTATACAAGATTCTGCATTTATTATTTTTGTGCATTAAGATTGTGCCTGAAGGTAAAAATAACTTTGCATTGTAGTCTAAATTCTTTGCTAATGTCAAAAATTTTGTTCTATATTTTTCAGTTGTAAAAATATTCAGTTGTAACAGTAGTATAATCACTGGTAATATATTTAATGATAACAGATGTATAATAATAAGCTCGAAGAAGTTATTAGTGTAAATGGTTATAGGTGACTTGAAATTGTTGTCATATGAAAGAAATAGATCTAGGCGTGATAAAATTAATTGTCGTTGAAATATAAGAAATTTTGCTTGATGAATAGAAAACTTTTTTGCCAGAATTCAGTGTCAAGTGGTGTTGATGTCTATTATTTGATTTTACATTAGACACTTTAAAATATGAATTTTAAAGTATGAATTTTACTATTTTTAATATTTTAATTTTAAAGTATGAGTTTTACTATTTTTAATATTTTAATTTTTAAGTATGAATTTTACTATTTATAGTAAACTAGCAAAAAGCAACCTGTAATACGGGTTATGGTCGGTCTGTTACATAATTAATTTATAGTGGCTGTTTTCCACAATTTAATATTGCAAAACCTTAAGTAATACCCTTTTAGAAAATCCCCGTCAGCTTGAAAAAATTAATCCATCTGTAAAATTAACATAAAAAGTATGAGGAGGTAAAATAATTTACCAACTACTACTTAACATTTACAATTACTACTTAACATTATTTGAGTAATTAACAAATGGCATAGTTCATAACAGTGTAAGGCAGAACCATTTTCATCGACCTTCCTAAGTTTAACACAATACATTTTTAGTTACTGACACAAAATAATAACACTTCATCATGCTTTAAATTGACGAAAGTACCAACGAAATCCTTGTAAAAAATTTTTAACACGAACCATTAAGATTAAAATTAATAAATTATATTATACAGGAGTTATTAATTTTTTAAAAATTAAAGTTAAAAAAATTAAATTATATTATACAAGAGTTATCAATTTTTTGGTATCCCCTTGACTAATTTTTCTTTAAAAAAGAAAATTGTTAACTTAAAAATGTTTAATGACATAATAACTTAATGACACAATAACTTAAAAATGTTTAACGACAAACATGGGTATAATAAATTTGAAAAAATATGTAAACTTAATGCATTAATGCATCATATGACAAACCTAAAATAAAAATTATAACAGATAAGTAGACATAAAAATTTGTAAACCAACCTGACCCGACCCGGGTCTTGTTAAGTCGGTTCAACACAGACCATTTCTATATTATTTGTTTGGCCTCTTTATTTCATTAATTTTTAGTAAAGGTATTTTGCCACCATTTACTAAAAATTCCTTTGTAACTCGAAATTTAATTTTCTTAAATATTTTGACTTTAATAAAGAAGTTCCTCCCCTCTTTTTGCTTTAATGGTGACCAGGTGAATAAAATAAAATAATAAAATGTAAAACAATGATCTACATATATAAGAATGTTTTCTTTCTTTCCTCAAAAGTGTTGCAAATATAGACTAAGCTAACTAATTAGTTAAACACATAAATAAAACTTGAGTAACTCGATATTAATGCGCAAAACTACAATATTCTCCACGTTTTTAAAGGTTTTTAATTACGACCCCCCCTCATTTACAAAGATCCCCTTAAAATACATATAACTTATTAGGCATAAAATAGATAAAATATAAAATTAACTAATAGCATATATTTATATCTTTATAAGTACAAAAGCATTATCAATACTAAAAAAAAATCAAACTGAGATATAAATTGTTGTTTTGGATTTTATAGTTTAAACATATAAACAACTATAAACAAATATGACTTTATAACACATAAACACATTTTACAACTATTGAATGATAGATATATTTATCAAAAACTATGAAAAAAAAATAACTAATGATAAATAAAGTTATACATACAAAATGTGCTCACAACCTTTAACAGTAAATTTTTGAAATGAATCTCAAGACTATTAATTAAGAACATTAAAAAACATAACAATATTTATGTTACATTTTTTTACCTACTATACCTTGAATAAGATGTTTATCAATTTTGAAAAACAAAATATTAAAAATTCAACACATAGTTGACCATGAGAGAAACATGGTTTTTGAGATATTTCTTTTGTCTATATATTTAATTTCGCGTTACTGATATATAGACGATCCCTAAAAGAAAATACTTGAAACTAAAAAGATTTTATTTATTACAATAACCAATAACAACCAAGAGACAATTTAAAGAATTATATCTTTGAATAGCAAATTATCGATTTCAGTATTAAAAAATATGCAAGAGCTCAGTAATTACACAAGTTTAATCTATTCTCCCTCTATATAAATTCTTATTCAAGTCTCATCTAAGAGAGAGAGGAAGTAAGGTATTAAAAATAGTAAAACTCAAACTTTAAAATTAAAATATTAAAAATAGTAAAATTCATACTTTAAAGTGTCTAATGTAAAATCAAATAATAGACATCAACACCGCTTGACACTGAATTCTGACAAAAAAGTTTTCCGTTCATCAAGCAAAATTTCTTATATTTTAATGACCATTAATTTTATCACGCCTAGATCTATTTCTTTCATATGACAACAATTTCAAGTCACCTATAACCATTTACACTAATAACTTCTTCGAGCTTAATATTATACATCTGTTATCATTAAATATATTACCAGTGATTATACTACTGTTACAACTGAATATTTTTACAACTGAAAAATATAGAACAAAATTTTTGACATTGTTATAATTTAGCAAAGAATTTAGACTACAATGCAAAGTTATTTTTACCTTCAGGCACAATCTTAATGCACAAAAATAATAAATGCAGAATCTTGTATAAAAAATGAAGCAATGTTAGTCTTAAGTAATATATATATATATATATATATATATATATATATATATATATATATATATATATATATATATATATATATATATATATATATATATATATATATGTATGTATATATATTCAAATTCTTTCTTTTCTTTTTAATTTTTTCTATGAGATAATATTTATATAGATTCAGAGAAATATAAAATATTCTTATATATAGGCACATTTATGTATATAAACTTACCTGTCAAAAATTACAGTCAGTTTTCCATGTTAAATACATAAAATATATATCTAATATAAAATAAAACAAAACATTAAAACTTACTCAAATCAGTAACAGTTCGACTGTCTAAAAATTTTTATTATCAACCCTTCTATTAAAAAAAAAGAAACAAATGATTTGAAGTGACTAAAAAGCACTTTAGCTCTTTCCAATTGCACTACAAAATAAAATAAATCTTGCTTTGCTAAGTTGCCTAGTTCTTAAGAATCTGAAAACAAATAAGTAAAAAACCAAAAACAAACAAACATTTATTTACTAAAACTACTCTATTTAAACAAATTAAATTAAACAGAGAACAACATTGATACTCCTTGAAAGCTGAAAAACTTTTCAGCTCAAATTTTTTTGCAGACCTTGCTTATAAAACCACTTGAATAAGAAAAGCATTAAAAAAGCCTAGAAGCTACTTAAAAATGGTATATGTAACATTGAACTTTGAATGTTGACTGGAGTAGATATATATTTTTAAAAAATTAAAAATGATTTGTTCTTCTATAGCAAATAAAACCACTATAAATCTGAAATTAAAAACGTAACAAATAAGTAAATACAAAGAAAAACATCATATATGAATTGAAAATCAATGTACCTGATAGAGATCAGCTGTTGTGATACCTGAGTAGTAGTTGCTAAATATTGTTTTTTCATGATAAACAAAATTTATAGCGAAATAGTCTTGAAAGAATTTTAGTAAATAAATAAAAGCAGTGAGCTCTAGTAATGAAACTAACTATTAATCTTTTTTAACAGCTGACACCAACGTAAAGATAAGCCAAAGGTAACAATATTACGCGAAAAATTATTAAAGATAATGCAATGTGTTTTCAGAACAGTTATATTAAAAGCTAGGCAACACTAAGACCTAAAGCAGTAACATCACTTGACTGGTAAGGTTGATAAATCTTGCTCTACACATTTGCCAAGTAATTCCACTTTGAAATCATGGAAACAACATTATATAAAGATATATACTAATTATAAAAACACAATATATTTTTTTAATGTTACTTAGTATATAAAAACACCCTATTTAACAATCTTGCACAAATTAGATATAATACACTTCATACTATTTTAAAACACATTTAAATAAACGACTATATAACATATATCACCTCATTTAACAATCATATACACATTAGATAAAATACATTTCATACCATTATAAAAACACATTTATATAAACAACTATATAAAATATATCACCAAATACACGTATTTCTCAAAAACTTTTTTAACTTCGAGTGTAATATAAACATATATGCAAACTTTTAACAACTATAAAACAATATTTATCAGCATCAATTATTTTTAATGTAACAAAGAATGCTGATACAATGCACAACATTGTTAATAAAAATGAAGTTATGTCAATCAGTATATATTAATCTATAGCAATGAAAAAGAAGAAACTATTTAAGTACAAAATTAAAAATTTCTAATAAATACATATTTAGATACCTTGAAATGAAGCATAGAACAACACTCTTTTGACAAAGTGCAGAAGAAATTTTCTTAACTTTCTATTCCTTATTATTTATCCTCAGAGAAAATATATATATAGGTATAGAGAAATATAAAATAGACTGAAATAAATCGAAAATCTTAATTTATGTATGAGAAAATAACTTGAACTTACTAAAAAAAGCGATCAGCTCCTCTTAACTGTTCTAAAAAAAACTGTTCTAAAAAAAACTGTTCTGTTAAAAAGACGAACAACCAAACTGAAACAGTTTTCTTAAAAAAGAAACATTGTACTAAAAAAACTATTTTACCCATCAATTTAGTTCTAACCTATTCTAAAAAATGAAAAATAAATACATATTTAGATACCTTAAAATGAAGCATAACACAACACCCTTTTGACAAAATCCAGAAGAAATTTTTTTGTTTTTCTCTTTTCAACTATTTTTGCTAAGAGAAAATACATATAGATATACATATATGTATACATAACAAACTAACAATTATTTAAATTTTTATTTTAAAAAATAAACAACATCAATTTTTCTTGAAGATAAGTGTATCAGCTCCAATTCGCTTGCTGATTTAATCTTTAAATCATTTAATTTAAAATCAGTGAATTTACTCAAAAGACCGCGTGGAATATATAACTGCGCTTAGAAAAGTCTAGAAACAACTTAAAAACTAAGAAATAGTGTATTTTACATAATGCAGAACCGTAATTAACAAAACGAACTATGGGCCTAACAATGCGTAATTATGCGCACTAATAATAATAACTAGCTGTAAGCAACCCGTAATACGGGTTAGTAGTATATAAGTCATTACTAACAATTTGATATTTATTTACTTTCTCTAATAAAATATAAATTTATTTATACAGTAAGCAACCCGTAATACGGGTTAGTAGTAAATAAATCATTACTAACAATTTGATCTTTATTTACTTTCTCTAATGAAATATAAATTTATTTATACATTTTTTTAGTTGAGCTCACTTTTATTTTTCTTGGCTTCTTAGTTTAAGAGAACTCTTAGCTTCATTAAAGATAAAGTTAACCATAAAATGACTTAAATTATATGCACAGAAAATCGATGTCAAATTTTCAAATTCCGTAAAATTGTTTAGGTAAATATTGGGAATATATTCTACTCTTAATTTTGCTTTAAGCTGAGTCGTTTCTTTATTTTTTAAACTTTTCATTTTACTGAGTGAAGAGCTTCAAAATATGTCACTATCGCACCTAAACCTTTTAAATGTTATTAATATATTTTTTAAATATTTTTAAAACCTCTAAAATATTACACTTAAACTTGTAGGCATAGAAGTTGGATATCCGGAAAAACTATAAGTTGAAAAATATATCGCAATTCCGAAAAGGGCTTACCCTGCATACGGATCCTATATATTATGATAAAGATTATTATTTAAACCAACCTTTTTTTTAATTAGTAATCCAGCAGAAACTTGTTTATAAAAAAACAAAGGAATATATGGATTTACTATAATAGCTAACGTATATCAACATATTTATTTCAGCATACATCCAATCCATATTTATACTAATTTTATAAAATACATTTTGCCTTAACTTGGCGTTAGATTATTAGTTTTATTTCATTAATTTTTGTATAGATCAGGTTAATAATAAAAGCAATTGGATTTTACTCAATATTTTTGAAGTAATTATTCAGCTTTTATAAAATTGATAAAATCATAAAAGACAGTTGAAAAATATATTTAAACCTTTGTTCACTTTTTGAAAATCCGTAAAAAAGAAAGTATCAAGTTTACTTATCTTTAAAAGAAATTTATTTACATGATATATAGTTAAATATGTAACAAAAATATTTTAAAACAGAAGCATATATAAAACACATTTTTCTTAAAAAAAAACAAAGTTAAAGCCACCATTTACAGCACCGAGGAGCCAAGCATAGCCTATTGTAAAGAAAACCATATCAAATAATTTAAAATATTTATTACCGATAGGGACGACAATTAAACATATTTAAAAAGCTACGTGATTCCATATTAGTAGAATTGTTATAGAAAAGTATATTAAAAAAGTATATTTAAAAAAAAGTGTATTAAATAGAAAACAGATTTTTAAAAACTACCTAATTTTGTAAGCATTTTGCCGATGATGTTCAATTTTAAAACCAATATCTTTAATGAAAAGCCGACTTGTTTCACTAAAATCATTCAAAGAATAAAATTATTAACACTTAAAGATAAAGAAAAAAAAAATGAATGAGATATAAACAATCGTACTATAGTATTATGAATGTTTCATAATATATATGAAAAAAAACAACAACTGGAAAACAGTATACCTGCTTTTGGTAACCTATTGTGATACTGCAGCAGTTGTTGAGGGATGCAGCTGTTCTTTTTGGTGTTGTTCAAAAACGTAATTTTTATGTTGGCTTTTAGTAAACTTTAGTTTAATTTAAAAGACATCACAACGGATTTAAAATATTCATTATAAAAAGAGCAAAACATAAAATGCTTTAAGGAGCCAAACTATAAACATAAAAGATAAAGAATAGAATTGAGATAAATAAATTGTATTTATATAGCTAAATATATTGCCTTGGGTTTTGGTAAATTTTAAAAGCAGTACCAAATAATTGTTTTTAACAAAAGAATGCAGCATCATTATATTATGATAATTGGATAATGAATCAATTCAACTTTCGACTTTAGAATTTAGGGAGGGGTATTTAAGAGGGCTTTAAATTTAAAGTCAGGTTTAATTGGTGAGAAAACAATTAAAAATTTTATTAAAAAAGATTAAAACAAATCAAATATACAACGTAATATATTTAAAAAAAAAAATACAAAATTATAATAAAACACCGAAGTAAATAATTACAAAATTAAAAAAAAAAAAAAAACCGAAGAAAAAGCAGCAACTAAAAAGTCATAAATATCTCTACTGATAGAAGACATTTACAACCTTTTGGTTGCTGTTTTTTCTTCGGTGTCTCCCAACACCCCGGTATGGATGAGCCCTCCATTTAAAGGAGGGCTCATCCATACCGCCATTACGTTTCCATTTATTGAAGGACCTCTCTGAGAGAGGTCCCGGGTGTTGGGAGCGATAATTTTGGTATTGTTCGAATGATAAGGAATCTAAAGTTACAAATAGAAGAGTATAATAAAAATTATACATTTGCAATTATTAAAAAAAAAAAATTAGCATAACCTCACCATTTTCATTCGAAACAGAAGATGCTAAAAAAAAAAAAAAAAAAACAGCAAATAAATAAGGGTTAAACATGCAATATTTTGTATTTTAATAAATATATAGGGCAATAATGCAACCAGTTCAAAAGTGTCATATTTATTAATTAATTTTTTTACCTATTGCATATATTTCTCCATACAAAATATATAAAATATAAAACACAGTCCTACCAGCTATACTTCCACCTGACACTAAAGACAAATATATACTTAAATAAATATATAATAATCGATAAAATAATGTTAACATATAAATATATACATATCTAATTAATTGTTTTACCCATCCCCCTCATTTCATCCATAAATTTGTCTAAAGTAAGAAAAAAATAACTAAAGCTAAAAATAAAACTATAAACTAAACCAAAACTATAAACTAAAGTAAACTTTAAATCTTAATTATAATCAGATAGCGTTTTACCACTTTGATTAATAATCTTTTTGATTTGAAGAAGAGTAGCTTGTTCAGCTAATATAAATGGAACTTGGCGATGAATGAAATCCTCCATCATAAAGGCTTTGTATGAATTCCAAAGATGCAAAGGGTCATCAGGTTCACAAAAGGTTAAAATAATTGAAAACAGCTGCCTGATTTGCTTAGGCATTTGCGTTAAAACTGGCTCAGAAAGAGTATTCTGCCATTCAGTGTCATCTTGCAACAAACCATTAAAAACACACGCTCCACGAAAGGTTTCAAGAACTATTCCATTAACAGTACGCAAATCCTCCCAAGATTTTGCTCCTTTTGCTTGTAAAAGTAACAATCTAAGAAAAAATAATTCTCCTGTTGGACTAACTTTTTACATTCTTACTATCACCTTATTTCCACCTCTTTGTCTAACCTTCCATTTACAATGTTTATCATCAAATACAAAGTGATATGGAATGTCAACATATGAATAGCGATTGGCTGCTTCATTTTCAGAATTCAATTTAAACCAGGCCGTAAGGTGTGTATCACGATGAGCAGCACGATCTAACGCCACTTGTTCTTCTCCTTCTCTAAAATACACAATCTTATTCTCAGGAAGATGAACCTTAAGACTGATAATAGAGTGTGACATATGACTTATGGGATACTCAAATATTCGCCTCAGTGCCTCAGGTGCACTAACATAACGACAATCTAAGAAAGTGTTTATTTCATCGTGATTAACCTGTTCATTTATCAAAACATTTGCACAATCATGGCCTTTGTATATGTATTTATACAAATATTTAACAGCCTTTACAGACATGCAAGCTTCAACATTAATGTAGGCTTGATATTTCTTTGATAACCAAGGATTATAAGGTACCACCCAACGGTTATCTACATTGTTGCCTTTAATATTGATAACCAACCCTTTATCACGACGCCTATAGCGCGGATAACCATTGTGAACAGCTACTGTGTTGGCATTAAAATCTTTAGGATATTTTATGCTGCACACCCCATCTTTCATGCAGGGAGAATTTGGATTCAGTATCCCACATGGGCCGTGAATCATGCAAGTTTTGATAATATCATAAAGTTCACAATTAACTATCGGATCTGGAATTTCTGCACAAATCAAATTATCGATATCCTGTGATGTTTCAAGTTTATCATCATTTGCTAAATGAAGTAAAATGTGGGCATGCGGCAAACCACGCCTTTGAAACTCAATAACCTGAACATGGGTTACAACTTTGCCTAATACACCATGTTTAAATATATCATTGAGGAGGTTATTTAACTTGAGTTTAAAAATAAATTTTCTGTTATTTCACGCCATTTTGGGTTGCAAGTAAAAGTTATAAAAAGATATGGTTTACCATACTTTTTAATAATTGCCATAGCATCTTCAAAGTTTTCTTTTAAAGCTCTAGGACTTCCTACATAAGATGATGGCAAAACTACTACTCGTCCTGGTCTAATATTACGATCATTGGCAATGTTGTTAATATGTTCATGTAAGGCATCGTACTGCTTCTCAGCTTATTTTGATTATTTCTGATAAAAGCAAGACGCTGGCCTTCAATTTTTACATATGCATCTACAGCATATTGCTGAAATAGTTTCTTGCCATAAAATAATGAACAGAAAAATTGCCTAACAGAAAGTCTATAATTGTAGAACTGAGATAATGTAACATGATTTCTAACCAGTGTGGCACGCTCAGGGTTATGCACCAATTGATTATGCCAACCAGCATCACCTCTTGGAAAAAGTAGCGGATAAACCATAGGATCCAAGTTGGCTGACATACTTGATACAATTTTTAAAGGATGACCTCTTGGGTAAATAACAACTTCCCTGGAAGTTGGGGGAGCACCATCTTCGCCAACAAATACAACTGCAACTTCATCATGTGAAGGTAGATTATAACGACGTCTATCACCGCCTTCAAGTAAAGACATTTTTACAACAGAAGCTGAGCGACCTTCTATAGCCGCCTTACGAATTTCTTCATCTTCTACTTCAGCCATGTTTTTAAATGCGAGAGCAAATGGACTTTGTTCCATAATTATAGTTTGCAATTGAAACATCAAATCACGTAAACAAAGATCATTAGCATAGTGTTGCATTCTAAAATTTAGTGCAGCAAGTGGATCATAAATATATAGTTGAGAATATATTGGTGGAATATCTTGATCTGGCCTAAGATTACCTACACGATGAAAAATCTGGCCACATATTTTAAAACATGGAAGCCCATGATTCATTGGTTGAACTACATTTGCTGTAAAAGAAGCAAAAGAAAGGCAGGCATTATAATTTCGAATATGTTTTAAAAAATTAGCATTAGCATTACAATCTACATAACTCCCTGTAAACAAATCCTGTAAAGCTTGTGTAATTGGTGAAAGTGGAGGCAAAGCTACCTTACCATTACGGCAACATAGAAAATGTGTTTCATCTGGAAATTTCTTAGCACCACAGTGCTGACAAATTTGATTCATTTCTCCTAAATAATTATAATCTGGAATAGCATTATTTCTCGCTATAGAATACATTTGTCCTTGTCCAACAGCTCTTCTTTCATTTTGGCGATGATTAACATTATCTCGATCGAGCCTATTTCTTTCATTTTGGCGATGATTAACATTATCTCGATCGAGCCTATTTCTTTCATTTTGGCGACGATTAATATTATCTCGATCGAGCCTATTTCTTTCATTTTGTAAACAATTAATTTCATCTCGCCTAAGTCTATTTCTTTCATTTCGTCTACGATTATTTTCAACACGCCTTATAGCACTTACATCATCTTGTAAATACAAAACTACATCTAGCCTATCATCCATTTCAATGTCATCATTTTCATTAAACATATTTATCAAAGCAACACTAATTATTTCTTTTTTTTTTTACTAATCTAAAGTTAACAATAAAATAAAAAAACTTAATAACTAAAAAAATCATACTCGAAAAATTAAAAAAAAAAAATTTTCAAAACAAATATATATAAAGAAAACAAACAAATGCAAAATAAAATTAATTTGCCCTCATCAAAAGTAATACAGGTTTTTATAAGTTTATTTGATAGAAGTTAAGAAAAACCTGCAACCACATCAGCAAAAACTTATTAAAACTTATTTTATTTCTAATAAAAAAAAAAAAATTGCGACAGCGCCATAGTTCATGCGTTGGGAAACAAAACACGTAATAAAACTTATTAATGCATTATTAATGCATTATGTACGATAGAAAACAGGTTATTAACGCGGGTTTATAAATTTTTTTCTTCTAACACACTATTATGCTGCCGAGGATATATATAGTTACACATAGTTATATATATATATATATATATATATATATATATATATATATATATATATATATATATATATATATATATATATATATATATATATATATAATTGATAAACATCTTATTCAAGGTATAGTAGGTAAAAAAATGTAACATAAATATTATTATATTTTTTAATGTTCTTATTTTATAGTCTTGAGATTTTCATTTCGAAAATTTACTGTTAAAGATTGTGAGCACATTTTGTATGTATAACTTTATTTATCATTATTTTTTTTTTTTTTTTTCATAGTATTTGATAAATATATCTATCATCCAATAGTTGTAAAATGTGTTTATATGTGTTATAAAGTCATATTTGTTTATAGTTGTATATATGTTTAAACTATAAAAGCCAAGACAACAATTTATATTTTGGTTTGATTTTTTTTTTTTAGTATTGTTAATGCTTTTGTACTTCGAAACAGATTTTATAGTTACATTTTTGATAAATCTTTAACTGCAATTTCAAAATAGGTTACTATAAATTGGTAAATCGATTTTCGGTAATTGTGTAGTGGTTTTTGTTTTTTTTCTTCTTTGTAATTATGATATCATAATTTCATTACTTTTATTTTTTTAGAATTACGTTATGACGCATTTATAAGATTTATAAAATAAAAAAACCTGATTTCTTTTTATTGTAAATTTTTGTTAATTAAAAAGATATAAATATATGCTATTAGTTAATTTTATATTTTATCTATTTTATGCCTAATAATTTGTTGTACGTATTTTAAGGAGATCTTTGTAAATGGGGGGTCGTAACTAAAAACCTTTAAAAACATGGAGAATATTTTGCGCATTATTATCGAGTTACTCAAGTTTTATTTATGTTTAACTAATTAGTTAGCTTAGTCTGTATTTGCAACACTTTTGAGGAAAGAAAAAAAACATTTTTATATATGTAGATTATTGTTTTACATTTTCTTATTTTATTTTATTCACCTGGTCACCATTAAGGCAAAAAGAGGTGAGGAACCTCTTTATTAGAGTCAAAATATTTAAGAAAACTAAATTTCGAGTTACAAAAGGAATTTTTAGTAAATGGTGGCAAAATACCGTTTACTAAAAATTAATGAAATAAAGAGGCCAAACAAATGATATAGAAATGGTCTGTGTTGAACAGACTTAACAAGACCCGGGTCGGGTCAGCTTGGTTTACAAATTTTTATGTCTACTTATCTGTTATAATTTTTATTTTAGGTTTGTCATACGATGCATTAATGCATTAAGTTTACATATTTTTTCAAATTTATTATACCCATGTTTGATTGTAAATTAAATTTTTTTTGTTTGAAACGTATTTGTACTCAGTTGCTTAGTTATTTAAAATAAACTTTGTTGTTTTTAATAAATTTATTTAAATGTCTGCATTAAACATTTTTAAGTTAACAATTTTCTTTTCTAAAGAAAAATTAATCAAGGGGATACCAAAAAATTGATAACTCCTGTATAATATAATTTATTCTTTTTAACTTTATTTTAATCTTAATGGTTCGTGTTATAAAAATTAATTCAAGGATTTCGTTGATACTTTTGTCAATTTAAAGCATGACGAAGTGTTATTATTTTGTGTCAGTAACTAAAAACGTATTGTGTTAAACTTATTAAGGTCGATGAAAATGGTTCTGCCTTACACTGTTATGACCTATGCCATTTGTAAATTACTCAAATAATGTTAAGTAGTAATTGTAAATGTTAAGTAAGTAGTTGGTAAATTATTTTACCTCCTCATACTTTTTATGTTAATTTTACAGATGGATTAATTTTTTCAAGCAGAAGGCGATTTTCTAAAAGGGTATTAGTTAAGGTTTTGCAACATTAAATTGTGGAAAACAGCCACTATAAATTAATTATGTAACAGACCGACCAAAACCCGGGTATTACGGGTTGCTTTTTGCTAGTCTCTATAAATATCTGATTTTTTATCATACTGGAATTATCAAAATTTAAGTATTTTCAGAACTACTAAATATAATAAAATAAAACTAGCAAAATAAAATACATAATATATAATAAAACTAGCAAAAACTATGCAGTATTTTAATGTGTGTTTGTGTCTAAGATCAAAGAAAGGCCACAATATAATATTTGTTTGGGTTGATAGAAAAACACATTTGCAAAAAAACCAAAGACTTCTCGTCACACTTCCGACACGTTACAGAAAAAGATAGACAAAATATTGTCTTCTTTAAGCACAAAAGTAAGAAAATATTAACAGATTTTTTATATAATTTCATTATTAATACAATTGTTACGTATTTATTATATATTTTCATTATTACCATGTATCCGGCACATGCAACGTGAGAAATCTTTTTACCTCGTTTGAGTTCTGTCAACTTTTCTACATATAAAAATTGCTCCTAAGATTATCATATCTAAATCGAATACATCTGGAAAACAAACAACATCACGCTAAATTGTTGTGGTTTTTCTTTCCCAGGCAAATTGTTTTTCATATATATGAACAGCCCTTTGAATAACGTTATATATTTGTTTTACAATTTTTAATTTGCAAAAGGAATATATAACGACATTTATATAATTGTCTATATTTTTATCAACAATTTTTTTTATTTTTCTATAATTCTAGAAACTGTGAAGAAACTTTACCAATTCAAAACGTGGACATGTCTACCATGGTTTTCTTCAGATATATCGCAATCGGAATGATAAAGTATAACATAAATAATAATATGAAAGAAAAAAAAAACTATAGTAATATGTATTAAAGATAAAAAATAAAAATTCTTTATATAAGTAACATCTAAATAACTTTTTTATAAATTACTTTAGCAAGTAATTTTTATTTATAAGTAATTTTTTTAAGTTATGTTATTACTTATGTAAATTACTTTTATTTGTGAAAGTAAATTACTTTTACTACGCATTTTTAAAATTAACTTTTAGATGCAATGTAATTACTATTAATTTTATTTTATAATAGTTTAATTTTAATTGTAAATATATTTAATATTTTACTTTTAAGGTAGATAACAACATCAAAAACAAATTTCAGAACTCTAAGAATATTTTTAATAAGTACATATATTTCTTGCAACGTAAGTGTTGCTAAATATGTAGATCTTTCATAAAAATGCAGAAAATTGTCTAAATTAAGGGAAAATGAAGCATTTAATACGTACACTTGCAATTCGTTTTTTTAAGTTTTTTATATTTTTTTATATATATAATATGGCTTTTATAAACATTCTACAACGTTCTTGTTTTACAATTTTCATCAATAAAATTTAAATAAAAAAATTAATAACGACAGGAGCAAGTAGAAGACAGAAGTCTTGTCATCAAACCCCTATAGTAAGCGTAAAGTACTGTTAACAAATTTCTCATTATATAAATTTACAAATACTCGTTATATAAAAAAACAAGTTGACACATTATTACAACAAGATACCTTAAGTTGCAAAAGATAAATAATCAGATATTTTAAGAAATAAGTAAATGCGTTTTTTTTTTTACTTAAAAATGTGTTTGCGTCTGTTAATTCAATAAATACTGTTTAACTATATTTTTAAAACAATTTATTGAAGTTATACTTTTCATATTTTCATTAAGAACTATGTTCCACAGGCGAGGGCCTCCATAAGAAATTGAGTAGTCAGATGTTTTAAGAGTTGACTTAAGTAAATTAAAATTATAGGTAGAGCACCTTGTTAGGTATTCATGATTAATTTTTACAAATCGGTTATTAAAGGATTTTGGAAGCATGTCGTTTTGATATTTAAACATGAATAACAAGTTTTGGAACACGTTTAACTCATAGACATTAAGAGCTTTAATTTTCCGGAGCAACGGCTCGGAGTGGGTGTATTTATACACAAGAAATATAACTCTACTGGGTTGTTTTTGTTTAATATATGTATTTTTCAATGCTAAAGGGTAAGTACTTGCCCAAGCAATATTACAGTAGCTAATGTAGCTATAGATAAAACAATAATATAAATCTATTAAACATTTTTTACTTAGTAGGTGTTTTGTTTAATACATAATACCTATAGTTTTAGAAATTTTGTTCTCAATTAGCGTAATATGATTTTTCCATTTAAGATGTTCATCAAATATTATTCCTAAAATTTTAGGTAATGAAACTCTGTTTACTATATTGTTATTTATTATTAGCTGAGAAAGTTGTAGGGGCAAGTCATTGGATTTAGATTGGTTATGGAATAAAATGTATTTAGTTTTACTGATATTCAAAGAAAGTTTGTTTGATTTAAACCAGTCATTAAGATTTTCCAGCTCACGATTAACTCTATTAAATCGATTAAAATTAAATTGATTTTAAATTGGAACGGGTATAAAAAAGATTAGTGTCATCAGCAAAAAGAACACAATTAAGCATGTTTGAAGATAGATAGATATCATTTACGTAAATCAGAAACAGAAAGGGTCCAAGAATAGAACCTTAAGGAACTCCACAGCTTATTGTTTCTAACTTTGTACATGTTGAATCATAAGATACTCCTTGTTTTCTATTTTTAAGGTAGCTTTGTAGCCATTTTAAGTAGTTATTTGTTGCTCCATATGTTTCTAGTTTGTGCAAGAGAATTTTATAATCAACTGTGTCAAAAGCTTTTGACAAATCAATGAACAAGCAGAGTGTATAACTTTTTTTAGCAAACCCATCCTGTATTTGACTGGCTAAATCAGTTACAGCATTATGTGTTGCATGCCCTTTCCGTAATCCAAACTGTTTGCTGAATAAGATATTATGTTTTTCAAGATTACTATACAGTCTGTTATACATAATACGCTTAAGCAATTTTGAAAAACAAGAAAGAATAGATATAGGTCTGTTGTTATATGGCATAGAATCGTCATCATTTTTGTATACGGGGACTACTCTTGCTATTTTTAATTGACAAGTAAAAATACCAGTTGTAATTGAAAGATTGAAGATAAACAAAAGAGGTAATTTAATAGCATCAAAAACAGCTTTAAGAACATTAACATTAATATCATCAAACCCGACACTTTTATTTATTTTAGGCGCATTAAAGGATGGCTGAAGTTCATTTAGAGACAGTTCCGACTCATCCATTACATAGTGAGTTTTTTTAAAATTGGAATGTTTTATTTCCAGGAGTTATATCAGCTGTTAATTTTTTTCCTATGTTTATAAAAAATTTGTTGAAGTTTTCAGCGATTTCTTATCAAATATTTCTCTGTTCGAGTTAAGCTTTATTTTATTTGGAATAGTGCTTTTATGTAATTGCTTTTTCCCTGTAACTTCTTTAATTACTTCCCATGTCTTTTTACTATTTCCTTTTGAATGTTCTAAGAGGTTAGAATAATAACTTTTTTTATTTGCTTTTTTATTCTTTCAAAACAATTTTTATGCTTTTTGTATGTAATTTCATTGTTATAAGTTTTATTTTTTTAAATTTTTTCATATAACCTTTATTTTTTTCTGGATGATTTTCTAAGACCATTTGTCATCCACGGATTATTTATTTTTATGGAATTAGATGTTTTTTTTTAAATTTTTGGAAAGGATCTTTCGTATTGTTTAGAAAACAAACGTAAAAACAGATTGTATGCATCATTAGCATCATTGCACTCAGTTAAAAGATTCCAATCAATTTATGTTAATAGTTCTCTAAATTTTATAATAGATTGGTTGTTTATTTGTCTTACATGTGTTACAAAGGAATTTTTAGATTCAGAAATTAAAGAGTAATTTATAAAAAAATTTTTGATTTGGCAAGTCATGGCAACATTAGTAAAAATGTTATCAATAATTTTAGAAGTATTGCGTATTACGCGCGTTGGTTTGTTGATTACAGGTATTAAACTGTTCTGAAGTAGAGTATTTACAAACCGTTTAGCGTAGGAATCATTATTTATTTTTTGAATATCTATGTTAAAATCACCAGTTATATAAATGTGTTTTTTATTGACTTTTGGCAATATATTTTTTAAGTGTTTTTCAAATGCTTAAAAATTACCATCAGGCGGTCTGTAAAGAGAAGTTATAAAAATATTTTTTTAAAGTTATAGCAATGTTTAAGCTTTGAAACTTTGCAATTGTCTGTCAACACATAAAATAAAGGGAATGAATTAAAATATCTTGAAACAAACAATAATTAGCGTTTTTATTTAACATTTTTTGCTTTTTGCAATATTTTTAGGGGGTAGAGCTATATCAAAACACTAAAAGGATAAAAAATAAATGTAACTTTAAAATTTTTTTTACATTCATTCCCTTCATCTGGGTACTTTCAATTACTGCTGAAAATTTGAAATTATTTCTTGACAATAAAGCATTTTTAAAAAACTAATATCTTATGTAAAAAAAACCAATAGTAAGATGTCATGTTAATATTAAGATGTTGCAAGTCAAACTAACCCGACGGGCATTTGTTTTTAAAAGTTACGATCTAAATGTATTTTAAATGTCTTTTAAACGTCTTTTAAACATTAATGTTTAAAAGACGTTTAAAAGACGTTTAAAACACATTTAGAACGTAACTTTTAAAAACAAATGCCCGTCGGGAAGTATCGTTAAAATGCAAATCTGAGAATATAAGAAAAATAAAATACAAAAGCATAAAAAATTTAAAATCCACCAGATAAATAAGCTTTTTGTGATGAAGTTTCTTTTATATATATAACCCAAGCTTTTTTTTAATGCTTATAACTTTTTTTTTCTTTTTTTTTACTTTGACATCATGTTTTTTAAGCATGTTTTTTAAACGCTTCGTATCTTTTTGATAAAATGCCAATGAATTTTTTAAGTCAAATTTTACATTAGGAAATTTAAAAACTCTGCTAAGACCGTATGTATCATCATTGAAATAAAGTATAGCAGAATTAACACCCACTTCAAGCAAAAATCTTGTAACGAATTACTATTTGGACATTGAGACCATATTATGTTATTAGGCCCTTCATTACTATTTTGTGTCTCTCCATGAATGCATTTTTTAAGAAGTAAATCACTAGATAAGTCATCGAAATCTTTCTTTATAACATCATAAATTCACACAGAAATATTTACTTTAGGTTTGTAATTATCAATTCCTTATTCACAATTCTTCCACCTATACCAACTATTTAAACCTCTAGGGCATAGTATATGACGTATATAACATAGTATATAGCTTTTTAAACTGTATGGGACATTGTCCACAATAATATGCCCAGCTGCTTCACTAGCTATTTTAAATTCACAAATGATATTCATTGTTATAAACTTAGGTCTGTATATTATTGTAGTCTCTCTAAGCCTTTAAAACTAAAACATAAGTATGGCATGAAGTCAATCAAGTATCAATCAATTCACTATTGGAACTCTCATCCTGTTGAAACTAAAAAAATATTATCCAAAATTAATTGAAGAAATGCCTTCATAGCCCATATAAAAAAGTTTCTCCTCAATAAAAATAATCAATGAACTATCATTTATGCAATCACCCCCTACTTATTCTTTATAACTAAATTTTTAATAAAATAAAAGTGTAAAACTTATAAATAAATTTATAAAACCCATAAAATAGAAATTAAAATATAAAACACATAAAATATAAATAAAAATATAAAACTCTAAAAATTAAACTACAAAACTCTAAAAGTAAAACATAAATATATATAAATGCCTAATTCTCTTTTTTTTCCTTTTTTTTTTTTTTTCTTTTTTTTTTTTTTTAATTATTATTTCTTTATTTTACTTTAATGCATATTCAATATTTCTATCTTCTAAAATTCTATGCTTAAAAAAATCTGTTACAAGTTTTATCTCAATTTAACCTGAGCCCATAATTTTGTTAAAGTAAATGGTATTAGCAGTTGTAGGTTTAAAACTATTTTCAGAATTAAAATACATTTTGAGGGTAAAGAAAAAGACAGAATCCAAAAAGTTAGTTGGATTTAAGACAATTCCCTGCATGTACTCCCCATTAGTCGAACGTTGCGTATACTTTTAACTTTGTAGGCGTCTGCTCTACTAAAAGTTTTTGTGAACGTCCGCGTTCATTAAATGCGCAAACAGACATTCCACTTTTTGAAACTTTTTTTTTTTTTCCTCAAAAAGTTCACTTTTTTTTTTCGCAACTATTTTAACATATCGAAGTTCTTTTTTTTTTTCGAAATTTATTTAGCTTTGTGAAACTTTTTTTTTTTTTAAATAATTTAGCTAATTCAGATGGCTTTTTTCTTCGAAACTAATTTAACTTTTTCAAAATTCTTTTTTTTTTTTTCGAAATTTATTTAACTTTTCGTAATTCAGCTTAAATATCGAAATTAATTTAGTATATCAAAATTTCTTTTTTTTCCCAAAATTAATGACTTTTTAAAATTAAATTTATATTTTCGAAATTATTTTAGCTATTCGATAGTTCTTTGAAAGTTTTTACAAAATCCGAAAAAATTTTTTTATTGACAACGCTTTCAAAAATGGTGTTTTCGAAAATCAAGCCTAGATTTAATAGAATTTCGTTTCATAAAAATTAATATTTGATTTAATGGGGTGGTACCCCCTTAAGGAGCAAACTTACAAAAGTTCATTGCGACTTGAATCAAATTTAATGATAGCGCCATTTGAATATTGCTGATTTTTTAAATATATAAATGGAGTCAAGCAAGCTTTAACAAATTGTATGATGTTACATTTGTAAAAGTATTTTATAAAGTATATGAGGGGGGGGGGGGGGGATAATTTCTTAAAGCATAAATTTTATAAATAAAAACAAAGATTATTAGTCCTACGACCTTATAATAAACTTTATAATAAATATGTTTTTTTAAACAAGAAAAAATATGAAGTTAAAACATCTGAAGTTATGTTAGATCACCAACTTGACTTTTCTAGATGACCATAACAAAAACTATCGAATTAATGGCACTTATATATCTCCCCACCCAACAAAATAACTCTTGAAAAACGAGAGGATATGGCAACAGAAAAAATTTTAAGATAAACAAACAGGGCAAACATAAAAATAAAATAGAAATTCAGCAGAAATTTTTTTTTATCAAATAATCCATTTTTAATCCGCATTGCGGCAACTCTACAAATTTTCGAAATTAAAATCCGTTAAACAATTTCTATGAAATTACATTTACTCGTCACTCAAGTCTCGTCACTAAAGTTACGTAAAAAATGCAAAATATATTAAAACCAAGAAGAAGAGAAAATATTCGTTTAAGAAAATACACTAAGAAAAAATAAATAAGTTGGAAAATCAACGCACAATTAAAATAAATTTTGTTAAATTAGAAAGCGAATTTTATAAAATCATAGCGCAATAGTGACTCCATTATCATTAGAAGCCTGACGATTTCCCCCACGCTTTACTCTGTTGACCACCTGCAGCAATAGAAGTAAGAGTAGGAAAGTCACTGACTGCATCTGCAGTATATTCCTTCTGCTGATAAACACATTTTTGAGGTTCCCACGGAGCACCTTTTACAACAAAGCCTTCTTGATTGTTTTCCTTTTCTTTTCCTGAACGTGGTTTAAGATAAGAGGCCATTAATTCTTGTTCTTCTTCACGCTCATGTACGGTATCCATCTAAAGAAAAAAATAATATTTTTTTATTTCTTGTCTTTAAAGAATTTATGATGAAAGAATTTAATTACACTTAAAGCCTTACATATTCTTCTTCTAGAAGTTGTAAATGTTCTTTGCAAGCTTCACAAGATTCTTCATCTCCAGAAATTACAACTAGATTTGGATTTTCTTGTCGAGGAAAGCGAATATCGACTTTGAACTTCTCCATAATCTTTCTCACACTACGGCCTTTTTGTCCAATTATACGACTGTGAATGCGACTGTCAATCATTACTTCTATCGAGACTTGGTCTTGCTGTAAAATTAATATATATATATATATATATATATATATATATATATATATATATATATATATATATATATATATATATATATATATATATATATATATTCAAACCAAAGCATTTTAATACAAGATAGCAAAAAAAAAAAAAAAAAAAAAAACCATGCAAGAGTGAAACCACTTTTTGTATTTTTGTTATATTAATATTACAAAAATACAAAAAAATGTTATCACTTGTATATTTTAATAATATGAAAAATGTAAATTTACCACTTCCTTGATGATAGCCTCTATGGCTTCTTTAGCTTTTATACACTTGTCCTCGTAACCAATTAAATGTATTTGATTGGCTTGTTCATCGTCATCTGGAGTATTAGATGCAGGAGGCACTCGTATATTAACACCATATTCATCTCGTAACTTTTGTATCATTGCTCCTTTGCGACCTAACAATAGCATAAAACATTTCGAATATCAATGATAAACCGTTAAGAAGTGTTACGATGTAAGCATTTTACATATGAAAAATGTCATTTACGTATGCATTACGCCATTTTTGTTAAACCAAAACTATTATATTATAGAATATTTATAATATCATTCGATATTGCTCATGTGTTTGAACTTGATTTGTAATATTTAATATTTTAATTTTGATTAAAAACCAGTTTTTTGCTAAAAATAGATTTTTAAATTAATTTTTTTTAACTTGAAAATTTCCCAAACTGAGGTTAAGAAAAAGTATTTTTTATTTGATAAATTGCTTATTAATAAATAATTTCAAATCAATGATTTTTTGATAAAACATTAAAAAAGAACTACTAGATTAAGCATGAGTGACCTATATCTCAACTCTTATAAGCAAAATTAAGATACTAATAAGCAAAAAAATTATAGACACTCTTATTAGTATGGTAATAATATTCCTTCCCTTATTAGATTTTAAAAAGATTCATGGCACCTATGCAGTATTACTTAATATAACCTAACCGTATATAGAAATTATTGTAAATAATGGTTGCTACTATATCAGCTCAATTACAATGAATTCTATAAACTATTAATAACTGTTTTTAAAAAATAGTTTATTACCTCTGAAAAAAAGTAAGTAATTTGCTCATCACCTCCTCAATTAAAAGTAAATTGTAAAAAGCCAACAAAAAAATATGTTATATATTTTTTTTTACATTCATACATACATAATACTAAATTTAGATTTGTTGTTGATTTATTTTTATTATAATTACATTGTTCATTATTCAAAATAAATATATTGCATTAATGTATTCTAATAAAGTTAAGAAATCAAACTTAACTACAATGCAATAATTTAAAATACAATGTTTTTCTGTTAGACAGCAAAACCTTGTAACAATACTTAATACAAAGATTTGAACAAAATATAAATAATATTTAAAAAATACCTATTAATTTTGAATGATATGCTTTTGGAACATTTACAACCATTTCAAATTGTCTGAGCTTTCTATCTTCATTTTCAGACTCAATTTCAGCATTACGTTTGCGGAGAGCATCCACTGCATTTTTTACATTGGCCACTGGTCCTGTAACAACTATGTGATCATCTTGTAGATCCGCAGATGGAACAGCAATATTAACATCATATTCTTCCATCATTTTACGAATACCAGCTCCTTTGGTCCCAATAATATAACGATGATTGTCAAATGGAATTTGTATCTTCTCTGATATGGGAACCAAAGACTACATTTAAATAGAAAAAACACATTTCATAAGGGTAAAAACAAGATAAAAGTAAATTTGGAAACATTAAGCAAGATAAAAGTAAAATTTGGATTTTATTGAACAAACCAGAAGTGTGTTACATGCTTCCTCGACATCATCTTTTTTACCACTGATCACAATAACATCAAGTTTACTGTCATCGCCTTCTGATGCAGCTGCTTCACTATTTACTGGACGTCTTTCAGGGAACTTAATCTGAACACCTAATTTAGAAGAAAGTTCTTGGACATTTTTTCCTTTATTGCCCAAAACAGCTCTATGATGAACATGTGAAATAATGCATTCCTTTTCAACCATTGATTCCAAATCATTGACTATTTCTAAAAGTCTTTGCTTGGCACCTTCAACACATTCCTTTGCCCCTAAAATAAGTTGTCATTAAGTAAATAGTTATAATTTATAACAATTTGTGGTTATTGTTATTA
The DNA here is from genome assembly GCF_022113875.1 of Hydra vulgaris. NCBI lineage: Eukaryota > Metazoa > Cnidaria > Hydrozoa > Anthoathecata > Hydridae > Hydra > Hydra vulgaris. The sequence continues at coordinate 12,140,888 of NC_061163.1, read as the reverse complement.
ATAAAAAAGTAATTATTGTATAAATTATTTTAAATTACACACATAACAATAATAACATTTTTAAATATAAAGATTAAACACCTTTTAAAGAAACCTTATTTGAATCTGGAACTTTTGGTAGGCTTACTGTAACACCTCCATATTCATCAGCTATATCACGAAGAATTTGTGCTCGTCGTGCTACCAATTCACGATGATGTTTAGGGTCAATCAATACTTCACTTTCTACAATATTGTTCTAAACAAAATTATTTGGTGTAAACTATTTTAATTAAAGATATAAAGAATAAAAAAGAGAACAAGAATAAAAAAGAAAAAAAGAAACTTACTAAATCTTTGATTTTGTTTAAGAGGTCGGCTTTGGCTTCTTCTACACTTTCTTTTGTTCCAATAATAGTGATGAGTTCTTTGTTTTCATCATTTTTCGTAGGAAAAATAATTCGAGCACCAGTTTTTTCGCGGACTTTTCGTATATTCACACCTCCCTTACCAATCAAAAACCTGTGATGTTCAGCTTTTGCAGTAACTTCAGCTGTGTAATTATTTTCTTGCCGTTCTTCTGCCAGTTTCTTTAACTGAATCTAAAAAAAAAACTTCACTTATTCTAAATATTTTCATTAAAAATATTTTAAAATTTTTCTTAAAAAAATACTTTTTACAATTATTTCAAACTTTTAGACATAAATAAAATAACAAAATACCTCTGCTTTTTCCACATCTTCTTTTGCTCCACGAATAACAATAATATCACTTTTTGCATCTTCTGAAGGGAAGCGAATGTTAACATCTCCACATTCATTCATGATACTTTGAATAAGTTTACCTCCAGGTCCTATCATAGCCATATGAAGTTTTTGCGGAACTTTAACTTCAACAGACACCACACTTGCCTAAATAAAAATATACTTCAAAAAAAATTAAAACCAAAATTTTAAATATCATATTAAAAACATTATTTTTATCATCATCATCATTACTACAACATTCAAAATTTTAAAAAAATAAAAGATAATTAAATCATGGCAAGTTAAGCAACGATTTCTAAACCAATTAAAATCGAATCAGATTTGTGTCTCAAGTAGTTAAGGAATATATTTTAAATAAAAATTCCAACATTCCAAAAATCATTATCTCTTTAATCTTTTTTAATTAGGCTTGTAGGTTTTAACATTATGGGTTTTAGTTGTTGCCTAAGACATGCAACTACCTCCTCTAAAATTTAAAATCTTTTAAAACTTTACAAATAGTTTAGACCTGGAAAAATAGTAAGCAACATACTCTTTTTTACCTTAGCGTTCTTGTGTGTGAATGTGTGTGCAGTCAAACTGCTATGGAGAGGTAGACACAACAGTAAAAAGTCATAGATTGGGAAAGGTGATTCTTTGAAAGTAGCATGTATATATATATATATATATATATATATATATATATATATATATATATATACACACACACACACACACACACACACACACACACACACACACACACACACACACACACACACACACATAAATACCCACATGCACTTATAAACACAAAGAAATACTCACAAGCTCATTTTGTATAGCTAAAATCATCTTTTTAGCTTTTTCTGCTTGCTCTTTGTACCCAGTTACTATTATAACATCACTGTTACTCGTTACAGGTGGAATTTCTATTGTCGTGTTTGTCTCTTCTTTTATTTTCTTTATGTTAGCACCATTGCGACCAATTATGTTACCATGAAACTTCTTAATGATTGGCACCTCACACCGATAATTAGAAGCAACAACATCTTGCACTAATTTTTTCATATAGTTATAACACTGATCAACTTCTTCTTTAGGTCCACGAAGTGTTACAATATCACTCTTTTTTCCAGCTTCTGGAAATGATATTTGAACATCTGCAAACTTTTCACGTATTACTCTCACATTTTCACCTTTTTGACCAATTATATTTTTGTGAAACCGTTGTTCAATTATAATGTCTTTAGATTTTTCATTATCCTACAATTGCAAAACATAAAAAAAGTAATTAATAATATTTGATTATTTTTTTAAAAATTTAATAAATTCATTAAAAATAAAATTTCATTCTTCAAGCAGTATAAATAACTGCTACAGTTCTGACCCCTAATAAAAAGCAACATATGATTTTTATTTGTTTTTTAGTTAAGCTTATTTTTGTATTTTATATTTTTATTAGTTTAAACTAGTTAACAACAAGTAGGAACACAATACTAAATTTACCATCAAGTAGGAACACAATACTAAATTTACCATCAAGTAGGAACACAATATGTAATAGTTTTATACAATCTGATAACTTTATATTAAAATATATAACACAATAATCTTACGTAATATTAATCTTATATTAGTATATTCTATAATATGCAATATAATTATCTTACCAGAATACTGTGTTATATATAATTCATATACTATAAAATCATACTTAATAAGAAATTAAATGCAACAAAATTAATAAGAAATTAAATGCAACAAAATATAACTAAAAAATTAGCTAATTATGCATCAGAAATATGATTTAGCAATAAGCTAATGCAACAATGCAATAAGCTTATGCAACAAAATAGCAATAAGCTTATGCAACAAAAATATATAATTAAACAATTAGCTAATTATATAACAAAAATTTAAAATTAGCTATAAAAAGTAATAACCATTTTTGCAGCCATTTCAAGAATTTCCTCTTTTGCTGCAGCCACACCCTGTGGACTACCTTCTATGCGTATAATGTTAGATTTTTTGGTATCCAAAGGAATATTGATAGAAGTTCCAGTTTCATTTTTGATCTTAGTTATATTAGCACCATTTTTACCAATAATATGACGATGCCATTTTTGATCTACTTGGATGTCAGCAAATGACATTGTATTTTTCTTAAAATAATTACAAATATTATTATAAGAAAGTAAATTACAAAATACAAGATACAAATTAAATAAAATTCTACCAAACCATGCTCTACAGCTTAGTTGAAATCTAGGAATAATCTTATATTACTATTTTTTTTAATGATGAAAGTGAGATTACTAGGTTTGATCTTATTCTTAATTAGGGTGGAGCTTATTTTTAAACTTTTGAAATATGATCTTCTTACCCTCTAATTTTGTTCCTATATATGAAAAAATAATTCAGGCAAAATATGAGAACAATTAAACAATATTTAGGGGTAGCTCAATGATGATAAAGTTTCGGATACTCGACAGCTGCGGTTTGGCTACACTTGATGTTTACATAATATTATTACTTATACCAGAATAATTCTCATGTTAAATTAAGAGTTTAATTTTAACTACAAAGCTAAATTGCACTGTCCTAAATCATCATATACTCCACAATTATGGTCTATATATCATATTTGATCATTGACCAACCAATGCAATCATGGCATGATTGCATTGGTTGGTCAATGATCAAATATGATATATAGACCATAATTGTGGAGTATACGATGATTTAGGACAGTGGAAATAACCCAGATTCAATTTTTTGCTGACTGTGTAACTTTTACATAAATCAAAACATAACCACAGACAGACAGGATCACTAGCTAGGCAGACTTGTTTACTGCAATGCTAAGTTGCTGACTAAGCAACACTGTTAAAGCTGTATGCTTTTTTTGTTTACTAAATAGAGGCATTGTTTTAGTTATTAAAATATAAATGGCAATTTAAGTTGAAATATTGTTTAAATAAATTTTCTTGATTTTCAAATTTAAAGAAGATTTCTATAATTTTGGTGCTGACTTGCTTCTCTCCAGTACCTGATTCTCATCAATTGGTAAATTAAAAGATTGATATATTAAAATACCTTAACTCTTTGTGTCTTGTGAGTGTAAAATTGTAAATATATTAATAATTAATTAATTCTATATTATAATATGGACGTTAAACTGATAATGCTGATGAATGTGATGATGATGATGATGATGATAATGAGATAAATAAATGAACATAAATTATATGTAATATACAATATATTTTTAAAAATAATTAAATAAACCATACAATACATGTTAAAATTTCTGACTTCAAATGGTCAAATTTTTCCAATGCATTTTTTATATTTATTTCAGATAAATATTCAATTCTGAATTATTGAAAATGTCATCTCGGGCAAAGTTAACCAGATCTCAAACTGAGTTGTATCTACTTGGCGAAACTATTACTAAATTAACAGGCAGCAAGCTGCCATCATTATGTATGGCGCTTGGATTTTTCTTGTATCACCATCTCGAATTAAAGGAGACTATAAGACAATCATCGGCTGTTACCATCACGGAAATAACAAAGTTTTGGCAAAAAGCTAGAATCCCGATGAGAGATCATCAGAACTTCCAAACGAAGCTTGAACAGATATTTGAAGAATGGCGTCTTCTTAAGAAGAACAAAGCGCGAAAAAACAACAACTCAACTTGGGAGAGAGTTGGCTTTTGTTTTAAGACTTGACGATCTCTTTGATGTCGCTCATGCCGATGCCCTGACCAATACATCAGTTTTACAAGAAGACAAGGATTTCTTAGTAGCCCCGCGAGAAAAGGGAAGAAGGGGGTTAATGGCTAGAGTAGATGAAACACTTGCTGCTAAGGAAAAAAGGGCTTCCAAAAGAAGGGACAAATGTTTGCCAGGCAGCAGCGAATGGAGCAAATGAACCAGCTAGCGTTTCTACAGCTGAACTGAAATCATCTAGTTCTGAATCTGAAAACAGTACAGCAGAGGATGTTGAAGAGACTGAAACTAGTGACAATGCAGATGAGGGAGCTGTTGAAGGCACCACTTTTCAGACACCTAAAAGAAAGAGGGGACGAAAAACTGTTGTTACTCCAGAACTCCCTGCAGCTCTAGATCAAACAAAAATGTCAGACCGCAAGGCTGTTTTTGTTATAGCAGAAACTGCCAAAAGCTTAGGACAGAATATCAATGAATTTGCTCTTAACAGAGACTCAATTCGCCGACACAGATTGGAACACAGAGTCCAGAGATCTGCAAATATAAAAGCCGAGTTTCGGGATAACGTTCCTCTTGTTGTTCACTAGGACGGCAAACTGATTCCTGATCTACTTGGAAAAGAGAAAGTTGATGGCCTGCCCGTATTGGTTTCAGGAAAAGGAGTCTCTCAGCTACTCACAGTTGCCAAGCTTCCTTCTGGAACAAGCGAGGCACAGGCTGCTGCCGTCTTTAGAGCCATTGAAAACTGGGGCATAGCCAACAGCATCCGTGCAATGTGTTTTGACATGACCAGCTCAAATACTGGTCGGCTTGCTGGTGCCTGTGTCCTCCTAGAACAGAAACTTGAAAAAGAGCTCTTATCACTGGCTTGTAGGCATCACATTATGGAACTGATAATTGGTGCAGTGTTCCAAGTGTGTATGGGAGCAACATCTTGTCCAGAAGTTCCACTATTCAAACGTTTCCAGCAATACTGGGGTTTCATAGACACGGCTAATTATGAGCCAGGGATTGCAACTGATGATGTCGAACGTCTTGTGGCTGACATAAAGCAAGACACTATCGATTATGCCAACAAGCATCTTGAACAGTCGAGGGATGATTATAAAGAATTCTTGGAAATTGTGATTATTTTTCTTGGTGCTGCTCCTGCCAGAGGTGTGCGATTCATGTCACCTGGAGCAATGCACCATGCCCGCTGGATGTCTAAAGTCATATACAGTCTTAAGATTAAGGCTCAATTTAAATTGACTCCTGCTGAAGTGAGAGTATTACGTGACGTGTGTGTATTCACAGTACGTGTCTACCTGAAAGCCTGAATATCTGCACCTCAAGCATCAGGTGCTCCTTATAATGATCTGCTGCTGCTGAAGTCACTGATTGAATATTCATCAATCCATTCAGCGATCTCGAAGTCAACATCACGCAAGTTTTCCAATCACTTGTGGTATTTGTCACAGGAACTTGTTAGCTTGGCTTTCTTTGACAGTCGGGTCAGTTCATCAACCAAGAGACTGATGGTGAGTGCAATGCAAAATGAAGAAGACCAAGATCAGGATCATTCAAAGCGTATCACTGTTGATCTTAATTCATTCGGGAACAAGAACTTAAAAGATTTTGTCACAGCAAAGTCAATGAATCTGCTCCAAATGATGGAAATGCCATATGGATTTTTAACAGTTGATCCGGACTTGTGGGAAGACAGAGACGACTAAAAGTTGGCTGCAGAAACAGTCAAGTCTTTAAAAGTTGTAAATGACCACGCTAAACGTTGAGTGGCCCTCATTCAAGAATACAGTGGATTTTTAACACGCGATGAAACGCAGATGCAATTCCTGCTGCAAGTCGTAGAAGACCATTGCAGAATGTACCCTGATAGCAGAAACAAACTCTGTCTGGGCTGCCGAAACCATGAATTTAAAACAATTATTCCTGAGTTTGCTCTGGACATTGTCAGGCTGATACCCTAAACTGTAAAAACTGAGCTTAGAACTCATATTTAATGTGTTTAAAAATGTTAATTGTGTTGTTTAAAATATATAGATTAGACTAGTTTCTCGTATAATTTTTGTAATATTGGAGGCACTTGAGCCCTACCCCTAAAAACAATTATTTTTTAGCCAAACTTTTTATGCAGTGTTTCTATGTTATATGGAACAGATTTGGGGGGTAAGACTTTAAAAAATACAAATTTTATTTTTTATTTATTTTTTAAGCTCTACCCTATTCTTAATGTTCTAGATTCAGTATTATTATACCTTTTTTTTTTTAGTTAACAAATTTTTTTTCATTCTGGATTCACTATTACCTATATATTTTTTTAATTATACATTTGTTTTTGTGGACAAGATTTTTATCAAGTTAGTGCATGTCAAAATTTCCAAAAATAAGGTATATATATATATAAAAAAGGGTTTTGATAGTATTTCACACTTTGATGACATCCTACTTTAACTAACAAATTATAGTATTCTATACTAATTAAAATATTGATAACATTTACCAGTTCATTGAGAGACAATTCAAGTAAATTTTCAGCAGCATTAACTTCATTTGGAGGTCCTTCAATAAATATTTTATCTTTATCTTCCACAAACTCAATATGAATCTAAGCAGAAATTAAAAAAAAAAAATTCTGTTAGTAAATGTATATTTTTTTGAATGATAAAAAACATTTCTGTGAAAAAGATTTTTAACTAATAAAGATTTATGTGAGTTATAAATTAAAATATTGAGCCTTAAATATCAACAAAAAATGATAAACACAACACACTTTGTTGTCCAAATCCTGTGTAATTTTCTTTATATTTTCTCCTTTTCGCCCAATAATAAAACGATGAAGCCATTTTGGTGCGTGCAATTCTGCTGTAATACAACTGTTAGCCTAAAAATCACACATTAAAAAACTGTTATAAAATTTTAAATATAAAATCTTAGTATGACCATAAGATAAATACTACAATTATAATTTCTTTATTTAAACATTTTTTTTTTTTTGGTTTACCTAGTAAGTTTTTTTGTCAGAAATTATCTGAACTAAATTTTTATTTATAAATAGTTTGTTTATTTTATATTTAATCACAATGCATGTTAAAATAAATATTAAAATTATTAGGTACTTACTCACTAAAACTATTAGGTACTTACTCACAATTAAAATAGGGTTTTTAATCAGAGCCTTCCTTTTCAAAGGCAAGTTACATTTTTCATAACAAAGAAGCCTGAACTGCTCCAAACTTTTAAAAAATAGATAGCATTCATATAATTTTAGCTTTTATTGAACAACAAAAGAGCCATAAAACAACTACAATGTGTCCAGTAGTATGCTACCATGGTAATAAGATTGTTGATATATACTTTAAAATAGATGATTAAAATAAAAGATGTGAATTTATACTTTAAAAAATGCATTGAAATATTAAATGTGAAGATCAAATAAATTTAACCTAAAAAAATTTTTTTGGGACTTTTAAAAATGATAAGTCATCATAAAAAAATTATTTTCCTAATGTCATGAATGTTTTTTTTTCAAGTCCACCTTCATTTATTATATTATTCTAAAATAAATAATAAAAAACATTATAAAACCTGTATATATAATTAAAAAATGCTTTATTTTTTATATTAAAGTAATTTATAAAAAACTGAAAGTTTTTCTATACTCATGTGTTTGCAAACTTTATGGCTTAAATATTCTATAAACCTGGCTCAAGGAAACTGACACAATATCACATAACCCGTCCAACTTTAGTGTCTGTGGCCAAAAATATTACACAAAACAACTTAAGGTTTTATAAGCAGCTTTAAATTTAAAATAACTTTAATGTATTTAAAAACATCTTTTAAGAAAATAAAAAGGCAATCATATACTTTTAAATGTTGCAATCATATTTTTAACATAATTTTATGAAAAAAACAAATTTAACATAAGTTAAATTTGTTTTTTTCATAAATAAAAAAAACACTGATTTTCCACTAAATTTAGCTGGAATGGGCTGTACCGCTGCCCAAATTTTTTTCCTAGAATAGGCCCTCATATATTGTGTTAATTTACTTTTTTTTAAGTTTTATTTATTTTGATTTCAAAACACACAAAAAATTTTATTATTGATATTTATTATATTACTTTACCATTAATTATCTGAAATTAAAGTTTTAAAACCTTTTCATACACCATTGTCAGTGCATTTCCAAGCTTATCACCATCACCACGAAGAATGATAGTCTCATTGTCGCTGTCAGAAGAAGGAACTTCCACAGAAACTCCAGTAGCACGCAAAATATCTTGAATTCCTGATCCTTTTGGTCCAATAACATAGCGATGTTGATTTTTCTTAACCTGAAGACAAAGTTTTAATTATAGAATCCTATTATATTGTTTATTTATGTAAATTACAGGATTTAGCTAACATGGCTTATTCAAGGTTCATATTTTTGTAAACTAATTAACATTGACAATTTTTTGACATTTATTATTCATATTTATTATGTTAGTTGCATAAAAATGATAAATTTTAAGTAAAAAAATATGTCATCAGTAAAAAGTGTTGAAAAGTTTCAAAATGTAAAATAAAAAGCAGTTATATTGTTGACAATTGTGATATAAAAAATCCATATAACTTGTAATTAAAATTTTTCATTATTAATTGACTAAAACTAAAACCCCTAAAAAATCTATGTGTAAAAACAGATTTAATAATGCATTCCAACAGCAAAGTAACATTTTACCGTTAACTCATTGAAGATATATATATATATATATACACACACACACACACACACACAAACACACACACACACACTTCCTATTTAAATTATTAGCTTACCTTATCAATTTTTTAGAAATTTGACAGCTTAATGTTTTAGGTGTCATTTTTATTGGATTGAAATATTGTTACTAGTTGATTTATTTCATTATTTATGTTTAACACTTTTAAATTTTTAGAAATATAAAACTATTTTAAGGGTGGCAACAATTTCAAGAGGACAAGTAGCATCTGCTCAATTCACAAAATTCATATGTTTTACCCATGCTATTTTGATATAATTGCTTTAAATGTAGTAATATTTTTTTATTAACCATTGTGATTTAATTACATTAGGTTTGTATTGAAAAATATTACAATAACTGTTTAAAAATTGTTCTAAAGTATAATATACTTTAAAACAATTTTTAAACAGTTATTTTAATTTTTTTTTCTATTCATTTTTTTATAGAAAGAAATTTTTATCTTTTTTAAAATAAGTTATGGTAAAAAAAAAGGTTATAGTTCTTAACTGCAAAATAAAAAAAAAAAAAAAAAAAAAAAAAAAAAAAAAAAAGAGAGGTTAGTTTTTAAAATTCTAAAAAAGCAATTATTAATTATCTCTTGACTAATAACTTTAGTAACAAACAATATTGATGGAATATTGTTTACAGTATAAAAATTATATCAACAATATTAGCGCAATATTGTTTACAGTATAAAATTATATAAACAATATTGTGCCAATATTGTTTGCTACTCGAGAAGCGTTAATCATTAAGTGAAGTATCAAGAAAATATGATATAACAAAATACATTGTAAAGCGAATCTGTTTTGAGCCAGAACTCTAACCACTGCTCTAGAGCTAGCATTGAACCACGGGCCTCTTGGTTCTAAGCCACAACTTTAACCAGTGTGCCATGACTGTTATTTTTATTATTCAAAGTTTTATTATGATTGAATAAAAATAATTTTTTATATCATATGTATTTTTCAAGAATAATAAATTTTGATAAATGATAAAAATATGCTTATAGTTCAATAAACTTTGCTTTTTATTAAAGTTAGATAACTTGCATGTCTTTAACATGATTATAGAGAAAGAACGCTTCATAAGCAAGAAGTTCTGAGTTTGACCTTGTTCATCAATCTTTGCCATGACTGCGCATACAGTATGCTTTTTTGAAAACTTGGCTACCATTTTTTGCATATTTTGAAAAATTGCACATTAAAAAATGCACTGAAAAAACCAAACTAATTTAAAGAGTTTTAAAAATTAAAAATAAACAAACCATAATCTGAAATGATAAGAAACTCAACGAATGGTAAAATAAATAAAGAATAAACCAGAGAAAATAAAAGCATAAAAACAATATAATCAGGGCTCGAATTAACACGAAAAAATCTAATCGCAAAAAAAAATTTGTTTACCCCCCTCCCCTTATACCTTGCGCCACTTTGCAGTAATAGGGGGGGGGGGGGGGGGAAAGAGAGAGAGAGAGAGGGAAGTTGCGTTAGTATATAATTGTAAGTTTTGGAATAATGTAAAACAAATTTGTGACGCTATTTTGTTTTGATTTATACAGTTTATAAAATAAAACGTGTTTAAAATAAAACAAAGCAAATAAATAAAATTGAGCTAGTTAATAAACTAAAACAAAACTTCATATTTGTGCCTATAGACCTATAGGAGGAGTTTATAATCTATAGACCAAACGAGTAAGATCAAAGCAAAAAAACATTAGATACCACGTCTTTTATAAATTATTGTATCCTGATAGAGCGTACTATTAAAAATTTAAGTTTAATTAAGTCTTTCATTCAAAAGGTTTTTTAACTGATGTTTTCATTCAATTTTTTTTTATTTTAATTGTTTTTTTAAAAAAAGTAAAACAAAAATTTTGTTTAATAAATCGAATTATATTAAGTATAAGAATATGCTTAAATTATTTTTTTAGAAAAAATTTTTTTCGAACAGAAGTAAAAAATTTATTAAATTTAATTTAAAATTTTTAAAATTTTTATTTTAACTTGCAATTTGCAATCACTGATTTGATTATGCTTTGAATTTGCAATCACTGCAATAGAAAGTTTCTGCTTTTAAAACTATTTTCAAGAAAAAATATATAATTCAAAACGTTAACAAAATTTACGATTTACAAAAAAAAACTTTAATCTTCATTCTCCCTTGTTTCATCAAACTTTTTTTCAGTTTTTTAATTTTTTTTTCAATTTCAAATTTTAATCACAAAGTCTAGATTGTTATAAAGTTGCTATAAATAAAATGAAAATATACAAAAATGGTGTCGCGTTTTTCATATTCTATTCTACAATTTTTGTTAAAATAATTATAAGTTAAAAGCTTATATTATGTTTCAACAACATGTAAGATCTAAATTGAAACATGTCTATGGCTAACTTTTGCGAGTATATTAAATAAATTAATATAATTGTTAAATTAATACTTGAGTAACTGTAAGTTACTATCTTAACTTAACTGGTTGTTTTGATTTAGGTTATAATTTAATTTACTGTGATGTACTCTATCCAACTAAATATAACTTCAATAGTTTCAAGGTCGTTAAAAGCGAAAAACGTCAAAGCAAAAAAGTTGCTGGTTTCTACTTGTACAATTTTACTAATAGAAATTTTATTTAATAAAAACGAATTAATATATATTTTATTATACTTAAAGTAGTAAAAATAATTATATAAAATTGTTTAAAATATAATAATTTAATTCATTATTAATAAGTTAATTTGGAGCAACGTTTTTTTTAAAAAAAAAAGATAAAAATGCTGTTTTGTTAAAAAAAATAGAATGAAGAAAAAATTCTTTTTCTTTTCAATTTGCTACTACAGAGATTTAAAGTAATTTAAATTAAAAAGTGCTTTACGTTAAATAAAAATCTCCTCGCGAAAGAGCAAATGACCATGCTTCTATTCAAAAGACAAACTTTGCGTGATGTACTTTACTATGAAAACATTAGTTTTTAAGAATTGCCAAAAAAAAAAGCCTAATTAGAAAAAAAGTAAATAAACAACTAAAAAAGTAAACCAATCGCAAAAATATATGTTTTAAGAAAAAAACTAATCGCGAAAGTATAAAAAGCTATCGCGATTCACGATACGCTTAATTCAAGCCCTGTATATATTTTAATTTAGAAGCATCTCAATTAATAGTTTAAACCTGATTAACTTAATTTAAAGTTTCAATACTTTAAAGTTAATAATTTTTCTAACATCACTATATTAGTGTACCGCTTAGGTTGGTCTATTCTAAAATTTTAAAAATTTTATTTCACCCCTTAACCCCCCTTCCCCAAAAGCCATAAGGGTCACTAGAGTCGAGGAGGCTACTTTAGTTGTGGTTATAGCCCTCTCTTAACTCTATAATACAAAAACACCAAACTTGACAAATAAGGCTGCTGCAAGGTGAAATAAGCTGAACGCAGTACTACCAGAGACATGATGGGGATTGAACTTGGAACTTCCTGCTTATGAGACAAGCCTTCTACTACTTCTACTACTACTCTACACAACTGCCACATAATATTTGTGAGGCGCAACTGTTAGTTGGGCGTTTGATGAAGGTTTAAATCCCTTATTGTTTTATTTGCTTAGCAGACATCAATAAATAATATTTCTTTAATTGAATGTCTTCTTTTTTTTAGTTCTTAGCCCTCAATAAATTAAGAATCTAAAGTCTAATATCACAAAAATGCTGTATAAAATTTATTTCTGGCACCCTGATTAGAAATATAAATATATATATAAGCTTTGGCAGGAATGGCAGGCTATAGCCCAAGCATAAACCTGTGTTAAGTATAAATTCTTGTTAAAAATGTTAAATATGTTGATCATGTTTAAAAATGTTTCTCTTTTTAATTATAAAATTAGAAAATATAATTTAACATGCGTTGAAAAAAATTTACTTGACTATTATCTAATACTATGTAAAAAATAAAAAAACACAAAATCAAACAGTTTTTATAAACAGCAACAACTATTTCTTATTATCATTATATTAAGTTATAATTTTAATAATCAGTATGTTAAAAAGCAGGTGGAATATATATGCATGTGTTGCTAAAGAATTCGACATGTTATGTCAGGTTTTTGCTGGTGATTTAAAAACTTAAATTATGAGAATGGTTAGATAATTAAAAAAATATATTACGATAAATTTAAAAAATATATACACGCATTTTGTTTAATTTTGCATTGATTGATAAAATAGTTTGTTAAACTTTATAGTTTGTCTATAATTAGTATAAATATCTATAACTGTTTCAAAATGAATTGAACAAACAAAACTATTGATTTGAATATATATAAAATGAAGATAATAAAAAACCCAACATACAATCCAATTAAGTTCACTCTAGAGTAAAGAAACAAATCAGAACAAAAACACAAAACAAAAAATACACACAAAGTAAAATGCATACAAATGGGTCTAAGCAACAACAAAAAAAAAGCAATCAATTGTACTACCAAAGTACAATAAATCATCTTTATAAAAATATGATACATTATACAACTGTTTTTATTTCATTGTTGTATATATTTAAATTATAACATTTTAAAACTATTATTAATTTAATATAGAAATTATCAAGAGAAATATAAGAATAATACAAAAAATTTACAAAAATTTTTTTTTGGATGAATTAAAGAAATCTTTTTTAATGCAAGCTGTTTTTCTGCCTTTTTATAGTTAAAAAAACAAATCTATATTATATACACGCAATATATATTATATAAACCAGGCCTTGCAATAAAGCGTCGGGCGATGTGAATTTTACGTCGCCCAAGAGCGATTTTGCGTGTAGCTAGGGCTATTTACGTCGAGCAAAAAAATTTTTGTTTGAGTATATTTAAAGATATTTTTGAGCGGAATTTTAATGAAGTAGTTTACGATTATTTTAACATTTAATAAAGTATTTTAAAAACCGCACGCAGTTGATATAAAAGTTTGAATTACAAAAAAATTAAATATGCTCATTATTTACAAGTAAAAAAAGTTCAGATTAAAAAAAAAGTTTAAATCTTTTTAAGCTAACATTTTATTAAATTATTCAGCAATAGCAAAGTTGTCAATAAAACTGAACAAAAATACTTTCTTTTAGTTTTAGATTTATAACTTAAATAATGATTTTACGGGGGTTTGTTATGTTTTAAAATTATTCCACAGATTTAAAAATATTGATTAACTGTTTGATGTATCTAAAGTATTTAAGAGTAATTTGGAGAAAACATTTTAAAAAATGGTAAGCGCAAATAAAAATATTTTATTTGCGCAAAGATTTTTATTCTAACATTTTATTTCATTTTATTTTACTAGAAATAAAATTCCTTGTAAACATTAAAAATCTATTCAAAACATTCGTTAAAGTTTTTTAGTAATACGAGTGATTGTGCTTATTAACCGCTTTATGAAAATAAATAAAAATAAATAAATAAAAAAATATTATATAAAATCGCTGGTAAGAATATTAGCTATTGCACAGTTTTTAATCGTACAATATTAAAATTTCCAGTTTATTACTCGCTGACTTTTTAAAAAGAAAAAATAATTATTTGAAAAACTTTAAATTATATATTTGAGAAGGAAAAAAATCAAATATCAGCATTTATAATCTTTTTTAAATGTTTAGTTATAATGTTTTATATTCGTTTAGAATAGACAAAACGTGACCAACGTCGAGAAAATAAACAAATGTTTTTACATTTTAAAAAACGAAACATTCCAAAACATTTTTAAATAATAACACTTCTACATTAAAGATTTAAAGTAGTTTTGCGGTAATTAAGTAAATTAATGCAGTTAATGTCGCTAAATATGAAAAGTAAATAAAAAGAATTTAATGACGTCAAAAATCACATCGTGCTTATGCGTCGCGCAGTTTTTATTCATCACAAGGCCTGATACATGCAATATATATTATACACACACATGCAATATATACTATATACACACAGACATACGCACTATGATTATAAAGCTCTAATAAACTCACCTCAATAGCAACTGTTTTACTAAGTTTTTCTCTTCGTTTGTAAATATCCATTATTAACTTGACAGCTTTTTGAACAGATTCCTTATCTCCCGCAACAGTAATTTCATCTTTATTAACTGAAGGGGGTGGAATGTTAATTCGAGCACCAGTACTCAATGCTATCTCTTTCATTTTTTCATTATCTGGGCCTTGGATAAATGGGTGATAAATCTTGGGAACAGTTAGACGTTCAAATGCAAGTTTAGCCTGGTTATAATAAAAACAACTTTGTAAATTTTATTTCACTGATTTATAATTAAAACTTTCAACAAACAAAAACTTAATATGCTTACTTGCTCATCTGATATTAGTTGTATTTCATGTTTGGCTCGATCAATACCTTCTTTTGTACCAACAATCCTGATTATTTTAGAGTCTCGAGGAATAGTTATTTTAGTTTGTGTCATTAACTCAAGTTCTTGAAGCTTTTTGCCACCTTTTCCAAGAACAAAACCATGATGTTCCTTAGGTATTTCAATCTCAATACTTGCTTGAGTTTGTAGTCCTGCTATAATAAATCTTTTTGCTTGTGCAGTAGCATCTCTCTTACCTGTTACCATTACTGTCAGGCATTGATCCTTATTTACACTAACTTCAATTGTTGTACCAGTTCTCTGCATTATATCACGAATTAACTCATTTTGTCGATCAGCATCCCCAACGATTGGAGAGGTACTTTTGAACTTGCGTTCTTCATATGGTATTTTAAACACCTTTATATATATATATATATATATATATATATATATATATATATATATATATATATATATATATATATATATATATATATATATATATATATATATATATTCCATTATTATTTTAAAATATCGAAATTTAAAACAAATATAAATTTATTAATATACTAAATTAATTTATTCGTAATTGAAATATCTTTTATAAACATTTTTAAATTTGTCATGCGGATAAAAATTCTTATTCTTGGGGTCAAAGTAGCACCATAAAACATGCTACCATTATTGATAAGGAATATTAGCAAAATTGAGCAAAACTCATCATCAACGCATTTTGCTTAGTATTTATATTACTTTAAAATTGATGTTAACAGTGTTAACAATGAAAACATTAAACGAAACAAATTAAAAACCTGTTTTGTCTAATGTTTTCCCCAATCCTAAATGGTTGCACATTTTGTAACGCTACTGTTGACCCACAGATATATGTAATTAAATATTTATGTCTATTATCTAAAAACATAAATTTAACGATAAAAAAAGTACCTGTGTTGCTGTTGACGATAATATAGGTCTAAAAGTTTCAGCAGCTGGCTTTGGCTTGGTAGTATTTTTTGAAACCCATGCTGTTTGTGTAGCTCCCGCATTAGATTTAGGAGCTGCACTTAAGGGTGGAAAAGCATCAGCATATGTTGGAGGACTTGAGCCAAGTTTTTGTTGTTGAGACACAGTTTGGTCATTATCTTTGCTCATATCCATTGTATCATCTGGTGAGTATGTACCGTTCATATAACCATTTGTTGCAGAAAGGTTTGATATTGAACCATTCAATAATAATGATTCCATATCCATAAATCTTGTCCTATTCAGTCAAGTCTAGCAGCTCCACTAAATATTTAATACACTCATGATTATTCCTTTTTTCAATATGCCTTTGAGATATAAAAAAATATTTAAAAAATGAAACTTAAAGATCTTTTAACTTCTTAAGAAGAATTTAAAGAAGATTAAGCAAATTTACATTTACTATTTCTTTCTTGCTTAAACTTGTACTAATACATTTGTATAAAAATTTTAAAAGATTTAAAAAACGTGTGGGACTATATCTTGCGTAATAAAATTTTAAGCTTCTCAATGGATATAAAATATAGATTTAAAATGCAAGTTTCAATAATTTTAATATGTAACTTTTCTTTTTAAATGTAAGATAAAAGTTGTGGGATTTTTGTAAACACATACACTATCATGTTTTAAACAATAGGTACTTTTAGAAATATAGATCTCAGTTATCTTGTTTAACATATAACAGGATTTCAGAGATCATTACATTACAAAATGAAAAACCAATGAAACCATGAAAATATGTTCTTCTTTTATTCGCAATCAATTTCATATAAGTCATATTGTAAGTATACTGCTTTTGTTTGTGTTATTATATTCTTAATGATCTTTTTAACTAGTGGTAGTCTAAAAACCTTAAAGTCAAAAATGTTTTCAGAAAACAAAACATTTTGAGATAGAAATTTGAATAATTAATGATATTCAGTGAAAACAATTGTTTTTTAAGTTCCATTGAAAATTGTAAATAAAAATTACTGAATGAATAAACTTGTAGCAAAAGGTTGTAGCAACTTAAAATCAAATTTTGAAGACTTTTAAAATAAGATTAAACAAAAAGTATGTTAATTAGTCTGAGGTTATTTTTAAGAGTTTATTAATTATTCTTAAAAAGGTAAATATGATAATAGTATAAACGTTTCTTTACCTGTTCAATAAACAGAGGAAACTGCTGCCGTTAACGGTGATCCGGGTTATATAATAACACTTGTTGCCTCAGCTTGGCTGACAAATTAGTTCTATCCAGAACTATATGCGTAAATAAATTTTTATAAAACTTTTCAATTAGTGGTTTTAACCCTATCCATCACTTTTACTTACAAAATCTAATATTTCTATTGTTTTCCATCCAATTAAAAACGTTTATTTTTTTCTCGTGTTATTTTTGTCTTTTCAGCTAAGCAAATATCTGGTTGGGCACATACGTTTACCGATGTGTCCACGCAGACAAGAGTTCTCCTCCACACAGTTTATTATAATTTATTTAACGGTTGTTTGAACTGTAGTTTTAATAACTTTTTTTGCATGTTTTTAAAAACTTTAAATTTTTTTAGTTTTTTTGTATATTATGTTTAAAATTTATTATAAAAACAGATTTTTTTATTTTTATTTAATAATAAAGTAAGATATAGTTTTTTAATATTTTGAAATCAACCCCCTTGTCTAATGTTTGTTTATTTTTTGTTTACTTTTAACTGTCTTCAAATAAGTCGGTAGTCTGATATAGAATAAGTTAAATTCTGTAAATTTCGCGACATTTTTACTTAAATTTCAAAATGTTATTAAAGACAAAAAAAATGTTTTAATGCAACTATTGATGTTTGGATACCTTTTAATATTAAGAAAAACAAATTTTCATAAAAAAAAGAAAAACGAATTTTTTATTGTTAAAGATCAATTTTTTATTTGTTAAAGAAGCATTAAAAAACAGGTAAAAATGGATTTTTTTATCGTGACCTTCGCCTTTTGAAGTTAAATTTAAAAAAAAAGTACAACATGATGTTTTCAACTTTATTGTACTCTGTAAACTAATCCAAAGAAATATAAAAATATCGAGCTGCACAAAATTGCACGATTTTATTTGTATCTGATTGTTGATTAAAAGAATAAATTTTTTTTTAATGAATCAGGTCTGCCGCTTTTAGATATTGGGAAAACTCTAAATTTAGGTACGTTCATACTTTTGTCAAATAAGAATACTTTAAAATAATTTTGGTGATTGGAGTCTTGGAATACAACTATCTCAAAATATGAGAGCACCTACTCGCAGTACGAGAATAACGAGTTAATAAAATATTCCTTTTTTATTATCTTTGACTAAGTATATATTCATGGAAAGGTTTTTAATTTTAGTAAATAAATTTTGATAATATAGTGAAAGTTATAAACATTCAAACTAAATTTTTAAATGGTTGTAAAAATTTAATGGTTTGATATTTACAACCCCATCTTTATGGGGAAATTTTACATGGTCATCACTTTTAAAAGTAAAAAGATTATTAAACTAATCTTATTACTTTTAAACTTAAAACTTGTAGACAAATATAAAGATAGATTTTTGTTGCTATATCTACATTTTCTGCATCCTGGTAGTTAGCATGGACGATGACATGGGTTCCGAAACTGAGGGGCACAATCGTCAATTTTTGAAAGAAAAAAAAAATTCTAAAAGAAATTCTTCTATATCTAGGTTTTAAAAAAAGGTCTCTTAGAAAAAAAGTGGAGGAAGGCACGTGCCCTCTAGCCCCCTCTCCCGTACTATCGGCCCTAGTTAGCTACATCTAGGGAAGACATCTTGTCCTCGGGTTATCCCGGGATTGAATAGAAAAAACGTAATTGTAGGAAGTAAAGCATAAAAAGAACTAACATTTTAAGTTCAACATATAAAAATGATTTAATGATGATATAACAAAAATATTTCATTCATTAATGAATCTAGGTAATTTAAATTGTAAAACAGTATATATTAACATACATAAATATACATGAGTTATATTTATTTTTGAATCTACTACCCTAAAAAATCAAAGCGTCAATCATTTCATTGCTTAATCATATTCAATTTTTTGAACATAAAAACCCAGCAGCTGAGAATGCTAGTTCGGACACCTAGCTTATTGGCCGTATAGATAGTATATAATCGTATGTTATTTAAAGGTGATCACATATTAAACTACCACTTTCAAATAACAGTATTTCTTTTTGAGTTTTAAAAGTTATACTTTCTACCTTATAGATTGTGTTCGTATTGCCAATTTTTTTTCCGTAACTTCATTTAATTGTTTACTAATTGGTTTGATCACATTCATGGCTTGATAAAGCCTGGTTTAACTGAGCACAACTATCAGTACTCAAGTCTAATACTGATGCAGTTTAAACAATCTATCAGATTTATCTTAACTTTTTTATTATAAGTACTTGTTTTTGGTACAAAAACTTCTAAGATTTTTTATGAAGTAACATGGCCATAAAGATTTACTAAGCTCCTTAGTATCATACAATTGTTTTCCGATTTCAGCTATTTTTTTTTATTTTCGTCAACATAAAATCTAATGCAATGTCAGAAACTAAAGTTGCGTCTTGTCGACAAAGTGCTAACACAATTGCTTTAACGAAAGTCAAAAGTACTACTAAATCAGGTATCATTCTACATTCCTTTTCGTTCATCTTAATTGAATCATCAATGTAGGAATCCAATTTTAAACCTAGAAGTATCTTTTTAACACAACTACTTTTTTAACTTGTACTTCACAAATCGGTCTAGCATAAGCAACAAGCTGCTTCATCGGGTTTTGAAAAAAAAAATCCATGGTTAAATGAATAACCTTTCAAACTCAATTTTTACTTACTTTGGTAAATAATTTTCATTTTTGTTTGGACATCTTTTAAACATTTTAACAATTTTCTTGACTTTTATTATAACGGGTCCAATAATTTAGTATTTAATTTTGATTTAGAAGTTTCATTAATTAACAATGAATCATATGAATCTCAAAAAAATCTTTCTCTAATAATTCCTTAAATATGCGTTATGCATTTTAATAACTTCATTATTAAACAGACATTAAGTAAACTTTTGTAATTTTATACAAAAATTCGTTCTAACTTTTATTCTAAAACTTCTTGGTAATGATATTTCTTCAGTACTTTCTAAATTACTTAATCTCTCATTCGCGACAGGTATATTCCCTAATATTTTAAAAACTGCATCTGTTAAATTAATCCATAAAAAAGACTCAAAACTTTAATAGCAATAAACCAATATCATTATTATCAAATATTGGAAAAATTCTCGAAAAAATAATGTATTCTCGTATCTATCACTTTCTTGATTCTTCTAAGTGTCTCTTGATCTCCAAAAAGCATTTGATACAGTTGACCATGACATTTTAAAAATTGCTATGGCATACTGGGTATCGCTAATGATTGGTTTTCATCCTATATTTACAATCGTACTCGATTAATGGATTTCAACCCACAAGTAAAGTTATTAAGTATGTTGTCCCACAGGGTTCTGTTCTTTACTGTTTTTAATATATATTAACGATCTGTCTCACTCTATAAATAATTCGATTGTTCATCATTCGTTGACGGAACTAATCTTCTATGCATAAATAAATCACTCACATAGCTTTGTAAAAAGTTAACTCAGATCTCCATCATTTATGTCATTGATTAAATAGCAACCGTCTTTCTCTAGATATCAATCTGACTGAATTTACTATTTTTCACCCTCCAAATAAAAATATTGATTGTGATAATGTGAAAACTAGAATAAAAAACGGTGAAAGACTTTTCCCATCTAAATATATAAAATACCTCGGACTATTTCTTGACAAAAACCTATCATGGTACAATCAACTAATTCAATATAATAAAAACTTTCACGTACCAATAGCATGTTGTAATTAATACGACACTATGTTCCCCAACATATTCTAATATCAATTTACTATTCCTTGTTCTCCTCACATCTAAGTTATTGTTGGACTGTTTGGGGTCAAAAATGTAGTTTTCTATTACATCGTATAAACAGTTTACAATGCACTTCCATAAGAATTATGATACTGTCCTTTACAATCTAATATCGAAATTAGTTTTTCTGAATGAAAAATTCTAAAATTTCAAGATCTTGTAAAGCTTTATAATTGTCTCTTTGTGTTTGATTTTTTTCAAAATAAACTACCAAATTCGTTTAATAATTTTTTATTAAAACACACAAATATTACACTCAAAATACTAAAAATTTTAACTTGCACACTACCTTTTTCAGCACTATCGAAAGCATCAATGTATCTTTCACTGGAACCAAATAATACCATTTATAAAAAAAAAAAAATTTAACTAAGTACCCTTTTATTACTAACATTCTTCTTCTCAATTGAAACTAAAGTAAGAAATTCTTATTTGAGTATATAATCAATGAATATTAATTTTATCTTTTATTATTATTGCTTTTTTTATAATACTCTATTTATAAAACTGTTACTTTTATTTTTTACTCTCTTTTTAAACTCTACTAATATTACTATTATCATTAATTTACCTTTGTTTTATAAATCTTAATAATATTATTTATAATGAATGTGATAGTGATTCAATCGTAGTAATAGTTTTATGGTTATTGTCTTAATTTTTGCAATTGTTATGTTTATTTTAATAATTTCTGTCATTGTTATAAACTTTACTTTAATTATTTTTACCATAGTTTTTATCATTAGTTATAATTTTTAGTATTTTTATTATATTATTATTGCAATTATTAGTACTACTTTTGTTAATTAGCTTTATTTTCTTTTCTGTTTGTTTTTTTCCTCTTTATTTTATATCAACCTCTTTCTATGTTTTACTTAAAGGTTTTTATTTTTGTATTTGTTTTTTTTTTTTGTTTTTTAGTTGTTTTTTTTTGTTTGTTTTTTAGGTGTCATTTCATTGACTAATTTTTAACTATATGAGCGACACCTAACGTTATATATGTTAGTTTATAAAATATTATTGTAAATTTTTATATTTTATGGTTAAATAAATGGATTAATAATAAACCTTCTGTATTTTGATAACTAAACCTATGTTAAATTAAACTGATGTTAAAAAAACATTTGCTCATATATCACGCACACATTTGGAATTAAAATAAATTTGAACATTTAAGATAAAATCATGGTATACCTTCTATTAAAAATTTTTGTTCTTCCCATCAGCAAGTGCTAAAATTCAATTTATTTTTAATAATATATTAGTTTTAATATTTTGCTATATATACATTTTTATATGTTTAATAGTACATTTTTTGAAGATGAGCAATAATATTTTTAGTTTGAGTTTTCGAAAAATACAGAAAGAAAGAGAAAATAAAAAGAAAATATTGCTAAGAGAATAAACAGTTATAAAACCAAACACCTACTAAACCAAACCCTATATTTAAATTTTTTGATGTGCAAATTACTTAATTACAAAATAAGCTTAAACTTTTTGTACTTTTACATTTTTGACAATCCCGAAATCCCAGTAAATTTCGGAGACTAATCCCGGAATTTCGGGATAAACAATTTGTATGGAGTCGTGGGATTTCAGGATCCGGATTTCGTCCCTAGCTACATCCAGGTGCAAAATAAGCTAAATACTAGCTGGCAATTTTTTTTCTCACATTATTGTTCCACTTTGTCTTTTACATCTTAAAAAATTCGATTTTTAGTATTGAATCTATTATAGTTATGATAATAATTAAAATTGTTACGCTTTTGAATTTGTAAACTTGTTGTTCTATTAATTCGAAATGTCTCTATCTAGATATTGCAACTTTGTAGTTAGCTATATTGTTAAAATATATTGACAGCTACAAATCATAAATATCTAAGTTGTAACATTGCAATTTTATTGCGACATATTTCTATCTAGATAGTGCACTTTTGTAGCTATTGAAATTACTAATATATATCGTTAGCTGTATAACGTCAGGGCCGATGACACGGGTTTCGAAGTGGAGGAGCACAATTGTCAATTAAAAAAAAATTCCTCTATATCTAAAATTATATAAAAAAAAAGGTCTTTTAAAAAAAAAAAGTGTGCGTTTGCATGTGCTCCCCTGGCCCCCAGTTTTTTAAACTTCCATATTGAATATAATTTACATGTTTTTGTTTCTATTTAGAAGTTAATACATTTGCCAGTTTCGGCTAAAATAGTATTAACAAATCCATTATTTGAAGTGAAACCAGGTTTTTCTTATAAAATAATTAAATATTTTTTTGAAATAAAAAAAAAAACCACACATATACCTCTTAATGTTTCACTTTCTAAGGTTAGTTCTTCAGCAGATATTTTCATGTCTAGATCAACTTAGTGCAGCCGTAGTGTAGTGGCTAGATTTATGGCTTCAGAAACGGTCCGTATTTTGAAGTTGGTTCTGGCCATATTTTAATCATTTGTAAGGAAGAAGAACTTTCTGGCTAAATACAGTTCTCAGCGCTCTGTGATAAAATCGTTAGGACTTCTTGGAGCACCTAAATACTCTAAGAAGTTAGATGTTTAGTAAACATCCAACTTCTTGGATGATGATGACCTGTTGGATGTTTAGTAAACATCCAACAGGTTATAAATGTTGTAGCTTATTTTATTGATATGTAGTTTCATGATTATTGTTCTATAAAGTTTTTCCAATAAAGAAAACCCTTTATCCATTTTATAAAAGACGTTTTTTGTCCACCACATTTAACTTTACCAAGCTCTTGCTGTTCAGCAAACATTTTTTTACAAAAAATAATTGAAAATGCTCTGTTTTCCAATTGTAATTATTACAGCATATTTTTAATATGCTGTAACAATTAGTAAAAGCAAAACATTTTCACATTCTTATACAAGTTAGGCAGTAAAGTTAGATTTCAACTAAATAAAGTTTTTCGCTTAAAAAATAAAGTGTAAATAAACATGTGTTTATATACACCTATAATACACTCAAGTTCACAACTAACAGTAATAGCAGGTTAACAAGTAGAACCATGATTAGTTTTAAACTTTGATCATACTTTGTTAATACGGGAGAGCGAGGCTAAAAGTCATAAGGATTAGTTGTGATTAGTCGCTATTTCGGAATGTTATAGCTGGATTGATGCTGCCATTTTTTGATATTATATAAATAGTGTTGAAAGATGACTACTCAGTTCATGAAATTTGCGCGAATGGTTTTTCTACAAATCCAAAAAAGTAAAAATCTCGTTGTTAAGTAACTTTTTAACTTTTTTGTTCAAATGTTTAATACAGTAACAATATGCAATACTCGTATTTAATACATTTTATAGAATTTTGGAAGTTCTTTTATTGGTGTGCTAGTCATTTTTCAGATTTATGGCAAGGATAAAAAGTAATTTAGGTCAAACCTTCTTCTCTCCCATGTGGGGTAAGTTGTCCTAATTTAATGTGGGCAAGTTGTCATATAAAAAAAATTGCCTTCATACTCTCATATAGTTGTAAAACTCTTAAATGAATGTTAATAATATATGCAATACTTATTATAAGTAATAAACATCACTAATATTTAAGATCAACATTATTAAATGATAGTTATAGACAGTTATAAATTTATATTTACTTGGACTTGATTTTTAATTTACAAACAAAAAATAGCCTAACATTTTTTTTGCTTTATCAGATTTTAAATCATGGTTGGCAATTATCAAAGGAAAACCAGTAGAGGCACCACTGCTAAATGCACAATCCTTAAAGCAGTGACTCAGTGGCGGATCTAGCATTTTAAAAGAGTGATGCGAAATTTTTGTAATAGAAACCCCCTACCCCATCATCCCTAAGGTTTAAGTATAGTCAATTTCAAAAGTGGAGGGAAAGCAAAAAGGCGTAGCAAAGGTGGGGCGGATATGCCCCAGACGGCTTTTTTTTTGAAGCGAAACCGCTTTTTGTGTCATTAAATAATAACTAAATTTGTTTTGTATTGCTTTAGTAGTATCTAATTTTTTTAGAAATTTTCACAAATGTTGCCTTGGCTATTTCGTGCATAAATTAGATATGTAGTTTTAAGTCTAATTTACTTAACAAAGTGCACCAACGAGAAGGTAAGCCATAGTACTTTTGCACTTCATCTGTGTACTATTATTTTGACAAAGGTTAGCCCTCTATTTCTGGATTCTTTCCTTTTCTTGAAAAGCACGTAATGTAAAGTAATATTAGGCTATTTATCAATGTAAAGTAATATTAAGTTAAATAATATTATAATTATAAAGGTTTGCTCTCCATCTAGATTCTATCCTTTTCTTGATAACAGTTTATGTAAAGTATTAGTAAAAGGGATGCGGAGTCCAAAAAAGGACTCCGGATTTGAAAGTCACAAAAAGATTACTTTATCTTAGTTTTTGCTATCCATGAGCTCTAAAAATATAAATACGTTTATGGACTACTAATAGGAAAAAAATTAAGACTTTTAGGTTAGAGAAACAATCATTGTTTGGACCCGTAGTCCAAAAAATAATTGTTTCTTTAACCTAAAAGTCTTAATTTGATTTTCCGGACTTAAGTTTCATTAATTTTTTTCTTATAGCAGATCATAAGTCAACAAACATGTTTAAAGCTTCTGGACACTACATGCTTGGAAAAAGTAGAGATATAAAGCCGAAGTCCTTTTGGGACTCCGCATCCCTGATTAGTAATCTTATTTAAGGTTAATCCTCCATTTTTGAATTCTTTTCTTTTCTTGATAAGAAGTTTTTATTTATTTATTAATTTTTATTATATTTTTTTTATTAAAGATCAATTAATATAAAATAAATAAAGTGTGTTTCATCAATAAAGACTCATCAGAAATGCATTTCTGATGAGTCTTTATTGATGAAACACAGTGTTAAACGAAAAAAAAATTTTCTAAGTGATTTTCTACTACTTTATATATAATATATATATATATATATATATATATATATATATATATATATATATATATATATATATATATATATATATATATATATATATATATATATATATATATATATATATATATATATATATATATATATATATATATATATATATATATATATATATATATATATATATATATATATATATATATTATGTCAATGGCCTTTAAAATACTAGCAACAGTTAAAGAAATATTTGACTCGTTTTTCAAAAATAATTCCCATGAATCTAACTCAGCATGTATTGAAGTAAAATGATTCAGATAAATAGTTTTTAAAAATTCATAAAAATCAGATTTCAATGGTTTCTTAACTTGTATTCTGGACTGTACAGTAGAAGGAACTGCTGCTAGACCTTTATAATTAAACATACTATTTTCTTGAAATCTATTACATAGCTCATTAATAAGATGTTCAATTAATGGAGATGTAATGCTATGTTCAAAATAGTCACAAACTGTATTTGTTGGATAATTATATTGGTAAACCTGAAAAGTACACAATCTAGGTCTCATTTCTTGGATATCAAGACTAAAACCAAAAGCCGAACTAAAAGCAATAGGTAATACAACTAAATTATGTCTATACCCTTGGTTTCTACAATTTTCAATATTAAGCCCAAATAGTCTCTTGAAGTCTATTAAGTAATTTTAGTAAGTAATTTTATTAAATTTAGAGATAGAAAGTAAATTTAGAGATAGAATAAGACCAGATGTACCAGTCTTGCAATCAATAAATGTTAGGAAATCCTCGCAAATCTTATAATTTGAATTTACATATCTTAAAAAAAGTGACATTTGTTCAGTATTTGAACAGTCAACTGCTTCATTACAAAGAATAAAAAAAAAATGCTTAACATTTTTAATTAAAGCTAACTCAATTGTTTTCCCACAAGAATCAGTTAGTTGGTTTTGGGTAGTTTTTGATATAAAGGTTGCATATTTTGGACTTAAAAAGATGATTAGCTAATATTCAATCAATCAGCATTAACGCAAATTTTTAAAAGCTGTATAAAGGTACCTCTTGCAATTAAAAAACATTATTGTTTTAATTATAGGAACAAATTTTTATCAGTTATCAGAAAAGGTTTTAAACAAGATTTGTTTAAATCAACCTCAATAACATTATTTTTGGGGTTGCAGCATGAAGATAATGCATTGTAAAAACACAACTTTTTCATGTTTTTTAAAATCATGTACAGCATTACCCCATTCTTAATGAGGCTTGAAAACTAAATTTGGTATTCCAGACTTATTTGGAATACAAGCACATAGAAAAGTAAAAGGAAAACAGTAAACTCAATCTTCTTTGTTAGAATAAGCTAACCAAAAATAATGGCTGAGTCATTATATTTTAAATGATTTTTTTGTATTAATAGTCTATTAAGTATCTACTAAATAAATATTGGAAAAACAAATATAGAATTTGAACGAAATACTTTGTTTACCATATCTATCAAAATTGCATCGTCTTTGCCAGCGGTTAAAAGTTTACCATGGGTTAGATATGTTGAAACATCATATAAAGTATTTGATTCTTTATATAAAGGAATATTAGCTGAGTTGGAATCTAATCACTCAAATATTTTAGAATCTACAGAAAGTTCAAAAGGCAACTCAATAAAAGGAAAGTTAATTTTAGATTGGATTTTGACATGTTTTGCAGAATTAACTTTTTCTGTAAAAGAAACATTAGAGAATTGTTTTTTATTTGTTTCATTTTTAGGACTAATAAAGTGTAAAGGATAAGTAAAAATAAATAAAAAATAGTATATAAAACAAGATCAGTTTATTTTATTTTCTTACTGGAAATATATAAATATCATCTAGCTTCCGGATAAAACAATCCATTTCAGAATTTTCAAGACTGACTTTATGGCTACACTGGACACTTGTTACTTAAAATTTTCAACTCTTCAGGTAACTGATTTTTACATTTGCAAATATTTTGCAAATATTTAGCATTAATTGCATTTGAAACTAAAAAATTTATCTTTGTTTCAAAGCTTTATTTACTAGCTAGTCTTACGACAAAAAATTACAAGCAAAAAGTACATATATCAAGTGGCATATCAGAATTTTTTAAATTTAGAACAATTTGGAGCAACTGATGCAATTGCTCTAAACTTTTTACAAAATTGATTGGTTAATAAAAACATTCTTCTATCATATTTAATGATATATTATATAACTAGATGTCTAACTTCATTACGAAAAGTGAAGCCGCTTTTTTGCCCTTTTTACAAATGGCGGATTAAATTTGTAAACAAATATTTTTAACTTTTCTTTTCTTAAATGAAGTAAATATATTTTAAATTTAAATACTATTTACGTAAAAGTGTTAAGCGGAAATTATAATACTTGTAAAATAATAATTTATGATTCCTTAATTTATTTTCGATTAAAAAGGGATTAAAGTTTTAAATAAAAAAGTAAAACGTTTTACTATTTTGAAGCATTTTTATGAATTAGAATATTTTTTAATAAACATAGATTCATAAAAAAACTTTTAAAAGTATTTTATAATTGTTAAAACGTGTTTTTGAATTATCTTTAATTTATTGGGAACTTTTGACTTGCATTTTTAACTTTTATTCTACACTTCGGTTTCAGCTTTTGCCCTTTTTATAAATGGCGGACTATTGTTATAAACAAAAAAAAAGCGGCCTCACTTTTTGTCCAATAAAATCCCGAAAGATAGACATCTAGTTATATAATATATCCTTGATTATATTTGAAACATTTTTTTGCGGAAGGTTTGTAGCAACTGATGCAATTGTTATTTTAATAAACAGTGATTGGCTTAAACTGTTTTTTAACCAATCATTTATGATTTAGAGAACAATTGCATCACTTGCTAGGAAGTGATAGGAAAATTTTTTTTAAAATTTACAAGTACGATTGGTTAAAGCCTAAAATATTTCTTCTTTAACCAATCACATTTGTATTTGGTGAAGAGCAATTGCATCAGTTGCTCCAAAACGAAGGAAATTTTGTCTAAGTAACGAATAAGTAATTATAGAAATCAAATAAAATCGAGATTATATGTAATAATTTTTTTCGAGTTTAAAAAAAATTCTACATTTTTTGAGAATATCAGATTATAATTTCTACTTTAACTTTTTATTATGAAAAAAAAGTGAAAAAGAGATACACTTAAATTTAGCGGTGAAAAAGGACTGATGTACACCCTTGATCCGCCCCTGCAGTGAAAGCTGTAAAGTTAAATGGAAGAAGCATAGCCCAGGTGTCTCTAGATTTTAACATCAACTATAGAAGCCTACAACGCTATTTGTCAAAAGCCTATAAAAGATATTAAAGAAAAATCGACAATACCTTCATTTCACACTGGCT
This sequence comes from Hydra vulgaris, assembly GCF_022113875.1. Taxonomy (NCBI): domain Eukaryota; kingdom Metazoa; phylum Cnidaria; class Hydrozoa; order Anthoathecata; family Hydridae; genus Hydra; species Hydra vulgaris. The sequence continues at coordinate 12,111,026 of NC_061163.1, read as the reverse complement.
ACGTACAACCTAGGTTTGTAGATTGTTAATATGTTTAAGGATTATAATATTTATTATAAATGACTCCATCAAATATTTATTTATACTGGTATATATTTTATATTATTTCAGGCAAGTGTTGATACAGGAGCTTCATCTTGAACTCTGTAGCTACTTGCAAAGAGCTTCAGATATTTACTTTAGACTTACACTAAAAGATATTTGGAAATTAGCATATCAATTAGCAGATGCTAATAAAATGGCATTGCTAAAATTATGGATGGACAATCATTGTACTGGGAGAGATTGGTTCATGTCTTTCCTACAAAAAAATCCAACATTGTCTTAAAGAGCTCCAGAGACCACAAGCATTGCACGTGGTATAAGATTCAACAAACACAGTATTGAAATATTTTCCGAACCTATCTGGTCGGATGAAGGAAGACACGTTTTGTAAATTTCTTACTCATTTAGCAAAGAATCCAAAGGCTTTCAAAGGAGCATCAAATTTTGCTACTGGTTGACAATCACTTTTCGCACTTATCATTGAATGCACTAGACTATGCGACAGCACATGAAATTATCATGTTATGTTCTCCAACCCATTGCGCCCACAAGTTGCAGCCACCAAATAGAACTGTCTGTAATGCCTTTAAAAAGTCTGTAAGTACAATCATCAACAGTTAAATGGTCAGTAACCCTGGAAAAGATATGACAGTTTATGATATACCAGAAATAGTGAAGGTCATCTTTCCATTGAGTATGACACCAAATAACATACTAAGCGGCTTTTTTTTCATGAGGCATGCACCTATTTAACCCTCAAATATTTATAGATTTAGACTTTGCTCCAAGTTTAGCAACAGAAATACCTATGCCATTCAAAACCAATTCTCAATTAACAATGCCTCAAGCTTCAAAGGTCAGTGCCGACAACACGGTTGCCGCCTGCCACTCCCCCCTCGGATCGTCCGCCCTCATCGTAGCATTGTTGAAACAAATAATTTGTCAGAAATATTAGTTTAAACAACAATCAAATATGTTTGATGGCAAATAAACCATTGCAGTAAATGAAACCCATAACATTACAAGTTTGGATGATTCTGATGTTGGATGTGAAAATAAAAATGATGTAACTGATTTACACACTTTTCAGAAAACTGAATAATTTTCTGAAAAACTAGAATTGAGTTAGAATGTAATAATAAATTAGATCTTTAAGTACTTTAAGTTTTTAGTTCGGATTATGATCTGAACAGTGTTTCCACTCTGCGTGATTACGTTGTGTTTCCACTCTGCGTGATTACGTTGTGTTTCCACTCTGCGTGATTACGTTGTGTTTCCACTCTGCGTGATTACGTTGTGTTTCCACTCTGCGTGATTACGTTGTGTTTCCACTCTGCGTGATTACGTTGTGTTTCCACTCTGCGTGATTACGTTTTATAAGATTTTTCGATCTGTTTTTGATATTTTTGATTTTATGTAAGATTTCATGATTTTTGTAAGAATTTTCTGTTTTGAATATAAATTAACTTGTAATAAAAATATTATCACAAATTTCTGAACTTACTTTATAAATCTATTGTACATTTATAAAGTGTGGAATAAATGTTATGAAGAAATCCAAGTTGAGAGCATCAAAAGTTCCCAATAAATTAAAGATAACTTTATTTTTAAATTAAAGCTAGGCTCATAAAAAACTTTTATAACTATTTTAAAATTACTAAAACACGTTTTAATAATTATAAAACAATTATAAAAGATTTTTATGAGCCTAGGTTTATTAAAAAGTATTATTTATCATAAAAATGTATCAAAAGCGTCTTTTTACTTTTCTATTTAAAACTTTATTCCCTCTCTAATCTGAAATGAATTTAGGAAACATAAATTGATATTTTACAAGTATTCTCTTAATACTTTTATATAAATAGTGTTTATTGTTCAATTTTGCAAAAGCTGAATTTTCGATTAGTTATTTAATTTTTTTTAATTAGTTATTTAATTTTGAACTGAAATGAATTTCACTTTTCGAAATTCACGATATTCTATCGGTACATTTTTCTATTAACGAAATCCTAAAAATAGCTCCGAAACTATTTTTCGCTTTCGAAATTCTGAAAACTGTACCGAAATATATTCACATTATCAAATATTTACAGAAGCAGTATTTCACTTTCGAATCTCTTTAGTTTCTATTGAAATATTTTTATACGATCGAAATTCTAAAAATGGCACCGAAGCAATATTTCACTTTCGAGTCTCTATAATATGCATCAAAATATATTGTCGAAATCATAAAAACGGTATCGAAACAATTTTTTTAAATTCTAAATTCTGAAAATTACTGTAAAACTATTATTTTAATACATTAATTCTTAAAACTGCATCTAAATGAATACTTATAATAACAGAAAATAAAAACTCTAAAAATTAGCACAAAACAATTCATATTCCGTTCTTATGAATGAATATTAATTGCTGATGTAGTCAAGGCAGGCGCGAAGGGTGTATGTGGGAGGAGGGAAGGACGGCGACATCCCCCCATTCAATGAATCAGTCGGTAAATTTAGATCTAAAGATAGGTTTATTCAGCAAAATTGGACTTTCATATTTATCAATTAGGACTTTGATATTTATCAAAAAGGACTAAATATTTATCACAACAAAGCAAATTGGAAAATTAGAGGCTTTTTTTTTATTTCTTGATTTTATAATGGTTTTATATGGGTTTCAGTTTTTTTTTTTAATTTTTAGTATCAACCTCATCTATATCGAGAAAAGTTTTAACTCCACTTATATAAGCGTACTTAAAACTATACGTCCGTTATTACGATAGTGTAACTATAATTATATAACTTACGATAGCAGATCTTTGGTTTGATAATAAATAGTAGAAAAGTTTCCAGATTTTATTTGCAAGATTAAAGGTAAGTTTCTAAATTTTATCTGCATAAAATTTATTTTGCTTTAAAAGTTTATTTTACCGCACTTGCAGTAAAAATAAATTTTATATTAAGATAAACCGCCTACAATGTTTTCCATATATATATTTAACTTGTTTCCAGTTTTTTTTTTTTTTCAAAAAATGCGCCGTGTTTGCATTAACGGTTTTGCAGAAAACTTGTTCATTTTAATTTCTCTATTTTCTTTTAGGAATAAAAACTGAATTTGCTTTGAAAAAAATATTTTTTTATAAATAAAAAAACTGGCACACAGCGATATCAGTAAAAAAATGTTTTGCGTGTTCCATCTGTTTTTTTTCTCTATATAGTTTTTGTTTAAAAAAAAAATCATTTTTAGGTTTATAATATTTATATATATATATATATATATATATATATATATATATATATATATATATATATATATATATATATATATATATATATATATATATATATATATATATTATTTTTTAAGTTGATTAAGGTGCCCCAAGAAGTCATTACGGTCTTATCACAGAGCACCGCGGAAGAGCATTTAATTGGAAGTTAACGCCTCCTCCAACCGATGTCGCAAAACTTGCCGGAGGTAGGGTTTGAACCACGGATCTTACGTTTCTGAGGCAAGTGCGCCACGGCTGCTTAAATATCTATACATATATATATATATATATATATATATATATATATATATATATATATATATATATATATATATATATATATATATATATATATATATATATATATATATATATATATATATATATATATATATATATATATATATATATATATATATATATATATATATATATATATATATATATATATATATATATACCCAGGCCCGTTTGTAGGTTGTCCTTGCCCCCCAGCGAAATAATGGCTGTGGCCTTTTCAGACCTCCCTCCCCGAAAAAAATCGTATCCTTTGTTTTTATATGCTAATATAGCGCTGAAAGACATTTTTTTTCTACTATTAGAACTGTAGCAGTTTCCTTTTTTTCCCTTTTTGAAGTTTAAAATTTTTTTTTCTCCGTTACAATTTATAACAGCAGCAGAAAAAAACATCCTTAAAACAACATTGACGTTTGAGACTGGATTCAATTTTCTTTGATTAAATAACCAGAAGTAAATTGAGATGATTTGTTTTTTTGGATTCAATTATATTGTTTCAACTGAAAAAGACTAAGTTTTTGTAATGCACTTTTTTATTCAGAATATAAATGTCCGCATCGTTTAGGTAAATTTAAAAAAGTTCTTTTGCGTACACTGTGATCACAACAGAATCTATATCTAAAAGACAGACAGAGAATCCAAGACAAGAGAAGCATAAGCTTGTGTTCACTTTTCAATCTCAGTTAGAAGTTGATCCATAGTGACCTGAAATCATAACCTCAGAAACCATTTTTCCTTTCCCAATAAAGTCTGATACCTCAATAGACGTCAATTCGTCATGTTTCCGTTTACGGGCTCATCAGAGCAGCGACGGATCTAGGATAGGATATGACCATTCAGGATCTGTCACATCGTTTCATCCCAGGCGTGTACAATGCAACAAACAATTTTTCTTTCGCCAACATAGATAAAAAAAAATTTAACTTTTATTAAAAAAAATTCTTAAAAAATTCTTTGTTTTTTCTCAAATAGATTTGAGACAAAACAAAGTAACTCCTAATTTAAATAATACTAAGTTAAATAATAAAATGAAAGAAACATATTTTAAGCAATATTACAGTGTAATATATCTAAATGAATATATACAAGTGCAAAAAGTTTTTGATGCAATTTTGTTCAACTTGTTTTTAATTTATAAAACTTTTAAATTTATAAATTCAAAAGGTTTTTAAATGTATAAATCTTTTGAATTTATAAATTTGAATAATATATATATATATATATATATATATATATATATATATATATATATATATATATATATATATATATATATATATATATATATATATATATATATATATATATATATATATATTTTAAGAGACTTAGTGATACGACTGAATTTGTCTTTTTCTTGCCCTAGCCATGTATTTATATATTTGTATTTGCTTAATCTCGTAAACTTTTCTTATCGTCGAAATACATTGAATCTCCTAAAACCCCTAACTCTTCTCTGTCACCAAAAAGTACAACTCCAAACAGCGAGGACCATCGTGTTTCTTACAAGTGATGACAGTTCCATAATAACAACTGGAAAAAAGCAGGCTGTAACAAAAAATAAAGATAAAAAACAAAAGCGACTACTACTTGAATCATTAATAAACTTTTATGAAAAATTCAGTGCGGAATATACGAGAAACAATATTTCATATACGATATTTACTCGTTACCGTCCATTTTTTGTCTGCAAACTATCTGCTAAAGATAGAGACGCATGTCTGTGCAAAAAATACGGAAACATACAATTAACTTGTGATAAACTTATTACCCTGAGTTTAAAAAAAAAAAAATATTGAAGAAGTAGTGAAACATGTTTGTTGTAGTACTGATAGAAGAGAATACGTGTTCAGAGAATGTAACATTTGTTTGGACTACCATTTGTTTGGACTACCATTTGTTTGGACTACCATTTGTTTGGACTACCATTTGTTTGGACTACCATTTGTTTGGACTACCATTTGTTTGGACTACCATTTGTTTGGACTACCATTTGTTTGGACTACCATTTGTTTGGACTACCTTGTTTGGACTACCATTTGTTTGGACTACCTTGTTCAATTTCAGGCAAAAGGATTGCTAAAAGATGAAAGTATTATAGCTTGGTTCCAGTGGGAAAAAGAGAAACAGGAATATGAAAAGAAGGGAGAAAAGAAAACAACAAATGTTATCAGGAAAAGATCTTAAAGTAAAATTCTGTGAATCAATTCGAAACGAGCTATGCAAGCATGTTTTTATAATAAGACACTAGTTTAGAATGTACAAACATTTAAAAGAAACGGTAAATGTGAGCGAAGCTATTATGCATATAGATTTTTCTGAGAACTATGTGTGCAAGAATTTAGCTGTAATTTAATCTTCGCATTTTGGAGCAAGCAACAAACAAGCTAGATTGCATACCGGAGTAATTTATAAAATGGATGCACATCAGTTATTTACAACTATATCCGACTCTTTGAGACACAATCCTCCTTCTATATGGGCACATCTGGAACCCGTGCTAATTAAACTCAAGTTAGATAACCCACAAATTACTTCATTTTTTTCCTGATGGACTAACCACGCAATATAGGAATAAGCAAAACTTCTTTATACTCAACAGTGCTATAAGAATTAAAATTTCAATTAGCGAGTTGGAATTTTTTTGAAAATGGACATGGCAAGGGAGCACCAAATGTGATAGGAGGATGTATGAAACGTTAGGCGGATAAATTGGTTAATATGGGCCGTGACCTTCCAGATGTAGAAAGTTTATACAATTTGAATTTGAATTTGAACAGTGGTAAAAGTACTACCTCGGCTAATACAAAGGTCAATGATTATCAATTTCAACATTTAAGCATCAATATCAATGATCTAGTTAATTTTGATGCAAATTTGTTGATTGAAGCAAATGATGTTGTGAGCGATAACGAATTTCTTCACATTAATGATGTATGGTAATGATTGGTATTCTAGTAACGGAGCAGACAGTATTTGTACAATTTAAATTTTACTCCTTTTTACATCATTTTACTGATGCAATTTCATGATCACTAAGTCCTTTACTGATTTTATCAGAAATAGAAATTAGAAAGTTACAAATGCTTCACAAAAATGGTCTGGTTTGCAAAGACTTTTTTTTAAAGTATGATAATGTTAAAAAATTTACATGTGATACTTCAGCGCTAGGAAAATATTAAGTATATATATTTTTTATTTTTTTTATTTGCGGCAGGATAGCTCAGATGGTTAGAGCGTTAAAAGAAAAGTTAAAACCCGGACTGTTGAACGATATGAGTTTGAATCCCGCCACCGCCAAATCAGCGCTTGAGTACTACTTCGGTACGCAAAAATGTTGGTCAAAAACGGGACGCTACTTTAGATTAGTCTTAATAATTATTTGTGGCTGTTCCTATACTAAGCCAACAATATCTTTGGATATAAGAACATTGTATAGAAAAATATAGCATGAAAACTCAAATAAATAAATAAAAAAAAATTAAAAAAAAAAAGGTGTTGCAGAAACTGATATTTCAACTTCTTCCGCAATATCTTTTATCTTCATTTCTTTAAGAATTGACTTTCTTATGGTTCTTACAATATCCATTGTAATAATTGTTCTTTTTCTTTCTTTCTTTTTTTCCGTTTATTGATTAAAACAACAAAACCCAATAAGGAAAATGACGTTGGGACAACCTTATTCCAACATCTTTCGTATCGTTGAAAAGACGTTGTCATGATGTTAAAAATGAAACAGCGGAAAAACGTCATTTTGCTAACGCTATTGCAAAGATGTAAAAAAGACGTTGTAACAACTTTACCTTTAAGCTAAATGACGTCGGAAAGACGTTAGAGCAACGTTAAATTTTATCAAAAAAGACGTTATAAAGACGTAAGGTAAACGTTATGTTTTGAATGAAACGACGTTGAGCCAACGTGTTTTCTATCGTTGCTTAGACGTTGGAATAATGGCATATGCCATTATTCCAACGTAACTTTATGTTTGTAACTTTATGTTTGTAACTTATGTAACTTTATGTTTCTTCATATATTTTTCTCTTTTAGTATCAAACAAAGAAAAACGTTGGAGTACGCTTTTCTTACAACGTTTGGCCGACGTCGTCATTATAACGTTGACCTATGTTTTTACTTATCCGCATAAGTAAAAACATAGGTCAACGTTATAATGACGACGTTGGCCAAACGTTGTAAGAAAAGCGTACTCCAACGTTTTTCTTTGTTTGACACTAAAAGAGAAAAATATATGAAGAAACATAAAGTTACAAACAAATCCAATTAAATTAATAAAAAAACATTCGGAATGAACAAATAGAAATAACAAATACCAAAAATTGGACTGACTTTCTATTTGATGCACACCGAAGTTTTTCTTAATTTATTTATTTATTTGTTTATAGACAATAAAAAACTATTTTCAAAAATTTTTTTGAAAATAGTTTTTGATTTAGTTTTAAAATGTGTTACTTATTTCCAAACCGTGGATATATAACTTTATGACCAAAAGCAACAGTTGGATTGATACTTCGAACATAAAGTTGAAACCTGAATTCAAACTTTATCCAACAATCTAAGTCTGGTCAGTAGAAAAGTACAAGATCTTTAACATAATGACAACACACCTAACAAAACACACAATCATGACATAATGGAAAAAAGATATATTTCTAGTTTTACCCTTAAAAGATATATCTTTGTGTTTGAGCTCAGATTTCTGCAAAAGTTTTTTTTTTACAGGGGTTATTTTGGCGAAGACAACATATTTTCTTATAACTTGAATCGCATTGTACAATTAAGAAATTAAAATAGTACATTTTCACAAAGTGAAGAATCAAAATTCGTTTTAATAAATAGCTCTCTTTAACACCAATGATTACTTTGTTAGGTATTTTTTCTTCCAATCCGTACTATTTATATTTCACTTGAATGCCTGACGATTTGAGCAAGTGGTACCTTCTTATCGAAAACCAATAAATTAGTTTATAAATAAATATATTTACTTATAACAATTTATTCATGTATTGATAATAATAATATATTTAATACTTTTGAAATAGACACTTTATAGTATTATAAATAAAAAAAATTTCGACAATTTTTATAGTTAAAATTTGCATTTTTTAACTTTGAAGAAATGAACTTTTTAAAATAAAAGTGCTTTAAAATGTTCCTAAGAAATAATTTTTCAGGATTTTTTCATCTATTGATATCATTTTTATAGGCATTTGTATTATATTATTATGGCGTTATATAAATATTCACATCCAATATGTATACTCATTTGTAATATAAAAATAATAATTAACAAAATCTTTGCAGTTATTCATAATGCCTCTAATGTTCTAAAAATTCCTTAAAAAAAATAAATAAAAAAAGTAAATTAAAAAAAAATTAAAAAAAAAGGAGCCTCCTCAACCGCAGTAGCCTTTATGGCCTTGAGATGAATTAACATTAAAAAAATTAAAAGTTTTTTTAATTGTAATTAATAAAATCGAAATTGGCTCTCTGTTTCATCTCTGAAATTAGGGAAATATGAGATTGTGATTCATTTTGAAAATTAAATACTGACTGAGCGTGTAATTGATTCAAATTAATATTTTGTTTATTACGACTAAGTTCTGGTGTAAAATTTAGATGTTTTTTTTTTTTTTTTTTTGTAGGATATGTTTTTCTATTCCTAGAAACAATTTTAAATTTATGTTTCAGAGAAAACATTTTGTACTGCCAAGCAGTGGCGGATTGAGATTTAGCGTCGTGGGGAAAGGGGGGCATGGGAATGAGTAGGGGTGACAATGGTTAGAGGTGGCACATTACCCCTAGAAACGGTTTTTCGAGAATCACACTTGTAATAAATATATTTTGTTAATGCTTTTATGTGCCTTTTATTATAACTGTTAAGTACATCTAAGACACTAAACATCTAAGACACTAAACAATATAAAGTTTGTGTTTACTAAGTTTACTTGGTTAACTATTATTGCCAAAAAAAAAAAAAAATAAAAAAAATAAAAAGATATATATTGAATGTGTACATTATGACTACAAAAGATATTTTCTTAGAACAAAACGTTTCTGTTTTGTTTTTTGCCACAAATGCGGGAAAATGTGTAAAAGGTTTTTTGTTACCTAGTTTTCTATTTCTATTTAATAAAATGCAAAATTTTGCAATTAGAAATTTAAATTTTTGACTTAAGGAGCGCGGGAGGAAAGAGGGGGCAGCTGCCCCCCCTCCCCATACGCCTTATGGTAAATCCGCCACTGCTGCCAAATACTGAAAATAACATATTGAAAATAATAATTGATAATAAATAACTAAAAAAACTGAACTTTAATTATGCAGTAGTAATGTAATGGTAAAGCAGTAGCTTCATAAGTGAGAAGTTCTGAGTTGAATCCCTACAACATCACTGGTAGTAATGCGGAGGTGAATAAAAATAAAAAACAAATAAATAAAAATAACCTAATACAAAAACTTAAAAAATATTTTTTTACTCTTTTTCGTGACTTGAGACTTAAATTTATGAGTTTCAGTGTCAGTTATAATATTATAGGAATAGCATGTCATAAAAGTATCAGTAAATTTAATTTTAAGAATTTGAAATTTATACGAATCAACTTTTTTTTTTACACTGTTTATTTATTTATATCAGTTAAGTTACAAAATAATGAATAATTCAAGATTAACTACATTGTATTGTATAAAAAAGCAAATTATTATCTTTACTTTAAGTAATACTTAATAAACGTTACTTTTTCTTAATAAATTTTATTACTAAAAGCACTATTAAAATGTATATAAAAAAATACAAAAAGATAACCATACAAATTCAATAATTTTAATCCTTATTTTCCAATAAGTTGCAAAAAATAAAATACTAATCTTTGAATAAAAAAATACTTCTATACAAATTCATATAAGAAACACATTACACAAGTTATAACGAAGCTTTTTACTAATAAGCTTCCTTATAACTTGTGTAATGTGTTTCTTTTATGAATTTTTGTAGTAGTATACTTATATTCAAAAATTAGTATTTTATTTTTTGTTATTATTTTGTTATTATTATTTTTACCTAGGCAGTCTCGCGCAGCAGTCATATTGGATAACTGGCTGAATTTGGTCGCTATAAAAAGTTCGTTGCATTTTTTGCGTTTTTGCGGCTTTCATTTAGGATAAGTATTTTGATGGCTAACAATATAAAAAAATTTTCAATTTAATATGAGAACGAAAGTCAGACAACTTTTATTACCTGCTTTTAGAAAAATTTGATAGTTATTTTTAAGGTTTAAAGAGCAAAAATAAACAGATAAGTTTCATAAGCACAATACTTATATTTACAATAAAAGAATTTTTTCTTATTTAAAAAGAATTTTGTAACATTTATCCAATAACATAAAAAACATAATCTCATCAAGTTAGATTAAGTAGCAGTAATAAAATTTTATTACACCAATATTCAACCTTGAGATTGCGCATATATATATGCACAATTTTAAAGTTGAATATGAAATGTTAATAACGTTAGATTCTAACCGCTAGATTCTGACACGTCAGAATTTAGCGGTTAGAATCTAACGTTATTAACATTTCCTTATAGTTTATTTTATTTCAGTCGAATTATTTAAAAAAATGTTGCTAAAAAGAAATATGAACAAAATGGTGATTTATGGAAATAAAGAATAATAAAATAAACATATATTATTATACAACTTGTTATAGATTTTACGTAACTTAAAACTGTAAATAAAGACCCACTTTTTAAAACATTGTTTTTCTATATGATATAGGGTCGTTTCCACACTTACTGTGAGTTTAACAAAAGTTATTATAATATGTTAGATTACTCAAAAAGTAGAAATTTATTAGAAATGAATTTTTGCAGCCATCAATGTAGTAGTATAAGGGTTAGTTTAAAATTATTCTCACTCTGAAATTTAAATCAATAATGAACTTATTTTGATCAAACTCTTAAAGCGCAGTTTTCCATACTTATCGTAAGTGTTTCACACTTATCACTTATCACACTTATCACTTATCACACTTATCGTATATCTTAAAATCTGCTTTAGTGACTGGTTTATAATGCGCTCGCGGTTTCAAATGAAAATTTAATGCATTAGTAACATTTTATTAAACGTTTTTAGGTATATAAATTAAAAAAAGAAGACTATTAAATAAACACTAATTATATAGAAATGAAAATATTATTTTGAATTAAAACTAAAGATTTTTAAAGCATTTTCATTACTTTAGTACACATCTTTTGAACTGGAAAGGATAGAATTTCATCATAATTATCTGAGTCTTATATTACAATTATTTTTAACAATAGAACTCGTTTTCTGACTCAGTTTCAAGGCTTACTTTTTCTTTTGCAACTTTCTTTTTCTTTTTCAAAATATTCATGTTTTCTCTTTCTTTTTTAGTTTTTCCATTTAATAACTTTTTCTCTATAGCCATTTGTTTCTTTGTTAATCTTTCTTCCTCTTTTTTTGACTTTTTATCTGCAGCTAATTGTCTCTTTTTTAATTTTTCGTTATTTAATTGTGACTTTTCTTGCAATTTTGTCTTTTGAACTTGCTGCCACGTTTTAAATGTTACAACCGATGGTAAACGTTCTATTTTGCGCTTGGACGTTTGGACTGGTTGTTTTGGCCATATTAAAACACTTTTAATTCGATTTATGAATTCTGCTGCTATTTTTAAACTAGAACAAGCTGGTTTTGGTTCTATTACCGCTGCAATATTGCAATCAGGCATTTCTATACCGGTTTTAACTTGCACATTTTCTAAATTACAAGTTGTTGATAGATTTTTATTACCCTGTTGTATTTCATCAGGTAAAATTGTGGTCTTATATGTTTCAGATGAGGCTCTTTTCCAAAAATGATACAGCTGGAGTAATTCAAGATCACCTTTCCAACCTAAATGTTCGTCAGCTATTTTAAACTGCTCTAAAATACTTGGATCAATGCAGTTTTCAATAAAGTTTATGGGAGACGAAGCGGATAAAGTCACACTTGATTGATTCTCTTCTAAATAAGGAGTCGGAGCCACAGTTGACTAAGATAATCTTTGAACAATTTTTGTGTAGTCCACACTATTAGCATCAAATGGAAATATTCCGGTATTTTTAAAAGCACTTTTAACATTATTTGCCAAAGAAGAATCGATTATAAATAAATTTAATTCTGGTACATTTTCATTGTTTATTTCTTGTCCTTAATGGTCAATGCGCCATTGTCGGCAAAAAGATTTCCACTTTGCTTTCATTGGCCTAAAAACTGCCACATCGAGCGGCTACAAAATATGTGTTGCATTAGGGAATAAAGCAACAAAAATTATTCCATTTTTAGAGCAAAACTCACTAAGTTCGATAGAAAAAGATGACGCATGGTATCAAAAAAAAAAAATAACTGGTAAAGGAATTTCTTATCAAAATCGGATGAAAAATATTTGTAATATACTCAAAAAAACATTCTGCGGTCATGCAACCATTTTCACATTTTCCAATAAACCATCCTGATGGAGCAGTATTTATAATTCTATTTGGAAGACGAACATATACAAAAATTGTTAATGATGGAGCAAATGTTCCGCTGGTATTTACTGCAAATAAAGTGGTGATGCTTTTTTTATTACTTCGAGCACTTTCTTCATATGTATTTTTTCCTCGTTCACCAATTAATAAATTAGTTTTTAGTGACAACTGAAAACCACTCTCATATTGAAAACGCGTATCGAATCATTTAAATATTGAGCGTTTTCTTCTAAAAGCTTTGGAATTTCAGTAAACCAATCTTTTATGGCTTTTTAAGTTATTCCTCCTCTAGCTCGGTTTAAGTATTCACCTCATTTTTGAGATAGCTATTCGTGACGACAAAGAAATGCATAAAACCAACCTTTTGCAGGACGGTTGTTAGTAAATTGTGTTTTTATATTGTTGGAGTTCAAGTATTTTTGCACACTATCTAATAGCTGTACTACAGACATGGCAAATCCCATTCTGGTGCATGTAAGTAACCACTCGTCTAATTTAGTTTCAATGTGTTCACCTAGTACTGATTCATAACCGCAGTGTTGTATCTTCAGAGAAGTTTTTCCAGATATTTTATCACAAAGTGTCTGATAAGGAATTCCAAACGTTTTGCTTGCTTTGTACACAACCATACCTTTTTTTATCAGCATTAATAGCATCTCTTAATTGGCTATCTGTATATTGAAGTCTTCGTTTTGAGCTACAAACTTTTGTCTTATATTTTTGTCTTGCCATTGTAAAAGAATTTAAGTAAAATATTTTTTTTTTATGTAAAAAAGAACCAAGTTGATTATTTATTGGATATACGATATGTATGGAATGACATTTTTTTTGTTCATACTTATCGTACGTTCAAAAATACTACATTGATACTGATGAGTGGTTTTAATAATATTAATAATGATCCATGTTTTATTCACCTTATTAAATCAATTTAGAAATAAAATTTTATCTTATCTTCTTAAATTATCTTGTTTTATTTGAAACGCTTCTAACAGCTGGTACTTAAAAAAAAGTATTTTCATAGGCTGACGTAATAAACTCACTGAGTTTACATAAGTAACTATGTATTGCGGCTTCTATGTATTGTAATAGAAGTGCATGACGATGTTGTTGATAAACAAAATATATACATAAAAAAAAAAATTACTACTTATTTCAAAATTTATGTTAGTATTTAAAACCTACAATAAGTGTCGACTCACGCTAGGTGTGGAAACAACCCTAGTAGAAAAACCTTTAAAAAAGTGGATTTTTATTCTTGGTTTAAAAAATAAGTAAAATATACAACATGTTATATAATAACAAATGTTTATTATGTTAATATTTAGACTATATTATATATATATATATATATATATATATATATATATATATATATATATATATATATATATATATATATATATATATATATATATATATATATATATATATATATATATATTCGTCATAATAATAATAAATTATTTACAATATATTCTGTTTGAGTTAAGATATAACAGGAGCAGGCAGAGGACAAAAGTCTTATCATCCCCGTTGTATCATTTACATAATACACACACACACACACAAAAATACATGTATATATATATATATATATATATATATATATATATATATATATATATATATATATATATATATATATATATATATATATATATTCGTCATTATAATAATAAATTATTTACTATATATTCTGTTTGAGTTAAGATATAACAGGAGCAGGCAGAAGACAAAAGTCTTATCATCCCCGTTGTATCATTTACATAATATATATATATATATATATATATATATATATATATATATATATATATATATATATATATATATATATATTACAATCTCAGTAAGATAATATTAAATACTTTTAAATAAAGAAGTGTTACATTTTTTATCTTTTCTTCCGAACACACTACAAATATAAGTGTGTAATAATGATGAAAAGGGTGATGTCGCTTTTTAACAAAAGAAAAAGTAAAAAAAAAAAATAATAATAAAAGAGAATAAAATAAAGATTAAAAATAAAATAGTATTTGAGATACGTTATATTCAAGTAACTTTTTTTTTAAGATACTTTTAAAAGTTTGGATGGAAGTTATAGTTTTATTATTATTTGGGAGAAATGAGTTCCACAAATGTGGCCCTCGGTAAGTTATTGAGAATTCAGATTGTTTTAACAAAGTTTTTGGTATCTGATAATTAAGCAATGAATGCTTTGTTTGGTATTTATGATCTATAATAAAGAAAAGACCTTCAAAAATATTAGGTAACATATGACATTTTAATATATACATGAAGAAAAGAATAATAATAAATATTTAATTGGTAAACATTCAGCACTCCAAGCTTACCAATTTATTCCCAATTTATTTTTATGTATTCCACAAGATTATAGAGTATATTCTTTGTTAAGACGTCCATTATTAATGTTTATCACTCAAATTACTATAACTTTGCTTCTAAATGGGCTAGAAACATATATTTGGTATCAATGTGCAGCATTTAACAACCTCTTTCATCTAAACATGCTTTGAAGTCAAAATATTTAGTTTAAATTTTTTATGCAACTGCCTAGTAATGGGTATTTAAAAAACCCATTAATGCCTTATTTATTTGTAAATAAAATATTATCTAAAAAATTATATAGACTAGCGGCAATTAATTTGAGTTCAGTGATGGAAAAACAGTAATTTTATTAAAAATCAATTAAGTCTATCAGTTATATTTTCGTTTATGTTTTTTTCGATCTCAGTGAATAAAGAAACTACAAATTAGTTCATAAAGTACACTTTATTTAGTTTTCTTCACAAATAGTTCTAAACAAATAGAAAACTTAACAAACATTAAAAAGTTAAATTATAAGGTCTTTATTATTTTGCACAAGTTTCAAACTTTGCGTTCATCAAAATAACCACCAAGTTTCTTCATTACTGCTTCACATATTTTTGGCATATGAAAGATTAATTTGTTTAAAGTTTCCATGGTTACAGCTTTTCAAGCCTTTTGCAGTAACTCCCATAAATGTTCCTCAGATTTTACTTGGAATTTCTTCACATTTTCTTTTTCATCCCAAAGAAGCTCAATGGGATTAAGGTTTGGTGACTGCGCAGGCCAGTCCATTAAAGTAAGGGTTTTTTCTTGTACTAGTTGATTTAGGTAATTTTTACAAAGTTTAGATTTGTACTTTGAGTCATTATCTTGCATAAAAACAGGCTGGCGTCAAACCACCATTCGATGAGCAGAGGGAACGGCATGATTCTTTAAAATTTCTCTGTATGGCTCATTTTTCATAATTTCACTTACTCTGATCAAATCTCCTAATTTGTGACCTGCGAAACAACCCCATACCATTATTAAACCTCCTCCATGCTTAACAGTAGACACAATGCACTGCGGAATGTTACGTTCATTCTGGTGCCAGCGTACAAATATTCTTCTCATGTTGCCAAATAATTCAAACTTGGACTCATCGCTTCATACTACTGTTTTCTATTGACTTATTGTCCAGTTGGCAAGTTTCCGAGCCCATTGTAGTCCTTTCACCTTCTTCGCTTTCCTTAGCAACGGATTTTTGGCAGCTACACGCCCTCAAAGTCCAGCTTTCATCAAATGGTTTCTTATTGTCCGGACACAAACAAGTTTTTCAGCAGTTTTATTGTATTCTCTCATTATTTGTGGAGCTGTTAATTTTCTGTTTGACATAGATAATCTCGTAATACCACAATCACCATGTTCATCTATCTTTCTAGGCTGTTCAGGTCTTGGAAGGTCACAATATTGACCAGTTTCCTTAAAACGCTTTATTGAATTGTGAACTTCAGTCTTTGATGTTTTTATTCTTTTGGCAATTTTTCTTTTTGAAACACCTTCTTCATCAAGTAAAACAATGCGAACTCTCAGTTCAAACTCTCAGTTCAAACTCTCAGCCTAATTCTCAAACTGAAGTCATTTTAGTACAACAAAATAGAAACTAAAAAAAAAATAAACAGTTCAAATAACAGTAGAATTCCGTTAACAACACAGTAGAATCCCGTTAACTCGGACTCTGAAGGGATATATATTTATTGTCCGACTTCGATTTCGAGACTTAACGAATGTTCCTTGAAATATAAATATTATGTACATATATATAGAACAATATAATCTTATGTGAAATATATATTTTTGCATATATAATATATACTATAAACGAAAAAATTCCGAAATCGATGTTTGTTTCAAAGTTCTACTAGATAGCTTTCTTTCTATTTAGTTTGTTAAATAGTGTTTGGCGCAAAAGTAATAAGTTTCCAAACGTTTAAAGTTTTGAATTTTTATTAATATTCTTAAGTTTTTAATGTAATTGTTAGGGGTTGTCTATAAAGTACGTACGCCAAAAATTCTGAAATTTGACACCCCCCTCCCTCTGTTGCCATGCGTACTTTCAAGTCCCACCCCCCCTTAAAAAGTACGTACATTTTCATATACCCCTCCCCCCACAATCGAAAAAAAAAAAGATGGAGGAGATACCCTAGATACTTTAAAAGTATCTAGGGTACCTCCTCCACCTTTTTTCATTCAATAAATTTTTGTATTAAAAAAAAAAAAAAAAAATAGGCGGGGGGCGAAAAACGTATAAAGTATTTATACGACCCCAAAGCCCTTTGTTAGCGGCAAAGAATTCCAATTTAAAAAACATCATTAAATATATACAAATATAAACTTAAAAATAATTAAATCTTACAATATTGAAGAGATCGCATGTCTGAGTGGATGATGTTATGGGCAGTGACAGCGGAGATTCGAGTTCGATTCCCAGTAAAGTCCTATTTTACTTTTTCTGTTTAATGAGACGCATCAAATAAAAATAAACTATACTTAAGGCAGACGTTTTTTTCAGGCACACCTCTTTAGTAAGTCCGTAAAAAGCGAGTCATGCGAGAAGAGTAATATTGAAAACAAAGCTTAAAACCAGTGCCAAGTGTAGGCTATCCATACCCTGTAATTAGAGGGGGTGGGGTTTTGTAGGGGAGCAGCAAATTTTATGCCCTTTTGCTATTTTAAAAAATTTGGAAGATTTTGAGACTCTAATGACACGTTTTTTTATTTTGAAGGGATGTGGGTCTCCAACCTATTAGCCATTGCACTGCTAAAACCTGTTTTTTGTTGACTCAAAAAATAAGCAATTTATTTTTTGCACATGCATGCACACATGCCACTCCTTATATACTGGCGTTGGAATACTGACGTTGCTTTGATGGTAAAAAATAATAGTAATGGTAAAAAAGTAAAAAAAGCGACTTGGTTCAAAATCATTCTAACGTTAATCAGACTAATCTTGGTTTAATGTTAAACAACCAACGTTGTTCCAACGTCGTTTTAATGTTAACATTCAAGACGTTAGATGATAACGTTTTTCTGACGTTGTTACAACGTTTGATAGACAAGGGTTAGAATAACACCGTTATGCTGACGTTAGAACATTGTTGGAATTTAGTTAACTTGCGTCGCGACCGAAATCCAACCAATTTACAACAACGGCTCGACGTCTTTTTCTAACTGTAAATAAAGCTTAAATAAAATATTTTACTTATAAGCATAGTAAGGCATGATTGCTTGTATATCGCATTTAAAAAGTTTTCTTTGAATAAAAAAAAAGCATTTATTTAATAAGGATTTAGTAATTTATATATTTTTTATTGTGCTTAATATAAACTTAAGACTATAACGAACATTATTCACCTTATTAAAACTAAATATTTTATAAATATATAACTTTTATTCCAAACTTAAAAGTCTGATTCCAAACTTTAAAGAATGATATTATCCTTTTCAGGTACCAACTAACCACCAACCAACTAACTACCAACTAACTAACAACCACCGTCCTCTTTTTATTTTTTTAGTTCTCTTCTTTGTTATGAATAAACCTCTTAATTTCCGAAGTTTTATAGAGTAATTACGTAATTAAATGTTTTATATTTTAAATATAAAACATTTAATTAACTAATTGAATGTTTTATATTTTCTTTAAAATTGTTTTGTATCTTTTTAAAAAATGTTTTATATTTTCTTAAAAAAAATTTATATTTTCTTAAAAAATGTTTTATATTTTGCATAAACCCTGTAAGACCAAATTAGATGTCCAGACTCAACAAAACTTTAGTACGAAATATGGAAGAGTTCCACTATCGCGTCCTTCAATTTATGCATGATATAAGAAACTTATGGAGACAGGGGTGTTGGATAAAGGGAGGAGCGGGCAACCAAGAACATCTGATACAAAATTGTTTGAGTTACACAACTCTTTACTCGTTCTCCTACGAAGTTTATCCCCACTGATACCAGACAGTTGCAGTTACCACATTCATTAGTGCACATGTTCCTCCACTAGATCTTTCGGTTGTATGCTTATAAAGTGCAACTGTTCCAGGTACTCAAGTCAAATGACGTACCAAAACGAACGGAATTTTCACTTGATATGCATGAGGGTGAAACATTTCTTGACCGGATTTGTTTCAGTGACAAGGCAGCTTTTCATGTTTTAGGCAAATTAAATAAACAAATTGTTAAAATCTTGGTATCAGAACAATAGTTAAAATCTTGGGATTAGAAACCGAGATAGTTCAAAAGTAAATGTGTGGTGTGTACAGTTATAGAACTATTCGATTGCACTATGTGCAATCGAATAGTTGATTCATTTATCATCAGTGAGCAACAGTTACTTCAGATGTTTACCTCAACCTTCTAACGGAATATATAGGCACAATAGCGCCCTACCATATTGAGGACGGCATGTTTGTTAGTTCCTTAATCAAACATTTCCAGACCATTGATGTGGAAAGGATGGGCCTATTCCAATGGCCTCCGCGTTATACAAATATCACTCCTTTGGATTTCTTTGTATAGGGCAATGTAAAAGGTACCGTGTATTAAATAAAGGTACGGGACATTCCTGACTTGAAGCAAAGAATTTGCAATGCCATTACCACCATTGAAGACACTATGTTACAGCAAACAAGGCGGGAACGCGAGTCCCGTCTTGATGTGTTTTGCACAACAAGAGGTACTTAGAATCTATTAAATAAAGTTAAAAAAAAACTCTAATAAACACTGAATACAATATAATAATTTTTGTTTAAAAATTTCAACAACTGCCTATATTTATTATTATTATTACAATACTACATAGAAATGGCCATAAAGACCATTTATGGTAGTTGTAAATATGCATTTTTTATATAATTGTCATAATTGTTTTAATAATGTTTGTTGTTTTTGAGTTTTGACAGTATACTAGCAGTTGATTCCATTGTTTGTTGTACCAGATATCAGATTTGTTTTGTTCTCTGGTTAAAAAGTTTTGTTGTCTTGTGCCGTGATTGTGTTTTTCTTGGGTTAAACTATAATATAACTTTATTTTATTTAGTCCATTTTTATTTTTGAATTGTTGTATTTGGTCTCCTCTTAATCGTCTTTCTTCCAGTGTTGTCAGACCATGACAGTGGATCCTTTCCTCGTATGTTTTACCACTAATTTCTCGGACTAGTTTAGTTGCCCTTCTTTAGAATGATTCAATTGCTTTGATATCTTTTAATTTATTTGGATTCCATACTGAAGCACCGTACTCCAGATGTAGCCTCACCATTGACGTGAAGAGCATATCAAAAGTGGTAATGTTAATGTATTTGAATGAATTTTTAAGGTGACCCAATATACGATTTGACGTTGCTATTACGGAATGGATTTGCCGGTCCCACTTTCAGTGTCAGCGCTGATGATCACTCCTAGGTCTTTCTCAAACTCTACCTTTAACAATTGATGCCCATTTACTTGATAATTATACTTTTGATTTGATTTCCCAAAGTGAATTACTTTACATTTGATCTCATTTAAAGATATTTGCCATGTTTCGCACCATTTTGATACAATGTTAATATCATTTTGTAAACTGATCGAATCATTTTTATCTTTTATGATTCCAATCATTTTTGTGTCATCTGCAAAAATTTTTGGATTATTTATGATTTGTGATGCCAGGTCATTTATAAAAATTGCAAACAGTAATGGCCCTAGAACCGAGCCTTGAGGAACTCCACTAAGCACATGAAGCCAGTCTGAAATGGCGTCTCCTAGTATGACACTCTGTTTTCAATCTTTTAAATAGTTAATTATCCAGTTCAGCATCTTATTTAATATTTCGTATGCTATTAATTTTTTTAAACAAAGTCGTGTGTGTGGTACTCGATCGAATGCTTTACTGAAGTCTTTAAATATTATATCAACTGGAATACCGTTGTCGGTAGCTTTTGTAATTAGATCAAATGATTCAAGCAAGTTTGTTTTGCATGATTTTCCCTTAACAAAGCCGCGTTGATCCTTTGATATTAAATTATTTGTTGAAAGATGTTCTACTATTTTGTCAATTATGATGCTCTCCATTATTCTACAGACCACTGATGTAATGGAAATGGGTCTGTAATTTGAAACATCCGAATGACATCCACTCTTGTGAATTGGTGTAACATTTGCTAGTCTCCATAATTCCGGTATTTTGCCACTATTAAACAATAACTTATATAAGAACTGAATTGGGTTAGACAATGAATCAAAGCAGCTAAGCAGTACATAAGGATGAACTCCGTCAACGCCAAACGATTTATGTTAGTTTAATTCTCTTAGTTTTTTTTTAACCATTTCCAATGTAAAAATATTATTAGTATTGTCGTCACATTTGACGTTAGTTTCTATTGGAAATTCTGGAAGCTCATTTAAGTTTTCTTTGCAAAAAGACTTCTGAAACTTTAGACTAAACATTTCAGCAATTTTGCTTCTATCATTAATCAAATTTCTATCATTATCCAAGAGAGTTTTGGAACCAACTTTGATGCTTCGATTTTTGTTAATGTAAGAATAAATCAATTTTGGATTTGATTTCGCGTTTGCGGCAAATTTTTTTTCCTACTCAAATACTGCTCGTTTCACCTCCCTTTTTTTTTTTGTTTCCAGGTATTTAAGTTTCAGATCATGTATGAAACCACTTACTTTTAATTTGAACCAAAGATTTTTTTTTTAGTTAGCTCTATTAGTAGTTTATTGAACCAATATCGCTGTTTTTGCATGAAATTTAAATTTTATTTTTTTATGAACTGTTCTCATCCATTGTTGTATATTTCAACGAATTTTTTGTAGTTTGTTTCAATATCAAGATCATTGTTGAGTTTATTCTTCCAATCAAAAATTTTGAAAAATGAATTTAGATCTTCATAATTGCATTTTTTGTAGACAAATTTTTTGTTTGAGTATCTTTTTGTTGTAATATTGTTTTTTAAGTTTAAGTTGAATGTTAACGTTAAATGTGCTTTATTCATATGACCTAAAGGTTCTCCAGTTTTCAACTCGCTGACTCTCTTATATACTTCCGTGAAAATAAGATCGAGTATATTTGTTATTTCACAACCGCTTGTTTGAAAGGTTGGAACATACACGTGTTGAAAAAGAAATGCGTTTTGAATAGCACTTACAAAACATTCAAGTTGTTCATCTTCTTGTTGATTTAAAGATTTAAAGATCTTCTTGTAGACTTAAAGATTTACTTACCAAAATTAATTGAGTCTGTTTTTGTTGAAATCATTAAACCACACAAAACAAATGTCCTTATGGTTGTTATCCATCAATGAATCAAAATGAATTCAATACAACATTTTTAACTCCACTTCTTGAAAAGTTAAGCAAAGAACAAAAATTGATCTTTTTAATGGGTGATTTCAATGTAGATCTACTGAGCTATAGTGAATCTAATTCTACTTCCAATTACCTTGATACCTAATGTTCTTACTCATTTAATCCTTTCATAATTATACCTACCCGTATAACAACTAAATCTCAAACACTTATTGATAACATCTTTATGAACTTCTACTCTTCTGATCATCTCTCAGGTAACCTAACTATTTCTATATCGGATCACACAGCACAATTTGTTTGTGTTCCTGGCACATCCAACCAACCAAATAAAGTTAAAATTTCTCGAAGATGTTTAAAAAAATTTGACCCTAATAAGTTTATTATAGAAATTTACTAAAAATCCGGACAAACTTTAATCTTTTTTATTCATGTTTATATCCATTTTATAGCTTATTTAATTCTCTATAAGTTAATTTTTTTTTTTTAGATAATTAATAATAATTAAAAAAAATAATGATGACCAAGCAAGAAGAGGTAAGAAAACGGATTTACGAGTTCTATTTGAATAATAAATTGCAAGGTAAAAAGTTCACAGTAGCTCACTTCAATGCTGAAAAAATCCCAAGAAGCACTATCTATGATATAATCAAACGTGTTGAGAATGTTTCTGGGCACAAAAGAGTGCAAGGAAGTGGTCGTGTGGCCAAAATCATGACCCCTAAGAGGATCAAGCGCCTGAAAGCCATATTTGATCACAGTGACCGAGTTTCGATGAGGCAAGCTGGTCGAAAATTTGGATGCAGTCATTCACATATCATTAAAACTCTTGCCAAGTACACTGACATCAAAAGTTATACAAAACAGGGTATACCTCATCGACAAGAGAACCAGAATGAGCGAATCAAAACTGGCATTGATCGTCTTTATCGCGTTTTTAAAGGAAAATCGGTCATCCTTGACGATGAGTCTTACTTCACGCTGTCACACTCAACAATTAATGGAAACAGCACCTACTACTCTAGCAACAGAGACAAGACTCCACCAAGTGTTAAATATCGCGAAAAGCGCAAGTTCGAACCCAAGGTGCTTGTCTGGCTGGCCGCTTCTGACAATGGTGTTTCAAAACCATTTTTTATACCCAGCGGCCTTGCAGTCAATAAAGCCATCTATGAAATGAATTGTATTAGGAAAAGATTAGTGCCGTTCATCAACGCTTATCATGCCGATGGTAACTACATATTTTGGCCGGACCTGGCTTCATCGCATTATGCCAAAACCGTGACCAGCTGCTACAAGACTCATAACATCAATTTTATCAAAAAAGTTGACAATCCGCCAGCCGTACCGGAGTGTCGCCCAATCGAAGATTTTTGGGCTATTTTGAAAGGCAAAGTGTATGAGAGTAACTGGCAAGCAAAAGGCGTGAAACAACTACGAACCAGAATAAAGCTTTGCCTGAAAAAAATTAACCTTAACCTTGTATTTTCACTTTTTGGGTCAACTCGTGTTAGGGTTGGCCGAATCCGAAGAAACAGACTGGTTGAAGACAAACTTAACTAAAATAAATAAATAACTAAAAACTCTTTTTAATGATAGTTTTATTTAATCTCTTCCATAAAAACTTTGGGAGTAATTGCACTTAAAAGTTTGTCCGGATTTTTAGTAACCACCCGTTATTAATGAATCCATCAATAATTTTTTCAAATCATTTAATATGGTTCTAGACCAATGCGCCCCCTATAAAACTTTGACTAAAAATCAAATCAAACTTAAATCTAAACCCTGGATCTCTAAAGGCTTACTTAAATCTACCTCTGTAAAAAACAAACTCTATAAAAAATTTGTAAGATGTAAAAACATTAATACTAAATATGAGCTTTTCACAAAATTTAAATTCTATAGAAATAAAATTAGCAACTTATTAAAAAGTAGTAAAAAGTCATACTACATAACTTATTTTAATAACATCATAAACAACATAAAAAATACATGGAAAGGCATAAAATATATCATAAATATTAAAGGATCATTACATAAAACACCTGCTTAGTTAAATCTGAATGAAAATATTATCACAGACCATGCCACTGTTTCAAATATATTAATTAACTACTTTGTCTCTATTCGTGAAAAACTACTCAATAATATTATGCCATCAGAATATACTTATAGTGACTTTCTTAATTTTCCTAATGCTAGTTCTTTCTTTATTGATCCTGTTAGTGAAGATAAGGTATGTAGTCTTATTAGTAATACTCTTTAAAATGATAAAAGTTATGGACCTAATAGCATACCTACATTATGATAAATAATTCTTTTAAAAATGGCGAATTCCCAGATGTTTTTAAAGTAGCTCAAGTCATTTCAATTTATAAAGCAGGCTCATTACTAGACTTTTCTAACTATCAACCCATTTCCCTTCTTTCCAACCTAAGCAAACTTTTTGAGAAGGCTATGCATAACAGACTATACAAGTTTCTAAATAAATTTAAATGCTTGTACCAACATCAATATGTATTTCGAAGCAAACATTCTACAACCCTTGCACTTATTGAAATTACTGAGAAGATTAAAAGAGCTCTAGATAATAAACACTTTGTATGTGGGGTGTTTGTAGATTTGCAGAAAGCTTTTGATACTGTGGATCACTCCATCCTTCTCACAAAATTAAAATACTACGGAATCAGAGGCATCCCACTAAAATGGTTTACTTCATATCTCAAAAATAGAACACAGTTTGTTTCCATTAATAGCACTAAATCTGATTTACAGAATTGCTCAAATGGCGTCCCACAAGTTTCAGTTTTAGGACCACTTCTTTTTCTTCTTTTTATTAATGACTTGAATACTTCTTTTAAATTTGCAACTGCTTACCATTTTGTTGATGATACTAACATGCTACTGGTTGACAAATCACTTAAAAAAATCAACAAACATATTAATCATGATCTTGGAAATCTTGTTCAGTGGCTTCGTTATAATAAACTTTCTCTTAATTCTAACAAAACAAAACTTATCATCTTTAAATCCAATCTGGCACCGATTAAAAAGCAGTTAAATTTCAGACTAAGTGGACAAAAACTTTATCCTTTAGATTCTATTAAATATCTTGGGATTAAAATTGATTCTAATCTTTCTTTTCAAGGCCATCTGAATGACTTAGCAATGGAACTCAGCAGATCTAATGGAATGCTAGCCAAAGTGTGCCATTATGTAAATCTAGAAACTCTGCTTAATATATATGTCAAGTATGGGACAATCCCATAAACAAATCATTTTAAGGTTGTCCCATCTCCAAAATAAAGCCTTGAAAATAATATATTTTCAGTATAATAACTCTAAATCTAATGTACTATACCTAATCTCCAAAATATTAAAAATAGGCGACCTTGTGGTATTCTTCAACTGCCTATTTGTCTGGAATTATCATCACAAAAACCTTCCCTTATCATTCAACAATTTCTTTTCAATTACAAATTGCCACTCTCCTCTTCGCTCCATCAGTAGCTTAAACTTAGTTTTTCCGAAACACCAATCTGCTAAATATGGAAATAAATCCATTAAATATCAATGTATTAGCTCATGGAACAAACTACCTCCTGATCTAAAATCTCTTAATTCAATCTCTGAATTCAAAATCAAGTTTTTTAATTATCTGTTAAAAAAATACAATTAAATATTTCTACCAACTAATATTGACATTCTTTACTATATATGTCAATTCGTAATTTCAGTTTTTAATTTGATATTTTCAACATTTTGAAATTCACTACTTATCTATCTACATCTAATTTCTCTGGTTTTCTATCTGCCATTTTTAAACTTTATTATTATTATTTTTAATAACAGTAATTATTATTACTTTCATCATTGACTATAACGTTACGTTGTATATTGAGGTATTTACTTTATATTAATACTTGTACTATAGTAAATTTCCTTGAAATGTTATAACTTATTTCGAAATATATTTGATTTGATTTGTAGCGGACTGTAAATACACCCTATTAGAATTCTTTCAGTTCCATATGTGAGTTTACACCATATTTGTTCTCCGTCTTTGGATTTGAGTACTTTGTTTGTTCTTTCACAAATATTGAATTCATTTTTAGCATATATACAGACACAACCTCCCCTTTTGCCTTCTCTATTATTTCTCTATTATCTATTACTATATACCTGTATCCCTTCTCTATTATCTTTGTAAAAAAAATTAAATGTAAAGAGATTTTATTAATAGATTATAGATTAATGACATTTAGATTTTTTTCACATCTAAATTTTGCCCCATATTAGCTCGGAGCGGCCCTGTATGAAAGTAGAGGGTGTCCATATATGGAAATTTAAGTTGTGAAAAAAATCTAAATGTCATTAATTTATACAACTACGTTGTAAATATGATTATATTACAATCGTCTGTTTGTATTACAATCGTCTGTTTGTATTACAATCGTCTGTTTGTATTAAAATCGTCTTTTTTGTATTACCAAAGTCATTAAATGACTTTTTTGATATATGGCAAATATTTAGAACAGTCCCTAAATCATTGGGGTCTGGGAAATGATTGTCGGAGCAACCCTTTTCTCCTCCATTATTATTTAAATGATATATTTAAAAATAGGAAGCGAATATCCTCGCAGTCGGAAATACGTCATAATCTTTGCCGCGAACATCCACCATTTTAGTGGGGAAAAAAAAACTTTCGTTCTAAAACGAAAACAATGGCATAACATAAAAAATGCACAAGAGCTGTTGTGCATTTTTTATGTCATGTCATTCTTATTTTCAGTCAACTCTGGTGACTAAGATGGTTTAGTTGTTTTCAACGCACAAGTCAGACAACTTGTAAATGTCGTGTGAAAGACTTCCAAATCTAGCATCAATTGGCATCTAGCCAAAGCCAAAATATTTACCTATAATTTTATTACATCTAATGCTCCATATTTACCAATAGTTTTTAAAATTTATTTATAAACATCTAATGCTCATATTTATCTATAGTTTTAAAAAAAAGTTTTATAGGACTTTTTATTAAATAACTAAAAACGTCATGGTATTGAACTCATGGCCATTCAGTTTGATTATCTTTCGAAGTATTTGCAAAGAACTTGTGTAGACATTGATTCAAAGGATTGCAAGTTTATTTATATGCCTTTCTGCGGCGTTAAAATCTAATTTTTCAAAGTATTCGTAAAGCGACATTTCTTTTTAAAACTATTCAAGTCACTTTTTCGTACTCATCCTGCTAAACTAATCATTTGTTTTCCCCCATCCAAGATGGTGACAACTTGCGCTTTTGTTATTTTGCATAACCACGTGACTTTCCGACGGCGAGGATTAAGTTACTTTTAATCCTCATTTTTATTATAACTTATTTCAAAAAAATAAATTCTTCCCATACTTTGACAATAAAAAAATGCAATTTTTATTTCAAAAATTTATTAGTCGATTTTAGTTGACTTTAGAAAATATAAATCTGTTGATTTAGTCGACAGTCGAATTATTTAACACTAGTTTTTAGTCGTTTGAGTTTTAACTTTCAGATTCATATTAAAAATGCCTTTCTCGCCTATTATAAATGTTTCATAAAATTTCATTTCCAGTACAAATTTCCTACCACTCTTTATTATAACTATGAAAACGAATTAAAAAAACCTTTCTCTCAAAAAGTGAGGTGAACTTAAAGTAAACACAGTGATGTAGTATCCAATTCTCTAAAATTTCCTATGTGTTGATTTAAAATAATAGCGAATGAATGGAAAAAGCGTCATCTTTAAGACATTTTGATAAAAATATGTTTGTAGTCTAAAAAATAATAATAAGTTACTTAATTTTCTTTTGATGAACTTATTTTATTGCATTTTTTTATTGTAAATTCTTTTAAATAGTTAAATCTTTTATTATTAAACTATCCAATGCCATATTAGCAATATGACATTTGACAATATTATTGTGTGTCCTCTTATTTAACTTGTAGGTTTTTTTTATATTTTTGATAGTATTTTTACAGCTTTAGTACATAATCTACTATAGCTGGGTCTTATACTATAATATACTATATATAAATAAGTTATATATAGTATATTATAGTTACATTAAATTATATATATATATATATATATATATATATATATATATATATATATATATATATATATATATATATATATATATATATATATATAATTTAATTGAATATATATATATATATATATATATATATATATATATATATATATATATATATATATATATATATATACATATGTATGTATATATATATATGTATATATATATATAAATATATATATGTATATATATATATATATATACATATATATTTATATGTATGATATTAAATTAAATTATATATATATATATATATATATATATATATATATATATATATATATATATATATATATATATATATATATATATATATATATATATATATATATATATGTAAATATATAAATATATATATATATATATATATATATATACTAAATTATATATATATATATATATATATATATATATATATATATATATATATATATATATATATATATATATATATATATATATATATATTAAATTATATATATATATATATATATATATATATATATATATATATATATATATATATATATATATATATATATATATATATATATATATACTCTTGCTGGTCGCTTGCAATTTTTTTAATTAAATGTCTAGTTTATATTTGTTTTTGTTTTTTTAAATTTGTTTTAAAGACCAGAAAAAGTTTAAAACCTTTTTTTTTAAAGTTTTTTTTTTTCTAATTATTTAATAGACTGCCTGCCTAAACTAAACCCTCAATTGATGTAGTGGCACTCCCTTGTAACAGCAAGCTATAAGAAAGTTGATGTAGCAACACTCCGCAGATGTTTTGCAGTAAAAAAATAAAAATAAAAACATTCAGAATGAATGCATTCATTTCTGACAAGTTTATGAAACAGTGTAAAATGAAAAAAAATTAGAAAAGTGATTTTCTACTAATTTATATATATATATATATATATATATATATATATATATATATATATATATATATATATATATATATATATATATATATATATACAGGGCTGTGGAGTCAGAGTTGTGGAGTTGCGACAATTTTAGCGGAGTCGGAGTTAGAGTCGCTAAAAAATATGGCAACTCCGATAGTAATATTTCTTGGTATTGCACGTGCATGTACAAAACATTCAATTAACCTTATGTTCATACTAAACCTCAAAGAACGTTGCATAAATTTGTCAAAAAAAAAATTTCAACTTATCGCGCAATATTTTTTAAAGAATTCAAAGAATTTTTCAAAAATTTTGCTTTGGAGTTGGAGTCGGAGTTGGAGTCGGAGTTTTACTCAAAAAATTTCAACAACTGGAGTCTGAGTCATTTTTTTTTTTTTACGACTCCACACCCCTGTATCTATATATATGTATATATATATATGTATATATATGTATATATATATATATATATATATATATATATATATATATATATATATATATATATATATATATATATATATATATATATATATATATATATTTATATATACTCTTGAATAATCATTTTTACTTTTACCACTGCTAGCTCAGTTATTTTCAGCTCAGCTGTTTTTAAAAAAAATTGTTTTGAAGACCAGAAAAAGTTTTTTCTTTTGAAAAAGAAAAGTTTTTCTGACACTTTAGCGACACTTCCTTGTAGTCGCAGGCTATATGATAGTCGATGTAGCAGCACTCCCTTGTAGCAGCAGGCTATAAGATACTCTATGTAGCAACACTCCGTGGAAGTGGTGTAGTGGTAGAGCGGTAGTGGTGTAGTGGTAGAGCGCTCACTTCATAAACGAGTGGTTCCGAGTTCGATCCCCACCACGTCCCTGGTAGTACCGCGCTCAACTCGTTTCTCTGCGCAGCGGCCTTGTTCGTCAAGGTTCGTGTTTCGGAGTTATAGAGTTGAGAGAGGGTTATAGCCACAAAATAAGTAGCCTCCTCGTCTGTAGTGGCCTTCTCGGCCTTGAGGAGGTGAAGTATAATTAAAAAAAAAAAAAAAAAAAAAAAGTTTTACAGTTAAAAAATATATAAAAATTTTCAGAATGTTTTTATTTAATAAAAAAATAAACATTCAGAATGTTTTAAAAAACATTTAAATGTTTTTAAAAACATTCTAGTCTTTTAGTTTGCATTTTTGTGGTTTTTTAATAAAACATTAAATTTAATTAGTTTTCCTCAATTAAAATAATTTGTTTTGTCATAATCTAACCTTAATTTTGTCAGTTTAAAAACCAGGCAACAAGCTACAAGCTGTTTTTTACTACAAACTATATATTTAATGCCTTTACTATAGGTATATATATATATATATATATAAAGATATATTGCAAGCTTTTTTTTAAATAGGGACCCAATGAAAAATGGGTCCTATTTTTCAAAATTTTCATATATTTATTTTTCAAATAGTATTATCATTTTTAAATATTTTTTAAATCTAGTTTTATTTTTTTATATAGAACACATTAGGTGCATAATGCAGGTTTTTAAAAATGTTTTTTAAACCACTATACATATATATTATATATATATATATATATATATATATATATATATATATATATATATATATATATATATATATATATATATATATATATATATATATATATATATATATATATATATATATATATATATATATATATATATACTTACTTTCCATTGTTAGATGTATAATATATAAACAAATTTATTAATAACTTATTTTGACAATTCATAAAAAAAGATTGTTTTTTGCTAGAGTACAGAAAGTTGTTAAACAAATTTTGAACATTATATGGGTGAAGATTATGAGAATGAAATACCAGATCCTGGTTTAATAAATGAATCGTTTAATAATGAAGATGATGTGGGATATGAAGTCAGCCATGGAAGTTCAGTAAACTTGCAAAGTTTTTTTTTTACAGAAAGCAACAATCATTCCAAAGTTTTTGTTGATTTATTTATTGTCACAGTTTTTTTGTTGTTACTTGTTGCACTTGTTTTCTTTTGCAAAGACTTAATTCCTTCTATATCATCTTATTTTTCACAAAGAATCATATATAAAACGTTTATAATTGTTGGTATAGCAATTTTGCTTTTTATTTTAGCAACAATCTTTTTTGTTAGGAACTTAAAACAACTTAAGTGTTTTTGGTGTTTTTTCTGTTGTTTTAACAAAACAAATGTGAACAATTTTTCGGATGTTAAGAAAAATAATGTTTCCACACTTTCACAAGATGATGCAAAAAGGAAAAATGGAAATTTTAAGCTTTTTGAATTATCTGAAAGTGAAATTTGTTTACTAAAGCAACTAATGACAGATTTTAAAGAGAAAGGCAGTTCCCGAGAATGGACCTTTTCCACCAAATTATCTAGCTTTACTAGACAAGATTTTAAAAACTCACATCCAGCTATTAGTTTTTCTGTAAAAATTTTTTTTTTTGGTTTTCCTAATTCTGGCAAGACAAGTATATTTCATCGTATTTTGTACGATAGATTTTCACAACAATATATTTCAACAATTGGTGCTGATTTAGGTCATGCAACATTGCACATTAATCCAAGTAATTGTGACAACCATGTTGAGATTAATTTGCTGTTATGGGATATCTCTGGTGCTGATGAATTATCAAGTTTATCACATATCATTTATAAAGATACAACAGCATTTATTGTTGTTATTGATGTTACAAAACCAAAGAGCTTATCTGAAGCAATGCCTTTGTTACAGGATATATGCACTTTTATGAAACAACCATATGTTGCTCTATTTTTCAACAAAATTGATTTACAATGTACAGATAAGGATTTTTTAGGTAATGAGAATTTTATGTTTGATGAGTTTTCTCTTTCAGCCAAAAATGGTGAAAATGTCTTAGAGAGTATTGTCGAGGTTGTGGTTTGTGCTGTATTGCAGGAAATAGATAAAATTACTGACAAATAATAAAGTCATAAATCTTAATTTAAAAAGAAATAAAAAACTTATATATTTAATTATATATTTTTTAACAGAAAAAATATTTTAAAAATTTTATATATTGTGCAAACACAAAAATCAGAATAAATTTTTTTTGCAAATATTTTGGTTATTATTACTTATATTTTACTTACTGCAAATTTATGGGCTACCATTATGTCACTAAACATGTGTTACTGAAATAGGCATTAAAAAGGGCTAGTCATTTATGTTAGAATACACCAAATAATGTTTCAACTAGTACATTTTAGATACGAAAGAGAAAAATTACAGAATTTTTTTTTTTTTTTTTTCTTCAAGATTTTTTTTTTAAATAAAATTGATTAATTAAAAAAAACTATTGTAACTTTTTCTTACTGCGACATAATGATAGTCATGGTAGTTAACATAGGAGTATTTTCAATAGATCAGAATTATTCAAAACTACTTTTTTAAATATGTTTTATAATAAGTTGATAAAATAATGTTAATGAATTTGTTTTATTTTTCTATTCCTTAGTAATATTTTACTAATCTTTAGTTTCTAAAATTCAACTAATCCTTCTTAATTGCTATTTCCTTCTTAATAAGAAGACAATACCTGCTTTTTAAAACACAAGCCTAATATAAAAAAGAGCTATTCTTTATTTATAATTAAGTTACTCCCTATCTAATATTAGTCTGCTTCCGACTTTATTTTGATATACTTGCACTTGCTAATAAAATAAATAATTCTTTAATGGTTTTTATTAAATTTAAATATTATATTGAATATAAACACTTTTTTAGATTAATCAAAAATTTTTAAATTTAATGTTATTATTTTTATTATTATAACTATTATTGTTGTAGTTAACTTAAGATAAATATAAATTTAATTTTTAACATGCAACATATTTATGTCACCAAGTCATTATTAATGGGGTTAGGTGTTGTTTGACTCTTTAAGGGAGATTTTGATTTTAAATTACTAAAATGCCTCTGTGTGTGTGTTTGTGGGGGGGGGGGGGGTAGGGAAGGGGGTAGGGGTGAAAAATGGTTGTGAATGGAGTTAGGGTGTGGGGTCCTGTTCCCGTTTCTGCATCAACAAATGTGTTATATATAAATTCTTTAATAACAAGATATTTGAACTTATTTAAGCTAATGCTATGAAGTTTTATGCAACAAGTTTTAGTTCATGAGAATTTCTTCTTCATATATATTTTTTTGTATTTATTCTTTTCTAAGAAAATTATATTTTAATTAAAATTAAATAAAAATATAAATGTGTAATAAAAGTTATTGTTTAATGTTATTGATTTTGTAAGTGCGTATTTTTAAAACTCTGTTGTTGATTCATATCTAAAATATTTTTATCCAATGGTCTGTATATTAACTTTAATTTTTTAATCCCAGATTAAAAGTTATTTCAAAGCAACTCCCTTTGAACAGCTTTAATGTTAATCAACATTATTTTCTCTTTGATTTGATTGCTCTTTTGATTTGTTTGTGGTTCCAGAATTTGTATTTATATTTTAAAGTGGAAGTCGTAGTGTAACAAAATGTTTATTTGATTTTGATATTGGTTTGTTTTATGAGCTTCAATGATGGTGAAATATCAAGGTAATTTTAGTGTTAAGATTTTTTTTTTTTAATTTTTATTGAGTTTGAAGTTGCATTTAACTTTGAACAGTTATATATCTATAAAATCAAATGTTATATATTGGGCATTTGTTTTAAAAATAATCTACATTTTAGAATTATGTTAAAATTGTTGATATATGCAAATAAATTTTGCAAACAACATGTTGGAGTCTAATTGTTTATAGTTTTTTTTTTTTTTTTACCTTGAACTGTTTTTCTTTTTTGTTTGTTGATTATAAAGAATGTTTATTTTAGTGATCAAAAGTTTATTTAAAAAAAAGAAAACAAATACTATATAAATGTTTGAACATACATGGAAAAAAATCCATATGTAAATATTTACTCTTAAGAATATAACATTTGTTTTTATTGTAAATATTATTTTTATGAACATTTACATATAACTTCTTTTCATAAATGAATAATTTTAGTCCTTTGTATATATAACATTATTTTTAATTGTTGTATTTCTGCTTATAAATTATTTTTCTGACCCACAATGAAGTTTTAGAATTTATATTACATTTTAATGACTGGTAATTTGTTAATGACTGGTTTTTACAGAATGTTACAAGGGGTTCTCCTTTACACTTTATTATTTTTTAGTTTCATAAGATTATTTTAAGTTATTTCAGACCATTTTTTATAGAAAAACATTATATTATTCAAAACATTATTTTTTTAAATTTTTGTTTTTTTATCATTTAATTTTTTTAATAATTTGGTTATTTTTAGTACATTTATATATTAAGTATTCTATGATTTATTCATATATATATATATATATATATATATATATATATATATATATTATATATATATATATATATATATATATATATATATATATATATATATATATATATATAGATAGATAGATATATATATATATATATATATATATATATATATATATATATATATTATATATATATATATATATATATATATATATATATATATATATATATATATATATGTATATATATATATATATATATATATATATATATATATATATATCTATCTATCTATATATATATATATATATATATATATATATATATATATATATATATATATATATATATATATATATATATAATAATTTTAAACAGTTAGATTAGATTTTTGCATGTTTTTACCATAAGAATGTTATAAATAAATTATTTGCAGTTTTTAAAATAATGTTTAAAATTCTTTTCAATTTTCACTTTAGGTTTCATTTCAATTTAGGCTTCATTTCAATTTAGGATCTTAATAATCAAATTCAGTTATTATTCTTTTAAAATGTTTCACTTATTATTGGGTTAATTTTCCTAAAGTTTTCATAAAAACTCATTAAGTTTTATTCGTGACTTTCAGTAGCTTCATATTATGTTTTATTCATGAGTTTCAGTAAATTCATATTATGTTTTTTTATAATTTTTAAACATTACAATAGAACAGTTTTTTTTGCCAAAAGTAATGGAAATCGCTGTAATATAATAATTGTTTTTAAAATATAAAAAATTCAAAGCAGAAGTCACAACACATAATTGGTTCAAAAAAACACCTTTTGTGGGTCAGCAGGTATTTTCTAGTCTTGTGTAACAACATTTTTGTATGGTATATTATCTATGAAACTTATTTAAGATAGGAATAAATATCAAAAATATTTATCAAAAAATAATTTTGTTTCAAATATTTCTTTTTAGTTTCTTGGCTTTTTTTAAATTAGTTTTTTGAATTGCCATTTATTTTTATATCACTTATTTATTTTTTTTAAATAAATATACACAAAATTTACATTTATTTACTTTTACTATTTAAATACCTTATCTCATTATATACATATAAAATCTTATTAAATTTGTTTTAATTTACAAAATTTTAGAGCCTTCTAATTTTTCATTTTATTTTGTACCAAGTCATAAAACTAAAATGGTAGCAATGGCTGCCTTTTGTATCGGTTTTAAAGCGGAAAATAAAAGGACGCATAAACTATATTCATTTAGTTATATGAATATAATGTTTTTAAGTAAACTCAACTCAAAATTAATAAGATATTTAAATTTGAATTTTTTAAATTTTTAAATAATTTATTTTTTCTGTGATTTTCTTTTAAGGTCAAATTGATGTCATGAGTTCGCCAGCACTTTATCATCGTTCTATGTAAGTAATTTAGGTAGTAATTTTTTAACTTGCAAGAAATTGCAATTAAATTAAGCTTGCAAGCAATTTATCATTTATTTAAAAAATTGTTCTGTAAGTTATTATTTCTTTTTACATAACTTTTAAATTGTAATGTTGTTGAAAAAAACTTGTTTAAATCTGTTTTAGCTCATTGACCCGTGATAATCGTGTTAACAAAGAACATGAGCGGGCATTGAAAAATTTTCTCATTGAAATGCGTAAGATTTCTTTTGGTTTTTACTCATATGACATTTATGATCATTTTGGAACTTTCTTATATATATATATATATATATATATATATATATATATATATATATATATATATATATATATATATATATATATATATATATATATATATATATATATATATATATATATATATATATATATATATATATATATATATATATCTTTATTAATAATCAAATTCAGTTATTATTCTTTTAAAATGTTTCACTTATTATTGGGTTAATTTTCCTAAAGTTTTCATAAAAACTCATTAAGTTTTATTCGTGACTTTCAGTATATATATATATATATATATATATATATATATATATATATATATATATATATATATATATATATATATATATATATATATATATATATATATATATAAATTTTTAGTAGAAATATGAACACATTTTAGCATATTGTTAAAATACATAAGTTTTACTTAAAAATATATCTAATTATGTAGGCAATTACTGAGTAAATTGCTTAACCTTGCGTGAATAAAAGTTTGTGCTTTTATTTGAATAAAAGTTTTTATTCACAGAAAACTGAACAATTGAGTAAAAGCTTTTTTTATTCGCCCTGCCTTATATCTAAAACTAAAGACAAAACACTCTCTTTACATGTTTTTGTATGCAGGCCGTAATCCCCTGGTATATTGATGAAACTACTTTTTAAGAAACAGATTATTAAACATTTTAGGAGAAAAAAACTTACATTTTTTTCTCCTAAAATGTTTAATAATCTGTTTCATTCAATAAAAAGATTTCATCAAGACTTGATGTTGTTCCATAGAACAAAAGAAAAGTTCACACTTTTATTTTGTTCTATGGATTAACATGAAACAAAAGAAAGAACTTTTCTTTTGTTCTATGGAATTTTAGAAATTAATAAAAAAGATACTGCTAAAAAATAATTGTACTGTTCACAAATAATTTTAAGTTGACTGAATTTCATTTAAATTAATATCAAGTGCAGCCTCCTTTTGCCTTATGATGATCTAAACTAGACAATTTGGCATTGAATTGATCAAATTTTGGATTATAGTGTGTTGATTATAGCTTCTTTCAAAATGTTAGGTTTAAATGCTTGTTTGCCAATTTTTATATTTAAATACACGCCAGGATTAAAGTCCAGATTACAAGTTGACCATTTCAAAACATTGAGGTTATTTGTATTAAAGTATAGTTTTTTTAGCAGTTTTTTATCCTGCTAAAACATAAAGTTCCCGTTTTCATTTTTTTAATAGATGACAATTCAACTTAAATGACAATACAAAATGAAGCATCCAATTTGTCATTAATAAATGTCAATATCTCCACTCTTTTCCACCTCATACAATGCCAGAACCATGGTTTACTTTGAAAACAACTTAATTTATTATCTTTTTTTTGCTAGACTTTTTACACTCCGTTGATGAAACAAGATTATTTTTGACTAATCTGACCCCAAAAAATTTTTCTAATATGATAATAATATTTTTGTGAACTTCTTTTCAATTTCCAAATAACATTTTGTTTATTTTGTAGTTAGGAAAGATTTTTTGGTACTACTCTATTTTTATAAATATATGTGGTTATACATACATACATACATACATACATACATACATGTATGTATGTATGTATGTACCATGTATGTATATGTATGTATGTATATGTATGTATGTATGTATGTATGTATGTATGTATGTATGTATGTATGTATGTATGTATGTATGTATGTATGTATGTATGTATGTCCACAAACATATATAAAACAATTAACTTTTTATCTTATAATTTTTTTAAATATTTTTTCGATTGAAGGCAAGAAAAATTTTGATGAGATCAAACTATCAACATACAGAGCAGCCGCTAAGCTTGTGTTTGTTCAAACAACTACCAGTTGTATGTGTTTTTTGTTTTATTTTTAGCTGCAGTGTTAGATTTTAAGATAAAGTTACCTTTTATATTTTATTCAAAACTTTTTAAATTTTACTGTATTAGTGAACCTTGTCGATATTTACAATGTTATTGAAGCATTTCGTGAGAATGGATTAAACACTCTTGATCATACTGCAGAAATTGACGAACCTCGGCTTGAATGCATTATTGCCAGTATATATTATTCTCTTTACAAGCGCCTTCCTTCAAAAACTGATATTGATGTTGAAAAATGCATTGCTATCCTCACTCAATGGATCATGCATGCATATGACAGGTAAATTTCTTTTAACTATTTTTCTATGTTTTATGACCTTTGTATAAATTTTTTTTGATGACCTGATGCCGACCTCTAAAAGATTGAGGTTGGCAAATTATTGCCGACCTCATTTTTCTTAATTTTGATATATATATATATATATATATATATATATATATATATATATATATATATATATATATATATATATATATATATATATATATATATATATATATACATCAAGCCTTTCCTTGTACATCCACACCTAAGTAATTTTTTTAGACAACTTGACCATGTTTTAGTTAAGTAAGCGTTTTACGAATTTGCAGCAAATAAAAGCTATAAGAAACTAGAGAATAAATCAGAAATACTTGAAGAAAAGAACTGACAATACAAAATAGAAAATCTTAATAAAATAAGTTAAAAAAAAGTTATTAATAAGAAAAAGAAAACTATTGTCAAAAAAATAATATACCTAAATATTAACTGATTTTTTCTTATTTTTAGAGCGTTTGTTATTTTCCACTACCATAATTGATACAAGTCAAGGAA
Source organism: Hydra vulgaris (assembly GCF_022113875.1). Lineage (NCBI taxonomy): Eukaryota > Metazoa > Cnidaria > Hydrozoa > Anthoathecata > Hydridae > Hydra > Hydra vulgaris. The sequence goes on along the minus strand of NC_061163.1, from coordinate 12,071,399 downwards.
AAAATTAGATAAGAATATATCGAAAACAAAAATATTTTTGATATACAATTTTTTTGCAACTTTTTTCAGTCAGTATATTAAGGAAACATTTTATAAATTGTGCTAGAAACACTAACAATTTTTAAATTTGTTTTTCGTATGTCTTTGCTAAAATTTACTGTTTTTATAAATGCACAGGAAAGCAAGAAAACTAATTAGTATTTATTTGTAAAAAAACAATTAAAAAAAAATTTTTTTTTTAACAATTTTATATATATATATATATATATATATATATATATATATATATATATATATATATATATATATATATAAATTGTAACGAAATATCAAGTTTAATTAAATAAACTAGAAAATTTTTTTTATAAAATTTTATACAACTTTGGTATTCTTTTTTTTAGAGACGTTGTTGAAAAAAAGATTGTCTTTTAAAAAGATTTAACAACAATTAAAAGTTTTGTATATAAAAGTATATATATATATATATATATATATATATATATATATATATATATATATATATATATATATATATATATATATATATATATATATATATATATATATATATATATATATATATATATATATATATATATATATATATATATATATATATATATATATATATATATATATATATATATATATATATACTATTCAAATTATTAGACTCAAACTCAATTTTAAAATTTTTGTATTTTTTGTGTACAAGTAGTCACAACTTAAATATTTTGTTATGAATTCATTATAATAAAAACTTAGAACTTAGAATTTATTGTATTGATCTATACAAAGCATGTTATGAAGCCTAATACTTTATGGTGACTCCTTTCGACTTCAAAAGAGCTTTGATACAGCATGCTATTTATGCACTTTAAGATTAATGTTTTAACATCTGGATCTTGACGCCATACTTCAATCAGTCATTCTGCGAGCTTCTGTTTACTCTTTATTCTATGAGAATAAAGAGTAAACAGAAGCGTAATGAGAAAGAGTATGTTCTTAGAATTAGCTTAGTCTGCAGGACCGTCTTGTACTTATCTTATTTCATAAGGTTATTATTTGTAATTTCAAATGTCTTTGAAATCTTGTATTTATAAAATATACTATTTGTTTAAGTGTAAGGAGAGAACAAATAGAAAGTTTATCTTATCATATAATATACATTAATAAGTCTTCAACGTTTTTTCATGCTCAAGCCATTGTGCTCTCGCCCACACGTCTGCAAAAACTTTGATCAGCACATAAAAAAACGCTTGCTAAAAAAGTAAAAGCGTTTTTTTTTTTTAAATTGCAATAAATCTTTTTTGTTTATCACATATTTTTATGAAAAGTCATGGGAGCACTTTAATGTTTAAGTTATTTTATTTAGAATTTAAATAATAAATTTGTTTTGCTGTTTTCATTCTGATTTAGAATTAAAATAAAAATGTTCATTTTGGCGTTTTTAATGTAATTAAATTTAGAATTTAAATCAATAGTTTTTTGTTTTTTTTTGCAGGTTTTATTTTAATTAATTTCATACAAAACTTAAACAAAATGTTCCTTTTGACATATTTATTTTTAATTACTTTATTTAAAATTTAAATAAAGTGCCTGTCTTTCTATTTTATTTTTAATTATTTTGTTTAATTTTAATATAAACCATTTTTATTATTTTTTTCAATGACATTTTTATTTTAATTACTTTATCTATAATTCAACTATATGTTAATTTTAACATTTTTAGTTATTTTGTATGTTTATAAAAGATGTTTTTTTTTTTGTTGTTGTTGTTTTTATTTTAATTTTTTAATCTAGAATTTAAATAAAACGTTCATTTTACTGTTTGTTTTTTTTTAATCTTTTCGTTTAGAATTTATGCAAAGCATTACTATCACTTTTACTTTAATTTAAATAGCAAATAAAGATGAATTTATAAAATTGCGCATTTCAGCCTAAAAATGACCATCTAGTCAGTGCTTTTTTGTTCGCTGAAATTTAATATTAGTGATTATGTCCATATAAGGGATGTTCTTTTGTAATGGGACAAATTTTGGACCAAGATTATGTAGTTCAGTAGTTGCTTTATCCAAAATAATATTGAAATAATTGTTAAATTTAGTCAGCTGGTTTTAAAATTCGATTGGGAAAATTTTTTTAAAAATAGTTTTAGTACAGCTGGTTTTAAAATTCTATTGGGACACACCCCGACACACCCTGCCTGTGTATCGTTTTCTTTTAAAATAGATTTCAATAAAATATCAAATCTTCAATATCAAATAATCATTTGATATGGAAGATTTGATATTTTATTCATCAATTACTTTCTTACTTCAATATAATAATATATATAATTTGAATATAATTTTTTTGCTTCGTTTTGAGTTTAACCTAAAATTTTTTTCTGTATTCATTATAGTTTGAGCTTTTTTGGTACGCAATGGACTTTTTATTTTAAACAATTTAGGAATTATATTGTTTGATATGCATTTATGAAGAAAAATAAGTTGATTTTTTGCATTTGCATTTCGAATCTTCAAATTTTAAATTTTTTCATTTTATTGTAAATCTCTTTGGTGTAAAGAGCAGTGATAAAATATTTTAGATAAAAAATTTTTTTTTCCATATCTTCTACTTATTTTTAAATACTTCAATCATTTCTATGTCTTGATTATTTTTCATGTCTTCTGATCTTTTTTATGTCTTCTAATTTTTTTTATGTCTTGATTATTTTTACATTTTCTATGTCTTCTGATCTTTTTTATGTCTTGATTATTTTTACATTTTCCATGTCTTCTGATCTTTTTTATGTCTTGATTATTTTTACATTTTTTAAAACAATCTTTTAAAATATTTTCATGTTTTATATACATATAATCCCATATAAAGGTTGTTAACTAGTCAATAAATAGTCAGGTACATGTAGATATAAAGGATTTATATCTACATGTACCTGATTACAGCTTCTCTAATAATTCTATGCAAAGTGCATAAACTGGATTGTGAATATTTCTGAAGCTGTTTTAGCAATCTTTAAACCTGTCATATTGCAGTGAAGTTTTTTCTATAGTTTTTTTTATTACATAATATTTATTATTACTCTTATTTTTATTTATTATTTGTTGTTAAATACTTGAAGATTATTTTAGATTATTTATTATTATTTTTTTCAAATAGAGATGGCATAAAAAAAATCAGAGTGCTTTCTGTAAAAACTGCTCTATCAACTTTATGTGAAGGAAGACTGGTTGACAAACTCCGATGTATGTTATTTTTTATTATGGTTGGTATTTGTTCATTACCAGGTTGATATTTAATAATTTTAAGGTTAATATTTATCAATTGCAAGGTTGATGTTTATCAATTGCAAGGTTGATCTTTATTAATTGCAAGACTGATGTTTATCAATTGCAAGGTTGATGTTTATCTTTTGCAAGATTCAAAGAGACTTTTAAAAGCTTTATATTTAGAATTTTTGTGTTGAGCTCTCTAAGTCAAAAGCCTAACAGAAAAGAATTTTTTCTTACTCCTAAAGAAATTGTATTAAAGAGATTTTTTCTTTAACATACCGCTAATTTGCGGATGTAATAATCAATTTTCAAAATAATGAAAATTTACATAGTTTAATAATCCCATAAGTCTATGTTTATTAATCTCAATTTCAATAATTTTTGAAATTTTATTTTATTATAAACTAATGTTTTTTATTTTCTAATATAAAATTATTATTTGTTTAGATGTATATACCCAGATTTCTGAATCTAATGGAATACTAAATGTTGCAAAATTAGACAATTACCTTAGAGATTTGCTAACGGTAATCTTAGATGATCCATTATTATATGTTACATGTAGTTTGATTATATGTAATTTGGTTCACTTTTTTTCTTCTAGCTACCCTGTGCAGTTGGAGAAGAACCAAATTTTGGCTACAGCGAAGATATTCTAGAATCATTCATTAAACCAACTGGGGTATGGTGTATTTTACACAGACTTTTATTTTGTTTTATTATTTTTGAATATTATTTTTACACATTTTTTTTTATGTATAATAAGGTTATGAGTTCTTTACAAATTTTAAAAATCTATCAAAATTTATAAAAAGCTATAAAAAACTTATTTTTTACTTAATTATTTTTTTTTACAGCTTTTTATTTCAATTATGTTATATAAAATTTTAATAAAAGCTATAAGTGTTTTGGAATAAAAAAAATTTAATTTTTAATTTTTTTATTTATTTTCACTTTTGTTTATTTAATTATAATTTCTTGATTTTGTCAGGACCGTAATTGACCTAGCAAAAAAAAAAAATTTATAATAAAAAAAAGTTATCAGTGCATGCATTAGTTTCTTTACTGCATAGTGCAGAATATAACAAACTTAAGTGTTATTATGTGAAGGCATGGTGGAATGGTGTAACTTTAATAATTTTTATTTAACTTTACTTTAAACATTCATGAATATAATTACTGAATCTTGTTTTAAAAACAATGTTATGTAACTAAAACCCAGAATTTGGAAATCTGCATTGTTAAAAGCTGCTTAATCTAATGGCCACTCACAACCAGATACTCTTGGCTTAGCAGAATGAAATCCTTTGTTTAATCCTGCTCATTAGAAAATTTTTTATTAACAAACTTGTCTAATTTTTCCTCACTTGTAAGGTCTGTAAAGCTGGGGAGCACTGTGAAACTGGGAAGGGCTGTGAAGCTGGGGATGGCTGTGAAGGACTGAACACACCATATATTCTGTGCACAAAAAAAAAGTTAAAAATGATTATGGAAAACTATATAAAACACAAATTTATTTTAAAAAAATATTTTAGAAGTTTTGCCTTTAGCAACTTTGACAAAATGAAGCTTTACTCCCCCTTTAAAACATCAATTTATTTATTATGTTAATCATTAGTTAAAGGCATTTTCAAGTTTGTAATAATTAAAGTGTTTTAAATTTTGTTTTTATAAAATCATTTTAAGAAGAGTTTTATTCTCTGAAAATTTTTATATTTTTAATTAAAGTGTTATTACTTACTAAACAATCACATTAAACAGATGACAGAAACCTTAAAAAGTTGTAAGTTATATGAGAAAAGGTAAAGATGGAAGAGAGTTCCAAAGGATTGAAGTGTGGGAAAAAAACTAGACAAATAAAGGTTTTTAGAGCATGCAGGGACAGATACAGTAAATGAATGAGACTTTCCTGAATGGGGAGTCTAGCGAGAATGAGTTTTAGTAGATAGTACAACAGATGATAGCTCCTTTGAGCAGCGACCTTGATAGTATATGTAGAAAAGAGAATGAGATGCAACTTTATGACAATGGGAAAGAAACTTAGCAGATAGAGCAGGTCCAACTATGTTTACAATGCATTTTTGGACCTTGTCTAGAAAAGAAAGAGCATCATTAGAAGAACCAGCCCAAATATGACAACAGTATTCTTTACTGCAAGGAATAAGAGATTTATAGAGGTAGAGAATGGAATCAGAAGTAATGGCAAGTAAATAGAATCAGTGATAATGGCAAGCACGATAAAAAGAAGCAGCCTTACCAGAGGGTCAGGGTTATAACATCAGTTTTTGCCATGTTTAATAACGTCTGTTTAACAATTTCTGAAAATACAATGAGATATATTAACATCTAACCAACAACAACTAAAAAGTTTCATTGGTATCTAATAACATATGTGCAAAAAATGAGTTACAGATGTAGTTACATCTTTTCAAATATCTAAGTACAACAATATCTGTACAACTATATCTGAAGATTTTACAGAACTATATTTGGAGATTTTACAGTTAAAGTTACATCTTTAAAATTATCTAACAATAACTGCATCTGATCAACTACATTTGTAGATTCTACAGATGTAGTTACATCTTAAATTATCAAGGTTAAATAACATCTTTGCAGCTGTATCTGTGGAAGTTTAATTACACCTTTGTTTGCTCTCCATCTGTGGGCTCTACAGATGGAGAGCAAAAAGTATATATATACTACTGTTTTATGATGGAATAAAATAAAAATAATGTTTTGTTTGATAATATTGCGAATGAAAAACAAGTTTATGCCTATACATCTTTTACATCAATAGAAATATTAAATAAAAAATTACTTGGATCTATTAACTTATTTACTTAGACATATGTATTTATTTTTTTTAAACTTTTTATCAGATATAATTAAACATCTAAAAAAGTTAACTTATAAATTATTAAATTAACCGAAATTCAATAAGATGTAATTACATTTGCAAATAATATTAACTAATAATGCATACTTTTACATATATACACAGGAATTTTCTCAGATCTCCAGTTTTTTCAGATGTCCATGTCAGATTCTCAGATTCACATCTGGAAAAAAGTATTAACTAATAATACACTACTTTAATCAGATGTTATTACATATAGGATTTTTTTCAGATGTAATTATATCTCAAAAAAAAATATTAACTAATAATGCATTATTTTAACCAGATGTAGTTATATATAGGAATTTTTTCATACGTAACTACATAAGGAGGAAATTTTTCCCGATCTTGTTGGACTTGTAGAAAAATTCCCAGATGAAGTTATATCTTCCTAAAGATGTTGTTAGGGATTTTTGAATTTCCAGATGATGTTGGACAGATGTTGTTGGAGTAAAAAAAAAAAAAATACAGAAAATCTTGAACAAAAGTGTACAGATAATCTTGGACTACTCCACAAATGTTGTTAGGCAGATGAAGTAATCTTTTCCCTTACTAAATGCTAACTTTGCAATTGATTGGTTTCCATAAGAGGTCAATAGTAAATGATGATGCAAGAAAATGTAAAAAAGAGGGTTCAGTAAGGTTTTATTTTAATCAAGTTGTTTTGTTGGATAAAGGAAGTTTACACAAAAGTTAGTAGCATTGATTTCATATTCCATCTTAACTAGATTCAATTGATTTTTTAACATGTTTGAGAAAAACTGCAAACAGCAACAGTATGAATATAAATATATGTTATATAAATATATATTTAAGATAAGTTATGAATTTATTAATCTTATAAATAGCATTGTTGAGTTCAAATCATTTTGTTTCTTTGTTGTTGTTGTTGCTTGAAATTATTTTTATAAGATGATATGGGAGTAGATTAGTGGTAGAACACTTGGCTACAATCAAACTACCACTCTCAACCTGTTTCTCTGCACACATGCCACAAACAGCAGTTGTGCGCAGAGAAAAAGGTTTTCAGATTTTTTTATTTGCAACAGTCTCTTCATCCTAAACTATGAAAATAAAACAAGTTTTATGTTTCATAGTTTAGGGTTGAGAGACTGTTGCAAATAAATAAAATTTGAGTCACAAAGGCAAAAAAAATTGCCTCTATGACTGCAGTGTTCATAGCTAGCATGTTAAGCTTTTTTTAAACTTAAAAAGTTAAAAAAAAAAAGTTTAAAAAATAAAAACAATTACTTTTTCTTTAAATTAATAGACTGCCTGCTCAAACCAAATAAAAAAACCCTTAGCCAATATTTTTACACTCCACTTATCAATAAAAAAATAAAGTAAATAAAATTATTCTGAATAAGTAAAAGAAAAATTACTGTAAAAGGGAAAAAAAATTAATCAAGTCAAGGTAGTTGCCTTTTCGGTATTTTTTAATAAACAGTAAAGTTAATTATTCTGCAATTAATTTTATTGTTTTTGCTTTAAGTGGTCTTATTTCAGTTAAAATATTAAGACAACACTAAAGCCATTTTTTACCATCTGAGTATAAATATGTAATTTTTTTTTACTTTGAGAGAGTGTGTGCGTCTGTATATATATATATATATATATATATATATATATATATATATATATATATATATATATATATATATATATATATATATATATATATATATATCTTGTATTATATATATATATATATATATAATATAATACAAGATATTTTTTTTTTTTTATGGTTTAAAGATAGTTGTGTTATTTAGGTACTTGAGAGAACGCATACTAAGCTTGATGAATTTCTCGAAGCATTTTTAAATGAACAAACAAATGGTGTACTGTATTGGCTACATATGCTTCACAAAATTTGTAAAGCATCGGAAGGTATTATTTGTTTTCAATTGTTAGAAATAAACTTGTATTGTAGTTAAAAGATGGTATACACCTTGTACAGAAAGTTTAAACGTACTTGTTTTTTTAACTTATATAATACTTTTAAGAAATAATAACCCGATAAATTAATGAGATATGCTCTGTATTTTTATGTTTATTCATACTATGGCTATAAGTTATTAGTTTAGATAGAAAAAAAATTGTATGGATATTATAACGGAGGTGGAGAGTGATGAGAAAATTAACGGAGCAATTAACTCCTTTCAATTTTTTGAAATAAAATTTAAACGCACTTTGATAAGAAAACGCGTAAAACTCTTTATTGAGAGATTTTTTATTGAAGTCTTTTACCTTTTTATAACTCAACAGCCTGTTAAGGTTAGTATATTTACATTTGGATTCTTATTCTTATTTTATTTTGAATAAAAACCACATATACAATTTGATTTAAAATTTTTAACTGATATAGCTTTGTCAAAATATCATATTTTATTGGGTAAAAAAGCTGTTTTGTCGAAAACAAAATGGCAAGTCATTGGAATGCATAAAATGAAAGTAAGCAATAGAGAAATTGGCAGACGCCTAAATATTTCTGAATTCAGCGTTCGTACAACAAAAAATTATTTACCAACTGGTAGTGTCAATGATAAACCTCGTACTGGGCGTCCGAAAAAACTGACAGCACGCGATGAAAACATGCCTCACATGCTAAGCAGACGTAACCCAAAAGCGGGAGTATCAACTTTAAGTGCAGAGGTCAATAGTTTGCTGGTAGACAAAACAGTTAGTCGAATGACTATAAGTAAGTTATTATGCAAGAAAGAATTAAATTCGTTTAATTGCATAAGAAAGCTTTTGTTGATGTTATCGGATTGCCAAAGACGAAAAAAATGGTGCAAAGAGCGTTTAAATTATTCAGTAGAACAATGGAAAATGATTATCTTTAGTGATGAATCAAATTTCGAAATTATTAACAGAAAAAACAAGAGATTTGTTCGTTGCAAAAATACAGAAAAATATTTGAAACAACACCTATTAAGCCGTATTCAAAAAGGTGGTGGTTCCGTCGGCATATGGGAATGTATATCAGGCTCAGGCGTTAGCTGTCATAAAATATACGAAGGAAGATTAAACCAGTATGAGTATCAGGACAGGAAAACGCGCTTATCCCTAGTCGCGATTTGTTCCAGGCTAATCAAAACTGATTATTTCAACAAGACAATGCTCCATGCCATACAGCGCATTCAATCACTGATTATTTCCTTAAAAGTAATATTCAACTTTTGCCTTGGCCAGCACGATCACCAGACTTAAACCCGATTGAAAATTTATGGAGCTGGATGGATTATCAACTAATAAAAAAGCAAATATCTTGTCACGAAATGCTCAAACAAGAACTGACCAAACTGTGGCTTGAAATACCAATCAAGATGATTGAAAACTTAATCGAATCAATGCCAAGGCGAATACAAGCATGTATTAAAAACAACGGGGGTCATATTCCGTATTAATATATTTCGATTAAAAGAAGTTGTAGGTGCGTTTAAACTTTATTGCACTTTCTTCTAAGTAATCTTTTGATTACTTGAGTTTGTTGTTTAATTTCAGAAAAGATTTTGTGTTTTTCTTATTCAAAGTTGTGTTTTTTTCTTAATTAATAATTGGCTAAGAATATTAAAAAAAAAAACCTGGACCCTGCCTCGTGTTTTCTCTTTGTATCACTTTAAACATACCTAAACTTTTAAAAAAACAAGTGCGTTTAAACTTTCTGTACAAGGTGTATATATAAAATATATATATATAATATATATATATATATATATATATATATATATATATATATATATATATATATATATATATATATATATATATATATATATATATATATATATATCTATATATATATATATGTATATAGGGTTACAGAAAAAAAACATTTTTTTGGAAAAAAACAACAAAAAAACCATGTTTTTTTGGTTTAAACTTTTTTTGGAAAAAAAAAAACATGTTTCATGTTTAGTCAACTTTTTCAATTGTTACTTATTTACTTGCTTTTTCAAAGTGTTACTTATTTTACTTAAGTAAATTATATTTTCTATTAACATTTCTGCTGTAACTCATCAACAAACACATCATCATTTAACATACTAATATAAAAACAAGCTTTGCGACTTTTTCCACTCCCATTTTTTTTTTTTAAACTTGGAATGAACAAGCCTAAAAGTTGAAAAAATCCTAGCACTTAAAGCTGGTGCATTTAATTCAATATAAATTCAAAGTTTCATAATGTTGCAGTCTAAAGATTTTAGAGATTTCCATTATTCTGTGATTTTTTAAAACAGATTTGCTATGCAAATAGATTTTTTCGAATGGAGCAGATTTGGCTTTCAATATGTGTATATTTGTATATATACATATATTCATATATATATATATATATATATATATATATATATATATATATATATATATATATATATATATATATATATATATATATATATATATATATATTTATCCTTATAGTGTAGTTGAAAGAGACTTTTATGGTAAAAAAAAGTCTCTTTTGACTACAATTTTTTTACCTTGTCTCTTAAGCTGCATTTTATTGTCGTCGAAATGTCAAAGCAATTAAATTAATGCGGAAGTACATTAAATTTTATTGTTTTTAAAAGTACTACAATAATAATGACTAGAAATTTTTTTTTTATTAGTGATGTTTTTGTTTTTGTTTTATTTAAAAACATTTTTAAAATATGCGTAAGTGTTGCTACATCAACTATCTTATAGCCTGCTGCTACAAGGGAGTGTTGCTACATCGACTATCTTATAGCCTGACTCGCAAGGAGTGCTGCTACATCGACTGAAAAAAAGCCTGACTCGCAAGAGAGTGCTGCTACATCGACTGACAAATAGCCTGACTTGCAAGGGAGTGCTGCTACATCGACTGACAAATAGCCTGACTCGCAAGGTAGTGCTGCTACATCAACTGAGGGTTTGGTTTGGGCAGGGAGTCTATCATTTGAAAAAAAAATTTTTTTTTTTTGAAGTTTTTTAACATTTTCTGGTCAGGCTTATTTACATGCCCTTTAAAACAACAGTTTTTGGGAAAAATTTTGTGACTACCATGCAAGACTATATATATATATATATATATATATATATATATATATATATATATATATATATATATATATATATATATATATATATATATATATATATATATATATATATATATATATATATATATATATATTCCACATTGATGTTTAAAATAATGTTTTATTAAAATTTATTTAAATGTTTCTGTTTTATTTCTTTATTGTTAGTTGAACACTTGATCCAATGCAAAGGTTGTGGAATAAAAAGTTTCTTAGGTCTTAGGTAACATTCAAAAATATATGTTTTTACATATTAATGTTAATAAAAATTTAATATTCTTTATCAGTTTGAACTTAGGTTATTTACTACACATATAGAATATCATTTTAATTTATTTATTTTGCAACAGTTAAATCAAGTTATTTAAGTATCTAGTTTGTTATAATTGTTATAAATATTGCTATATTGCTTAGTTACATAATAAATATTAAACATAAAATATTTTAATCTAGTTTATCTTTTTACTTCTTGTTTTTGTAAGTGCATAAAAATTTTTCAGATACAAGTGTCTACATTGCTACAACTATCATTTTTGCCAGGTATGTGTTTTCATTTTTTTTTTAAATGGATTGTCTGTAAACTACCTATTATATTTACTAAACTGAGTATGTGCTGAAACAGGAGCAAATAATCCTGGTATTTACTCCTGTTTCAGGTTATGACAGCTGTATTTTGGATTAAATCTATTATATATTATTGCCAAACTTAATAGTGTTAGTAGTGCGCTTTCAAGCCTGTTTGATACTTTACCTTTGACAGCCATTGCAAGCGAGGTAATGGCGAGAAAAAGTTGCAGCACTTTGTTTTATAAGAAAACATGAATTCCTACCATAGGTGGCTTTTTTTTTTTAATTTTTTTCGATGATTTTAAAAAACAAAATAATTGACAAGTTTCCTAAAAATTGTATAACAACATAAGTAACATAACAATATTATACAGTTTCACAAAAGAAAAGATTTTAAGAAAGCTAAAATTTCATGAAACCTATACAAAAAAAATACATCACCGGGAGAAAAAATTTGTTGCGTATATATGATGATTGAGACACTTATGTTATTAATGCGCTCAGATAATTAGTCCTAATAAGCTTTGGATGGTCTGAAAAAAAGTCGCCTGAAACTTAATAAATAAAAAACTATATTAAATAAATTAAAAAGTCCTGCTACTCAAGAAGGTGCTGCTGTGGAGGCAAAAAACAAAACAAAACAAAAAAAGCCCATAGCTAGAAAAAAATTTAAAACTTTCTTAGTAAAAATTTATTTAATAAAAAGCTTTTTTTGCTACATTTTTTTTTTTACTATAAATATATGCTGTTTTTCAAAACACCTTAGTATGCTTATTTCGTATTTCGAGAAAAATGCAATTGAAAAAAAAATTATTAAAATTTAACTCTTTGTTAAACGTTTTTTGAAACAAATAATTTTAATGAATTTTTCAGAACTCTTTGAAAATATTTATTCAATAACGTTTGTAGACATATAAACTAGCTTATTTTGTAAAAAAGTCAAAAATAATAATTTTAACCTTTGGGCATTTTGAAAAACGGCTGCAGTATGGATGATACAATGAATGTGTTAAAATGAGATAATTTAACGCAAAATTTAAAAATTCTTAACAAAAGTCACTAAACCAAAAAGATTAAAAATAATTTCTTAAAAATTTTATTAGTGAAAATTTATATTTTAGTGAATATAGTAATTGTAGTTAAAAATTTTATTATAGCACTTAAAAATTTTATTATAGTGCGTTGTTTTTTGCAAAGAAACACTATATAAATCATTTTTTAATTTTAATATAAACTAATTTTTTTTTTAACTTTGTTACGCTTAACCATCTCTATATAAACAGTGTATATATAAACATATATGCTATTTTATATATATATATTTTAAAATGTAAAAAATCCACTTATATAACATTTTATTTAGGATTGTATGTAATATAAGTAAACTATAATTATAATAAAAAGTCTTTTTTGCTCAAGCTGTTTTGTTTTGATTTTTTGTAATTTTGTTATTATATTTAAAAAAATTGACAAGATTAAAAAAACACGAAGCAGATCGTGTCACTTCCGAGTGGAAAATTTGAAGCTATATTTTTGCTACTCTCTCAATAATTTCTGATTTCTAAAGTTATGTCATCTGCTTCTTAGACCTTTAAAAATGATAGTTATAAAAATAAAATGGGGAAGGGGGTCAAAAAATGACTAAAATATGATGTCGTCCTTTATAGCCTTGTTGGCCCCAAAACTATTTATTTATTACTGATGTAATAAATACTATATCTTATCCATGAAAATGATATATCTGTACCAGTTTTATATATTTTAATGCATTTGTATGCAACATACTAAAAATTAATAAAAAAATGTAAGATAAATGCAAAAGGAAACTTGACGCATAAAGGTTTACATGGCCACAAACTGACATCAATGCCCAAAATAATACTCTGTCATCAGTGTTGTTTTCCACATATGTAGAGCTAATAAGAGGCTTCATAATACTCTGTCATCAGTGTTGTTTTGGAGGGTTTAAGGCCTCCTCTTGGCGTAATAAATTTTGAAATTTTTTACGCCAAGTTAAGCCAAATTTTTCTTTTTGGCTTAACTTTTAGATAAGCGTTTAAAATTATTCTTTTAATTCTTAATCATAAGAATTAATTTTTTTTTTTAATGACTTTGGTTAAGTGCTCTTAGATCTTCTTAATTTCATATGTATAACATTACGCACAAATTTATGTACTTGTAAACGTCTTTATGTAGAGTTTGCAGGCATTTTATGGAATAATCGTGTATATCTATATATCTAGAAAATGAGAAAACTTGAAAATTTTATTTTAAATTTTTGAAATCTTTTTTTCTATATTCTTATTTTTTTGCTATAAATATATAAGCAAGATTGAAAAAATTTCAAAATTTATTACGCCAAGAGGAGGCCTTAAACCCTCCAAAACAACACTGATGACAGAGTATTATGAAGCCTCTTATTAGCTCTACATATGTGGAAAACAACACTGATGACAGAGTATTATGAAGCCTCTTATTAGCTCTGTGGAAAAGGTGCGCTTGTTTTTACTTTGAAATTTTTTTTTCAGAATAAATTATTTTAATAAAAAATATTGAAGTAAATAAGGAATATGTATAGGAATTTTTGGCTAGAAATAGATATGTAAATTGGTAATGACCTGTATTTTACAGATCCGGAAAGCTAGGATATATAAGGACAAAGTATAGAAAAGTTTGGTTTGGAATAGATATATAAAGGTCCGCATTTTTATGGAGTCAATCTTAGCTATTATATAATATTTACTCTTAGTTAAATTCAAGTCCTTTTCTTTTTTAATCAAATACTTGAATTGATTTAAACTTTGTGCATTGATTGTAGAGTTAAACTTGTTCCAAATTGCTACAACGCGGTTTGTAATGAAATTTTAAACTTTTTGTATAAGCAAAAATTTCATATTTTTAAGCATACCTCTTTCAAAATATGCTTGTGAAAAAAAAAGATGAAAATATTGAGTAGCCTCTCCATGGCTGTAGTGTTGATCGTGACTGTTTTAATGTCACTTGTGACTCCCATAGTATCATAGTGACACTGTCAAGTTTTTACCATACATGGTAACCTATTCCTATGTTTTATTTTTATTAAATACAAAAAGCATTTATTTATTCTTATACTATAGTTTTATTATCAATTAAAATAATTATTACAATCACATTGCAATGTCATCGCAATGCATCACAAATGGTGGATCCTTTTTGGGAGGAGATAAAAAAATCAAAATAAATCTATTAGTTAAATTGAGCAAAAATAAAAAACAGGAAAAATAATTTTTTTTTTTTTTGGAAAAACAACTGAAGTGAAAATTTCAAAAGAAAAAAAGTAATTAAAACATTTAAAATTGAATATATAAAATACAATAAGAATGTGAAGAAAAATAACAAATAACTATTGAACTTTATAGAAATAATAAAAGACATTAAATAACAAAGGAAGAGAACGATTTTTTTGTATTTTTTAATTATTTGTTGTTGTTATTTATTTCTTGTTTCTTTATTTATTTTTGTTTTTGTTTTGAAGTGTCCTAATTTTATAGTTGTTTTTTTTATTTAGTTTGTACTATTTTATTTAAATTCATGCTTGTCTAATAATAGTTAACTAACTATTATTAGACAAGCATGAATTTGGTTTATTTTATCATGTGGGTATTCAAGTGTTTCTTTTTATTAATTGTATCTTTTTATTAATTGTATCTTTTTTTATGTCTTTTTATTTGTTTTAAACTCTTTTGAACTTTTTACAGCTGTTTTTGTGTGCTATGATTTTATTTGTTACATATTTGTTTAAATCCTTTGTTGACATTTTATAATTATCATAATAAATTTACTTTTATAACCAGTTTTTAGCTGTTTGTAACTTTCTTTTGTTACTTTGTGTATAAAACTTTGTGTTTATAAAAGCTTTTTATAAAATTATTATTACTAATTCTTATTATTAATATAGTTACTATTATAATAGTTATTTTTATTGTTATTATTATTGATATTATTTATATTTTTATAAAAGTTATTTTTATTTTTTTATTATTGATATTATTTGTTATTGTTGCATGTTGTAAACTCTATTATTGTTATTTTTTATTGTGAATGTAAGCATAATATTGTGTATTATTTTTATTATTAACATTAGTAGGTGTATTTTATATTTTAATCATTTTAATTTTTTAATCATTTTAATTTACACGCTTTCATTTATTAATATTGTAATATTTTTTTTTTAACTATAAGTGACACCTAACCTGATTTTGTAAAAATTATAATAAAATTTGTAATTTTTTGGTTAAATAAATGGATTATTATTATAATACAATTCAATTCTTTCGAGTTTGAGTTCAAAAAAAATTTTTTTTCTAATTTTCTTAAAAAAAAAAAAAAATTAATTTATTGCACAAAAAGGTGTAATCCATACTTTAATATTTAAAAGTATAGATAGTGGCATGCTGAATCCTAACATCCCATCCGGGATTAATCTAAAAAGGCCCATTTATGTTGGATTTTTTTAAATATGCATGATTTGATGCCTCATAAATATTTAGACGCTACATTTTTAACAACATGTAACTTAGAGTAAACTAATTTAGCATTAATTAGCATAATAAATTAAGAATAATAATAATAAATTATAGTAGCATAAATAATTAGCATTGCATTATATAAAGTGCTGATTTTTATCAGCATTAACATAATTTATTAAAAGTGTGCTAATGATAGATTTAAAATGAAGATTGAATGTTTAGGAAAAGGTAGAAAAATCAATAATTTTTGAAAATGTATAAAAATCAATGGATAATTTTAATTACCAGATTTTTAAATTTTTAATTTAAAAATCTGGCAATTAAAATTCAATTTTTAAAACAATATTTTGTGTTTTTGTATTTTATAATGCAAAGTAACTGAACAATATATAATCCAGGAGCTAAGTAAATACTTTTATAAATACTAATAAATTTTTATTTGAAAAAAAATGTGCCTAATAACTTGTAAAAATAATAGTTGTAAAACTTAATAATAGTTACATTTTTTTTTCCAAAGATAGATTTAATACTAAAATTTTTCAGAAAAGTAGTTTTTTTTTATCATTTTTCATCATATTGAAAGTAGTTGGACCACATAAAAAGGTCAGAAAGTTTGGAAACTTAAGACTTTAGCATCATTTCAATTTCATGGATACATAGCAATTAAATAATCAGGTCCTAGGGGAAATAAGTAATAATAAAATTTAGAGCTAAATGGTTTTAATGATAGAATGTTTTAATTGAAATAAGTATTTAATTTTATGAACAATATTTTTTTAATGCTTAAAAATCAGCGCTTGTGATTTCTTTTGATTAAATAATTTCAGGATCTAAAATTCCTATCTCACCATCACAATGTCCTAATTTACCCATTGATGCAGTTTTTTCAATTTATAACAATTGTTTAAAGCAATTTATGTGACGTAATATTAAACATTTTTTAGAATTTTTTTTTAGGCTTATGTTAGATAATGTTTGCATTTTATTATAAAAAATACCAATATATGAACGTTTAAAGATTAACACTTTAAATCAGATAAGTAAAGAATTTAGTTTGAGAAAATATAAATAAATTGAATAAAAAATTATTTGTTAAATATTTAAAAATCATTGTAAAATACTTTCTTTTTTTTCTAAATAGTCCTTCCAGGATAAAAAGCTTAAGGCCCATACTGGATTCCCACATAGCCTTTAGGATAGAGATCCATGTCTATTTTTTTGGCACCAAAATTTGTCAGTATTTTTTCCAAGCTTTACCTTTTTACTTTCTAAGCTTAGACTTTGTTAAATTTTCTCTAAATTCATAGTTTGTTTTCTGTAAATTGTTATGAATCAGGTCAGGCTCAGGATAGTCATGGTCATCCTGCTACTGGTAACATGTAATCCAGTATATCCTGTCCCATGTCTTGCTGCCTTATACGATTCACTTTTTTTTTTAAGCAAAGATTAAGAGAAGTTAACTGTAACTTTAAATACCTATGCTTTGGGGCTCTTGGTTGAGTATTTGCCAAGCTTAAGTCTTTGTCCCATCATTGTAAGATTGCATTTCTTTTTCTTTTCTACAAATACTAGAATGATGGCTGTTCAAACAAGCTTGTTCTATCGACAAAAATTCAATCTCACATGACTCATTGTTCAGCAAAGTAGCATCTGTCCCTACATGCTCTAAAAACTTTTATTCATCTAGTTTTTTTTTGTCACACGTCAATACTTAAGAACTCACTCTCTCTATGTTTTCTTAAAGCATTCATTCAGATCTGTTCTTAAACGATATTCTTTATTTTCTCATAATTAAAGTGGTTGCTTGTAGCAACCTATTTAAGTTGTAGCTTAATTTTTAAAAAAAAAGTAAAAAAACTTTTATTTTGGCAGTAAAAAAATTGTAATAAAGTCCAGAGGCTTAGAGAATAATATGGGTGGGACATTAAATGCTGTTATTTAATACCTAACAATAATATAGATGTTTTAAAATATGAAACAATTTTTTGAAAGAAAGAATGTGTCAACATAATTTAAGTGTTTATTTTAAAATCTGTTAATTATTTTTAAAATTATAATTTAAAAAATATTTCAAAATTTTGGATAAATGGTTCATTATTAATGTTTTTTTTTATTTTTTATTGATTTTTATAAATAATTTATATAAATTGTTTAAATCAATCTAGGATTGTTTTTGGAGAGAAAAGGTATCTGGCGGTCATAAAAGAGATCACGACATGAGAGAGTATACCACATGGGTAAAAATAAATTTTATTTCTTTTTATTTAAACTTTTAATTTTTTTTATTATAATGTTATTTTTTATACATTAGTCTATTTCTAAATCTACACCTACAACACCACTGCTACCAAAAAATATTTTCTTTAGAATAAAAGTGATAAAGGTTCAACAGTTCGTAATAAACTACTTTGTTCACCATCTCCTACTTCGCCTCGATTGCCTGACTATCCCAAAGAACCAGAACCAAATAAAATGCTTGACATGAGTAACATTGTGTATGTTTTAATTAGATTTATTATTATTACTTTAGAAGTTTTTCAAATAATGTCTTCATGATTTTACACACGCTATAATTATAAAATATAAATAATATATAACAAGCTATAGTTTATACCAGTGTAATATATACTAAGGGGTTAACCTGGTTATAACTATAAAATATTAAAATTTTTTTATGTTTTTTTTATTTTATAATTATTATGTTTTTTAATAGGCCTCCTCTACCTTGTGAACCTTGTTCACCAAGTTCTACATTACCTCGCTCACCAAAAGTAAGGAACAGTGAAAGTCAGCATTCAACATTGTCAAAAGGAAGTTCCAATTTTTCAGCATTTCTAGACCGGTAAATAAAGTATAAAATATTCTTTAAAGTTTTTATCTTTTCATACAAATTACAGGAACATCAATTATAAATATATATATATATATATATATATATATATATATATATATATATATATATATATATATATATATATATATATATATATATATATATATATATTCTTATAGGTATATGTATATATATATATATATATATATATATATATATTTATATATATATATATATATATATATATATATATATATATATATATATATATATATATATATATATATATATATATATATATATATATATATATATATATATATGTAATTTTATATTGTAAATTTAAAAGTATGAGGAATGATGGAATTACTATGACCCTTATAATTTTGGTCATGGTAAATCTATTTAACACCTACCATTTCTTTATTTATTTTTTATACAATTGTTTTTTTTTTTCAATAATTTTTAGGAAGTGGTAGAAATAAAAAAATTGTCAATACTTTATAGCTTCAAATTGTAAAATTGTTAACTTCAATAAAAAAAAAACAAACTGGAAGGACCTATTAATTTTTCTTTATTAAGTTTTTAATAAATTTTTTGTCAGACCATTCACAACTTATTAGGGCCCTCGCCCCATTAAATAATTTTAAAGAAAATAAAAATTTGATGTAACATCTTTTTTCCCATTAAAATGAAATTTGTCTCTTTAACCTGCGTTAAATGCCCAGACTTAACTCTTACCCATGCACATTACCTTACCCTTACCACACCATTACCTATAACAAAAGTCTATATCTCTCCTGTGGCATGTGCAAATAATTTCCCCCACTCTTTTGATGTTTATAGAAATTTAAAGCTTTTTAAAAGTTTCTCTCCTTTTTGCTTGTAATAGTTTATAATTTCTTTATATATGTTTATATTTTATAATATCAATAGAACTTCAAAAATTTATTTTTCTCTATTTTAAAAGATTGAAAATGATTTAAAAAAAAATTATAATCATGCAAGCAACAGGATTCAAACTCCCATGTTGTACTTTCAAAGTGCAACAAGCTAACCACTTCAGCCACCAAAGCTAACTAATTTAGTAATTTTAAACACTATTTAATAAACAAAAGACGACAGAATGCTATAAAATAAAATTAAGAAATATTGTAAAATACAATTTTCAGTTAAAGGTAAAACTGTAAAACTTTTAATTTTTAACAATATATAATTTGAAGTTTACATAAGTTAAACATTTGCATGCACTTTTGTTCATATTTTCTTATAAAAAAAAAATTAAGCAACTCTTTCTCACCATTAACACGAGTGTAAAAGCTCCAGTGAGTTCAATTTCTAACATTCATAAATTAGCTTTTATAAGTTAATCAATATTATATATTTAAGTAGTTGAGACAATTCCTACAAAAAATTGGCAATTTACTTGTAAATTTTTGCAATTAAAAAATATTTACTGGTAAATTTCCTCGAAGGAAAATTAACCATTTACTGGTAAACTGGTATTATAATCTCCTCTTTGGTATTACAATCTCTACTTTGCAGATATCTGATTAGTCTTAATCTTCGTATATATTATGTGTATTTTATTATAATTATAACAGATATTGTTTTATTTTTAGACAAGATGAAGAACATTCACTGATAAAAATGTATGCCCAAAGGTAAAATTAATTAAGTTGTTTTGATTACTTGTATTTGTTACTTGTATTGCATTCAGCTTGTATTAAACTTTGTTACTTGCATTAAACTGTCTTTTAAATATAGGAAGAACTTGAAAACTTTATTTTCCTTTTTTTTAAACTTTATTTTTTTGTTATTTTTTTAAATTCAATTATGTGCATAATAACTTCGATTTTTACTTCAGAAAAGTGAAACATTTTTCAGATTGGATTTTAGATTTTACTGCATAAAAAATATTACTTTTAATTTAAAAATCTAAAAAGCTTTAAAAAAACTTTTACAAATTTTTTTGAAAAAAAGAATATTATTATTTTCAATACACGATTCTCTGAATACAAATAAATGCCTGCGCACGCATGTGAATTGACATGCGCAAGTCTAGCGGAGGTAAACAAAGATTTGTTTTACTTAAAGTTCCAAGAGATAGTAAGAAAAAAAGGGAAATGTCAACTCATTGTGCAGTAAAAGATTATAAAAATGGTCAATATAAACTTATAAAGTCGAGAGAAGAACTTTGTGAAGTTCATGGAACAAGGAGAGAAGAAGCAAACTGTAATTGTACAGAACCTTTCAGGTATAGTTTAACTAGGCCACTTTTTACATAATTTGGCTTAGGCAGACTATAACTTTATTTATTATTAAACAAAACAAATATTTTTAAATTAAAATTGTAATCATTAGTTTATATTATTAATCAACTAATGCTTTTCATAATAAATAAAAAAGTTTTTTTAGTCTTCATCCTTTTCCTGGCAGACAGAAAAAACCTTTAAAAAAAGAAAAGTTTGGAAACTAAATAGAGAGAAAGATAAAAACTATATAGTCTTTGTGCATAAAAAATGAATAATTTGTTTTCAACCTTTCTAATATCGAGAAAGATGAAAATAAAGCTGATAAATAAATTTATAAAAAAGCTTTTATTTACCTATACACTAATGTTTAGTAATCACCTTCATAAGGTTTTTTTCTCAAGCTCAAAAATACTCTCAGGGCTTTAACAGGCATATTTTTAAAATCCTGTAAAGTCATTTGATTTAAAAATGTTGTATCTTCGATATTCATATCTGAAAACCTGTATATTATATATTTAAAATATGCCTTTAGTTTAATCACTTTGGTTTGTTTACCTCCGCTAGACTTGGGCATGTCAATTGAAATGCGTGCACAGACATTTATTTGTATTCAGAGAATCGTGTATTATTATTTTTATATTGTTCCACTTAATTTGAGACCCAGGTTAACCTTTTTTTAATCAACTTTTAAGGTAGGAATTAAATAATTGTGGGAGGTAAAGTAAATAGGAAATAAGCGATTGTGAATTGCAATGTTTCAAAGGCATACAGTGATCTTGAAAATTGTTTAAAGCTATCATGATTGTTTTCTTATTCCAGTGTAAAAATTTTGAAAAAAAATAAGTTCTTAAAAATATCTTCAAAACTTTCCTAATTTTTTAAATAATTTTTTCATTCAAAACTTTCAATGAAAGTTTCAAGTTCTTTCAAAAATTTCTTCAATTAAAACATTCTAACAATCATTTCTTTAAGTAATTATATTTCATTTTATTACTTTTTATGTTTCATACTCTTTCCAGTTTCCAGCTAATAAAATGTAAATTAGTTTGTATCATTTAAAAAATAAACCTTGACATTGCAAAATTGTTGATTTTAACATTGCAAAATGAGATTCCAATTTAAAATCATTTTGAATGCATTGAAAAAGTATTTTAACTGTTAAGAAATTCCTATTTTACAAAAATAACTTAATTAAATTTTTTTTAAAACACTGATATTTAAAAAAGTTTTCAAAAAATGGGTGAAGTAGATTGCGACTCACTCCAGAAGAAATTCATTCTAGTTTACTAATTGGCCAAATCGAACACCCATTTTCTGATTTTCCTGATTTACTGGAATATAGCAAAAATGGTGTTAAAATTTTGGTAGTAGTTATGCCACTATGTATTATAATATGTGTTTTTAAAGTATCAAAAAGATAGTAGTGTGGGTTTTATTTTTTTTTATTTTTTTTACTTTTATTTTGATAAAACCAAAATAAATTTTTTACATAAAAAGTGAGGTTTTTCGTAAAAAGCAAAGAAAAAATAATCCATTGATATGAACTTACAAAAAATAAAAAATTGTTTTCAAGATAAAAAATTGGCTAATAAATTCAATGCTATAAACAAACCTGGAAATTTTTTTTTTAGATTAAAAAAAATGCGTTTTTCCAAATAATAACTTTAGATAGACAAATTGTCAGACAGAGCCTATTTTAAAAAAAGTGCAACTTTTTCAAAAACTAATTATCATCAGCAAGAAATGCTTGTTTTAAAAGTACACACATTTTTATGCAGTTTTAAAGTTGATTGAAGTTGATTAATTTACTTTTACTTACTTCCTTATTTTTGGCATGTAACAATAAATATTTTAATATTGTATTTTTATTACCTGGATTACTTGCTTTTTCATACAAGTAATATTTGAAAGATGTTAATTATAAGAGGCTCAGAAAACATTACTATATTTTATGCAGTAAGTTGGTTAATTTTTTAAAAAAAATTTGGCTATCTAATAAATTTGAGTTAATTTGTCCCTTGCCTTTTTTTTTTAATACTAATGTTCCACAGTTTTGACCCTAAAAATATTTTTTATTCAAAAGACTTTTGAATATAGTGCTGATTTTTATATATTAAAATTAAAATTATTTATATATTAAAATTATATTATATATCTTTTTATAAATGGAGTGGGTGTAAAAATTAGGCACTGGTGTTATTGCAATACAATTATGCGGTAAATTTTGATTGTGATTTTTTAGATAAGGAATCATGGGTGATTTATTATTTACAGTTGCAATATTTAGTTAGGAATTTGCAATGTGGTTTTTTGTGATTTCAATTAGGCTGCTAACGATTTATTATGAGCCAATTATTATTTAAAAAAATTGCATGCCATTAATTGCAATTTTTTATCACTTTTTATTGCATTGTCAAAAAAATCACTTTTGGGCTAACCACCAGTGCTTATTAAAGAATATCCAAGGTTAAAGAAGTTTGAAAAGTTTGAGAAGGGTTTTAGTAAAGAATAGCTTATCCAAGGTTGAAGAAGTTTAAGAAGTTTAAGAAGGGTTTTAGTTAAATAGTAAAACAAGTCAAAATTCAAATTAAGGGATTTTTTTTGAAAATTATTAGTTTTGATATCATTGTATGATTGATTGGAAATTTAAAAAATATATATATATAAAAATATAATATAGATATTTATATTTTACTTCGGTATGGTATTTAAAAACTGTAATTTACTTTTTTGCATTTTTTTTTAACTTCATTGCATTCTGTCAAAATTCTTATTTCTCTTTCTCAAAGTTTTTTTTAACATTTTTTATATTGTAATATATTCTTTCATAGAATAACATGATGACTTTTTGTTTTAATGACTTCAATATTATGTCAGTCTAACTTTTTAGTTTAAAGTATGTTTAAATATATATATATATATATATATATATATATATATATATATATATATATATATATATATATATATATATATATATATATATACACATATATATGTATATATATATATATATATATATATATATATATATATATATATATATATATATATATATATATATATATATATATATACACACTTACATATATTGCAATATTAAATCTACGTAGTTTTACATCTTTACAAAATGTAACTTATTTTTATATCTTTGTTTAGACTTGCAGCGTGTGCTCTCAATAACAATGTAATTTTAAATTAATTTTATTCAAGTTATTTAAATTTTTTTTATTTGTTTTTGTTTAATTTTTATTTGATATTTAAGGTGTTTTTTATATATTTCTTGCATATCACTTGTATTTATTTATAATTACTTTTATAGATTTTTATTTTAATTTTTTATTTATCTTATTTTTTATTTAAAAATTATTTTATTGTAATCATTTTTGTTTTTTATACTTGAGCTTCATTTTCACCGTGGGACTGTTCCACACAAAATGGTGGCCAAAAATATTCTCTCAATATATGCACAAAGCTAATATAATTTCAAAAAAATACATATATTAGAAAAATAATTATGCCTAAAGTTTCATGCAATTTTAACCTGTAGTTTCAGAACATAGATGCCCATAGGACTTTTTCAAGAAGGGACTGAAGGAGCATGTAGCATGTATTTTTCAAGGAGGGACTGAAGGAGTATGAACCATGTATTTTTCAAGGAGGGACTGAACGGGCATGTACCATGCATTTTTAAAGGAGGGACTTAAGGAGCAAGAAGGGACTAAAGGAACATGTGCCATAATATTTCCTAAAAATAGTGATAATTTATTAAAACTTAAAATTTAAAAAATTTAAATTTAAAGTCAATAAAAATTATTTGTGAAAAATAAAAATAATAATAACTAGACAAAACCTAGAGGGAGGTCATTTACCAATCTATATTAAATATTAAATATTATTAGATATATTAAATATTAGGTATTAGTTAAAGTAATTTACTATGCATTTTTTTTAAATATTAGAGGCATTGAAGTTTACAAATAACTGTTATTTTTATTATTATTTAAGTCAAAAAGAAGAAAGAAAAATTTTCTGAAAAAGTTTTTTTTTTTTTTTAATTTATTTCATTTTCCTTAAGCAAAATTGAAAAGCGAGCTAAAGATCAAAAGTTCATTCATTCAAAAATTAAATTTTGTATGATATTGAATCTCTTAAAAAAAAAAAAAAAAAACTCAACTCTTCTTTTGACAACAAGCAAAAGTTAACATTATCTTAACAAATATTTTAAAATCATTTCATCTTTAAATAAATAAGTTTTATAATAAGATTTCATTCATTTTTTAAATATTATTTTCAGTTAGTTACAGAACTACAGTTTTAAACAAAAAGATAAAAACAAACAAATAATATTTTTTTAAGTGGGTTTTTTTGGCACCCATACTGCTCCAGTGGTATCAAAACAGATAGCGATACCCTGCTAAAGTGAAATTATAATTGGATCTAATGAGTTCATTGTACATGTAAATACATCAAATGCATCATCTTCTGTTGAGGTCTTGGGAGCATGATGTAACCAGGAGCTATTCTAAATTGTTTTTTGGCAGCGCTGACCGTACTTGGGTGCTGATTTGGGTGCTGCCCAAATTAAAAAATGAAGATCTTTTTTTTTTATATATATTTTTTACAGCAAATATAGTTTAATATTTCTGCTAAATTTCTTTCCAAGAATAGCCCCTGGTAACCAATATCTTTTAGTGATTTTGTTGCATTTTTGTGCTTCTTTACCTAATTTCTCCTCCACATACTGTTTAATGGACTGTTGCAGGAATTCGGGTTACTCCATGTCAAGTCAAAAAAAAAAAGCAATAAAATGGCACTTCATATTTGGGATTTTGCTGATTTTTACATATGTTACAGGGTTTATGAAAACTAAAAAAATCTGAAAGTTGGAATCTCCAACAGTTTTCAAGATATTTTAGTTTCAATTTTTTTATCAATATTATACTTATTATGCATTTATAGCGACTTACTTTTTTGTATTTAAAAAGTAATATTTAATGAATGAAGTACCTGAAATTTGGTACATAGACAAACCTATCTTTCACATTGTGGGTTTAGTAATTAATTATATTAATTTACTAACTAATTTCTTAGACAATGATTTATTTATTGTATTAAAATTTTATCAAGTTGCATTTTCACGATAGTGAGACACTTTCAAAGTTGCGTATCTTTTTTCAGGGCAGCTTGGAGCAGCCCTCTTTTTTTTCTTTTGCAATTATATAAGGACATAATGCACTTTAATTTTTTGCAGTTTTTCCGGGTCAATCGAAAATGAATTTTGATGTTTTTGTAACAATATTTTTTATTGAATGGATGATTTTCAAAATTTAAAAGGGTTTATTAAAATTATTTTAATTGTCATTTAAAAGTAAATTTGATTAATCTTCAAACAAGATAAATAACCCTCTCTTTACTTTATTTTATCACTTTATGTATCAAAAAAACATATCAAATAAACATCTTCAATGAGGCAATACCATTTTTTTTATATTTAAACACGTAACCTTGAATAACAATATGTTTTGAACTGCATATCACTTACACTATAGATAGGAATTTTCTTATCTATAGTGTAAGCTTTTAATCTTCCTTGTTTTATCCAAATTGAAGCCATTATCTTTTAATTTTTGGCCACTCTGCGTCCTATTGTGATTTTGTTGTTTTATATCACACTTTTTTCAAGCAATATTTTTCAAATTCTAAGTTTTTGACAATTTTTTTTTTTTAATTTGAGTTGAAAAAAAAATCATTTCAGCCATATATTATTTTTAATTTCTTCTATTATTTTTTCAAAACATCTAAAAATTAAAAAGAAAAAAAATACCAATAGAGGACTTTTTTATTTGTTTTATTCATTGAAAAAAATGCAGTAAAGTCCAATATTTTATATATATTATGGTTCAAAAATTAACAAATAAATCACATATTTTTCTTGATTATTTTTCATATTTAATGAGAATTTTGCTTTTTTCTTATATAAGTATGACATTTTGGAAAAGCTGAAACAATTTATTACATGCACTTCCTGGCATAAACCTGTTTTTCAAAACAGGAAAGTATTTTTATTGTGGATTTAATCATCTAAGGGTTATGACCTCCTCATCTCCTTGCTCACAATTAAATTTGGAGTTCTATATCAGAGTTTTTTTTCTACTAGGTAAGTTAGACCTTTACCAAGGCAATTTTTCTACTAGCTAAGTTAAAGATCAATTAAGTGTCAAAACCAGTAAGGTTTGCTGGCTGGTTAACCAGCTTTACTGAGTTAATTGATAAAATTTATTTAGTTTAAAATATTTTCTAAGAATTTGATTCATTTCAGAGTTTGCAGACCGAAAGTCGTAGTTTACCACTTAATACTTCTGCTGAACAAAAATTGATTATTACTTCTTTAGAAGAAAAAAATAAGTATGTATCAAATATTTTGTATTTTTTTTGTCTTTTTTGTTGTTGTTATTGTTTAGTAAATAAAACATTTGCTTGCATATTAGAACTCATCTTGAGATGTTGGTTAAACAAACATTTCAATTATATATATATATATATATATATATATATATATATATATATATATATATATATATATATATATATATATATATATATATATATATATATATATAAATTGTGATGGTACATATGGTGTTGTTGTTGTGGTACATGTGGTGTTGTTGTTATTTCTAGATTTCTCCTTCATCAAATCAATCAGCTAAAAGCAGAACACGAAGAAACAATTAACAATGCTCAACAACTAGGTTGTGATCCAAATCTTCTAACAGAACTTCGTGTGCTGAGGCTCAGAAAAGATGAGTTGGAGATGCGAATGTCTGCACTTCAAGAAACACGTCGTGAGTTGATGGTGCAATTGGAAGGTTTAATGAAACTGTTAAAGGTATATGTTTTAAAAAAACAAAGCTAGTATACTTGTTAAAGTAGTTTATTGTATGTAATATGTTTGTTATTAATTTTTATAATCAATATATTGATTGCATCATGCACACAAGTTGTTTGTGCAAAATTAAAAATAAAATTTACAGCAGAGGATTTTTAAAGTTTAACATTAATTTGTTGTTTGTTTTATGAATTCCAACACCAATTTAAATACATTATCATAATCGCTGATAATTTGACAACCTTATGAAAACTATGAAAAAAACTTTTTTTTATACTTATCCTAAAATAAAAAATTGTTCTGTGCACAATACCATCAATAGATTAACTAATGATCTCCTATGTTGTAATCATCACTAATCCTTAATCCTTACATCAATAATCCTTTGATATACACCACTAATACTTGTTGTCATATACACCACAAATACTTGTTGTAATATACACAACTAATACTTGTTGTAGTATTTACCACAAATACATGTAATATACACCTCTAATATTAGTTGTAGTATTTACTACAAATACTTGATGTAATATACACCACAAATACTTGTTGAAGTATTCACCACAAATACTTGTTGTAATATACACCACTAATACTTGTTGTAGTATTCACCACAAATACTTGCTGTAATCTACACCACTAATACTTGTTGTAGTATTTACCACAAATACTTGTTGTAATATACACCAGTAATACTTGTTGTAGTATTTACCACTAATACTTGTTGTAGTATTCACCACAAATACTTGCTGTAATCTACACCACTAATACTTGTTATAGTATTTACCACAAATACTTGTTGTAATATACACCAGTAATACTTGTTGTAGTATTTACCACTAATAGTTGTTATAATATACACCACTAATATTTTTTTAAATATACACCATTAATACTTTTTTTAATATACACCATTAATTTTTGTTTTAATATAATCTATTTTAACATTGTAATTTCATTTACATTAAACTAATGTGTTTGTTTACAATGTAAAAAAAAAAAAACTGTAATCAACTATTTGTCTTTGAAAAAATTTTCTTAACATTTTTATTAAGAAAAAAAAAAATTTTGTGTCAAACTTTCAATTTATACTTACTAAAGTAAAGTAAAACATTTCAATATGAGTTACTATTTCCTGGTATTATATATTTTTTTAAATGTTATAAGTAAAATTTGATAAAGAAAAATACTAGTTATATAAAGAGAGCTAATTAAAAGTTATTAAAAATAAATTTCTGAACATAAATGGTTAGTGGCGTAGCCATACATCAAGAATTGTGTTACGTAAAGACAGACTGCCAATTGTTTGACATCAATTGTTTATCTATCCAAGCATATTTGTTCTTGTAATTAAACTTAAATTTGGTGATCGGGCAAGTTAGTATCTTCAACTTTTTTTTATTTTATTTTTTGTTGAGTTTTCTAACTTAAAGTATTGTCTTGCATGAAAATTTTTTTGTTAGTTTTGTGACAAGAAGTATTGTCTTGCATGAAAAAATAATTATTTTTGTTGAGTTTTATGATAAGAAGAATTGTCTTGCATAAAAAATTAATTTTCGAATCAATAGTAAAACTTTGATATGTTGAAAAAATAATATTCTATTTCCATTTTCACTTCCAACAAGGCTGCAAGCTACCATTATAAGAGTTGGAAGTTAATGGAAGAGAAAAGATGAAGATTGTAGAGCAAGATAATGATTGACAGGTGACTTGAGCATAAGAGATGCTAGCTCTTTAGAGCAGTGCTCGTTTTAGTATTTAAAGAAAAGAGAAAGAGAAGCAACATTATGGTGTGATAATGGTTGGAGGATGGCTGCAAAAGCAGATCGGACTATGTTTAAAATGTGTTTTTGCACCTAGTCTAAAAGAGAAAGGACATCATTGGAAGATCTGCCCCAGCTATGGCAACAGTGTTCCATACGCCGGATTTGAGATTTATAGAGATGAAGAATAGGATGTGGAGTAAAAAAAGTTTTATGCACAATAAAGAGATGCAACCTTAGCAAATGCTAATTTTGTAATGGATTTGAGATATGGTTTCCAAAAAAGAAGTAAGAGTTAATCCTAGAAGATGAGGGGTAGGTGATACATCTAATACAATACCATTAATAAATAAAGGAAAATCTAAATTATTGCAATAACGATTGGCTAAAAAAAGTTGAGTTTTACCTGAATTAAAGTTCACCAGCCACTGTGAGCTCCATGCTGTAGCAGAAGTGAGATTCTTTTCAAGCTCAAAATGCTCCCTCAAAACAATCAGAGAGTGTTAGCTGCTTATCATGAAAAGAATGAATGGTAGTAACATCAGCTAACAATGCCACCTTAGATGTGAGATAATCTGGAAGATTGTTAATGTAAATTAAAAAGAGGTCCAAGGATTGAGTTAAGTTAGGCTTATGGAAAAGACCAGCATACCACGAATTTTTTCAGAATACCAAACTTTATCAAAAGCTTTAGAAATGTCAAGTGTAGCAGCCTTAGCCTCTCCACCTCTATCTAATGCATGATAAAACCTATTGGTTATTACTGTTAACAAATCAGTTGTAAAACGAGAAGTTATTAGATTTAAGATGAGAGATTAAGTGTTTGTTAATTAAAGACCCAGAAACCTTGCTAATGATAGAAAGAAGACTAATGGGGCGGTAGTTAGACAAGTCAGATCGCTCTTCAGAATTTTTAAAAATAATGATAACAGGTGCCGCTTTCCAACAGGCTGGAAAACAAGACTCTGATAAGCACATGCTAAATAGTTTTGAAATTATAGGCGACAGCTCCGGAGAATACTTCTGCAAGACTATAACAGGTATGTTGTCCGGACCACAAGCTGTAGAAGAGTCTAAGTAGGAAATCACTTTATATACAGAAGCTAGAGTGATACAAATGTCAAGCAATGGAATGTTTGTCGGCTATATCAGGTTGAACGCAACAAGAGAAATCAAGTTAAAGATTCTCCATAAGTCATGAGAGCCTAATTTTTGAGATGAAATACAACCTGACCTGAAAATAGCAGGCTTTAGCGTTAGACAAAACCTTTTTACAATGGTTTCCAGCGATAGTCAACATACATCTGTTTTCTGGAGAATTGATTTTCTGATAGATATGGAAGTAATGGTTTCGATTCGAAATTGTAACAGCACAATGTGAAATAAACAAAAGAGAAGAGTGAGGCTTGACTTGGAATCGTTGAGAGGGGATAAAAGATTTCATGTCAGCCTGAATCCAAGAAGTTAGAAGTTTGGCTGATGGATAAAGAGAGAGGGCCTGGTCGATTTGATCAGAAATAACATTGAAAAGAGTGTAATCTTCAGATGAAGGAGTGCGATATAGAACAAAGAGAAAGGTGATAGAGTGAGGTGGTGCTAAACAAAAACACATAAAAGAATAGTCAGTTGATTCAAACCTAGTTTGCCGACAAATGGGTGAATTCTTATAAATGTAAATGCCCAAGCCAAGCATGTGACTATTAGAGTCTTTACACGTTAAAGGAAGATAACCATCAACACTAAGATCACAAGATGAGATAGCCTAACTCAAATTAGTCTCACAAAGAGCAAGTAGGTTTTGTGAACTTTGCAAGAAAGGAGACTCAACAGAAGAGTTACTTTTTCAGAAAAGTTACTTCTAAGACCATGTATTTTAATGAATGATAGGTTTAGAGAACTTGGTGATGATGGTTGTTTGTGTTTTATAGTTTTTGGTACTTTATTCATTTTTAAATTTTTTAAAGAACTTGACTCAAAGGTAGTACTCTGTGCACTATTTAATAACTCAAGCAATTTCCTCAATAATGAGGCAATTACTTGGGCTATTAAATAGTGAAAATATTTGGGCTATTAAATAGTGAAAATATAAAAACTCAAAGAATAGTCTCATATTAATAAACCCTAAGCTATAATAAAGGGCTCCAAATGTGGCCTAGACATTGCACATCAAAAGTACGAACACGGATACCATCCATGCGCAACATGGTACTCTTAGTACTCTGATGTTTTACAGCTGTTGGTGGAATCAGCTTTTCTTAGAGCTACCACAGAGTTACGGAAACCTGGCTGCTGGCCGGCCTCAGAATCATAAAACTGAGTTTTAGAGTTGTACCCTTATTAGGAGATAATAGAATGACTTGCCTTGTCGTAAAAACAGAGACACAAGCAAAACCCATTACATTGAGTCAAGAAGATCCAGCATTCAACATCCTAAACTGGAAACAATGTATTGTAAATACATCTGCGCCAGCCTAATAGATAAAGAAGGAGTGCGAGGCTGGTTAACAGATAGAATCTATTCACCCCTTAAGTCTTTGCCTAGAAGGCCTCATACAAGACAATAGCCGGATGTATTTAACATCTGCCCAAGATGAGTATTTTTATTGAGACACCATCACTAGCCTTAACTTAACCAAGAGCCCCAAGCAGGGGGTGTTTTAAGTTGGAGTTGGCTTCTCCTAGCCTTTGCCTAAAAAAGTGTATCCTACAAGGCAGCAGGACATGAAGCAGGTTGTTAATTAATAGTAAAACTTTGATATGTTGAAAAAATAATAATAATCAATAGAAAAACTTTAATATGAATTTTTTAAGCAAGTTTTTTTTACTTGGCAAATATTAATTAATTGTACCATTATAACTGCTGATTTAGCAACATTAATTATAACTTTAATAACAATTAACAGCTAATCAATTATATCTTTATGGTAATGCTTCCTAATTACTCTCTTTAATTTCTGAGACTTATGGTTCATATATGTTATTTTTCAATTTTTCGACTTTTTGTTTTAACCACTGAATATGGTAAAACAACTAATATTTTTAATTTCAGAGTACATGATAAGATGATGATAATAAGATGATGATCACAAATAATGATCAGATGATGATCATATGGATCTGTGTTGTGAATCCAAAAGTTAAGGGAAAAAACAATAAAATATTCTTTAGACATAAACCTACTTTTTTACCTTTTCTATCATCAATGAAATTTTTCATGTAATTCTAATAGTTCTATGTAGCTCTCAGATCTTGGGTTAGTTTTGATTTGTTTTTAGTTCAAAGGACTTCTATGGCACTGTTTGCTTTATGACATGGGGCACTATCCTACAAAAAATGTGATTTTAGAGCAAGAAGTTGTAGAGATGATTTTTCAGTACATCTAAGTATCAGTATTCATAGTTGTCTAACTGTGTACTTGTTATGGTAACAATTCGTATTTGATGGTCATATAACATTTTAAACTGATCAGATGGTTCTAGAGGTACTTATATCAGAAAACTTTTTTCCCATAGTTCAAGGGTTCAATTTTATATATTTGGGCAAGAGTCAGTCCTTTTTTCATCATTTTTTGATTTAGTAATGGTTTTTTGGAAGCAAAGTGACAAAACATTTTTAGATTTTTTTAAAGATTTTTCTGTATCTTATGTTCTGTATGTAGTTCCAACAGGAAAGTGTCTAAAGTGTTTAGAATGATCTTCTATAATTGTTTTTTGTCAAAATTTAACAATTAACAGTTTGTACTCTTGTTAAAAATCTTCAATGATTTTTGTAAACTACATAGTTTTATCAAATATTTTCTTTCTTTGTAATTCTGCACTTAATATGGCTTTTTTTATAACGAATTTTCTACTAGAAATAAAAACAGGAAATACACAAAAAAACACAGTTCACACAGTAGACACAACAGTTAATTAAAGCAATAGCATTTACAAAATATTTAAAAATAAAATTTTTTAAATATTTTGCACATGTCCAAGCAAAATATATGCTTGGGAAAGTGCTTGACTGAGTCTTGTTTTCCTGCCTGCTGGAAAATGGCATTTGTTATTCCAGTTTTCAAAAACTCCGGTGAAAATTCTGACCCCTCCAATTATCTTCTTACTGTTATTCTCACATTTCATCGTGAATCAAATAACTTATTGTCAGACAATCAATATTTTCGATCCTCTTGCTTTACAGCTGACTTTTTAACTGCTGTGACTGAAAGATTTTGTAGTGCTATTGCTTTTGACATACCTAAGGCTTTTGACAAAGTTTGACATACTGGTCTTCTCAATAAGCTTGTTTCTTTCTAACCGCTTTATTAAAGTCATCCTCGAAGGCCAACACTCTTCTTTATTTCCAGTAACTTCTGGAGGTACCTCAAGGTTCCATCCTTGGTCCTGTTTTGTTTCTTATCAACATTAATGATCTTCCTGACAGCCTTACAGCTAAATAGCTCTTTTTGCTCATGACTCAACTTTATACTCCTGTCTTAACAAAAAGTCTTCTTTTTTTCGATCGCTTAGAACAGGCAGTTGATCTTGAATCCGATCTCAGTTCTGTAACAGATTGGGGCTCACAGTGGCTTGTAAATTTTAACTCCAACAAAACAGTTATACTGCAAACAATTATTGCAGTACTGTCGGCGTTCCTATATTAATGAATAGTAACCTCTTCTTTACGTCTTCTTGGATTATTGTTTACTACTGACCTTTTATGGAAACCATATATACAATCGATTACTAAATTAGCATCTGTTAGGGTTGCTTCTCTTTATAATGCTTGTTATTTTCTCTCTCCTGATTCCATTCTCTACCTCTGAAAATCTCTTGTTTGTCCCTGTATGGAATACTGTTGTCATACTTGGGCTGGTTTTTCTAAGGATGCTCTTTCTCTTCTAGACAAAGTTCAAAGACGCATTGTAAATGTAGCTGGACCTGCTCTATCTGCTAAGCTTGAGCCTCTTTTCCATTGTTGTAAGTTTGCATTTCTTTCTCTTTTCTACTAATACTTTCATGGTCACTGCTCAAAGGAGCTATCACCTCTAGTTCCATCAACTAAAACTTATTCTTGCTTGAGTTGTCATTCAGCAAAGTCTCATTCTTTTAATGTATTTGTCTCTGCATGCTCTTAAAGCTTTTATTTGTCTAGTTTTTTCACCACACTTTAACCCTTTGGAGCTCTCTGCCATCTTCATATTTTTTCTGATTCATACAACTTTCAATTTTTTAACTCTTCTGTCGATTGTTTCGTTCCTCTATAACTTTATTCTTTTTTATAGTAACTCCCAACTTAATAGTGGTTGCTTGCAGCATTGTTGGGAGTGAATCAGAATTTTTTTAAAATGTAACTATTCGAGTCTTGAAGTAGATGGCTTTTATCCCTTGAGTAAATCAAGGGATAAAAGCCATCAACTTTGCAACCCTAAGATCATGTAGCCTAGTTTATTTCACAAAGAGCATGTAGTAAGTGAGACAAGTTTTAAGATCCAATGGATAAAAAACTTTGAAAACCAAAATCAATAACAAGCTTCTATCATAGCTATCACAGAGTTTGGGAATCCTTACTACCAGTTGGTCTTAGAAAAATTAAACTGAGTTTTAGAGCTGTACCATCATCAACAGAAAGAGGCAGCACTACCAAGGGCACAATAGCAAGAACCAATATGTCGAGTGAAAAAGAGCTTGGGTTTATTGCTGCAGTAATATAAACCTTTGTTTATATCATTTAATATTAAAGTTTAAAGTTTTATTAAATTCTTTTTTCTGATTTCTTTAACCGTTAAGTTTAAAGAAAATTTACAAGTATAGCCAAAGAATCAAGAGATAATCAAGAGATAACCCAGAGAATCAAGCCAAAGAGAATCAAATCAAGTACTAAGATATAATGAACAGAGATACCACATCATATTATAGGAGGCAGAGTGAAACACCATAAAAAGGTTTTTAAGTTAGTTTTTATATTAATTTTCTCTAGAAAGAAGCTGAAAAAGCTACTTGCTTGTCAAAGACAAAATGGTGTAATCTAAATTATATACATAGTTTTTTTTCAAATTAATATAATGCATTCAATGTATGTACGGCGATTTTTGTAGTGAGTAATATAATTGGGAAAACTTTTGAGTCAATTTATGTTGTTTATTGTTTAACACATTTGGATTTAAGTTTTAATTTGTGGTTATAAAATCATGTATTACTTCTCTGCTTATACTACTAATGTTTGGTCTTGCTCTTGTTAACCCAAACTAATGCCTCATTAATACCATTTTCATTATCATTCTGTTCTCTTTTGTAGAACACTGAAGGCACAGCTCTGTCAAACAGTTAACACTTTTCTCGACTGTCATGTTATCAATACGCAATTTGGATTTGACAGAGCAAGATTAGACATTGGCGTTTAACTTATGATGTGAGCTTGATGCAGGTTTTCGATAAAATCATGGTCCATGTTTAATATTATGTTTTAAAATATATACAGATTAAGATATTGTATATAGTAATTTGATATAATATATATTTGATATAATGATAAAATCTGTGCATTTAAATTTTCTATAAAACTGGATAGGGGATTTTAAAAAGTTGTTTTTTTTTCAGGTTTTTTAATAATCTGTCCATAACTCGAAAGTTTTTTTGTGCTTATGAAGAGGTTTTTATGTTTCATGAAAACGTTTTTTCTGATGTATATGTTGTTTTTTTTATTTATTCTTTTTTTTTTTTTCGTGACTTTTTCGCGAATAATTTGATTTAATACGATACTTATAAAAATATTTTTATTATTTTATAAAATTTTTTACTGGTGCATCCTCATTTTGATGTTGAAATGTTTTATTTTTTCGAATTTCTTATAGATTTGTAAATTAACGGTAATAAATATTGTATATAAAATGTTATGGTATAAATTAAATCCAATTTAGTTGATCCTTAAAAAAAAAACATTTTTACATTATCAGAATTAAACAGTTACAATAATTTCTGTTTTGTTTTGTTTTTTTTATTTGCTTTTATTACAGAATAACCAAATTAACTCGCCTCGTATTGTTCCCCGAGTCTCAGATGAACCTCGGCCGTCGATTGTGAGCCTAACAAGCAACACGTCATCGACTTTAATGAGAGGAGTGAATGGGGAGGTTAAAGAAGCATTCGGTAAATATTGCATAAACTGTTTTTTTGTATTTGCTTATGTGCTCTTGATACATGTTTTATATAATACGTTAAGGAAAGTCTGGTGCTAAAGAGGTAAGCGATCAAATGGGAGACGATTTGCAAGCAGATCTTCTTGCAGCTGTAGAAGAAGTCGCCTCGGCTATGACAACTGTGGTGACAGAAATAAGAGCAGGTTTATATATATATATATATATATATATATATATATATATATATATATATATATATATATATATATATATATATATATATATATATATATATATATATATATATATATATATATATATATATATATATATATATATATATATATATATATATATATATATATATATATATATATATATATATATATATATATATATATATATATATATATATATATATATATATATATATATATTGAATTTTATTATATTACATTGAAAGGTTGTTATAAATTTTTTCATATTTATTTATATATATATATATATATATATATATATATATATATATATATATATATATATATATATATATATATATATATGTGTATATATGTTTTTTTGTTTAGATGGCACACCATTTCAAGAATACGATGAGCAACAAATAAATGTCGATGTTGTTGTTGCGGTTAGCAGTGCTAAAAATACCGTATCTAACACGGAAGTGACGGTTTACTAAACGCTTTATTTTCCTCTTATTGTTCATATTTCTAGTGTTTATTTTTGACATGTTTTTTAATAAATAAATTTTTTTACAGAATTCACTTATGTTAAGTTAAAAATATTTAATCTTATTTATATTTTTATTTCTCGGTTGCCGGTTAAACTCTTGTCGTTATAGCGATATAGAAACTTAACTGTCAACGAATGTATGAATCTAAGGATACTATAGTATTTTGCATATTTTATAGGAGTTTATAGTTTTATGTAAATAGTTGCATTTTTTACATTAATTTAAAATTGAAGAAACGTCTCCAAAAAACGACGTTTAGTTCAAAGAAAAATAAATGGTCTAGTTGAAATGTTTTTTCTAAAATCTTTTCAATCTTACATTGTTTATTTGGGACGTTTTTAAACAGCTGTTAAATCTAAAATTTAAAACTATTTGTTGGTTGTTTTTACAATTTTTCAAATTTTTTTTTTTTTTTTTTTTTTTTTTTTTTTTTTTTTTTTTTAACCTACAAACATTGTAAAAAAAATCTGTTCTGATTATATTTATTATTTTTATTGAGTTAAAATTTTTTTTAAATACAAATGTTCTATCTTTTAACTTATTGTATCCTGATTCTTTTATCCACCTTTTTGTTGTTTACAAAAACAACTTTGGTACTTTAACCCAAGTTCCAAAAGTTTGCTTTTGTTCCAAATGCATTTAAAATCCATTGTAAATGTATATCATTTGCTTTTTACAACATAATAATTTCAATATTAAAAAACGTTGCGCGTTTTTTGGTTATGTAAAAAACGTCAGCTTAAGTTGGACCTCGAAGTGAACCGGTTTTAGTTAACTTAATTAAAATAACTTAAAAATAAAATCATTTAAAAAATATTATTTATGTTTCAAATTATATTGTTTATGTCTACTTGGTAATTCAGTTTTAAAACACAAAATATAATGTTGTTGAACTAAGTTTAACAAGATAAATGAAGTTGATTGCTCATAAGAAAAAGAAACACGTTTAGTTATTTTTGTTAAAAACATTTTGATATTTCTTTAAATGTAATGAAAGAATTATCAAATTAAATATCTTAGATACTATAAAAGGCTATTTCTGCATCTTAAGTATATAAACAGGCAAGTTGTTGTAATGTTTAATGGTTTTGCTTATAAAAAATTCTAGTCTAGTCTTTTATATATTCTTCCGCTATTGTTATATCATCATGCTTTGTCCAGTGTAAAATTCTTCAAATTTAATTGTGATGGGTTGTTTTTGTTCAGTACTTTTTCATAGTAGTTTGCGAACTCTGGAGTGCATTTTTTGTCTTTTTTATTATTTCTGTACCTCAGAGGTCAACTATTGTAACTCATATTTGACTAATTTTACAGGAGAGCCAAATGAAGTTACTACACTTCTTTCATGTCCACGCGAACGATATTTTACTACTAAAACAAGACGATCTTCCTGTGACAGTTAAGATAAAAACCTGAAAATCAGTACTTTAGCAGTTACGATAGTTGACCACTAGGGTACAGATTTATATTAGGGGCTGTTCATTAAATATGCAATAAAATAGGGGGAGGGGACCTATTTTTTAACAATACGCCATCCTAGAACAACAAGGTTCCAACAGCCATCAACATGAAACTGAGATAGCGAGCTTCAAAGAGGAAGGACAACTGAGACACTATCAATAATTTTAAAAGAAAATTATCAAGTTTCTCAGGATAGCTTGTGTTTCATTGTTAGTGATATTCAAAGAAACATTATTCCCTCGTTTAATAAACAATGGACCAAGGCGTCACGAAAAGTGGACGCTTTTTTATCTAACAACATTAATTGGTTAGATTCAGAATATAACGTATTTTTACCAAAATCGAAAAATGCAATAACAGATCCCATGCCATCTAGATCATTTGAAAAACGTGAAAGAACGTGCATGTCTAATAGAGATTTGTCAGAGACCAGTAAAAAAAGAAAAAATTCCACATTAGTTAAGGATATTAGATTCAAGCATATCTTAAATGCATATCTTCAGGCATTACGTTCAATAAGAGAAAAAACAGAAACAAAGATTGTGGAAGCATTAAGGATTGCCGAAAAAGAAAAAAAGGTCTCTGTCTCGAGTTTTATGAAAAACACAAACGTTTTACTGACAGATGAAGAAGCACTCAGCGTGTTTGCTGATTTAGATTTAACTAAAGCACAATATTTATACTTGAGTAAGTTGACAGACGAAAAAAACTGTTCTTTATTCTCACTGTATTACAAGTTGCAAAAAATTAAACAAACTTGCTATCCACCACACTCTACAATAGAAATTACGAACACACATGCAAAATTTATGGAACAGCAAGATTTATTGGATCATACTGTAGATAGAATTTTGACTATAATTGTTTGAATAAATTTAAACAATTAATTTTGTACAGTAAATGGGGTTGTGATCGCTCCTCTGGCCAAAGCGAGTAGAGCAGAAACTTCCGATGGAATCTGAACTTATTTCTGATGCGAATTTATTTATTAGTTTTTTGGTACCAATCAAATTAGTTGATGAAGTAACTGGCACAGTTTTTGGTAAAATCCGGCTCCTTTTTCTAAACGTTTTTGTCGACCTACAGTAATGGACAAAACATTTGCAACCAACACCGAACAATGCTAAAAGGTGTTCCTAATTTTACATGTCTTAAAAACGAAACAAACTATACTACCACAGCAAACAGTTCAGGAGTCTGAAGTCATATTATGCTATGGCATGAGCAATCAGCTGACAGGTGACAGCACACAGGCAGAATTTCGTTGACAAGTGCCATTTTGCAGCGGACAAAACAAGTGCAAATTTTTTAGTTTGTTTCATTTTCTTAAGTCCGTGTCAACGTCACGGAAGTTTTTTAATAATTAAAGGCAGTACCCAGAAGTTTCCAGAAGCATGCAGAAGCTTCCAGAAGTTTCCAGAAGAAGTATCTGGAAGCATTCAGATCCATCCAGAAGTATCCAAAAACATTCAGAAGTATCCAGACGCATCCAGAAGCTTCCAGAAGCATCAAAAAGAAGCATCTAGAATTTTCCAGAACATATAAGAGACATGCAAACCAACATGTAATTCAGTCAGTATATGGAAATCAATCAGTCAGTATTATCAAGACAGTTTATCGAAGTGAGTTTTATCAAAGTGTTTTATCAAAGAACATCAATACAAGAAGTGAAATACGACAAGTGTTTCATTACATAAATTCAGTCCACATCCAACCAAGACGTTGTGTTCCACAGAGCATTATTGTATCATCACAAGGTAAATGTAACACGGTAAGTCTTGAGAAGCGTGATTATTTATTTTTATTATTTTTATGACTTCAAGTGCAAAAATGGCTCCCGACAGTCTTGGATTGGAATTAAGAAAGAAAATTATTGGCGATTACGTAAGTGGAATGTCACAAAAAGTATTTGTGATAAATATCGCGTAAAAAAATGGACCGTATCAAGACTATGTTCCAAATATCATTCTACAGGGAAGTTGGCAGCAGATAACAAAGGTGGAAGACTATGTTCCATCCCTTCTATAGAGGATTCTATGATCGTCAGATCCGTCAAAAAGGATCCCTGGATATTATCAGTCGAGATACAAAAGCAATTATAGCTGCCTGTATCGGACCGAGCAATCAGACGACGTGCTGTTGAAGCCGGATTGTTTTTTCAACGCCCTGCAAAAAACTCGCTGATTTTACTAAGAAGCAAAAGAAAAGACTCCTGTTTGCTACATCTCATGTTGGCTGGAATGTTTAGAAATGGCAAACTGTTTTGTTCAGTGATGAATTAAAGTTCAACATCATTGGGAGCGATGGCATTTGCCGTGTACGTCGACCGGCCGAAAAACGCCTCGATTTACATTACTGCCATAAGACCGTGAAGCATGGTGGAGGCAATGTAATGGTCTGGGGGTGTTTTTCTACTAACGGTCTAGGTCCAATACATCGAATCGATGGAATATTGGAACGTTTCATATATAAAAATATCCTGAAAGATGTTATGTTACCTCATGCTGAATGGAATATGCCAATAAAATGAATTTTTCAGCCAGACAGCGATCCGAAACACACTGCAAAAGTAGTCAAGCAGTAATTTTAAGACAACCACCATCGGTGATGGATTGGATGCCTCAATCTCCGGATCTCAACCCTATCGAGAACCTGTGGGAGATCGTCAAATGCAGAATTAATCGTGATGGTGTTCGTAATAACGATCAACTGTTTGAAAAAATCCAAAAGGCCTGGGCAGCGATTCCACAAAGTTTCATTGATCACCTGATCGAATCTATACCTCGAAGATGTATGGCTGTGATCGACAACAAAGGATTCGCCACAAAACATTGATAGCGAAATACAGCTTGGTTAACATTTTGTGGAGTTGCTCTTGTTTTTTCAAGAAGGAAATTAAGTTTTTTTAATACTTTTGATTATTTTAATAATTTTCGTGTACAAATAATGAACTTTGTGATGAATAAAACTTGAAGAACGTTGTCTCTAAACTGTTACATAGTTATTTCTCTAAATTGAAAAAATACAGCACTTTTGTATAAAGAAACTAAATTAGCATTATTTGGTTGCACTTGTTTTGTCCGATACTGTATATGCATAGAGTTTTGCAAAAAAACTCCTGAGAAAACTAAAATTGTTGCAGATAAAATAAAAAGCCAAATATACTCTTTACAGCCATCTATAATTAACAAAAGTTGTAAAGGAATACAAGTGAAAAATGAACTTTTTTTTAACAATGATAAATGGAAAAGTGGCTCAGGTATTAACGGATACGCCTTCTGCGTCTACATGTACAATATGTGGAGCTACTCTGTCTGCTAGACCTGAAGATGAAAATTCGTATCAATATGGACTGTCGACATCACATGCCTGGATTCAATGAATGGAAATAATATTACATATTTTCTACAACCTTTCTTTCCAAACATGGTCAGCTAAAGATAAAGAAAAAAAAACGACAAAAGAAACAGAAGAAGACGATGGTACAGAAGCGTTTTCGTGAACAGCTAGGGTTATTTGTCGACAAACCAAAACAAGTAAGTGGTAATACCAATGATGGTAATACTGCTAGGAGATTTTTTACAATATAAGCTGCTCTTCTGAAATCACTAAATTAAATGAAAATTTGATTAAGCGACTTAAATAATTCTACAAGCTCTCTCCTCAGGTGTTGATAAATGATAAATGCTGAAAGTTTAGGTACATATGCTATAGAAACTGCCCATATTTATGTGAGTAATTATAGCTGGTACTATATGCCTTCTTCAGTACACAAAATTTTACTTCACTAATATATTATAAAACATTTAACAGTTCTGCCTATCGGGCAACTTTCAGAAGATGCGCAAAAATTCTGTAATAAAGATTATAAAAAATTTCGCCTTCATTATGCCAGGAAATGTTCTAGATTAGCTACAAATGAGGACGTATTTCATACTCTTCTGTGCACTTCCGATCCCTACATCACCAGCATTAGAAAACCGTAAAACAAAAATGTCTAAGAA
Source organism: Hydra vulgaris (assembly GCF_022113875.1). Classification (NCBI taxonomy): domain Eukaryota; kingdom Metazoa; phylum Cnidaria; class Hydrozoa; order Anthoathecata; family Hydridae; genus Hydra; species Hydra vulgaris. The sequence goes on along the minus strand of NC_061163.1, from coordinate 12,028,002 downwards.
CCCGATGAAAATACTTTGCAGCTTTTGAAAGTCGGCTTTGAAAGTATTTATTCCATAAAAAACTCTCTGTATAAAAGTTGTTATTAATAAACTATTCTGGGAAACAGACGAATAACCGAAAAACAAAATCCGATTTATAGCCGAATGAACAAATTCCGTATTATAGTCGAAAAAAAATAAGATTTTGGCACGTTCTACAAACAGTCGACGAAAAACACGATTTTGACGTAGTCTGTGATATAGTCGAATGACGTATTTTGTTTTTAAACGAACTATGACGTAAATTATCGAACTTTTAGCAAATTATCCATTGTCCATACTATTAGTTACGAAGACCCTGCCTGTACTTTAAAGTAGTAATGTATGAAATGCATTCAAAATAGTAAAATACTCATTGGTTTAGTATTATACGTTATAGACGGTTAATGTGATTGTCATAGTTTAAAGTATCTTCCTTAATGGCGAATAGAACCTAATGGCTATTTGCTTATTTTTAATGGTCTCGACATTTGCCGGGAGCTGTGCCATCAACCTTTGTCATTTTTATGATCTATCTCCAGAGGGCGCTATCTATTGACTTGTCCATGATCTTCAAGATCAACAGTTGGCGCACATCGCAACTAATGAGATAGACCAAGTATTTATGTTTTCTTTGATAATCTACTGAATTTAAACTTGAATTAAATCAAATGAACTGATCATTAGTAATATTACGACAACGAGAAGTAATATTACGACAACGAGAAGTAACTTGCATCCAGGTAACAACAAAATGAAAGGCAAAAACAAACTGTAGCCAATCGATGGATGGATGCGTTATTGATGGCCTGGATAAAACTTTCAGACAACTTTGCCTCCGGGCCCTTACAAAGGTCCGTACCCAATGATGAACTGATGCGTTCGCGCAGGTTCAGACATTACCATTTTTTAGGGCTATTGAGGCGACGGCCCATTCATTTTATAAACCGTATTACCGTAATACTATGTATGATATCATATTCATAGTAAAACTTCTCCGGATTGTGAGAATATTCACGATCCTAAACCTTTGTAAATAAATAAGAAGTGATTGACGGTTAAAACAAATGTTTTTATTTCAAAAAAAACCCTGACATTTCGACTCAAAATACGTACAGGCTAGTGGTTATAGTCGAAATTCGATGGTTTGAATGGTTTAATTAATTTTTCGACCGGTTTAATTAAATTCGACTCTTTTGATGACGCTGCCAAATTTTTATAGCCGTCGACTGGTTTATGTGGCAGCCACAGAGAATAGCCGAATTTTAATTTCGACTGGTTAACGGACTTGGACAATCTATTTTTGTCTTTCTACTAAAAATAGTGGTATACCCGTATAATAGCCGAAAACATTTTCGACTGTTTGTATTCTTTGCCAATACGTATTTCGATGATTTAACAAGTCCACCAATTCTTCAGAAAAAATTCGACTCAAATCAGGTATTTGTCATTCGTTTATTTAACAGATAGTGGCAGAATTCGACTAAAACACAGAAATTGACAAAATTTAGGGTATCGACTATTTTTTGGACTGTACAAAATTCGTGTATTAAACAGATTATGACAAAATTTAGAAGAATTATACTATTATTAGTGGCAACCAGTGAATAATAGTAGACATGTTATTTTTTACAGTTAAAGTGACTTTCGACTGGAATCGGAAAGTGTTTCTTCTATTTTCGGGTTTTGGGATCGACTAATCGTCGGAATTGGTCTTTCGGTTATTCGACGCGCTCCCACTATTCTGAATATTGCTATAAAAAGAATTTTATAAACTCTTGAAAATATATGTCATGTAATCATGTAAATGTTTAAATATATGCAAATTAATTAATTACACGCAACTAATAAAAAATCAAATTAAATTAAACCTAATATAAGGAAAGTTTTTGTTTAAAAGATTTGTTTAAAATTTTTGTTTAAAAGAACATTTGTCTTTTTTTGTCTAGAGATTAGCCAAAAGCTCGTATACCGGTTTTTACATCCATTTAAAACAATCACGACAATCATTTAAAACAACCATGACATTCATTTAAAACACCGCGACAATGAATTAAAACAATGTGATTTTCAATTAAGACGATCGTGATTTTCAATTAAAACAATCGTGATTTTCATTTAAAACATGCGCAATCTCGAAATTCTATATTATTTTAAAAAAAAATAAATATAAAATTTTCTTTATATATTTATTTATCTAAAATTATATAAATTTATTTTTATTAATATTATATTAGTTTATTTTAATTTAATGGAATTTATTTTAAATTTGAATGGATGTCACGTTTGTTTTAAATGGATGAAAAACAACTTTTTTTTACATATTTTTTATACACATACTGTATTGGCAAAACAACCATGATGTTCAATTAAAACATGCATAATGATAATTGAAACAACCATGATTTCCTATTAAAATATTTAGCGCATGAAGATATTAGATTTTCATTAAAACATGCAGCGAAATTCTGTTTGCCAAAATAAGCTAAAATTTGTTTTGAGATTGGTTGTTGATCAAAGAAAAATTCAATCTGAAACTTCATTGCCACGAAAAACTCAAGCTGAATCTTCATGCCGCGAAATTCCGTTTCCCAAAACATGCAAGATCTTGTTGTAAATCTAGTCGTTGATCAAAGAAAAACTCAATCTGAAGCTTCATCGTTAACAGGAGTTAATCGAAACACAATACAACCAATTTTAAGAAGGTACAATCGAACGAATTCAACACTTCCTGGTTTTAGAGGTGGCGCTCGTCACGTTATTTATAATGAAGAGATTAGAAGAAGAATTGAAGAGCTTATAAACGATAACACAACGACAACTATAATTGAAATTAAATATGCTTTAAATGTAAATGTATCAATTAAACCTGTCTGGAGATGGGCGACCAATCTTGGATACACATATAAAATTACTCGACCAATTTATGAAAGAAGAAACGACAATGATGTAAAAAATCTTCGTATTGAATATGTTAGGTGGTATACTTCAATCTCGCCTATTAATCGCTATCGAAATATTGTTTTTATTGATGAAAGTATATTTAATTTACACATGTTTCGCAGTCATACATGGGCAAGAAGAGGAGTAACACCAAACCCGATCATTTACCCTAAGCAAGGTAACGTTTCGATGATATTGGCCGTCAATGGTTTAAATATTATTCACTGCGAAGCTGTCAGTGTGTCATTCAACACAGTTTTATTTCAAGAATATATTGATGAAGTTGTACGAGTTTTGGGGACAGAGGAAGAATTAACCCTTGTGATGGATAGTGTCAGAATCCATCATAATGTTGAGATGAGGGCTCAGAGCATTCAAATAAAATATTTGCCACCATATTCACCATTCTTGAATCCGTGTGAAGAGATAAAAAAAATCTCTTCACACGGATTCAAGAATGTTGAATATGGTGGCAAATATTTTATTTGAATGCTCTGAGCCCTCATCTCAACATTATGATGGAAAATATGTTTATTTTCCAATTACTGTCGAGGTATGTCATCTGACCTAAGACACGCTTCGAAAAAGCTTTCGCAGTGTGTGTAATAGTTTGATAAGTTAACATTAGGAATAGATAAGCATGCCTCACGCATTCTTGAAATTATAATTTCAAGAATGCGTGAGGCATGCTTATCTATTCCTAATGTTAACTTATCAAACTATTACACACACTGCGAAAGCTTTTTCGAAGCGTGTCTTAGGTCAGATGACATACCTCGACAGTAATTGGAAAATAAACATATTTTAAATAAAATAAAATTTTAAATTTTTTCAAAAAATCGAATAAAAAAAATATAAAGAAAACCTTTTTTTTTAAATAATATAGAATGTTGAGATTGCGCATGCGTTAAATGTTAAATGAAAATCACTATTGTTTTAATTGAAAATCACATTGTTTTAATTGATTGTCGTGGAATGTCATGGTTGTTTTAAATGGTTGTTTTGATTGTTTTAAATGGATGTAAAAACCGGTAAATGTTTTTTTATTATATAAATTTAATACTAATGTATTTTCTAAATAAATAGGCCTAAGCATTTTTTGTCGTTTCTAATACTTTTAATAATTAAAAAAAAAAATTAAAAAGAACATGTTTAGTTTAAAGTAAAAAAAAATGAAAATTGTGAGGTTTTTGATTTTTATTTAAAAATTTATATTAATTTTTTTTTTTAATATTTCCTTAAAAGAATCATATACTTCTTTATATTTGTGCAAAATTTCAACACTTTATCATTAGTAACAAAAAAGTTGTTGATTTTTGTAAAAAAAAAAAATGAATTTTATATAAAAAATATTTCCTTAGAAGTCCCATATACTACTCTACATTTGTGCAAAATTTCAACACTTTATCTTTAGTAACAAAAAAGTTATTGATTTTTGATCTAAAACAGACCTTTACTTTCCATTGTGCGTCGTTTTAAGACATAAAGTTTTTTGGTCTATATATGACGTTAATAACTACATGTTTGCGGGTATTATTTATGACCTGAATTGTTAAAGATTCACAATCATTAGTTACCAAACAAAGATTCTTACGTAACTTGAAAAACACAGAGTTATGCACAAAAACTTACACTCCTCCACCTGCTCTTTCAGAGCTTCTAACTTGATGGATAACCTTAAAATTATCAAGTTGAAAGTTAGAATCATTTTCAATGTCCTTATCGCGACACAACATTTCTGTAAGACAGATAATTAGAAAATTAAGTTCGGCGCTAAATAAAAATTGTTTAAATTTTTCGAATACTCTTAATATAGGGCTGCTATTGTCCCGGTTTTTACGGAGGAGAGCGGAGCGCCAAACTAAAACTTTTATCGCGTTCTCCTGCAAAATGACCGAGACAATGGCAGCCCTATCCTAATATTTAAATGTAGAACTGAGAACCCACTGAGATCTAGGTCAGCAGTATGAGCAGAAATATCCAAATTATAGTAAAGACTATTATTTAATATTATCTCATTACTGCTATGAAAGTTTGTATTTAGGTCTGAATCGTTTTCTAATAATATATTTTTAATTATTTGGAAGGGTTCAGATTCCATGTTTTGTGAAGCGATTTTTTCAGCCATGTTATTTAAAACAAATATAAAATAAATAAAAGATATACAAACAAAATAAAAACTAATAACAGAAAATATCTTTGTGAATAAAATAATAATAATAATAATAACTTTGTGTTTATATATATTTTTTTAAAACCCCTGACAATAAGTTTGTCATAAACAACTACAGAATACATACCGTTCGTCCTGTGGGTCTTCATTTCTTCAAACAATTTCTTCCTCAAAATTGACGTATCAAGCGAGTAGTCTTCATTAATATACAGCCAAGTTCCTTTCAATTCTTTTTGCATTTTTAAGTATTTGAACTTTATCTTAGTAGCTTAATAATTTCATAACAATTTTTTGATGCTTTTTTGGATCCGCTTTTCCAGTTCTATGAGCGCGTTCTATGGATACCTTTTTTAATTTAAGATTATTTTCAAATATATTTAAAACTTTTACCTCCGTTTCTTCCCAACTTTCTGGAAGATCCTTAAAACGCAAATTATACCTGCGTTCCCTATCCTCAAGTTGTCTTAGTTTATTTTTTTCTTCATTTGCATTAATTAATTTAAATCTATTTGTTTTGCTGGATAGCCCAGTTGGTTAGAGCGTCAAACAAAAAGGTAAACACCCGGACTATTGAATGATACAATTTGAAATCCTACCACCGCTGAGTAGTACTTTGGTGCGCAAAAATGTTGGTCAATAACGGACACTACTTTGGATTAGTTTTAAGGACTAATTGTGGCTGTTCCTATGCTAAACCAATAACATCTTCAGTGTTTAGAAAAATATAGCATGAAAAATTCAAATAAATAAATAAAAAATTTGCCACTTCTTTGAATTTTTTTTACCTGTGAATATTAAGTAAAATTGAGACTATTTTCAAAATCGGTATGTAGCTTTTCGTGTTGTTTAAGTGCTTCTTTATTTATTTCAAGGTCTGTTTTTATCGTTTGATTTTCTTTTTGTAGTTTGTTGCAAAACGTTTCTTTAATTTATGTCATTTCTTTTGCTAAAAGCGTTAATTCTATCCCATGTTAGCTTAAGATTTTCACAAGTTTGGCTAATAATATCTTTTTGATTTTTTCAAACAAATTGAAAAACTCAAACATTTCTTGAAAAATTTTGCGCACTAGTTTTACTGATATTTCTGAATCTTCATTCTCTAATCCAACTCTTTTTGTTTCTCTAATCCAACTCTTTTTGTTTTTCTAATCCAACTCTTTTTGTTTCTCTAATCCAACTCTTTTTGTTTCTCTAATACAATTCTATTTGTTTCTCTAATACAATTCTTTTTGTTTCTCTAATCCAATTCTTTTTGTTTCTCTAATCCAACTCTTTTTGTTTTTCTAATCCAACTCTTTTTGTTTCTCTAATCCAACTCTTTTTGTTTCTCTAATACAATTCTATTTGTTTCTCTAATACAATTCTTTTTGTTTCTCTAATCCAACTCTTTTTGTTTCTCTAATCCAACTCTTTTTGTTTCTCTAATTCAACTCTTTTTGTTTTTCTAATCCAACTCTTTTTGTTTCTCTAATCCAACTCTTTTTGTTTCTCTAATTCAACTCTTTTTGTTTCTCTAATCCAACTCTTTTTGTTTTTCTAATCCAACTCTTTTTGTTTCTCTAATCCAACTCTTTTTGTTTCTCTAATTCAACTCTTTTTGTTTCACTAATTCAACTCTTTTTGTTTCTCTAATCCAACTCTTTTTGTTTTTCTAATCCAACTCTTTTTGTTTCTCTAATTCAACTCTTTTTGTTTCTCTAATCCAACTCTTTTTGTTTCTCTAATCCAATTCTTTTTGTTTCTCTAATCCAACTCTTTTTGTTTTTCTAATCCAACTCTTTTTGTTTTTCTAATCCCACTCTTTTTGTTTCTCTAATACAATTCTTTTTGTTTCTCTAATCCAACTCTTTTTGTTTCTCTAATCCAACTCTTATTGTTTCTCTAATCCAACTCTTTTTGTTTCTCTAATTCAACTCTTTTTCTTTTTCTAATCCAACTCTTTTTTGTTTCTCTAATCCAATTCTTTTTGTTTCTCTAATCCAACTCTTTTTGTTTCTCTAATTCAACTCTTTTTGTTTCTCTAATCCAACTCTTTTTGTTTTTCTAATCCAACTCTTTTTGTTTCTCTAATCCAACTCTTTTTGTTTTTCTAATCCAACTCTTTGTGTTTCTCTAATCCAACTCTTTTTGTTTCTCTAATTCAACTCTTTTTGTTTCTCTAATCCAACTCTTTTTGTTTCTCTAATCCAATTCTTTTTGTTTCTCTAATCCAACTCTTTTTGTTTTTCTAATCCAACTCTTTTTGTTTCTCTAATCCAACTCTTTTTGTTTCTCTAATTCAACTCTTTTTGTTTCTCTAATTCAACTCTTTTTGTTTCTCTAATTCAACTCTTTTTGTTTCTCTAATCCAACTCTTTTTGTTTTTCTAATCCAACTCTTTTTGTTTCTCTAATTCAACTCTTTTTGTTTCTCTAATCCAACTCTTTTTGTTTCTCTAATCCAACTCTTTTTGATTCTCTAATACAATTCTTTTTATTTCTCTAATCCAACTCTTTTTGTTTTTCTAATCCAACTCTTTTTGTTTCTCTAATCCAACTCTTTTTGTTTCTCTAATCCAACTCTTTTTGTTTCTCTAATCCAACTCTTTTTGTTTTTCTAATCCAACTCTTTTTGTTTCTCTAATCCAACTCTTTTTGTTTTTCTAATCCAACTCTTTTTGTTTTTCTAATCCAACTCTTTTTGTTTTTCTAATCCAACTCTTTTTGTTTTTCTAATCCAACTCTTTTTGTTTCTCTAATTCAACTCTTTTTGTTTCTTTAATCCAACTCTTTTTGTTTCTCTAATCCAACTCTTTTTGTTTCTCTAATCCAACTCTTTTTGTTTCTCTAATCCAACTCTTTTTGTTTTTCTAATCCAACTCTTTTTGTTTCTCTAATCCAACTCTTTTTGTTTTTCTAATCCAACTCTTTTTGTTTTTCTAATCCAACTCTTTTTGTTTTTCTAATCCAACTCTTTTTGTTTTTCTAATCCAACTCTTTTTGTTTCTCTAATTCAACTCTTTTTGTTTCTTTAATCCAACTCTTTTTGTTTCTCTAATCCAACTCTTTTTGTTTCTCTAATCCAACTCTTTTTGTTTCTCTAATCCAATTCTTTTTGTTTCTCTAATCCAACTCTTTTTGTTTTTCTAATCCAACTCTTTTTGTTTCTCTAATCCAACTCTTTTTGTTTCTCTAATTCAATTCTTTTTGTTTCTCTAATCCAACTCTTTTTGTTTCTCTAATACAATTCTTTTTGTTTCTCTAATCCAACTCTTTTTGTTTTTTTAATCCAACTCTTTTTGTTTCTCTAATCCAACTCTTTTTGTTTCTCTAATTCAACTCTTTTTGTTTTTCTAATCCAACTCTTTTTGTTTTTCTAATCCACCTCTTTTTGTTTCTCTAATCCAACTCTTTTTGTTTTTCTAATCCAACTCTTTTTGTTTCTTTAATCCAACTCTTTTTGTTTCTCTAATACAATTCTTTTTGTTTCTCTAATCCAACTCTTTTTGTTTCTCTAATCCAACTCTTTTTGTTTCTCTAATCCAACTCTTTTTGTTTCTCTAATCCAACTCTTTTTGTTTCTCTAATCCAACTCTTTTTGTTTCTCTAATACAATTCTTTTTGTTTCTCTAATCCAACTCTTTTTGTTTTTCTAATCCAACTCTTTTTGTTTTTCTAATCCAACTCTTTTTGTTTCACTAATCCAACTCTTTTTGTTTCTCTAATACAACTCTTTTTGTTTCTCTAATCCAACTCTTTTTGTTTTTCTAATCCAACTCTTTTTGTTTTTCTAATCCAACTCTTTTTGTTTTTCTAATCCAACTCTTTTTGTTTCTCTAATCCAACTCTTTTTGTTTCTCTAATTCAACTCTTTTTGTTTCTCTAATCTAACTCTTTTTGTTTCTCTAATCCAACTCTTTTTGTTTCTCTAATCCAACTCTTTTTGTTTCTCTAATACAATTCTTTTTGTTTCTCTAATCCAACTCTTTTTGTTTTTCTAATCTAACTCTTTTTGTTTCTCTAATCCAACTCTTTTTGTTTCTCTAATCCAACTCTTTTTGTTTCTCTAATCCAACTCTTTTTGATTCTCTAATACAATTCTTTTTGTTTCTCTAATCCAACTCTTTTTGTTTTTCTAATCCAACTCTTTTTGTTTTTCTAATCCTACTCTTTTTGTTTCTCTAATTCAACGCTTTTTGTTTCTCTAATCCAACTCTTTTTGTTTCTCTAATCCAACTCTTTTTGTTTCTCTAATTCAACGCTTTTTGTTTCTCTAATCCAACTCTTTTTGTTTCTCTAATACAATTCTTTTTGTTTCTCTAATACAATTCTTTTTGTTTCTCTAATCCAACTCTTTTTGTTTTTCTAATCCAACACTTTTTGTTTCTCTAATCCAACTCTTTTTGTTTCTCTAATCCAACTCTTTTTATTTTTCTAATCCAACTCTTTTTGTTTCTCTAATTCAATGCTTTTTGTTTCTCTAATCCAACTCTTTTTGTTTCTCTAATACAATTCTTTTTGTTTCTCTAATCCAACTCTTTTTGTTTTTCTAATACAATTCTTTTTGTTTCTCTTATACAATTCTTTTTGTTTCTCTAATCCAACTCTTTTTGTTTTTCTAATCCAACTCTTTTTGTTTTTCTAATCCAACTCTTTTTGTTTCTCTAATTCAACTCTTTTTGTTTCTTTAATCCAACTCTTTTTGTTTCTCTAATCCAACTCTTTTTGTTTCTCTAATCCAACTCTTTTTGTTTCTCTAATCCAATTCTTTTTGTTTCTCTAATCCAACTCTTTTTGTTTTTCTAATCCAACTCTTTTTGTTTCTCTAATCCAACTCTTTTTGTTTCTCTAATTCAACTCTTTTTGTTTCTCTAATCCAACTCTTTTTGTTTCTCTAATACAATTCTTTTTGTTTCTCTAATCCAACTCTTTTTGTTTTTTTAATCCAACTCTTTTTGTTTCTCTAATCCAACTCTTTTTGTTTCTCTAATTCAACTCTTTTTGTTTTTCTAATCCAACTCTTTTTGTTTTTCTAATCCACCTCTTTTTGTTTCTCTAATCCAACTCTTTTTGTTTTTCTAATCCAACTCTTTTTGTTTCTCTAATCCAACTCTTTTTGTTTCTCTAATACAATTCTTTTTGTTTCTCTAATCCAACTCTTTTTGTTTCTCTAATCCAACTCTTTTTGTTTCTCTAATCCAACTCTTTTTGTTTCTCTAATCCAACTCTTTTTGTTTCTCTAATCCAACTCTTTTTGTTTTTCTAATCCAACTCTTTTTGTTTTTCTAATCCAACTCTTTTTGTTTCTCTAATCCAACTCTTTTTGTTTCTCTAATCCAACTCTTTTTGTTTCTCTAATCCAACTCTTTTTGTTTCTCTAATACAACTCTTTTTGTTTCTCTAATCCAACTCTTTTTGTTTTTCTAATCCAACTCTTTTTGTTTTTCTAATCCAACTCTTTTTGTTTTTCTAATCCAACTCTTTTTGTTTCTCTAATCCAACTCTTTTTGTTTCTCTAATTCAACTCTTTTTGTTTCTCTAATCTAACTCTTTTTGTTTCTCTAATCCAACTCTTTTTGTTTCTCTAATCCAACTCTTTTTGTTTCTCTAATACAATTCTTTTTGTTTCTCTAATCCAACTCTTTTTGTTTCTCTAATCTAACTCTTTTTGTTTCTCTAATCCAACTCTTTTTGTTTCTCTAATCCAACTCTTTTTGTTTCTCTAATCCAACTCTTTTTGATTCTCTAATACAATTCTTTTTGTTTCTCTAATCCAACTCTTTTTGTTTTTCTAATCCAACTCTTTTTGTTTTTCTAATCCTACTCTTTTTGTTTCTCTAATTCAACGCTTTTTGTTTCTCTAATCCAACTCTTTTTGTTTCTCTAATCCAACTCTTTTTGTTTCTCTAATTCAACGCTTTTTGTTTCTCTAATCCAACTCTTTTTGTTTCTCTAATACAATTCTTTTTGTTTCTCTAATACAATTCTTTTTGTTTCTCTAATCCAACTCTTTTTGTTTTTCTAATCCAACACTTTTTGTTTCTCTAATCCAACTCTTTTTGTTTCTCTAATCCAACTCTTTTTATTTTTCTAATCCAACTCTTTTTGTTTCTCTAATTCAATGCTTTTTGTTTCTCTAATCCAACTCTTTTTGTTTCTCTAATACAATTCTTTTTGTTTCTCTAATCCAACTCTTTTTGTTTTTCTAATCCAACTCTTTTTGTTTTTCTAATCCAACTCTTTTTGTTTTTCTAATACACCTCTTTTTGTTTCTCTAATCCAACTCTTTTTGTTTCTCTAATTCAACTCTTTTTGTTTCTCTAATCCAACTCTTTTTGTTTCTCTAATCCAACTCTTTTTGTTTCTCTAATCCAACTCTTTTTGATTCTCTAATACAATTCTTTTTATTTCTCTAATCCAACTCTTTTTGTTTTTCTAATCCAACTCTTTTTGTTTCTCTAATCCAACTCTTTTTGTTTCTCTAATCCAACTCTTTTTGTTTCTCTAATCCAACTCTTTTTGTTTTTCTAATCCAACTCTTTTTGTTTCTCTAATCCAACTCTTTTTGTTTTTCTAATCCAACTCTTTTTGTTTTTCTAATCCAACTCTTTTTGTTTTTCTAATCCAACTCTTTTTGTTTTTCTAATCCAACTCTTTTTGTTTCTCTAATTCAACTCTTTTTGTTTCTTTAATCCAACTCTTTTTGTTTCTCTAATCCAACTCTTTTTGTTTCTCTAATCCAACTCTTTTTGTTTCTCTAATCCAACTCTTTTTGTTTTTCTAATCCAACTCTTTTTGTTTCTCTAATCCAACTCTTTTTGTTTTTCTAATCCAACTCTTTTTGTTTTTCTAATCCAACTCTTTTTGTTTTTCTAATCCAACTCTTTTTGTTTTTCTAATCCAACTCTTTTTGTTTCTCTAATTCAACTCTTTTTGTTTCTTTAATCCAACTCTTTTTGTTTCTCTAATCCAACTCTTTTTGTTTCTCTAATCCAACTCTTTTTGTTTCTCTAATCCAATTCTTTTTGTTTCTCTAATCCAACTCTTTTTGTTTTTCTAATCCAACTCTTTTTGTTTCTCTAATCCAACTCTTTTTGTTTCTCTAATTCAACTCTTTTTGTTTCTCTAATCCAACTCTTTTTGTTTCTCTAATACAATTCTTTTTGTTTCTCTAATCCAACTCTTTTTGTTTTTTTAATCCAACTCTTTTTGTTTCTCTAATCCAACTCTTTTTGTTTCTCTAATTCAACTCTTTTTGTTTTTCTAATCCAACTCTTTTTGTTTTTCTAATCCACCTCTTTTTGTTTCTCTAATCCAACTCTTTTTGTTTTTCTAATCCAACTCTTTTTGTTTCTCTTATCCAACTCTTTTTGTTTCTCTAATACAATTCTTTTTGTTTCTCTAATCCAACTCTTTTTGTTTCTCTAATCCAACTCTTTTTGTTTCTCTAATCCAACTCTTTTTGTTTCTCTAATCCAACTCTTTTTGTTTCTCTAATCCAACTCTTTTTGTTTCTCTAATACAATTCTTTTTGTTTCTCTAATCCAACTCTTTTTGTTTTTCTAATCCAACTCTTTTTGTTTTTCTAATCCAACTCTTTTTGTTTCTCTAATCCAACTCTTTTTGTTTCTCTAATACAACTCTTTTTGTTTCTCTAATCCAACTCTTTTTGTTTTTCTAATCCAACTCTTTTTGTTTTTCTAATCCAACTCTTTTTGTTTTTCTAATCCAACTCTTTTTGTTTCTCTAATCCAACTCTTTTTGTTTCTCTAATTCAACTCTTTTTGTTTCTCTAATCTAACTCTTTTTGTTTCTCTAATCCAACTCTTTTTGTTTCTCTAATCCAACTCTTTTTGTTTCTCTAATACAATTCTTTTTGTTTCTCTAATCCAACTCTTTTTGTTTCTCTAATCTAACTCTTTTTGTTTCTCTAATCCAACTCTTTTTGTTTCTCTAATCCAACTCTTTTTGTTTTTCTAATCCAACTCTTTTTGATTCTCTAATACAATTCTTTTTGTTTCTCTAATCCAACTCTTTTTGTTTTTCTAATCCAACTCTTTTTGTTTTTCTAATCCTACTCTTTTTGTTTCTCTAATTCAACGCTTTTTGTTTCTCTAATCCAACTCTTTTTGTTTCTCTAATCCAACTCTTTTTGTTTCTCTAATTCAACGCTTTTTGTTTCTCTAATCCAACTCTTTTTGTTTCTCTAATACAATTCTTTTTGTTTCTCTAATACAATTCTTTTTGTTTCTCTAATCCAACTCTTTTTGTTTTTCTAATCCAACACTTTTTGTTTCTCTAATCCAACTCTTTTTGTTTCTCTAATCCAACTCTTTTTATTTTTCTAATCCAACTCTTTTTGTTTCTCTAATTCAATGCTTTTTGTTTCTCTAATCCAACTCTTTTTGTTTCTCTAATACAATTCTTTTTGTTTCTCTAATCCAACTCTTTTTGTTTTTCTAATACAATTCTTTTTGTTTCTCTTATACAATTCTTTTTGTTTCTCTAATCCAACTCTTTTTTATCTAATCCAACTCTTTTTGTTTCTCTAATCCAACTCTTTTTGTTTCTCTAATACAATTCTTTTTGTTTTTCTAATTCAACTCTTTTTGTTTCTCTAATCCAACTCTTTTTGTTTTTCTAGTCCAACTCTTTTTGTTTCTCTAATACAATTCTTTTTGTTTCTCTAATCCAACTCTTTTTGTTTTTCTAATCCAACTCTTTTTGTTTCTCTAATCCAACTCTTTATGTTTCTCTAATCCAACTTTTTTTGTTTCTCTTATTCAACTCTTTTTGTTTCTCTAATCCAACTCTTTTTGTTTCTCTAATCCAACTCTTTTTGTTTCTCTAATCCAACTCTTTTTGTTTCTCTAATCCAACTCTTTTTGTTTCTCTAATCCAACTCTTTTTGTTTCTCTAATCCAACTCTTTTTGATTCTCTAATACAATTCTTTTTGTTTCTCTAATCCAACTCTTTTTGTTTTTCTAATCCAACTCTTTTTGTTTCTCTAATCCAACTCTTTTTGTTTCTCTAATTCAATTCTTTTTGTTTCTCTAATCCAACTCTTTTTGTTTCTCTAATACAATTCTTTTTGTTTCTCTAATCCAACTCTTTTTGTTTTTTTAATCCAACTCTTTTTGTTTCTCTAATCCAACTCTTTTTGTTTCTCTAATTCAACTCTTTTTGTTTTTCTAATCCAACTCTTTTTGTTTTTCTAATCCACCTCTTTTTGTTTCTCTAATCCAACTCTTTTTGTTTTTCTAATCCAACTCTTTTTGTTTCTTTAATCCAACTCTTTTTGTTTCTCTAATACAATTCTTTTTGTTTCTCTAATCCAACTCTTTTTGTTTCTCTAATCCAACTCTTTTTGTTTCTCTAATCCAACTCTTTTTGTTTCTCTAATCCAACTCTTTTTGTTTCTCTAATCCAACTCTTTTTGTTTCTCTAATACAATTCTTTTTGTTTCTCTAATCCAACTCTTTTTGTTTTTCTAATCCAACTCTTTTTGTTTTTCTAATCCAACTCTTTTTGTTTCTCTAATCCAACTCTTTTTGTTTCTCTAATACAACTCTTTTTGTTTCTCTAATCCAACTCTTTTTGTTTTTCTAATCCAACTCTTTTTGTTTTTCTAATCCAACTTTTTTTGTTTTTCTAATCCAACTCTTTTTGTTTCTCTAATCCAACTCTTTTTGTTTCTCTAATCTAACTCTTTTTGTTTCTCTAATCCAACTCTTTTTGTTTTTCTAATCCAACTCTTTTTGTTTCTCTAATCCAACTCTTTTTGTTTCTCTAATTCAACTCTTTTTGTTTCTCTAATCTAACTCTTTTTGTTTCTCTAATCCAACTCTTTTTGTTTCTCTAATCCAACTCTTTTTGTTTCTCTAATCCAACTCTTTTTGTTTCTCTAATCCAACTCTTTTTGTTTCTCTAATACAATTCTTTTTGTTTCTCTAATCCAACTCTTTTTGTTTCTCTAATCCAACTCTTTTTGTTTTTCTAATCCAACTCTTTTTGATTCTCTAATACAATTCTTTTTGTTTCTCTAATCCAACTCTTTTTGTTTTTCTAATCCAACTCTTTTTGTTTCTCTAATCCAACTCTTTTTGTTTTTCTAATTCAACGCTTTTTGTTTCTCTAATCCAACTCTTTTTGTTTCTCTAATCCAACTCTTTTTGTTTCTCTAATTCAACGCTTTTTGTTTCTCTAATCCAACTCTTTTTGTTTCTCTAATACAATTCTTTTTGTTTCTCTAATACAATTCTTTTTGTTTCTCTAATCCAACTCTTTTTGTTTTTCTAATCCAACACTTTTTGTTTCTCTAATCCAACTCTTTTTGTTTCTCTAATCCAACTCTTTTTATTTTTCTAATCCAACTCTTTTTGTTTCTCTAATTCAATGCTTTTTGTTTCTCTAATCCAACTCTTTTTGTTTCTCTAATACAATTCTTTTTGTTTCTCTAATCCAACTCTTTTTGTTTTTCTAATACAATTCTTTTTGTTTCTCTTATACAATTCTTTTTGTTTCTCTAATCCAACTCTTTTTGTTTTTCTAATCCAACTCTTTTTGTTTCTCTAATCCAACTCTTTTTGTTTCTCTAATACAATTCTTTTTGTTTTTCTAATTCAACTCTTTTTGTTTCTCTAATCCAACTCTTTTTGTTTTTCTAGTCCAACTCTTTTTGTTTCTCTAATACAATTCTTTTTGTTTCTCTAATCCAACTCTTTTTGTTTTTCTAATCCAACTCTTTTTGTTTCTCTAATCCAACTCTTTATGTTTCTCTAATCCAACTTTTTTTGTTTCTCTTATTCAACTCTTTTTGTTTCTCTAATCCAACTCTTTTTGTTTCTCTAATCCAACTCTTTTTGTTTCTCTAATCCAACTCTTTTTGTTTCTCTAATCCAACTCTTTTTGTTTCTCTAATCCAACTCTTTTTGTTTCTCTAATCCAACTCTTTTTGATTCTCTAATACAATTCTTTTTGTTTCTCTAATCCAACTCTTTTTGTTTTTCTAATCCAACTCTTTTTGTTTCTCTAATCCAACTCTTTTTGTTTCTCTAATTCAATTCTTTTTGTTTCTCTAATCCAACTGTTTTTGTTTCTCTAATACAATTCTTTTTGTTTCTCTAATCCAACTCTTTTTGTTTTTTTAATCCAACTCTTTTTGTTTCTCTAATCCAACTCTTTTTGTTTCTCTAATTCAACTCTTTTTGTTTTTCTAATCCAACTCTTTTTGTTTTTCTAATCCACCTCTTTTTGTTTCTCTAATCCAACTCTTTTTGTTTTTCTAATCCAACTCTTTTTGTTTCTTTAATCCAACTCTTTTTGTTTCTCTAATACAATTCTTTTTGTTTCTCTAATCCAACTCTTTTTGTTTCTCTAATCCAACTCTTTTTGTTTCTCTAATCCAACTCTTTTTGTTTCTCTAATCCAACTCTTTTTGTTTCTCTAATCCAACTCTTTTTGTTTCTCTAATACAATTCTTTTTGTTTCTCTAATCCAACTCTTTTTGTTTTTCTAATCCAACTCTTTTTGTTTTTCTAATCCAACTCTTTTTGTTTCTCTAATCCAACTCTTTTTGTTTCTCTAATACAACTCTTTTTGTTTCTCTAATCCAACTCTTTTTGTTTTTCTAATCCAACTCTTTTTGTTTTTCTAATCCAACTCTTTTTGTTTTTCTAATCCAACTCTTTTTGTTTCTCTAATCCAACTCTTTTTGTTTCTCTAATTCAACTCTTTTTGTTTCTCTAATCTAACTCTTTTTGTTTCTCTAATCCAACTCTTTTTGTTTCTCTAATCCAACTCTTTTTGTTTCTCTAATACAATTCTTTTTGTTTCTCTAATCCAACTCTTTTTGTTTCTCTAATCTAACTCTTTTTGTTTCTCTAATCCAACTCTTTTTGTTTCTCTAATCCAACTCTTTTTGTTTCTCTAATCCAACTCTTTTTGATTCTCTAATACAATTCTTTTTGTTTCTCTAATCCAACTCTTTTTGTTTTTCTAATCCAACTCTTTTTGTTTTTCTAATCCTACTCTTTTTGTTTCTCTAATTCAACGCTTTTTGTTTCTCTAATCCAACTCTTTTTGTTTCTCTAATCCAACTCTTTTTGTTTCTCTAATTCAACGCTTTTTGTTTCTCTAATCCAACTCTTTTTGTTTCTCTAATACAATTCTTTTTGTTTCTCTAATACAATTCTTTTTGTTTCTCTAATCCAACTCTTTTTGTTTTTCTAATCCAACACTTTTTGTTTCTCTAATCCAACTCTTTTTGTTTCTCTAATCCAACTCTTTTTATTTTTCTAATCCAACTCTTTTTGTTTCTCTAATTCAATGCTTTTTGTTTCTCTAATCCAACTCTTTTTGTTTCTCTAATACAATTCTTTTTGTTTCTCTAATCCAACTCTTTTTGTTTTTCTAATACAATTCTTTTTGTTTCTCTTATACAATTCTTTTTGTTTCTCTAATCCAACTCTTTTTGTTTTTCTAATCCAACTCTTTTTGTTTTTCTAATCCAACTCTTTTTGTTTCTCTAATTCAACTCTTTTTGTTTCTTTAATCCAACTCTTTTTGTTTCTCTAATCCAACTCTTTTTGTTTCTCTAATCCAACTCTTTTTGTTTCTCTAATCCAATTCTTTTTGTTTCTCTAATCCAACTCTTTTTGTTTTTCTAATCCAACTCTTTTTGTTTCTCTAATCCAACTCTTTTTGTTTCTCTAATTCAACTCTTTTTGTTTCTCTAATCCAACTCTTTTTGTTTCTCTAATACAATTCTTTTTGTTTCTCTAATCCAACTCTTTTTGTTTTTTTAATCCAACTCTTTTTGTTTCTCTAATCCAACTCTTTTTGTTTCTCTAATTCAACTCTTTTTGTTTTTCTAATCCAACTCTTTTTGTTTTTCTAATCCACCTCTTTTTGTTTCTCTAATCCAACTCTTTTTGTTTTTCTAATCCAACTCTTTTTGTTTCTCTAATCCAACTCTTTTTGTTTCTCTAATACAATTCTTTTTGTTTCTCTAATCCAACTCTTTTTGTTTCTCTAATCCAACTCTTTTTGTTTCTCTAATCCAACTCTTTTTGTTTCTCTAATCCAACTCTTTTTGTTTCTCTAATCCAACTCTTTTTGTTTTTCTAATCCAACTCTTTTTGTTTTTCTAATCCAACTCTTTTTGTTTCTCTAATCCAACTCTTTTTGTTTCTCTAATCCAACTCTTTTTGTTTCTCTAATCCAACTCTTTTTGTTTCTCTAATACAACTCTTTTTGTTTCTCTAATCCAACTCTTTTTGTTTTTCTAATCCAACTCTTTTTGTTTTTCTAATCCAACTCTTTTTGTTTTTCTAATCCAACTCTTTTTGTTTCTCTAATCCAACTCTTTTTGTTTCTCTAATTCAACTCTTTTTGTTTCTCTAATCTAACTCTTTTTGTTTCTCTAATCCAACTCTTTTTGTTTCTCTAATCCAACTCTTTTTGTTTCTCTAATACAATTCTTTTTGTTTCTCTAATCCAACTCTTTTTGTTTCTCTAATCTAACTCTTTTTGTTTCTCTAATCCAACTCTTTTTGTTTCTCTAATCCAACTCTTTTTGTTTCTCTAATCCAACTCTTTTTGATTCTCTAATACAATTCTTTTTGTTTCTCTAATCCAACTCTTTTTGTTTTTCTAATCCAACTCTTTTTGTTTTTCTAATCCTACTCTTTTTGTTTCTCTAATTCAACGCTTTTTGTTTCTCTAATCCAACTCTTTTTGTTTCTCTAATCCAACTCTTTTTGTTTCTCTAATTCAACGCTTTTTGTTTCTCTAATCCAACTCTTTTTGTTTCTCTAATACAATTCTTTTTGTTTCTCTAATACAATTCTTTTTGTTTCTCTAATCCAACTCTTTTTGTTTTTTTAATCCAACACTTTTTGTTTCTCTAATCCAACTCTTTTTGTTTCTCTAATCCAACTCTTTTTATTTTTCTAATCCAACTCTTTTTGTTTCTCTAATTCAATGCTTTTTGTTTCTCTAATCCAACTCTTTTTGTTTCTCTAATACAATTCTTTTTGTTTCTCTAATCCAACTCTTTTTGTTTTTCTAATCCAACTCTTTTTGTTTTTCTAATCCAACTCTTTTTGTTTTTCTAATACACCTCTTTTTGTTTCTCTAATCCAACTCTTTTTGTTTCTCTAATTCAACTCTTTTTGTTTCTCTAATCCAACTCTTTTTGTTTCTCTAATCCAACTCTTTTTGTTTCTCTAATCCAACTCTTTTTGATTCTCTAATACAATTCTTTTTATTTCTCTAATCCAACTCTTTTTGTTTTTCTAATCCAACTCTTTTTGTTTCTCTAATCCAACTCTTTTTGTTTCTCTAATCCAACTCTTTTTGTTTCTCTAATCCAACTCTTTTTGTTTTTCTAATCCAACTCTTTTTGTTTCTCTAATCCAACTCTTTTTGTTTTTCTAATCCAACTCTTTTTGTTTTTCTAATCCAACTCTTTTTGTTTTTCTAATCCAACTCTTTTTGTTTTTCTAATCCAACTCTTTTTGTTTCTCTAATTCAACTCTTTTTGTTTCTTTAATCCAACTCTTTTTGTTTCTCTAATCCAACTCTTTTTGTTTCTCTAATCCAACTCTTTTTGTTTCTCTAATCCAACTCTTTTTGTTTTTCTAATCCAACTCTTTTTGTTTCTCTAATCCAACTCTTTTTGTTTTTCTAATCCAACTCTTTTTGTTTTTCTAATCCAACTCTTTTTGTTTTTCTAATCCAACTCTTTTTGTTTTTCTAATCCAACTCTTTTTGTTTCTCTAATTCAACTCTTTTTGTTTCTTTAATCCAACTCTTTTTGTTTCTCTAATCCAACTCTTATTGTTTCTCTAATCCAACTCTTTTTGTTTCTCTAATCCAATTCTTTTTGTTTCTCTAATCCAACTCTTTTTGTTTTTCTAATCCAACTCTTTTTGTTTCTCTAATCCAACTCTTTTTGTTTCTCTAATTCAACTCTTTTTGTTTCTCTAATCCAACTCTTTTTGTTTCTCTAATACAATTCTTTTTGTTTCTCTAATCCAACTCTTTTTGTTTTTTTAATCCAACTCTTTTTGTTTCTCTAATCCAACTCTTTTTGTTTCTCTAATTCAACTCTTTTTGTTTTTCTAATCCAACTCTTTTTGTTTTTCTAATCCACCTCTTTTTGTTTCTCTAATCCAACTCTTTTTGTTTTTCTAATCCAACTCTTTTTGTTTCTCTAATCCAACTCTTTTTGTTTCTCTAATACAATTCTTTTTGTTTCTCTAATCCAACTCTTTTTGTTTCTCTAATCCAACTCTTTTTGTTTCTCTAATCCAACTCTTTTTGTTTCTCTAATCCAACTCTTTTTGTTTCTCTAATCCAACTCTTTTTGTTTCTCTAATACAATTCTTTTTGTTTCTCTAATCCAACTCTTTTTGTTTTTCTAATCCAACTCTTTTTGTTTTTCTAATCCAACTCTTTTTGTTTCTCTAATCCAACTCTTTTTGTTTCTCTAATACAACTCTTTTTGTTTCTCTAATCCAACTCTTTTTGTTTTTCTAATCCAACTCTTTTTGTTTTTCTAATCCAACTCTTTTTGTTTTTCTAATCCAACTCTTTTTGTTTCTCTAATCCAACTCTTTTTGTTTCTCTAATTCAACTCTTTTTGTTTCTCTAATCTAACTCTTTTTGTTTCTCTAATCCAACTCTTTTTGTTTCTCTAATCCAACTCTTTTTGTTTCTCTAATACAATTCTTTTTGTTTCTCTAATCCAACTCTTTTTGTTTCTCTAATCTAACTCTTTTTGTTTCTCTAATCCAACTCTTTTTGTTTCTCTAATCCAACTCTTTTTGTTTTTCTAATCCAACTCTTTTTGATTCTCTAATACAATTCTTTTTGTTTCTCTAATCCAACTCTTTTTGTTTTTCTAATCCAACTCTTTTTGTTTTTCTAATCCTACTCTTTTTGTTTCTCTAATTCAACGCTTTTTGTTTCTCTAATCCAACTCTTTTTGTTTCTCTAATCCAACTCTTTTTGTTTCTCTAATTCAACGCTTTTTGTTTCTCTAATCCAACTCTTTTTGTTTCTCTAATACAATTCTTTTTGTTTCTCTAATACAATTCTTTTTGTTTCTCTAATCCAACTCTTTTTGTTTTTCTAATCCAACACTTTTTGTTTCTCTAATCCAACTCTTTTTGTTTCTCTAATCCAACTCTTTTTATTTTTCTAATCCAACTCTTTTTGTTTCTCTAATTCAATGCTTTTTGTTTCTCTAATCCAACTCTTTTTGTTTCTCTAATACAATTCTTTTTGTTTCTCTAATCCAACTCTTTTTGTTTTTCTAATACAATTCTTTTTGTTTCTCTTATACAATTCTTTTTGTTTCTCTAATCCAACTCTTTTTGTTTTTCTAATCCAACTCTTTTTGTTTCTCTAATCCAACTCTTTTTGTTTCTCTAATACAATTCTTTTTGTTTTTCTAATTCAACTCTTTTTGTTTCTCTAATCCAACTCTTTTTGTTTTTCTAGTCCAACTCTTTTTGTTTCTCTAATACAATTCTTTTTGTTTCTCTAATCCAACTCTTTTTGTTTTTCTAATCCAACTCTTTTTGTTTCTCTAATCCAACTCTTTATGTTTCTCTAATCCAACTTTTTTTGTTTCTCTTATTCAACTCTTTTTGTTTCTCTAATCCAACTCTTTTTGTTTCTCTAATCCAACTCTTTTTGTTTCTCTAATCCAACTCTTTTTGTTTCTCTAATCCAACTCTTTTTGTTTCTCTAATCCAACTCTTTTTGTTTCTCTAATCCAACTCTTTTTGATTCTCTAATACAATTCTTTTTGTTTCTCTAATCCAACTCTTTTTGTTTTTCTAATCCAACTCTTTTTGTTTTTCTAATCCAACTCTTTTTGTTTCTCTAATTCAACGCTTTTTGTTTCTCTAATCCAACTCTTTTTGTTTCTCTAATCCAACTCTTTTTGTTTCTCTAATTCAACGCTTTTTGTTTCTCTAATCCAACTCTTTTTGTTTCTCTAATACAATTCTTTTTGTTTCTCTAATACAATTCTTTATGTTTCTCTAATCCAACTCTTTTTGTTTTTCTAATCCAACTCGTTTTGTTTCTCTAATCCAAATCTTTTGGTTTCTCTAATCCAACTCTTTTTGTTTTTCTAATCCAACTCTTTTTGTTTCTCTAATTCAATGCTTTTTGTTTCTCTAATCCAACTCTTTTTGTTTCTCTAATACAATTCTTTTTGTTTCTCTAATCCAACTCTTTTTGTTTTTCTAATACAATTCTTTTTGTTTCTCTAATACAATTCTTTTTGTTTCTCTAATCCAACTCTTTTTGTTTTTCTAATCCAACTCTTTTTGTTTCTCTAATCCAACTCTTTTTGTTTCTCTAATACAATTCTTTTTGTTTTTCTAATCCAACTCTTTTTGTTTCTCTAATCCAACTCTTTTTGTTTTTCTAATCCAACTCTTTTTGTTTCTCTAATACAATTCTTTTTGTTTCTCTAATCCAACTCTTTTTGTTTCTCTAATCCAACTCTTTTTGTTTCTCTAATCCAGCTCTTTTTGTTTCTCTAATCCAACTCTTTTTGTTTCTCTAATTCAACTCTTTTTATTTTTCTAATCCAACTCTTTTTGTTTTTCTAATCCAACTCTTTTTGTTTCTCTAATACAATTCTTTTTGTTTCTCTAATCTAACTCTTTTTGTTTTTCTAATCCAACTCTTTTTGTTTTTCTAAACCAATTCTTTTTGATTCTCGAATACAATTCTTTTTGTTTTTCTAATTTAACTCTTTTTGTTTCTCTAATCCAACTCTTTTTGTTTCTTTATTAAGTTTGTTCATTCTTTTAAATTCTTAACTTATTTTGTTATTTTAGACTTTTGTTTTTAATATTATAATTAATAATTTTTTTGATACCGACAGTTTTATGACCCATACTAACTGTATCAAAACATATTGTTCAAAAGAACATATTCAAAGATTTGTGGCTAAGTGTTACCATGAGCACGAGCAAACTCTGCTTTTAAAGTCAAAAAAAGTTTGAGAGGGAGTGATTCTTTCGACTTCCTTGTAAATTGTTTATTCTGTGGAGAAAAATGCTCGTTAAAGCAAGACAAAAAACACCCTGATTGATGGAAAGAGGCATATCTTTGTCGCACTGCTGAAAAACTTGTCATGCTCTGCATTTGCTTTAATTCTTATTTTCTGCAAACCGGCTTTGGCAAAATTATGTATAGTAGGCAAGGGAAAATAACCTTTAAACAATCCATTCTTGCGAAAGCTTTAGAGCATGATGAAGAATGGGCACAAGTTGTTATTATTTGAGTAAATGGAGCAGTAAGTGATTTACATGAAGCTGACAGGAAATATCACAAAGATTGCCATGCAAATTTTTTCTCCAATAATCCTCCTTTATTTGCCATTGGAATACATGACCATGCTTTGGACCTGCTTTTGGAGACACTTTTGTCAAGCAAAGTTTGATTGTAAACTGTTAGCGCATCTTACAACAGTGTCAAGATTTTAAAATTTTACGAAGAATCCGGTAAAACCCAGTTTAAACGTCGTTTTATTTATTAATTTCATAGCAATATATTCAAACCGAATCTGCCTGTGTTGTCATGTTCTGCATTTGCTTCAATTCTTATTTTCCGCAAATAGGCTTTGGCAAAATTATGTATAGTAGATGATTGTGACAGTGACTCAAATGCTAGTTGTATACCCACCGTGGCCAAATTAATTAGATTGTAACCGTGGCCAAATTAATTAGAATGTAAACGTCCAATTGGCAACTACTACAATGTTCACATATAGATGGACGAATTTTTAGATTATTGCAGCGACACACTGATGACTTTGCTTGCAGCAATTTCTCCAAATCTAGACTTCTTGAAACCTGCAGCCATGATAGGTAATATTGTTACAAGTACTGTCACGAGGCTTTTACTTTATTACAACTTACTTTGAGTGTCCAGCTGTGTAAAATTTGCAGATGCATAGACCAGTTCAATTCATATAGTTTCACAGCGAGCAACAATAAAGTTTGAGGGTTCTGAATATCTGTAACATCACCAGCAGCTTTAAATTGACGTTACGCATATTATTCATTTGTTATTGTTTACATATAATTTTAATTAAATTTATAGGTGACAATGGTATTACTCAGTGGAGGACGAGCTGGTGTCGACATAAGTTAAACCATAAAACAGCACGCCTCTATCATCAATATTCTATTTTCTGCACACACACTAACAGAATGTGATACCGTGTCAGCTTTTTCGGGCATTAGCAAAGGAACTGTACTTAAACTTTTGATACAATTTAAAAATATCCTTGATTTGGACAAAACAGTGTGTTCGATTGATGAAGTTGTTGGTCTGAATTTTGGACTAAATTTTGGAAATGTAAGGAGACGTCAGCTGTCTCATTCCGGCAACAATTGCAAATAAAAGTCACCAGAAGATACAGAATCGGAAGATGATAATTTTAAAATTGAAAGCTTACACAGGAAATTATCTTATAACAGTCATATAATACAATATTTGTTTAAATTGTATTATCATATACATGTTATCTCAACTAAGTAATTAAGAAACTAACATAATAAATTTCTTAGTGAAAATAGAATATAGTGAGTGATGGGTCAAATTGCACTGCGAGATGTTTTGGATATATTTAAAATCAACTTTTTTGGCGACCATGTTGAATTTTTTAATTGTTTTGGCGGCCATATTGAATTTCAATAAATGTAGAATAGATGGAAATGTAATCTTTCATACTATTTATGTAAGTTTGAAGACATTATATAGCTTTGTATAACAATTACAAGTCAATTTAGGAGTACTTGTATATTTGGCCGCTATCTTGGAAAAAAATTGGATACCGTAAAATGCCCAACAGTCTGGCTTTCAACGGATTTGGATTTCTCAGGTCATTTTACTTTAGGAACCATCAAAAAACTTTATATATGTCTTAAAATGACGTGCCAAAAATTTTACATGGACCTATTCTCAGATTACAATGTTTGTTGTTCAAACTTTATTGCTCTTTAATTTTGATAAAATGGAAACAAAAAGGCTCAAACCTCCATTAGAACAATACTGCTCTCAATCATTTCAAATATCCCATATTACTTTTTAAGGATTTTAACTTTTTGATAATTGAAAAACTACATAACTAGTAAACTTTCAATTAAATAATTTATAAAGAATTATTAATAATTAAATAATTTATAAAGAAGTATTATTAATTAAATAATTTATAAAGAATTATTAATAATGATTTTTTGTTATTTAAGAATTGCTGCCTAATAATTCTGATCAACAATCGTCATAAATTTAATAATTTCTTTTAAATCTTTCTTTTTCTCTTGACAAAAATTGATCTTTTGAATTAATACTTTAGGTTCTGATAGACTTTGTGTGTTACTCGTTCTGTTCCCTTTTGTATTATAATCTTGATGTTAACATTTGTATAGGCCTCTTCCAAAAAAGAGAGTTTGTATCCCACTTCAAAAAGACTTTTTGAATATGGTATTCTGTTATAATTAAATGACACCTTCAATTAATATTTCAACTCTGTTTATACATCTGAACATTGGAAGACACTACCAGAATTCAAAACTAGATGCCAAACTATGTTGAAGAAATATATGTTTCTGAAGAACTAGTAAGAAACTAAACACTAAAAACAGGCATTAGAAAATCTATGGATTCTGACTATGTTCATCGATACGTATAGAAGCATTCTGCAAACGGTATACGTTTACCATGATATCTTATAAATACTATTATATCTTAGAATGGAAAGAAGCAAATGTAACTTCAAGCGGCTGTGGTACAGTGGCTAGAGCGTTCGAAGTGAGGTCTGTAATTATTTTGTGCCATTTGTAAGGAAAGGGGAGTGAAATTCCTAGTTAATTGCTATTTTGCGGTGCTCTGTGACATGACCGTTAGGTCTTTTAAGTTCACCGAAAAAAAAAAAATAATAAAACAACTCTTTTAAAAAAAAAAAAGTAAGCTTAAACGTTCTAATTATCGTCCAATATCTTAAACTTTAATTCCCTGAAAGATCATGGAACAAATTGTAGCAGACAAAATAATCTATTATTTATTTTTCAATAAACTTTTGAGTGTTTATCAAAATAGTTTTAGAAAAGGTAGAGCTGTACAACAAATCTTTTAGGGTATTTATATATTATAACTAGTTAAATAGACAAAGGAAATTTTTTTTCTGAAAGATGACAAAGTGCAGTTTTTGGCAATATTACTTCAACGGAAAAATGTTGTTGAGTAGTCCAAGAACCAGTATAAGATCCATTTTTGATTTTTGATTTATATAAATGATTTACATGAACAAATTACAAACTCTGTAAAGTTATATACAGTTAATAACAAGCAGTATTGCACCGGTTAATTTTTAAATAGATTGTGATGTTATGCAAAACGATATTGATAAGTCAGTGAAATAGACATATAAATAGAACATGGATTTATTGTGCATTAATGTACAATATTAACAAATGTAAAATGATGCACATTAAATAAACAAAATCAAAACTTCGATTCGTTCGTGACTAATAATTTGAGTAAGATCAAATTATTAACAACACCGAAAGAGATTTAGGAATTTTGATATCAGACAATCTAAAATGGACTATGCCAATCAGAGCAGCAGCTTCAAAAGAAAATAGTAAATTAGGTATTATTGCCAAAGCTTTCCATTTTAAAACTTGTGACTTTTTCAAGAAGCTATATTGAGCATACATAAGACAACTTGAATTCTCTGTTCCAGTATGAAAACTTTACTTTAAAAATTATATTAATATACTCAAAAATGTGCAGAGACGAGAGACTAAGGTAATACCAGAAATTAAACAACTACCATACGAAAAAAGATTAACCAAACTGAATCTAACAACATTCGCCGAAGAAATAATTTGTGGTGATTTAATTTAATTTTATAAATATTTCCATCATATTAAAAACATCTCATGGTACAATCCACCTAAGTTTTTAGCATCATTATTGTTATCTAGACTAGTCCCCAATACAAATATTTTTATTTTAAATAAAAGGTTTAGCACATACGCTTTGAAATCATTTGGTTGCATTTAAATAATGCAAAATAGCTTTTTTTGCTCTTTTTAATATCGAAATCCACTTCTTGTATTCCTGATCTGGCTATGAAAATTGTTCACTTTTTGTATTCCAGAAGTTGAGTATTTCATCGTAAGTTTTTCCACTTCTGGATTACTTTTCAAAAAATTCAACACCACAAAAGATTTGATGATGTTTCTGTTTTGCAGTACACAAGAGTCACTTCATGTAATTAATTCCGTGGAAATCATTGTTTCGACTATTTTTTCAATATTATTCTAAAAGCGCTTGCTAAGTCCAACTCTTGAGCACGTTATAACATTTTGCAAATCAAACATGACTAAAGAAATATCCCAATTCTTATCTTTATTTTTTTCCTCTATTTTTAAATTTTTTTGGTGAACATGTTCCTGATACTTTACCTGATCAATGCTCACAGAATTAGATTTTTCTAAACAACTCGCAAGTATCACATCTGTAGCTTCTCGAGATATGGAAAGTAATGTTGAACTCGTTTTTGACAATACAGGTATACTTACAGGTATATTTTGAAAATACAGGTATAGGTTTTTGAAAATACAGGAAAGTAATATTAAACTTGTTTTTGAAAATAAAGGTATACATTTTAAAGTTTAACAGGTTGTTTTCCAGATGATTTGCATTCTTCTTTATATAGCTCAAACGTTTTGTAGATGTTCAAATTGGATTCTAAATATTCCTTGGACGTTTTAGCTCAGCAATAATGTGAGCTGACTCATTGAAATGAGTTAATATGCTTCCTGACCATGTCTTTTTGTTCTTCTGAAACAGTACAGTGTTTCTTTTTCCCTCAGCTTTCTGGTTTTGGGGTAATTGTTTCTAAATTTTTTTTTAGAATGCACCTTATGTAGGCGTTTTTGTAAAATGCTTTTGTAAGTCTAATTAAAATGTTTCGGACACTTTTACTTTGTCACTCTTTACATTAAAATATTAAGAAAAAGAGTAATTTCTTTTGGTCCGCCAAATATATTTACTGCGGCAACAATTGAGAGAAAGTTACAAGAAATTAAGTGAATTCCAATTCACTTAATTTCTTGTAACTTTCTCTCAATTGTTGCTGCAGTAAATATAAATTTTTTATTTTGAGATAATGAAAAATATGATTTAAATAATACATTACGTTCTTCATCAGAAATATTTTTTGAGGTGTTGTAAAAAAAATTATTTAAACAATTATTGCAAATTTTTGATCTGTTTCTTGGGTACTTGCAACTAAGATAGATCTTTCCTAATTAATGACTTTCTTTTCCTAACTAATGACGTCTTTTAAACGTCTTCTAAACATTCAAAGGTAAAGAACGTTTAAAAGACGTTTAAAATACATTTAAAAGACATTTAGAACATTACTTTTGAAAATAAATGCCCGTTGGGCTATCTAATTCTGAAACAAGTTCAAAGATTTCTAAACCTCATCTTAAATTATCTTCTTTATCAACAATGAAGAGTTGTCTAAACTTGGCTCATTTTCTATCATGACATTGTTAATTTCTATTAGAATCAAAATTTTTAACAGTTATTAATTGCTGACAGGGAGCGGTTTCATTGCTACTTTTAAAAAATTGTATGATGTTATCATATGATGCTTTACAACGATTTAAACATGTACTCTTTGACAGCCATCCTTGTACTTTTTGATATCAAACTTTTGTGTGAAAAAGTAGTCTTATATCACAGCTGTCGAGACATTCTATCAATATTGGCATTAGATTTGATTTACAAATTACATTAGACTTGAATTACAACCGACGTTTCATGACGTTCCTGTTGATTGTTGTCTTTATAGTGACGCGTTGTTGCATAATCCGTAAGTGACAGAAGTTATGGTATTTTAAAACTACACTGATTTCGGAAAAAAAAGAGTACCTATTATTTGAAAATCAAAAAATCATTTTATTCAATACTTTTGATAGTTTCAAAATCTAAAGTAAGCATAATTTGAAAACTTTTGTTTTGCAAGCAAATTGTTTTAGCAGATTTTAAATGAACATCATTTTTTTTTTGGTTCTGATGTAAAAAGTGATAACAAACATTATTGGAAAAAAAAATTTGTAAAAATCGTAATAAGCTTGCAATTTTCTTATTTATTCTTAAATGAAGTTACACAGTGACCGAATTTAGGCGATTTTTCTGTATATATTATTATTAAAATAATTATTTTAATAATAATATATACAGAAAAAATTTTAAAAAAATCATCTACTTAAGTAGATGATTCTTTTTTTTTTTAATTTTAAAATAATTTATTACATAAAATGTCATATATTTTGTACATGATTTGTATATATTTTCAACATACATACATTTTTACGTAATTCGGAGTTGAAAATTTGTTGCAAAAACTCAAAAATAAAAAATTAAGAAGAAGAATAAAAAAGCTTTCTCGAAAGTAGTAGTAAGTAGAAAGTAGTAGTAACTTCTTTGACCTTAGCAAGATTAAAAATTTTTTACATTTTTTTTTTTTACTTCAAAACTTTTCTCATCATTTTTTTTTCAAATACTTGTGTTTTGTTATTTTTTTATCAAACTATAACTTTTCTATTCCATTTATAAATTACTTATATTTTATAAATATAATAAAATATGAGGTATAAAATTTAATTTAATAAAATTCAAAAATATCAAATAAAAAAAAATTTTGAAAATATACACATAAAGTTATCTAAACCGTTCATAACTTACTAATGTTTTATATATATAATATAAAACACATTCATTTTTTTAAAAAAATAATCACGATCCATAATAACTTTATTTTTAAATCTACATTTCTCTTATATGCAGGTATTAGCATATTAGAATTTGGCTTTTGTTGGCAATTGTTATGTAATTTAGCATTATTTTTCATGTCTTAGATAGCCTTTCGAAAATCTTTGCTCAGCGTAGTTCAGTTCAGTAAAATTTACATCTAAAATTTCTACAATTTTTAACTTTTATATTTTTAACTTAAGCATTTAAAGAAACAAAATGAATTTTTTTTTTCTAATTAAACAATTTCTGCATGTGTTAAAATAATTTATTTTATACAATCTTTTGTAAAATCTATATTTAAACTTTTTTGAAATTTTTCTCAGACATTTTGCTTCAAACTGTCTCAAATAAACATAGAATTTTTTAAATTTACACTTCTTACCGTTTTATTTTATCTACTTATATTATAAACTTACTTGCGAAATTATAGATCAAAAAAACTAATATTTCAATAAAGTATTGAATTAGTTCTTTTGACCCAATAATTTTCTTAAAACATGTTATTATTATTTATTTATTTTTTTTTTTCTTAAAACATGTTATTATTTTACTGAAAACTGTAATGTTTTTCATTTATTAAGTAAAGGTATTCAAAACACTGAGATGCTGGCAATAATAGTTCTTATTATGAGTTTTATATTTTTAAAACTTGAAATTTAACATAACGTACAAAACGTTAGTTGATTAAAAAACAATGTTTAGAGATTTGCTGTGATATCTATAACACGTGATCTAGCTTGTGGATTAGTATACACAGCTGCAAATAATGCTTTAAACTTCAAGATAGATAGGGCCTATGACGAATGATTAGAAGTATATACTTCTAAACATTCGTCATTGCCCCTATCTATCTTTATGTTCAAAGCATTATTTGCAGCTGTGTATACTAATCCACAAGTTAGGTCACGTATTATAGATGTCACTGCAAATCTCTTGAAAATGCTTTTATTGATACTATAGTATCAATAAAAGAATTTTTAAATAAGAAACAACAATAACTTTGCACTGTCATAAAGTTTATTTGTTTCAAATACAAATAAATTAATAAACACCAAAGCCACAAACAAAAATAAAGATATTGCAAGAATTTTTATTTGAAACATGAAGTTGAACAAAAGAATTTAAAAAAAACAAGTTATAAAATAAAATTTTTTCCATGTCAAAATGATTTTGTGCTTAAGTATTTATAATCACAGTTCCTGAATCCGCTGATGCAAATCTTAAAAAGGTCTAAAACATGAAAAAAAAATGTTTAATTACATTAAAAACAGAATTATGACAAAACTGGATTAAAAAATAATTAAATTTTTTTTTACAAAAACTCATTCAGAAATGTTGCATTTTAAAAACATGTCCCTAAAAGAAACAAACAAACAAAGCATATTAGAAATATAAGTTATAAACTTGATATAAATATTTTCAAAATTAAAAAGCATATATCAATTTTTGACTAATAATGTTCATCGTTTTTCAAAACATTTAGAAATTATAAATACAAAGAATATCACAATAATCGTCTAGCATCAAGTAAGCATCATTTAACCGCAAGTTAGGAATCAATCGAGGATGCAGCAATCTTATAAATTCTAAATAGATTACTTGTAGTGGCTTGAATAATAAACGACCAAATTTACATCTGTTGAGCAATGAAACTAAATAAAAAGTATATATATCTTTTTAAACTTGTATTGTATTTTTAGGCTGAGAGACCAAAATATTTAATGCTAAAAGAATAAACTTTTAGGATGCAGCAAAATTGAATTCGCTTATATTGAAAACAAGTATACATTAAGAGTACCTATTATTGCACAAATGCTTTCCATTTTTAAAAAAAATACAAAAATTTATACATTTTCTATAGATGGATGAGTGCATTCAATAAAGGTAATTAGATAATAACAAAAAGTTATTGGATATAAATGGGAATTTAAACTGAAATAAATTAATAAAATGCATAAAATAAACCGGTGGGAAATAAGCTAGTGACTAGAGAGCGACTAGCTAGCTTTATATCGATTTTAAAGAGATTTTTTTTTTCCAATTTTATTTTTTACTAATGTCTTTAACATCTTTAAAAATTCAATTTTTAGTGTTGAGTCTATTATAATTCGATTTTTAGTGTTGAGTCTATTATAATTATGAGGGCAATTGAACTTTAAACATTGCGATTTTGTAGCAATATGTCGCTAGCTACATATTGTAGCTTTGTAGCTAGATACAAAATATATACAAATCTATAGCTACAAAACGATAGCTACATATCAAAATTTTTTGGACAACGAATTTATTACGATATGGTGCTAGCTACAATAGATAGTGATTGCTAACTTAAAACAGCAATCTTCGTGGCCAAATCCTCTCTGTCTTTATCGTTGCGATTAATTAATCAGCCTGCTATTCGCTAGCCGATTTCCCACCGGGAAGATACTGCAAGAATTTGACCAAGTAATTATTAAGAATTATCAAGAGAAAAACATTGTATATAAAATACTTCGTGAACGTTTTCATGATGATTGTAATTATTGTCAAGAGAGTTAAACTTTGTATATTTAATTATTTGTGTGTTAAGTAGATTAATTCAAAATCTCAAACATTAGTTAACACGATAAGAATACAATAATGCAACATCTTGATGACAACACAATCAATAGCACAGTCTTATTCTGACTTCAAAATGGTTGATAATATATTTGAAAACTTTGATGAGTCAGCATCTAAAAAAAAAAAAAAAGATAAATTAAGATATGAAATTATCAGTTTTTTCTATATGATTAATCATGCATAGTAGTTACAATTTGTGAATCAAAAAAAAAAACTTAGTTTTCGGTTCTTCTTAATTTATAAATTGGAAATATAATAAATAACTTGACAAGTCTATTCCAGTAAGTTCAATTAGTTCTTTTATAATTTTTAGGATTTTCTAAATAAACAAAAGAAAGGTTTTGATGGAAGCAAAGAAGACAAAAATTATAAATAGCCAAGACGTAAACCTTTAAAGTGTTTAGAAATCTAGCTGAACAATGAGAAAATAAAAATATGACTATCAAGGAAGATATGCTTGTTGGATTTTGTGCAGACACCTGCGATACTAATTCGGCGCACACAACTCTGTCTCCGTCGGTTTGCAAGCAGTTATCCCTCACTAGTTAACTGTGAAATGCTCCTGCCATAGTATTCACCTGAGTTCTTCCAAGTCCTGTCTGATGCTTTCCAAAGATGCTTCCACTAGCAGGAGGGTTGAATTCAAAGATTTTCAAGATAATTAATAATGTCCAGAACATTATATTTTGAAACCATGTCAGTTAATTTGGCTTACTATGCACAATGCAGTCCGTAGAAATCGGGAGCATTTAAATGCCCTAATGTTATATTTTGAAAAGGATTGTAAGACAAATCCAAAAGTGACAATTGATTTGATTTCCCAACTTTTGTCCGATCCACTGACTAAACCGTACATATAATTTGTGGAATACATTTTAAGTACATTGATGGACTTTAACAAAATATTTTATTCAGAAATTCCGTTGTTCATGAGCTCCGCAAGTCTTTCAACCAATTTGTTAAATATTTGGCAAACAACTTTATGGATAATGAATATCTCCAAAACCAAAATAATGCCACAACAATCGATTCGCGTCGTTCGTCAAAGTATTTACTTTTGAGAAGTGTATATGTTGGTAAATTGAATTTCCTATTTTGTTCTTTATGGTAACTTTTTTACATTTGAGATGAAAATTTACTATTAAATAATTAATAATAGTTTTCATTATTAAAATATTAATTAATTAATGTCACGATCTGATGAGTTTTATACTCTTGGTGAAGACCTTCGGACCTCGACAGTGATGTCATTGAATAAAGAATACCGATCCATAAACCAGACTGTCCCTTCACCTCATTTAAATGGTAATTTAAAATTGAGTGAGTTGAGTGGTCTTATAAGCCATTAAAATGAAGCAGCTTCGAAAACAGGGATTTTATTTTAAATAATATTCTCATATTAAGAGATTTTTATCAGGAATAATGTTTAATGTTTCTTTATCTTTCATTAGCCCCAACCAAAAAGCGGAGATCTTAGATACCGATCAGTTGTAGATTTTGTCGATGCATTTGCGTCGTCTTTGCCTAATGAAAATGGTTCCTCTAACTAACCGATTATACCTGGTCCGCCTGCGTTTGTTCCTGTATTTTCTCAGCCTAAACGTTTAGATAAATATTTAGAAAAATGTCGAAAATTCATGATTGTTTTCATAAAGAGCTTGAAGAAAAGATGTTCTTTCGATGATCACTTTTTTGATATTTGCGAAATACTTGACCCCCATCTACCTTCGGACTAGTCAAAACTCAGCTTTGACCAAATTTTCACCAAACTTTCTTCTAAAATGTTTTCCAAGTTTAAAAACACTGTGCACTTTGGTCCAGCTGCAGTACGAGTGGAGCGATCTAAGTTTGTTAGAAACTGATGCATTTAGGGTGGAAACCAAATCCTCTCTATAGACAATGATGGCGAAAATATTTGGAGCAAATTCATTTTCATTAAGACATTTTTGCTGTTCCGAAATTTCCTAAATTGCGGGTCTGCGTTTGCCTTTTATTTTCTCTTTCTGTAAGCAAAGCTACCTCTAAAAGAGAGTTCAACTAATTAAAATTCATAAAGACAGATAAAATAAAACTAACTAGAAGACATAACAATTTCGATTCTAATGCAAGTGAAACATTGGTTAAAAAATTGATTCCACTGCCTATGATATTGAATTGCCCGAAAATCGTTTTTTGAAATGTGTTTTAAAAGTCAAATCAAATGCTTTGGTATCTACCTAATTGATTTGTAAGAGATTGCAATTGTTGTAAATGATTGAAGTAGATTGCTTTATGGTTGAACTTTTACTCGGAATTATAATTTTTAAACGTTAAGCATTATTTTACAATGTATGCGGATTTTATTGCACTCTTTGAAACTTAAATTTTCGTTTATGATTTTTGCATGATTTTAAGTAAAAAACGCGCGATTTTAGTTAAAATGGAAGATTTTTTATTTTTTGTAAGATATTTCGTAAGCTTTTAAGAATTTCATAAGTTTGAAAATTTAATTAAATAAAATGGAAACTTCATGATTTTGATTTTTCCGGCATGGAAGCACTGATCATAACCCGCTTTGACGGACCAAGAGTTTGTGAGTTTTAGGAAGAATGAGTTTTGAGGAAGATTGATCTGACAAAGACGTTTGACACTGTAGATCACACAATACTACTGAAAAAGTTGGAAAATTATGGCATAAAAAATCAAACTATAAAATGGTTTGCTAATATACCCAGGAAAAAAAGTTCTATAGAATTTTCTATAAACTTTTGAAACATATGGCCTAGAGAAACTCTATAGATTTTCTATTCATTTTCTATAGAATGTCTATTAATTTCTATAGAAATTGCTATAAAACTTTTTTTTCTATAAAAAAAAAAGTAGGAAAAAAAAAATTTCATTAGGAATTTTTATAGAAGTTAAGAGAAACTCTATAGAAATTCTATAGAAGTTCTATAGGCCATATGTTTCAAAAGTTTATAAAAAATTCTATAGAACTTTTTTTCCTGGGTATGCTTCATGACTATAGTATAACATACTTTGTTGTATACAACTTTTCGCATAAGGGGTTTTAATAACGTTCAAAGTAACCCGACTAAAAATGTCAGAAACATGAAAGAATTTAGAGATTTCCTTTTTCATACATGTATTATATATATATATATATATATATATATATATATATATATATATATATATATATATATATATATATATATATATATATATATATATATATATATATATATATATATATATATATATATATTTTGTTTTGTTTTTTAATACAATATTTAATACATTAATTACAAATATATCAATAAGAAAAATTATATGCAAAGAAACCGTTAAAAAATAAAGAATAAAATAAAGATAAAGACCATACAGGACTTGTCACCGAGAACCGATGTTGAAGAACTTTGAACTTAATTTAGATTTTAGAAAAAACAAAAATAAATAAATATAAATTTTAAACTTTTCTTTAGTTATGGTCTTTTGGCTTGAATTAGAATATTAGTTCATAATATATATCATAATATTCTTGATAAACAAACACGTCTCGCATCTTACTCGCATCTATACGATCACTGAATCTTGTTACTCAATTGTATTTTACAATTACACTAATCTTAATTGTTAATTAATTAATAAATAAACGAAAATATTATGAATATGATTGCACTGGGTACATCCAAATGCACTTCAAGGTTGTCCAAAAGATTGCGTTGAAGAATTTAGAAAGCCAAATGATGGTGTCACTGTGTGTGAAGCCAAAATTATCAAATGTTGATGCGTTTACGTTTACGCTTCCACCGACAAAAATGCTAAACCACTGTCAAAGGATGGTTAACTTCCAGAAGTACCATACATACTATATTTGCTGATACATCCATTCACATTCATCAATTTTTTTTATTACAAAATTAAATTCAATATTAAAAGTATATACCGTTTGAACAAATTATTTTCAAATATTACGAATTAAATTAAAAATTAAAGTAAACATGTAAATAATAATAGACTACTGTACAAATAATGTCAGTGCAACTTTTAACAAAATTCAAATAATGGTGTTTAAATATAATTTTTTACATAAACCTTAAATCAATATTGTATAAAAGTAAAATATAAACGAGTGATGACAAATCTGGGTATAATTAAAAGTATATAAATATATTTTCAATTGAGAAAATTACTTTTTTGAGTTTTCTTTTGAACATATAATATTTCCATTCATGAGAAAAATCAAAATTTTTTAAAATTATTTTGTTCCATAAAAAAGCTACACGAAAAGAAATGCAAAATTTACCAAAGTTTGTTTGAAATTTTGGTTGTTTAATAAAATTATCATTTCTTAAAGAATATTTATTTTTTCTTTTAAAGAATATGAATCAAAAAAGGAAGCTGGAGATGAGTTGGTTTTAAATTTAAACATAAAAAAAAGAACATTATAAACTTTTACTATATATATATTTAAAAAACTCATGTTAAAAAAGAGTGGCCTTAAGTGAGTAAAATGATTTTTGAAATTTATAAGACGTGCAATATGCTTCTGCTGACAATAGTAAAAGTAAATTAAAGTGGCTTTAATTTACTTTTACTTTTAATATAATAAAATCATAATATTATTATGATTTTTGTTTTTTTTTTTTATTTAATTTATTTGCTATATTTTTTATACAACGTTTTTATCGGAAGATATTGTTAGCTTAGCATACGACAGCCACAAATAGTCATTAAGACTAATCCAAAGTAGCATCCGTTGTTGACCAACATTTTTGCGTACAGAATTACTACTCAAGCGCTGAGTGGCGGAGGCAGGATTTGAACCCGAATCGTGCAACCTCACCCAGGAAAAAAAGTTCTAGAGAATTTCTATGAACTTTTGAAACATATGGCCTATAGAAGTTTTATAGAATTCTATAGAATTTTTATAGAGTCTGTTAATTTTTATAGAATATTTTATTGAACTTTTTTTTCTACTTTTTTTTATAGAAAAGAAAGTTTTTTTAGCAGTATCTATAGAAACAAATAGACATTCTATAGAAGTTCTATAAGTATTTTATAGAATTTCTATTGGCCATATGTTTCAAAAGTTTATAGAAATTCTATAGAACTTTTTTTCCTGGGCAGGAAAAAAGTTCTATAGAATTTTTTTTAAACTTTTGAAACATATGGCCTTTAGAAACTCTATAGAATTTCTATAGAATGTCTATTAATTTCTATAGAAATTGCTATTCAACTTTTTTCCTATAAAAAAAAAAGTAGAAAAAAAAATTTCAATAGAAATTTTTATAGAAGCTAACAGAAACTCTATAGAAATTCTATAGAATTTCTATAGGCCATATGTTTCAAAAGTTTATATAAAATTCTATAGAAATATTTTTCCTGGGGCAGTCCAAGTTTTAACTTTTCTTTAAATTTTTATTAGAATTTCTTTTAAAGATTAAAAATTAAAATATCATGTGTATAAACACTAAGTTACTCAAACATACACATATATTTTTTCTAGCTCTAATTATGTGTGAATATGTATTCGTGTTTATAAAAATACATATATATGTATATATAAAATTCAATAAATACGGCTGCGTATAAACGTTTTTGAAGAAATATATATTTACTTTTTTATTTTTATTTTAATAATATATTATAAAGATTTTCTTAGTAACGATTTTTATTTATTATACCTGATGACGCTGATCACAATAGATCAGCGTAACATCGAATAAAATATATAAAACTAAAAACAAAAAAACAAATATATATTTTTATACGCAGACATATTTATTCAATTTTACATACATTTTATCGTACAACAGGAAAATGACTTATATATATATATTATATATGACTTATATATATATATATATATATATATATATATATATATATATATATATATATATATATATATATATATATATATATATATATATATATATATATATATATATATATATATATATATATATATATATATATATATATATATATATATATATATATATATATATATATATATAGAGAGAGAGAGAGAGAGAGAGAGAGAGAGAGAGAGAGAGAAAGAGAAAGAATTTCTATAAACTTTTGAAACAAATGGCCTATAAAAATTCTTTAGAATTTCTATGAAAATTCTATAGAATGCCTATTAATTTCTATAGAAATCGCTGTAAAACTTTTTATTCTATAGAAGTAAAAGTAGGAAAAAAGTTGTAAAGATATTTTTATAGAAGTTAACAGAGGCTCTATACAAATTCTATAGAATTTCTATAAACTTTTGAAACAAATGGCCTATAAAAATTCTTTAGAATTTCTATGAAAATTCTATAGAATGCCTATTAATTTCTATAGAAATCGCTTTCTTTTAAACATGGGCAGTCTCTTCCAGATATAACATATCTGGAAGAGACTGCCCATGTTTAAAAGAAAACTTGCCTGGTGATGAATGGGTAAGATCATTTTTAGAACGACATAGAAGTCTTTTATCTTATTGAGCATGTCAAAATATTTGTGATTCTGTAAATAGATTTTTTGTGACTCTGTAAATAGATTTTTTAACAACTCAAAAGATACTAAAAAAATTTTGTCCCACAAAACAAAATAAACTATGATGAAACTAATCTTTCTGATGACCCAAATCAAAACAAATGATATTCCGGAAAGGTACTAAACATGCTAAAAGAATTATGAATACGTCAAAGTCATCAGTGTTATAATGTTTGCATGTACTGCTGATGGTGTTTTTCTTCCTCCATAAAAAGTGCATAAAGTTGAGGTTCTGATGGACACTTGGATACTTAAAGGTCCAATAAAGCATGTTATAATCGTACAAAATCTGGTTGGTTTTATGGCTACAGTTTTAAAGATTGGATGCTGTAAATGTGTTAAAAACATCTCGTATCTACCCACTAAACAGAAAAAAGTTTATTGACAATAATTTAAGGACAGACATATCTAAATCTTAGTATCCCCATTAGTTCTTGAACGTCTTGTAGAACTGCAGCTAAAAAATCTGGGCAGTAATGCGTGGGAAAAAAATTAAGGTTTTACCAGGAAAAAGTATTTTACTGAAAGATATTGCAACAGGTTCTTCTGCTTCTAAATCCCAAACAAAACACAAGCTAATCAAAATAAAGAAATACCTAACTTAATATCCTTAAATATAGAAAGAAAAGTAAGAAATTCTAAATTGAATTTGAATACTTTTAAAGAAATGATTGAATATGATGTCTTCAAGCTCCAAGCTGAATAGCAAGCTACAAGCTCCAAGCTGAATAGCAAGCTACAAGCTCCAAGCTGAATAGCAAGCTACAAGCTCCAAGCTGAATAGCAAGCTACAAGCTCCAAGCTGAATAGCAAGCTACAAGCTCCAAGCTGAATAGCAAGCTACAAGCTCCAAGCTGAATAGCAAGCTACAAGCTCCAAGCTGAATAGCAAGCTACAAGCTCCAAGCTGAATAGCAAGCTACAAGCTCCAAGCTGAATAGCAAGCTACAAGAATATTCTGATAAAAATCTGATGGTATACAGAAAGAAAAAGGTGAAAAACGTTAAGAAAAAAGATTTATTTACTGTAAAAAGTGATATATATATATATAATGATTGTTATGACCTTGAAGATTCACTTTTCTATCATAAACAAGCATACCTGCAAAAAAAAGTTGACAGCTACTCAAATGAAAGTACTTATGAATTAAATTCTATTTGCTCTAAAGAAATATATGATCCTAGATTGGTAGCAACCTCTGAATATTTGTTAGCAGATGGTTCTTATGTTGTTGTTAGATTTAAAGGAAAAAAGACGCCATACCATTTTGTAGACCATATTGTAAATATAGAAAAAGATAACAGTTGGAATATTAAATACTTACGACGAGATTTTGATGCTTCAAACCCAAGAATCATCTTCTTTAAAGAACCACAAGTTCCTGGTTACTTTGTTACAGAAAAGCAAACCAATCATAAAACAGTTTCTTTGTCCCCTATATGAAAAAAACAACAAATCTTTTTTGAAAGAAACTATTGGTGACTTATATATGCGTTAAGATTTTATTAGTGTGCTTCATATATTTATATGTTTTTACGCCCCCCCCCCCCTCAATTTGAGGGGACCGCAAACTTTACATTGTCATATAAACTGAACACTGAATAATATAAACATAAAATTTAAAATCTGCTGATGAATACATAACTAGTTTATATTTATGAAAAAATAAATAATTCAATTCATCGGGGATGGGGGTGTACCACAGTAACTTTTTTTTGTGAAGAATCTTTTCGTCATACATATGAACATAAAAAAATTTGAAATATTCTTTTTGTTTAAAAGTTGGTTATTTAAAACATTAAAAAACCATCCTAGGCCAGTGGAGGTTGTAGAAAGGTGTTCAGTAGAAGAACAGAAAAGTATGGCTTAGTATCAAAATGGGGCTGTGATGGTGTGCAACAAGCAAAGTTTAGGCAAAAGTTTCAAAACAATATTAACAGTAATGCAAACATTTTTCAAGTTTTTTAATATTATTAAGAATGATTAATAAAATTGATGGCAAACAGGAAAAAATTATATCCCAAAACCACTTTTTTTCCAAGATTCTCTAGATCCATTCGAATGCGTTTCATTATTGAACCTAAAGACATAACAATGTATGAGATAGAACACGTAAAAAACCAAATAAAGAATCTAAGGAAAATAAGATTGATCAATCAAATAGAAAAAAAAGCATACCTTGCTTTTTTAAAGTAGTTTATGGTAAAACTGTAACTGATACTACATCTACTATGAGGGGCTACATTTTTACAACATCAAAAGATTTGAATCTATTTAAAAAGAGAAAATCAATACAGAAGTTATTTTATTTGGACTCATTAAAAGACCCGCTTTTTCGAATCGCTTCTTCGAATCGCTTCTTCAAATCGCTTCTTCGAATCGCTTCTTCGAATCGCTCCTTCGAATCGCTTCTTCGAACCATTTCTTTGAATCGCTTCTTTGAATCTTCATTTAGCTTTTAAAATATCTTTAAAAAAGTAACAAGCTCAATGAAACGAGGAAAAAAAAGTTGTCAAAGAAGCAAAGAAGAAAATAAAAACTTTCTTTAAAGAAGAAATAAGTCTTCAAATTGATATACCTAAAGCAGGGTTTGGGAATACCAATGACAGCATTTCGTCAAGAAGATTTTTTTCACACCCAATGCTACCTCCACAAATAATTGGTGTTAACTTGGATTTGATAAAAAGAGGCAATCAATATGATGGCCTCAGTATGAAAAATTGAAAAGCGAATTATTGATCTTAATATCTTGTGTGATCTTCTTAATAATAAAATACTCTCTAAAAAGTTCTTTTTTTGAAATTAAACATA
The DNA here is from genome assembly GCF_022113875.1 of Hydra vulgaris. NCBI lineage: Eukaryota > Metazoa > Cnidaria > Hydrozoa > Anthoathecata > Hydridae > Hydra > Hydra vulgaris. Next base: position 11,986,074 of record NC_061163.1, on the reverse strand, counting down.
TAATTTTGATAAAATAATGTGTTTCAAACTAATAAACTGAAAAAATATCCATTTTTGAGCAATTTTGCCATACAAATACTCCATTGTGCAGAGTGTTTAAAACTATATGGTTTTAAACACTGTGTGGTGTTTAAAACTATATGGTATAGAATAATTTATAAAAACTATATGGTATAAAATAATCTATAAAAGTGTTTAAAACTATATGGTTTTAAACACTTTTTAACCTTTTTTTAGTTAAGTATATTTTACAAGTTTGACGGTGTTATTTTAATTTCTTATTTGTATAGTTAATATCCTTTCATTATTTTATTGGTGAAAAAATTTACCATCTCCGTTATAATTTTTTATTATTCAATAAATTGTAACTGCGTCAGAACGAAACATGATCATTAAAATTTTAATATATCCTCAATAAATTATGCTTATCTACTGCTAATTCTATGGGTTATATGAGATAATGCATAAGCTGCGTGCTATTTTAATTAATATCTGCTTTTATAACTTTTTGTGACTATTAGTATTTAATAATTTTATATCTTCTTTTTAATTATTTATCAAAGTATATGTATATATTTTAGTGTGTATGTATGTATATATATATATCTATATGTGTGTGTATATATATATATATATATATATATATATATATATATATATATATATATATATATATATATATATATATATATATATATATATATATATATATATATATATATATATATATATATATGTATATATATATATATGTGTGTGTGTGTGTGTGTTTATGTATATGGTATATGTATACGGAGGTGATTTTACGAGTGTGTGGAAATTTTAACCCCCCCCCCTCCCATCCTCCCAAAGATGGTGATTTTTAAGCTACAGTCAGGTTTTTTACGAATTTAGTTGGCTAGTCGGTTAAATTTTTGTTTTGAGTTTCCTCTTTTTTTTTTTTTTTTTTTTTATTTGCAGCTAGTCGATACATTTTGAGCATTCACGGTCATATTTTCATAAATATTGGTTATGGCGAAAAAGTGATTAGACCAGTATGTCTATATTGACTTTACATTAGTTTTAGTAAAAATACGTGCCTTATGCACAAATGTTGCTTTTATAATCATGAAAAATTGATTTTGGGATGTGCTCTTGTATTTTTAATCCCTTTAAGGTGGCATCACAGGAAATTTTTTTTTTTAGAAAAATTAATTAAATCAATTCTAAACTCCGTTTTTATAAATTTAATTTAATGAAAATAATTAAAAAATATGAGTTTATTATAAAAAAAAAAAAAAAAAGAGGACATTTTTAATAAAAAACGCATAAAAAAGCATATTTTATTTTAGTTTTCAAAACACGATTATTCCAGAATGGCTAATTAAAACAAGTTGGTACTTTGCAAAATTATTTTCTGATATATGAGGTAGAGAATGAACTAAGATCATAATATAAAAACAAAAATATTTCTTTTAAGTCCCAAAAAACTGAATATTGACTAATTTCTATGGGGGTAAAATTCAAAAAAGACTTAACAATCGATAAATATTCATTCGATTATCAAGATTCTAGTTCATTCTCTACATATATATGTATTAAACAATTGGGGAAAATTTGGATATCTAGGCATTTTTTAATGTTGAGATATTGTGTTTTAAGTTCATAAATTATGTTAAAATCTTCATTTTTAGATAAAAGGCAAATAAGTAAAAAATATCCTTTCTTGTAGATATATTTGGATAACTGTTCTTAATCTTTATCAATCTAACCTTTCCTAATTCCTCTCGACTCTTTTCTTATTATTTTTTTTTTTTGGGTCGTCCTTTTTTCACCATATTCTCTAACCGCTTTTGGTCTTTTTTTATTGAACAGGTTATCGTACTTTTTCCAAAGTCTAGATTTAATTGCTTAAATACACAATAAATACCAAATGAACATTGAAAGAAAGAACCGCTGAGTTTATTCCCATTACAAGAACATCTCTCTTTACATAAATATTTTAAGCACTTCGGGACCAGATAATATTATTAAGTCCTTCATTACAATTTTGAGTTAGCCCATGAAGACATTTGTTCAATAAATTGTTGTTACTTAATTCATCAAAGTCTTTCTTGATAATTTCATAAATCCATTCAGGAAAGTTTAATTTAGGAGAATAGTTTTCATCTGCATCTGCATTTATACTTTTTTTGAAGTATGAGTTTGAGTTATGAGTTATGTTATTATAGAGTTTTTGTTTTATTATTGTTTATTTTACTTTGTTTTATTACAGTTTTATTATTAAGTACTAATTGAGTTATGTTATCTTGTTATCTTGAGTTGAGTTCAAGTATTCTTATAATTACCCATTGTATAATAAATTTATTAACCTAAAAAAATATTTCCGGTAAACGTTTTATCAACACAACTTGCGTTAGTTCAATGGTTTTGTCACAAGAAGTAAGTAATCAAATGATCGTGAAATGATGCAAATTCAATAAGTAAAACGGTTTTATTTTTGAAACTGAACATAGTTAGCTTCTAAACTAAATCTTTTATTATTGCAGAACACGAAAACATATTAAAACAGTGGTTAAACAAAAGTTTTCATACTGCTTTTTACCGTTGCTATGGACGTTGCTAAGGAAGCTACTTTATATCATACCTGCAAAATGCAAAATAGTAGCTTATAAAATTGAAATTACTAAAAAATATTATATATATATAATAAATGATGTTTTATACGCAAGAGAGCAAGACGTGTTTTTTAAAGAGAAAAAATAACTGGTAATAAATAAAGTTTTTTTTTATATATAATACGGTTCTTTATTTATAAAACTTGTAATTGAAAAAGAATTTGTCAATAAAAACAATATGGCACCACGTTCAATCGAGGAGATGTTTATCTATTTAAAGAGTGACATTTATACATTTGAAGAAAATTTTTTGAAAAATATTGAGGAAATTTGTTCTCATCCGAAAGACTTAGTTATCGCAAGCATGAACTCAATCTCAGAAAGCACAATTCGAAACCTTCGAGAACGACTATTTGCTGAAATCGTTGAGACATTTTGTGCAGATGAATTTAGTGAGGCGAACATAACTCTAGACCTTACAAATCCTGTTGAAAAGAATCTTCGTAAAAGATACAAAACAAGTTTATGTTTAGAAGAGATTTATATACTTTCAATCACATTATGTGAAAAACAACTTCATAAAAAAATTGTTAAGGTAATTATCTCAACGAAAAATGTGGACACACTGCCCAACGATAAATTTTTAACTAAATCTGTAAAGGAGTTGTTATATATCTCAAAGGAAATTCAAAAAGAAAATAAAGAAATAAAAGAAGAACTCATACTTTTGAAAGAAAAAATAATTTTCCAAAATAAACTTATTGAAAAACTTAAGATAGAAAACAGACAATCGGAACTGGATATAAGTCTCTTACAGCCGTGTCAAATACCGAAATTAAAGATCGATGGTTATACGCACTGTGAAAATAAAATTAACAACCCAGCTGCTACAAAAAATCAAACTCAAACAACGCATAAGTCTTTTTTATACGTTGAATACAAACCGCAACTATTAAAAACATTCGCAAATGTAGTAGCTCAAACTCACTCAAACACAAATCAACCACAAATCGACGCCATGTTGACCACAAAAATAAATAAAAAAACCAATATCGATCAACAACTACACGCACCAAACACCAACAATGATGAAAATAATTTTACTTTAGTGTGCCGAAATAGTAAATCTAATTACAAAACACAAAATCGTTCATTAGTAAAAAAAACATAGAATTTCAGAGCCCGTGTTCGGAACAAAAATTTCTCAAAATAAAACAATTGCAGGTGAAAGAATAGTTCGTAAATTTGACATTTTTGTCGGAGGGGTAAGCAATCAAATCAATGAAGAACTTTTTAAAAACTATCTAGAAACAGAAATAGGAATCTCCCCCTTATCTGTTATGTTGAATAAAGATAATGAATACAATAGATTATACAAAGTTCCCGTAAACAACACAGAAAAAATATAATATTTAACCCTGCTTTATGGGATAACAATATAATAGTTAAACTATACCGAAAAAAACGTTTATATACTAACATATCTCAAAATCTGGAAACTAACGGAAACCAGAAAGATTTTCATAGATCAAAATGGATTTAGGGAATATTTTTAAGGAAGATAAACTTTCAACAACATTTAATCTATGTACTTTCAACTGCCACGGTCTAAAGTTTCATTTTGAGTATACCAAATCGTTGATTCTCTCTCATAACATAACTTTTATATGTGTACACTGGTTATCGAATTTAGAATATTTCATAATAAAAAATATCTATAAAAATACCCACTCTTCATTCTTCCACCAGGCTAACAAACATGAGCAGGGTCGACCGTTTGGCGGAAACGCTTTTTTAATTCGGAAACATTTGTTTCAAAACATTATTATTCTATATGAAGATGATCATATCTTCGCAATAAATCTTAAAAAAAATCAGACTAACATTATTATTATTGGCATTTATCTTTCATCGTCGCGCAATAATCAAATATCACTGGAGGATTACAAGAGTCAGTTGGATATAATTTCAGGTGTTATTAATAACTACGAGGGCGTTGCTGAGTTTATTATCCTTGGTGACTTTTAATCTTTTCCTCACGGAATATATGATTCATTAAAGAGAGCTAGCTCTACGAAAAATAACTACTCCGTAGTTTTATCAAATTTTATTAAGTCGAATAAACTTGAATTAGTGGACGTAACAAAAGGATCTGGACCTAACATAACGTATCACCATAATACATTACCAAACGCATCTTACATAAATCACATAGCTTTCTCAAAGTATACGTCTCTTCTTTATTCCGATTGTTTCGTAATTCCTTTTTTATCTCAAAATATGAGTGATCATTTACCAGTATTGATTGAAGTTGGAATTATTGAACAATCTTCTCAAGAAAACAATCGTAAAAACTCAGACAAGTACAGTATTCCGAATTATGCCTGGAATAACAATGATTTTTTACAATTATATAACAATCGCTTAAATACTAATTTTAATTTTCACAATTTTACGAATGACAATTACGATGAGGAACTTATCAAAGTATATACTGTTATTACAAAGTCGGCATCTGAGGTCCTTAATCAATATTTATCCATGAAAACACCATCATTGTATTCAAAATCCTGGTGGACACCCGAATTAAGCCGTAGTAAAAATGTTCTTTCATTTTATTTTAAAAAATGGCGGGAAACTGGGTTCGTTAAAAACTTAAATTCGCAAATTTTTATTCGATACCGGATGGCACGGAAAAATTTCCGCAATGCTGTAAAAAATGCTCAAAATAAAAACCTGTACAAAGAATACATAAAAATCGAAACGTTAAAAAATACAAATCCAAAATATTTTTGGAAAATTTTCAGAAATATAAAAAAAGATTTTTTAATTTTTTTAAGCAAATTCGAAATTGTATATCATAAATAATAAAAAAGATAAAGAAATTTTCGATCACGAAAGAATTTGCCTACAGTTTTGAAAATCGATTAAACTCTAAAGTAATCACATATACCTCTACAAATTTCAAAATTCCGCCTTGCACAAAAATCGACGAGGTAATAATAACGGATGAAAATATAAAAACGGTTATTTCTCGCCTTAAATTAAACAAATCCAAAGACGCCTTCGGAATATCAGCTGAACATTTAAAGAATGCGAGCTGTGAAGCACTAATAGAATGGCTCAGAAAATTTTTTAACTTTTCTATTAATCATGGACAAACCCCAAAATCGATGTCTACATCACTTATAATACCACTTACTAAATCGTATAAAAAATCCTTAACTGATCCAAACAACTACCGCGGCATTAGCATCATTCCAATCTTTACGAAACTAATAGAATATCTTATCCTACTAATCTGTCCAGAAATAAAAAAAACTCATTCTCTTCAATTCGGTTTCACTAAAAATAGCTCAACCCTACACGCTGAATTTGTTATTAGTGAAACAATTAAACACTACAACAACAACAACTCACCTGTCTATCTCTGTTCCCTAGATGCTGAAAAAGCGTTTGACAGCTGCAATTGGGACGTTCTGTTTGAGAGACTATACAATGATAAAAACTCCCTCTGTATATTGTTAATACCATATCGTCATTATACTATGAAAGCAGCGCTTCTGTTTCTTATCTAGATTGCAAATCATATCCTTTCTATCTAACGCAAGAAGTGAGACAGGGATCTATTGTCTCGCTTCATTTGTATAACATTTATACTCAAAACCTACTAGAAACCTTACAAAACGAAAGCGTCGTAGGTACATCAATCAATGGAAACTATACGGGTGTTGTAGCATATGCTGATGACATTATACTCCTTAGCTCCACCCTCTCTGGCCTATAAAAGCTTATTAATATATGTAATATGTACACACACAAAAACTGCATAAAATTGAATGCTGACAAAACCGAGTTCCTGCTCACCGGAAAAAAGCAAATTAAAAACTGCACAATAACTCTCAACCACCAACAAATAAAACTTAATAATAAACTTAGTCATCTAGGCTTTACATGGGATACAAAAAGTTCCCCTTTTGCCTCACTTAATAAATCAAACATTGATCACCGAATATCTAATTTCCGGACGGTAATACAAACCTTAATTCAATCAGGAATCCGCTTTGCTCACCCAAACTTCATTGTTCAGTTATATAAAACTTTAGCTGTTCCAACACTAACGTATGGTCTTGAGCTGTGTGAACATAAAAAAATGTTAATGCAAAAGCTTGATATAGATGGAAGAAATGTACTTAAGTCACTCCTCGATGTTTCAAAACATAGCAAAAATTATATTCATACCTTATTTTTTATTGAAGATATATCAATTATTATATAACAAAACAAGCTAAACTTATTTATTCGTTTGATGAACAATAAAATGACATATGATATTATTAGGTCGCAGCTGAAAAACAAAACAGCCCCACAACATTTTTTAGATAGTATCAAAGGGTTGTGCAATAATCATGAACTAAATCTGGAGACAATAATGGAAAGTAAAAAAAAAATAAAAATTGTCGGCCTCAAAAATTTAATTCCTGAAACGAATCTTCAATCTCTAAAATGTGCAGTTGAGTACTGGAACTTAAAAGAGCAGAGAACTATCTTCAAGGACATTCTTGAAAAACATATTCCAAGATGATCACGTTTAAAAAAAAAAAAAACAAATAAAAAATTCCAAGATTTTTTATATTTATCTTGTATGAAACTCTTAATTTACCTTACTTGTATAGTGAGTGTTTAATAATCTAAAATTAAAAAAAAAATCATTTTCAGCAATGTTAAAATTCTGAAAAATCATATTTTTCAAATTTTTTTTTTTATTGATTTTACACCTTTTATTTCCTGTGAAGCCACCTTAAATATTTAAGATTGTAATTTTGTTAATAACTGTGCAAAAAAGAATTTTTTTGCATTTTATTTCCAAGTTGTGCATTTAGTGGAAAACTTATTTTAATTTTATCTTTTAAACAAGACAGACATAGCTTGTTTAAATGAAAATAATGACTTCTTCCTATGATAGCATACTGACGTCTTAGGTGTGTTGCAATATTGACGAGTTGAGAAAAAAAAAAATTTCATAAAAAAAACATATTTGCTAGTAAAGTAAGGAGGAATTTTTGCTTCACTAAAAAATTTTTATTTCAAAAAACACACAACGTAATATCTCTAATGCGCATGCGCAAAATTATATACTGCTGTTGTGTAGCAAGAAAGGGTTAATTAGAATGATTACGCATAATTTCTGTCATTACTTAGGGAAGACTTTAATGTCAAATAAAATTGTCAAGTTAACCTTGATGCTAACCAGCCCCATCCTCCCCTATGTCATCATAGGAACAATAGTTGCCTATGATGGCATACTAGTGCATTTTTTTTTAAATAAAAGTAACTAATAAAAAAATAAAACTGATAAAAACTCCTAGGGTTATTATTATTGTACATGTAACAAAGAATGTATCTATATAAAAACCTTTGTTTTTGGTCTTCAGGATACTGAATAATAAAGCTTCAAAGTTAAGTATCCCATCATAGGCGCCTTTCCCCTATTTTTAAATATTATGTCTTCTTTTATGACTAATTGAGGGTGTCTTCTTTTTTTACTATTTCTTTTTTTCAAAAGTTTCTACTTGATTTATTAATCATATATTACTATTATTGTTATTATCTGTAGGGGCTCTATGAAAAGATTAGGTTGGTATAATGCCATCCATATCTTCTTTGAGCTCCTGTTTATTTATTATTTATACATTTGTAATTATAATTAATTTTAAATATAACATTTATATATATATATATATATATATATATATATATATATATATATATATATATATATATATATATATATATATATATCTGTGTGTGTGTGTGTGTGTGTGTGAAAAAGTATTTTAATTTATAAAAACAGCAAAATAAAATAAAACTAAAAAAAAAAAATGATAGTACTTGGCGAAGTTGCTTAAGGTGATACGTTTTGAGACGCTCAAGATGAGATGCGGCTTTTTACTTAGAAAAGTGCGTTTTTTTAAAGTTATTTTCTACGGAGATTTAAAGTAGGTATTTCAAGAGCGAAAGCTTTTTCAAAAATTTTGCAAAAGTATCGCAAACTGTTTCAGAGATAGAAAAGATTTATTATTATTTTTTTAATGGTCTTTATGTATTACTTTTTACTTTAGTATAGTCCTTAAAGATACAATTTTTTTTTGTTATTGTAAGTTTTTTTGAGTTCCATTATAAAAAAGCTCATCTTAAGAAATTGGTTTCCTGAGATAAGACGATTGGGTGTATTGAAAATAACGAAATTTTTGGTAAAAAGATTTTCTTTTTTAATGAACTGTGCATTAATACTCTTTAACCGGATAGACTAAATTGTGATAATCTGCAAAAATAAATGTAAATATTATAATATTTCGGCTGCAAAAAACAATACACGTACTCAACAAATGCAACCTTGGCCTATTTAATTTTATCAATAATTAATGATAATGTTTTTTTAATATAATGTTTATTTAGTTTAATATTTTTTTAATTTAATCTAAATCATTTCGAAATTTTGACTAAATCAATATTCATGATATTAAATAGTGTCATTATGTTATTATAATATAATACTAAATAATTAAGATTATACACTTTAGTCCCCATAAACAAATTGGATTCATTTGTTTAGGTAACTTTTTGATCAAATTAATATATTTCCATTTTTAAATAAACTTTGACAATGAATTTAGTTACTAATGTAACTAAATTCATCTTCATTTTTATTAGTAGCATCGAATATTGGTATGACATTAGATATTTGAAGATCCTGTGGGAATAACCCCAGTAAAAAATACTCCCTCTAAAAACAATATTTGTGAGAAAGACTGAGACAAATTTCCTTTTTAAATAAATTTTAAAAAAAACCTCCGGTGCGTTTTGTGAAAGATTATCATATTATTTTGTCAAGCTAGGATTAACATTGTTTATTTAGTTTAATATTTTTTTAATTTAATCTAAATCATTTCGAAATTTTGACTAAATCAATATTCATGATATTAAATAGTGTCATTATGTTATTATAATATAATACTAAATAATTAAGATTATACACTTTAGTCCCCATAAACAAATTGGATTCATTTATTTAGGTAACTTTTTGATCAAATTAATATATTTCCAGTTTTAAATAAACTTTGACAATGAATTTAGTTACTAATGTAACTAAATTCATCGTCATTTTTATTAGTAACATCGAATATTGGTATGACATTATATATTTTAAGATCCTGTGGGAATAACCCCAGTAAAAAATACTCCCTCTAAAAACAATATTTGTGAGTAAGACTGAGACAAATTTCCTTTTTAAATATAATTTACAAAAAACCTCCGGTGCGTTTTGTGAAAGATTTTGTCAAGCTAGGATTAACATTGAACGTGATAATTATCACGTAAAACGAGCCAGTATAAAAAACTTTAATGTTATTTGGTTAAAATTATTGCATAATTAGACTATTGCATAAACTTTATGGATGTCGAAACAACTAAGAACTATACTGTATCATATATTACACGTACTACCACCACTTTTTCGGTATGTTTACCTCTGATTAATGCAAGAACTTGACAAAATAAATTTTTTAACTTAACAGACTAAATCTTGTTATGATTTTAAATAACCTAATAAACATATAGCATGTTTAAAAACTGAAAAATTTATTTTATTTTATTACATAAAACAGCAGTGCGAATTAAATCCCTAACAAAATGCTTAAACAAATGTAAAATGGTTCAATTTGTGGGTTGGAATTTCCTGTCTGGTTCATTATATAAAATGTGATTTCATTATTACTAATCTTTTTTTTTATTTTGTTTTTTGTTTTTTTGAATTAAGTGGATTAAATAATTAAGGAAATATTCTCATCAAAGTAGATAAAAAGTATGTAAGAAAAGGGTGTTAAATCTATTAATGTTAACAAATCTACTGACTATAGTCATTAAAAATATCGAAATGATTGACATTGATCTGGAGATCTGGAGAGAGAGAGAGAGATACCTGGAGACCAACCTTTTAAAATGATAAATACTTTAAACTTTTTAATAATTTTTACAGTTTTTCTTCTTTGGCATATAATGTTGGTGTAATTAAATGCTTAATTGGCTGGACATTTAAAATAAACAACATTCCGGTTTTTATTCTGGTATTATTAACCATTTTAAAACCAAACAACGTGGCTTATTTATAAAATACACAAATTGTATGCTTGTAAAACTTGCATAAATAAATCCCAATATTGGGATTTATTTATTTCAACATTACAGCTACAATAATTTCAACATTACAGCTACAATAATTCTCACGCTTACTTGCATCGATGCTAGTAAATGTGAGAGTTTTTGTGGTTGTAATGAAGATCTTCATTCAAAAGAAACATGTTTCCTCGAATACCATAATAGCTGTTCTTCAATTTTAGATTTGTTTTTTAAAATTATAAGTTAAAAATTAAGAAATGCCTGTTTGTAGACAAGTTAAATTCAAATACCAATAAAAAGGTTAATCAAGTTAGAACACTCACTGTATACTTTATTTTTGCATTATTTTTAATTATTCTTTAAATCATATCACAATATAATAAAATTTTTTAATTATTATTATTAATATAACACACACACACGTTTGGAGTAGTTGTGACCAAAATATTATAATTTTTTTGCTCCCATGCTCTAATCTAGGGGTGTGGAGTCGTAAAAAAAAGTACTCCGACTCCTGTTTTTGAAATTTTTTGAGCTCAACCCCGACTCCAATTCCAACTCCGATTCTAACTCCAAAGCAAAATTATTGAAAAATTCTTTGAATTTTTTAAAAAATATCACGCGATAAGTTAAAAATTTCTTTTTTGACAAACTTATGAAACGTTCTTTGAGGTTTAGTATGAACATAAAGTTAATTGAATGTTTTGTACATGCACATGCAATACCGAGAAGTTTTACTATTGGAGTCGGAGTCGCGATTTTGTTTAGCGACTCCGACTCCGGTAAAAATGTCGCAATACAAAAGGGCAGATTTTTAACTCCGGTAAAAATCTGCCCCTGATATATATATATATATATATATATATATATATATATATATATATATATATATATATATATATATATATATATATATATATTATATATATATATATATATACATATATATATATATATATATATATATATATATATATATATATATATATATATATATATATATATATATATATATATATATATATATATATATATATACACATATATATATATATATATATATATATATATATATATATATATATATATATATATATATATATATATATATATATATATATATATTTATATATATATATATATTGAAGAGGAGATTTTCATCAGTCAAAGTCAAAAAGAATTTTGCACAAATGATTCAGAAACAACAAGGGATGATGGAAATTTCAGGATAATAGAAATTTCTGACCAAGCTAAAATGTGTTACAATGAACTTTATTCAGAAATATTAGATTTTTCACCAATCTCAGTAGAATACTTAAAACAGAGGTTTTGAAACATGGCCTAAAGTAACGCACAAAATAAGATGTTTTTTAATTTAGCATGAATTAGAGCAAGAAAGAAGAGAATGTTTTCCAAACACACGGTGTGATTTTGACAACAGGATGCAACACTTTAGCACAAAATGTTATGATAAAATTCATTACAATGGTGATTAAATTTGTTTGCTGTTGGTTGCTGTACAGTAATAAAAAAACTGCATTTGTTTTGGTTCTTTGTTATTTCATCAACAAAAACCAACAATTTCTCAAAAATTTTAATAGGAATTTGGACCAGAAAAAACTAATCCCAATAATTCCTGAACATGAATATAGCAATGAACACCAAAAATTCTATGCATTTTTAGTGTTCATTGCTATATTCATGCCTTATTCTGATTGAAAAACTCTAAAAAACTTTAAAGAAGAAGAAGGAATGGATTCTGATCTGCAGAGAGTTATCAATGCAGAGATGAAAAAGTGGAGAGACATCTTGTGGTTGTGGATGCAGTTTAGCTATGTGCAAAAAAAACCCTCGTCTTTCGGGACACAACAGAAGTCATCGACAAACAGTGGAATTTTTCTGAACCTTATTGATTTGATAAGCTAAACCAAGAAACTACAAAATAAAAAGTTAATCAATAAAATCTTCGAGAAAGATAAATAAGGTGTTTAAAAAAGAATTTTTTTAGCTTTTCCGGCCGGCCAAATATCGATGACATCGTCGTAGCTCACCTTTTTTGCCAAATCTTCTTCAACCAAAATAATAAAAAGATGAGCAGCGCGATCTTGGCCCATGGCCAAATGGAGAGAGTATTTTAAAATCTTCAGTTTAATAAACAAATGCGCACCCTCAGTATCGGACACTGAAACAGTGTTGAAAATTCGGAGTATGATGCAAATGTATGGAAAAAAGCGCTCAAGCTTCTTCTCAAAGATTTAATTGAGCAGCTGCAGTGGGTTTACTTGCTTAAAAATTGTTTTGAGGGCATTGTTATAATGGCGATCTTCTTTAATGAAATCCTTTTTCTTCATATCTTTCGGATAAAACTGTGCAAGTTCGCAAGCTTTATTTTGATCGGAAAAATAATCATTATCTAATTAGATGAATGAAAACATATTGCTAACCATCCTGCTTGCCTCAAATCTTTAATCAATCTACTAGAACAGACTATCTAAACCAACATTAAAAACCTTCACTTTAAATTGTTTCGTTTGGCTGTCGTGGAAATGGGCTGTGTTTGATACTTCATTGTGAAAGTGCTTCAGTTTACGCTTTCGGAAAATTTTCTACCAAGAGCCCCTAATTTGTTTAATATCTTCCAGCAGCTGTCCAATCAAACGTAGCTGGTCATCGGTGGTAATGGCTTCAGATTGTAGAAGATGATTAACGTGGTTAACAGCAGTAGATGTTTTGTACCAAATTGTAATTAGCAATATAAATTCAAAATATGATAACCATTTTTTCAGGCTCTTATTTGGCTGAGCTGTTTATTGGTTAGGTCCAGGTTTTCCATGGCATGTTTAAGAGCTGCTTACATTTCTCTCGGCCTCTTGGAATGTGGTTTAATTGCGTCGGTACAAGAGCTCCATCTTGTCATAGAAAGTCTATGCAGTAAAATTCCTGTCGCTTCATTAAGGATCTTCCTAAAGCTTCATTAAGGAACATGCATTAAAAGTAAATATTAAGATTTGGCATTTCCTATGAATACTTTGATCTCAATGGCTGATTAACTGTGTGCACACCAGCCAAATTCAGACTATGCGCGGTACAAGGAAAATACAAAGCTTCCAAATAATTTTGCCTTATTAAGACTTAAGCTTCTTTGTAAGCACCTGGCATGTTGAAACCAATAGGGTATTCCCGACCACCACAGTTTTGAATATCCAAACCTAACCTTGCAATCACAGCAAAGATAATCTTGGCTATATCGACTTTTTTCTTCTTCTCGAAAGTTTAAACACACAAGAATCGTTCTTTGATTTGTCAGCGATTAGTTTCACGAGATAGTATAGATACCACTAGATACATGACACCACTAGATACATGACTGTTCATGGGCTTACAGAATACGCCCGGTTCCGTCTAATTCAACCATAACTAAACCCTAAAATTAATTATGATAGTAATAACAAAAATTAATTATAGTTTTAATAACAAAATCCTTCATAATTAATTATAATAACAGAATTTAAAATTAATTTTTTTTTCCATGAGTATTTTTATTCCGAATACAGTTTCAACCTCAAATATAAAAACTAAGCAGATTTTATATTGTCAGCCATCAAAATGTTTTCTATTTATTGAAAAAAATAACAAAAAAAGAACGGGCCCCAAAAAATTCAAACTTGGCGCTGGGGTCAATTTGCCTCCTTTGCCCCTCCCTCTCAAAAGCTCTGTTTTGAATATATTACCCACAATCCATGACAAATGCTGTCACAGTTTACAGGGTAAAAAATCTTATGATTCAACAAACACAAAAAACTGTAGTTGATTACAATTTTTTGTGTTTGTTGAATTTCTGGTGTCAAATTCTTTTTTTAATTGACCGGGAAAACAAACTGTGACAGTATAAAAAATTTTGATTGATATTGCATCCCAGTGCAAACACAAGATTTTGTGGGATGCGAATTCTGTATCCACCAATTTTGACTTCCTTTGTGGGCACTCATTCTCTAAAAGTTCAATGGATGAACTTATGATAAAAGCTAAAAATTTTTCTTAGATTTACGAGACAGATTTTTAGATTGTTCTCATTTTCCGTCAGAAACGGTGTTTTTAACTAAAATGCGGAAAGAAATACTTTTTCCTTGCTTGCTCGAAGAGCAAAATTGGCTCGGTACACCACTGAAAAAAACCCTAAAATTTTAGGTTAATGGTCCCAAAAAATTTTGGAATTAGTCTTAAGAAAAATATGTCATCACAGATCTGCCCTTTGCTTTCTTATATTTTTCCCGAGTAAATATATTCTTAAAATAACTGCATTTATGAATGTTTTTTGCATTAAATACATGAGTAAATATTGTTTAAGATAATATTTTAACTTGACGCAAGTAAACTGTAGTTGTGAAAAATACTATTTTAACTTGACGCAAGAGTAAGTTAACTCGACGCTAATAAATGTAACTTAAGAAAAGATAATTTTTTGTCTTGACGCAAGTAAATTTAACTTATAGAAAGTTATATATATTAAATGTACGATAAATTTACTTGTTTATTAGATTACTAAAGTTAAGTAATATAAAGACATACAAAATTTTACTTATTAAAAACAAAATTACTCATAGATGTTAATACTTAAAACTGACGCAAGTAAATGTTACCTACAGAACTCGTTAAAACTAGTCAATGCTTTTAAGATAAAACTATAATTATTTTTTTTCTTTATCGATTGTATTACTTAACTAAAGATATACTTACTTGCGCGATATTTTTTGGTTTCTTAATAATAAAAGTTTTTAAAATGCACGCAATAAAATATATTTATGGTCTGTATTTTTAATCGCTTTTTAAAATTTCTGTCGCTCATTTTTATTTGAATAAAATTTCTCGTCGTCGCTGCGGTTGAGTGCGCTGTTGTTCGCGATTTTGAATGAGTTGTACTTTTGGTTGGTGTCATTATCAAGCTTCACATTATTTAAATCTCGCACAAATTTAATAAATTGTCGAATAAAAAGAGCAAAATTATATTGCGTAATGTAATTGATAATCATAACCTTATTTAGACAATATCGTTTCTCATTAACATCTTGAGTTGCTAAGGACAACCTTTATAAGCTAATAGGACAAGGATATATATATATATATATATATATATATATATATATATATATATATATATATATATATATATATATATATATATATATATATATATATATATATATATATATATATATATATATATATATATTTATATATATATATATAGGGGGAGGGGCACTTGCCCCACCCCCCCCCCCAACCCCCGCCCCTTTTTTTTAAAAACTTTTTTTTTTAAGAAAAATCTTGATATAGAGGACTTTTTTCACAAATTAATGATTGTGTCCCCCCCCCCCCCAAAAAAAAAAAAAAAAAAAAAAACCTGTTGTCGGCTCTGTATATATTTATACAAATTTTATTAATATAAAGGCCGTGTTGTCGGCCCTGTTTCTAAACAAACATTATTAAAATAAAGCACCATTTTCATTGTTATATTATATTTGTTTGTTTCTTCCAATTATTTTGGAAATTACTTTTGTCGTATAGTGATGACAGCTAAAGAAAACGCGCGTATTCAAGTAAAAAATTAATAATTACCTCGTATAAAGATTTTTGAGTGACCGAGGTTACAGAATTTAAACATAAACTTTTTGCTTTAACATAAATGAAATTTATATTAAAACAAAATCTTAATAATCGAACATCGAAATATTTTATTTGTAAATATAACTAATTTGTTTAACCCTAAACCAACCGATGTTAAATTTAGATCAATTCATTCCATATTTTCTAACTTTAGATTTCAATATTATGCATAATTTTAAAACTGTTTGTTAACGAATCTTTCCTGCAAATCGCAGAAATGATTAGTTAACAAGATTCAAACACGCATAAACAATTTAGACAAAAAAGTTAAAACGCTTCTTTGTAATTTATTCTTGAATGAACGAAGTTCTCAGGTAACCCAACTTAGTCTATAGTTATATTACCTTACATGTTTTTTTAATCTAAAATAATACAAGTTTTATACAGTGTAAGTAAAAAGTTTATATTGCTTTAATCAAAAAGTTTACACATCGTAACCAAAACACCTACTTGGCTACATATAGAAGCGTTTGCACATGATTCACACAAAAACGCGTTTATTTTTATTTAATTTAGACAAATTGTTTCTGATATAAATTTTTTTTATTTAAAAATGTTGAAAAAAGAAAAAAAAAATTAATTCAAATATGTATTACTTAAAGTTTTTAAGTCTGATGCATTTCGTTTTGCCTGTTTTGTCTATAGATGGAAATAATATTATAAATATAAAACATTGTTTAGATGCGACATTACAGATTTTATGATCGTTTGTTAGCGTATTGTTAAATTTTTATGTTGTCTGCACCGCCTTTTTATATATATATGTTATCTTGATCTCTTGCTAAATCTTTTGTTTTGTGTTACGTTGAGTTTATCCATTTTCAATATCTGCTTAAGACATATTTTATTTTAGGTTAAACTTTAAATTAAACTTTTGTCTTTTTCATCTGATAACCCATTATCAGTTTTGTTAAACTTTACATCTCCACTTGAAAAAAATTAACTATTCCAGTTTAGAATAACAATTATTTGATAAAAATTTAAAACTTTTTTTAAAGATATCAAAGTTTCTTTTTTTACGTTATTAATTTTCCTCTGTCTCTTTGCGATTAAACTGTTGCTAAGAGTTGTTAAAAGCCGTTGAAGCTTATCATGCAGTATTAGTTAGAACGTAGTTTAGATTGCGTTAAAAAAAAAACGTAAACATGCATGTATCTCAGAAGCAATTTCCTAAGTGTTATTTTTATCTTATTTACACAATGTAAACAATAATATCTTTTTTACTTACGCGCGCGCACAGGGTATATATTGAATCTATTTAAATTTGTTTCTCAATAAATGCATGTCTTGGAATAAATATTAGCATGAGGATGTAGAAGTTTCCTCACAGCTCAAAATTGTTGTAAGTGAGTTTTAGCGCCATTTAGGTTAAAAAAAAGTACTTTATTTGAGGAAAGCTTATAGCTGCTTGTAGACGTGATTTAAGTAGTAATTTTTATTATTTTTTACTTTTACTCATCTGTAGCAGACAGAAACTTCACTTCATGTTGTTAACTGCTTACAATTTAAAAATTTTTTAAGTAAACCAGCAAAAAAGTGTTTTGGTTATCTTTTTTTTAAATTATTTTAGGCGCCCAAGAAGTCCTTACGATCTTATCACAGAGCACCACGGAGGAGTTTAAGTTTAAGTCACGAAAGAAAGTTTAAGCCTCCTTCCTTACCGATGTTGTTAAACTTTTCCAAAGGTGGCGTTGAAATAGTTTCTGAGGCAAGCGCGCTAACCACTCCGCCACGGCTATGGTGGAGTGGTTAGCAGTTGTTTTTTAAGCTTTAAGCAGTGATTGACTGCTTAAGGTAAAGCAGTCTACAATAGTTGTTAAGCTACGTATTCTATCAAGTATTGTAAAATAGAATGCAGTCAATTATTAGCGGTTACTGTTGTTAAATAACAATATACCTAATATACCTAAAACTATTCCTTCAAAATCTTTAATAATCACTTTTAAAAGTATTAAAACTTTGTTGACAAAACAATGTTCGGGTAATTATGTTAATAATGAAAACTATCTTTTGTTGATTTCGTATAATTTTATTTCATTTTTAAAACTCTTTAGGAAGTCGTTTGAAAATAAAACTATTGAAAATTATTTTATTTTATTTTTTTTTTACCGTTTAAAATTTCTTTTTTTTTTTACAATAAATTTATTTGTTCGAAAAAGGTGTGTATCTACTTTAATCATGTCGTCTATACAAAAAACAAATCTAATTTTTTTTTTTTGCAGGTCAGGGCTCTTAATTTGTTGGAAGCCACTGTTCCACGGCACGCTCTTCTGATGCCTAAATTCAGGCCTGTAAATAGTCTATGTTATAACATACTATATGTAAACTAATCCTCTGTGTAAAAGACCTGTTTTATACAAAGTTATAAAATTTTTGCTAAAGTCGTAGTTATTGTATACATATAATGGAATTTCTGATGTTTGAGCACTTAAAATTGGTAACAATAGTTTGCAACATAAATCTGGTGAAAGTATGGCAAAAATGGGTTCACTGACCGAAATTCTCAAGCCTGGGTATTAACAGCTGTGTCAGTTTTTTATAGCTTTTATATCCTTGCAGTTCTGTAAACCAAAAGGAAACTACTTCGTTTCTTCTATAATATTTAACCATTCAAATTAAACTAAGCTCGCTTCAGCAATGAAATTCAATAATTAGAAAAAAAAAAGACTAAAAATTTGTATGGGCTCAACTTAATATTAAATTAAATATAACAATTTACAAGTACTAAAGAGAATCGTTAAAGAGTATAAAAATTATATAAAAGTATACAAAAAGTGTTTGAAAAAAGATACGACTCCATAAATTACGGTAAATTCATACTTCATTTTTATAAATGGATATATAACTATGTATTATATATTATTATGTATACTAATAAAAATAAACTGTTGATTTAAAAGCTTTCATTTGAATTCCAACTAAATAAAGGTTGATAACTGTTTCTAAATTGCTTGAACGCAATAAGCAAATTTTACTTATAAACCGATCACTAAGAAAAAACGTTACTTACAATTATCGTTAATGTAAATTGCTTTTAACTAAAATACTTTATAGCTTTATTAAATAATTTGTTTCGCTGCTGGTATACGTAAACACTGCACGAGTGGAATAAGTTTATTGACCAACATAATTATCTTTGTAACAAAACTTGAAGCAAATATTAACCTCTTAATTTTTGATAAATTTTGTGCTTGCAACATGCCTGCAATATGCCAGCAACTAATCTTATTCACAAAGTTGTTGCACATACGCGTCTCTTTTTAAATCGGTGACAATTTGAACTATTAATCTTCTATCACCATAACAAAGTTCAGAAATAGCGTTTCTTCGCTGAAATTGTCTATCAACAATGTCGGATGTAAAAGCTTTAGATGACTTGGATTGCTCAATTTCATGTTCAAATTCTTCAATGCTGCTCTTTTCTTTTGCTTCTTCTAACGTCGTGTAATTTACCTTTTTACTAAAAGGAGAATGAACATGTTTTTTTTTTTTCTTTTCTTGTAACACGACTGCATGAATTGAATTTTCAATAATATTATTAAAAGTCATTTTAAATTTTGTGTCAACTAATTTTTGACAACCAAGTACGCTCGTGTTTAAAAATGTGGAAACTTGAAAATATCGATAAAAACTGCTCTAATTAAAGGATTAGCTCTTTACTTTAAGCCGCACATAATCTTTTTTTTTTTTTTTTTTTTTGAAAGTAAAAACATAAAATAAGCACCTTAGTTTAAAATCTTTTCGCTGCGAAAAATTAAAAGACTTATTATAGATGTCTTCTTTAAGTTATCGCATGCGCGTTGGAGATTTTATTATGTGAGTCATTATTGTATCAACACGCAAAGAATGAGAGAACAATTTAACTGGTCGCTTATTCTTTTATTGTCTTATCAGCGCAATCTATGCTATTTTATAACAAAGCGGATGCTTTAGAAACGTAA
Source organism: Hydra vulgaris (assembly GCF_022113875.1). Classification (NCBI taxonomy): domain Eukaryota; kingdom Metazoa; phylum Cnidaria; class Hydrozoa; order Anthoathecata; family Hydridae; genus Hydra; species Hydra vulgaris. Next base: position 11,965,694 of record NC_061163.1, on the reverse strand, counting down.
GCAAAATTCTTTGTTTCATAAAGTTTCTTTTCAAACTTTTAACGATACCTGATGTTCTCAAACTTTTGATCATTACCGTTAATTTTTAAACTTGCGATCATTCCTGTTGTTTTTGTACTTAGTTAAATAAACTCCGGGGATTAAAAAATACAAAAACAACGTAAATGTTTAATTTGTAATATCTATACAAAAACAAAAAAAAAAGGTAAATTTACGACATTCAAACATCGAAAGATATTTTTCATTTCTAATGTAAATTTAACTTAACAGTTTTATTTAAATGAACTGTATGATTTTTTATATGTATGTTTATTTTATTTAAGAATATTTAAACTAATAAGTTATAGATGAGCTCATTTGTGTTACGTAAATTTTTAATGAGTAAATTAACTAATCAAAATGTCATTTACTTAACTCAATTACTATGAATTGAAGTTAAATTATTTTTACTATTTACAAGTTCATTTTTCATCCGTTTTTAGGAGTATTGCCCTCGTGTCATTACGCAATAAGTATTTACCTAATCGGTAACGGCAATACCATACAAAATATTGTAAACTTTTTAATTTGTAATTAAACTTATAAAACTACATTTTCCTCTAAATTAAGTATATCAGTGTATAATTTAATATTAAAAATTAGCAATAATTAAAAATTGTTAATTTGAAAAATTTTAGACAATTATTTAAATATTATTAAAAAGCAGATGAATACTTTTTATAATTAGATTAATTTGAATTAAAAAGTTCGTCTTCTGATCGCGCTTTCTTGCTGATTTCAACAATTGAATTAAAGCTAAGGATGGTTTAACATCCGTTTCATTGTATAAAGTGAGAACAGCAAATGTAATTATTCGCATTTTTTGAAATTTTCTGTAAACTTTTAAAAAACTATTATGACTAACTAAAAGTACCAATAACATCGCGATAAAATGTAAAATATTAACAGCAAAACACTTCAAAATATTATGATTCAACACTCATTAATATACAAAACAAAAACCTTGAAATTGTATTCTTTAATCTTAAATTTTATTATTACCTTTATCTTATATTATATAGTGAATTTCAATGACTTCTTTTGGATTAAAAGCGGATTACGTTTTAACTTTAATAGGTTTATTGTTTTTTAAGATTGTTAAAGAGCTGGCGATCTAGGCCACCTAGATAGCAATTTGTTTTCGCAAACAAGTCAGAAAATATATAGATTTAAAAAACTATATTTTCCTACAATTTTGAAAAAAAAAATACCACAACTTAACATATTTTCTTGCTGATTTCAAAAGCCTAATAAAATTCAAAAGATGGTTTAACTTCCGTTTAATTGTGTGAAGTGAGAACAACAAATTTAATTATTGGCATTTTTTAAAATTTTTGTCATCTGTTAATAAACAATGTTAGGTTCAATGATTTTACAATAAGTTATTGCAGTAAGATAAAGATTTGTCACTCCACTTTATTTAACGCATAATTATTAAATAAATAACTTTAATAAAAACAGCAAAGTTACGCGAGAATCGTTTTAAATTCTTTTAAATGGGCTTCTGTTAAATGTAAACTCTAGGTTATTAAAAATTTTTTAAAGTACTTCACAACATTTCAAAATCCTATATAGCCTAAAGGTTATAAAGGATTTTGAAATGTTGTGAAGTTATAAAATTTCACAAATTTTATTTAATCATTGGAGGAACTGGCAAGACAGCTCTTTAAATAAATTTAATAATGGCTCATGATTCAGTCAAAAAAAAATTTCTTTCTTTTTTTAACTTATTTTTCTACCAAACACATATTTTTTAAATTTTCATAATTTTTATATTTGCAGTAATTCTCTTCTAAAACTCCAAGTAATTCACAATGTCTACGAAATAATTTCAAATTAAAAAACAATAAAAACAATTATTAATAAGTTTCTTACCCCCCGCATCTTCTTAATACTTTTATTTCCACGACAAAATCAATCTTCTATGTAATAGATTCTAAATCACCTATTATTGCAAATATTCATTTGCATATATTTAATTGACTAAAATATTACCGCATTTTAAGATAAATTAATATTAACCTCAAACTTAAAAAACAATATTACAAACAACGTTTAAAATTATTTAAACATTTCTCAATAAATATGAAAAAATAAATTTAAAATTCATGGTTTATTTTAATAAAAATTAAGATACTTAGTCAATCAATGTTTTAAAGCTTTCCTGCTGCTTTTTATTCTTCTCGCGTAAACTTTCCAGCAACTTCTGTAACTCTTTAATGTAGTCACAAGTATGCTTAATTATATCTAAACGATTTGTCCATTTACGCTTTTCTCTTAAAGTTGGAACAGTATCCTTCAGTTTTTTAAAGGCTTTTCTTTCTCTTGTGCGACGTTGTATGCGAGTTAAATTATTTTTCTTTTTTTCGTCTGAATTATTCGAAAATTTTTTGTTGAATTGAAATTTTTGAATTGATTCGGCTGAAGTAGGATGAACAGAATCAATGAATACTATATCCATTGCTTGCTTATGGCGCAAAACCTTAAAATGAATATTCAAATTCTTTAAAAAGTTTTGCGTTTATGGTTTTTAAAAGGTACTTCTTTTTGCTTCGTATTTAAAGTAAAATACCTTGAATAGCCTTTAAAGTGTATTTAAACTTACGACATATAAAACCTAGTATTCTTATATAATGTTCGCAGTGAACGACTGTTCAACGTTTTTTGCCTCCTCTAAGTAACAAAGTTAAAAAATTTCAAAGAACTCTTGTTAAAAAAATTCTAAATTACATTTTGTTCTTAATTCGAATTGAGTTACGAAATATTTGACGAAATAGAATTTAACGGGAGTATAAAAAATTTTAAAAGTTCAAATTTAAAGTTGAAATAAAAAACAAAATAAAATTTTCACTTCACGAACATTTAAGCAATTTATATATATATATATATATATATATATATATATATATATATATATATATATATATATATATATATATATATATATATATATATATATATATATATATATATATATATATATATATATATATAAGGTCTTCTTTTGCTTTGCTTCCAACAAGGCTGCAAGCAGCCACTAATTAGCGTTAAAAGTTACTGGAAGAGAAAAGGTGAAGATTGTAGAGCAAGATAATGATTGACAGACGACTTAAAAGATTGCAAATTATATGAATCAGGAAAACAAGATGAAGGAAGCGAATTCCAAAGAACTGATGTTCGAGGGACAAAACTAGAGGAATAAGAGTTTTTAGAGCACTTAGGAACAGTCACAGAAAAAGGATGAGACCTAATTGAATGACGAATAACACGGGAATGAATTTTAGTAGATGGCACAAGAGAAGCTAGCTCTTTAGAGCAGTGCTCATTATAGTATTTGTAGAAAAGAGAAAGAGAAGCAACATTACGACGATGTAACAAAGTTAGAAGGTTGGCTGCCAGAGCAGGTCCAACTATGTTTACAATGTGTTTTTGCACCTTGTCTAAAAGAGAAAGGAAAAGATCCGGCCCAGATATGGCAACACTATTCTATACAAGACCGGATTTGAGATTTATAGAGATAGAGAATAGAATCCAGAGTAAGAAAGTGTCAAGCTCGATAAAGAGATGCAACTTTAGCAGATGCTATTTTTGCAACGGATTTGATATATGGTTTCTAAGAAAGATCAGAAGTAAGAATTAATCCTAGAAGATGAAGGGCAGATGACTAATCGAGTACATTACCGTTCATAAATATAGGAAGGTCTAAATTATTGCGATAATGATTGGCTGAAAAAAATTGAGTTTTATCTGAATTAAAGTTCACCAGCCACTGTGAGCCCCATGCTGTAGCAGAAGTGAGATCCTTTTCAAGCTCAAATGCCCCCTGCAAGCAATCAGAGGGAGTTGGCTTCTTATCGTGACAAGAATAAATGGTAGTATCATCATCAAACAATGCCACCTTAGATGTGCGATTATCTGGAAGATTGTTAATGTAAATTAAAAAGAGTATAGGGCCAAGGATTGAACCTTGAGGAACCCATGAGGTTACAGAATAAGAAGAAGAGTGCTGTCCATCAAGGACAACTTTTATACTACGATTGGAAAGGAAGGATTTAATAATCTTAAAGATGTTTCCAGATACACCGTAAAAAAAAAGCTTATGCAAAAGACCAGCATGCCAAACTTTATGAAACGCTTTATAAATGTCAAGAGCGATGGCCTTAACCTCTCCACCTTTATCTAATGTGCGATAAAACCTATCTGTTATAACTGTTAGCAAATCAGCCGTAGAACGAGAAGATCGAAATCCATACTGGTGATTAGAAATTAAGTTATTAGATTCAAGATAAGAGATTAAGTGTTAGTTAATTAAAGATTCAAAAACCTTGCTTATGATAGGAAGAAGACTAATGGGACGGTAGTTAGACGAATCAGATCGCTCTCCAGAATTTTTAAAAATAGGGATAACAGATGCTGCTTTCCAGCAGGCTGGAAAACAAGACTCTGATAAGCACTTGTTGAATAGTTTTGAAATTATAGACAACAGCTCCGGAGAACACTTCTGCAAGACTATAACAGGTTTGTTGTCCGGGCCACAAGATGTAGAAGAGTCTAAGCAGGAAATCACTTTTGATACAGAAGCTGGGGTAATACGGATGTCGAGCAATGGATCAACCTGTTTGACAGCTATATCAGGTAGAATGCAACTAGTGGAATCAAGAGATGATATTGATAAAAAGTTCTTAGCAAACAATTCAGCTTTGTCTTTAGGTGAGGTGACAAAGTCTGAACCATACAAAAGAGGTAGAATTACAGATTTGCCATTATTATTGATACTATTAAAGATTCTCCAGAAGTCAAGAGATTGATTTAATAATTTTTGTAATGAAATACGAAATTTTATGATCTGAGAATAGCGGGCTTTGGCGTTAGACAAAACCTTTTTACAATGGTTTCTAGCAGTAATAAACAGATGTCTGTTTTCTGGAGAATTGTTTTGCTGATAGATATGGAAGTAATTTTGATTGGCAATTGCAGCAGCACAATGTGAGGAAAACCTTGAAGAAAGGTGAGGCTTGACCTGGAATTGTTGAGAGAGACTAAAGGATTCCATGCCAGCCTGAATCCACGAAGTTATGTAAGAAGCACATTTGTCAACAGGAAGAATGCAACTAGTGGAATCAAGAGATGATATTGATAAGATGTTGAGCACATTTGTCAACAGGAAGACAAAAAATTTTTACCCAAGGGCCATCACAAAGAAAATCACGGAAAGAGTCCCCGTCAGCTTTAAGGTAGTTGTAAGATGTACAATGATAGGGGGATTCTGATGATAAAGAAGAATGAGATAACAGTTTTAGAGGGACCAAACCATGATCGGAAGCACTTAAAGGGGAATGTGGAGAAACTGAGCACTGACTAGGATCAGAAACAAGACATAAGTCGAGTAGAGAAGGTTAATGGTTCGGGTTGTCTTGAAAGCGAGTTGGAAAGTTGACTATTTGAGTTAGGAATTGAGAAAGACAAAAGTTGTGGGCCTTAAAGCCTGCAGAGTCACTGACACTAGAGCTAAGCCATTCAGTGTGATGAACATTAAAGTTAACGACAACAACAATATTGGCTGATGGATAAAGAGTGAGGGCTTGGTCAATATGATCAGAAACAACATCAAGATGAGTGCAGTCTTGAGATGAAGGAGAGCGATATTGAACAAAGAAAAAGTAATAGAGTGAAGTGGCGCTTAACAAAAGCACATAAAAGAGTATTATGTGGATTCAAACCTAGTTTCCCGACAAATGGGTGAATTCTTACGAATGTAAATGCCCAGGCCAAGCATGTGACTATTTGAGTCTTTACGGATTAAAAGAAGATAACCATCAACACTAAGATTGCAAGATGAGACAGCTGAACTCAAATTAGTCTCACAAAGAGAAAGTAGGTCTGGTGAACTTTGCAAGAGATAAGACTCAACAGAAGAAAAGTTACTTCAAAGACCATGAATGTTAGTGAATGATAGGTTTAGCGAACTTGGTGATAACTGTGGTTTTTTGTGTTTTATAGTTTTTGTTACTTTATTCATTTTTAAATTTGTTAAAGAACTTGACTCGAAACATAGATAGCACTCAATAGACTGTTTAATGTGCTTAATGTGCACTCAGTACACTGTTTAATTGCCCAAGCGATTGCCTCATTACTATTAATGAACCCTAAGCCGTAACAAAGGGCTCCGATATGGCCTTGGCAATGCACACCAAAAGTACAAACAGGGATACCATCCATGTGCAACATGGCACTGTTAGAACTTTGATATTTTACAGCTGTTGATGGAATCAACCTCTCTGAAAGCTACCAAAAAATTCAACTTTTTTATTAATTCATAAATTAAATCATTAATTTTTTAGTTAAAGCAACTTAATAAAACAGTTCTATCTTCTTTTTTAACAATTTTGAAGTATTTCAACCTTTTACAGTTACATTCAAGCCCTGTTTTTCGTTATGCTAGCCTTTGTTTTTTTATACTTTCGCGCAATCTTTGTTTTTTCTTTGCTTGGATTTTTTTTGTTCTTGTTCTTAAGGTTTGAGTGTCGCCATTTTTAATAATAATTATTAACCAAATCATCTGCAAGTATTATGAAAAAAAAGGACTTGGAGCTTACAATCTATATCTTGATAATACAGAGTAGTGTTTGGTTTATGTCTTTTAGTAAGTTTCGATTGTTTAAAATCTTATTTTTTCGGGGAGCTAACTATTTGAATATTAAAGAAGAGAGCATAATTCCATCAAACTTTAAATATACATAAAGTCAATTATTTGATTTAAAATCAAATACAAAAAATGGTTCTGTAGTTTATTAAGCTAGAAAATTAAAAAAGTCAAAATTTTCAAAATGTGACCCTGCCGTATCTTCCCGTGGAGTCTTCATATATATATATATATATATATATATATATATATATATATATATATATATATATATATATATATATATATATATATATATATATATATATATATATATATATATATATATATATATATATATATATATATATATATATATATATATATATATATATATAATTATTATTATTATTTTATGTTCATTTTATTAGAAATTTTTACTTCTTATATCATAGCCAAATAAAATTTAAAAAAAAAATAGATAAACTAAGAATCTCAAAATTTTAAAACTAACAAAAATGAAAAATGTTTGGAAAATACTAAAAACAGCAGATTGAAAAGCTAGAGGAATTAAATTAATGGATAAATAGTTTCAAAAGATCAAAATGAAATTTCAAAATTAAATTGATGAATAAATGAAGAATTTTAAAACATCAAAAATAGGAAAGTTAAAAACTGAAGGATTACATTTTGATAAATATAATAAAGAATTTCAATATTGAATTGTGTTTTTTTAATGAGTAAAAAGCTTCATTTTAAATTCAGAGATTGAATATGTGCCAGTGTGGCCGATTGGATAAAGCACCGAGCTTCTGAACAAGTAAGGTGAGCTTCGAGTGGTTAGAGCGCTTGCTTTATAAGCAGGAGATACATGTTTGAAACGACATATTTTCTGAACATATTTTTAGCGTCACGGTAAGGAAGCAGGCGTGCACTTCTTGGGGCACCTAAATAACAAAAAAAAAAAAAAAAAAAAAAAAAAATTAGAGATTTTAGGAGATCAGGAGGTAATTTTTTCCACTAACAAAACCTAAAAAGAACTTTAACCTTTGTTAACGCACATGGATTAGCTAGCTTTATTTTATAAACTCTCTTAGCGCTGGATTGCGTAAAAATTTCCTTATTTCCTCCTTTCTTCTAGTGTTGTCAGCCTACTCTTTTTTCATAAGAACGGTGCCTCAGAGATTTTATTAATTTTTTTGCTTGATGTTGAAAATATTGTCTGGTAAGTTGTTTATGTAAATCACGAAAAGTAAGGGACCTAAGACGGATTTTTGGGATACTTCGCTCCATGTTTTTTTTTCCGTTCAGATTTTTCATGTCCGATTGTAACTTTCTGTAAACGGCCGGATAGCCACAATTTGATCTAGTCTAAGAACATTTCTCTTATGCCGTAAGTATCTAGTCAAAAGTTTTAGCTAAACTGGTATAGACAACATCGACAGCTTATTTACGATTAGCGACATCGACAGCTTATTTAAGATTAGCGCCTTCATTACAAATGTTACGGGTTTTCAACAGATTTGTTGTGCATTCTTTTCTTTACACAAAACCATGCTGAACTTTATTAATAAGATTGTTGGTTAGCAAGTGATCAGGGGTTGATTCGTATATTAATCTCTCAGGTATTTTACACGGTATTGATGGTTAAGTAAGCGACTATGGTCATGTATTTGCGTTTTATGATTTACATGAGCCTGCAGTTTCTTTAGATTAACTTTAAAGACACAAGTAATATCCTATTCATGTTTTAAAACGGCTAGCTAGACTAATAATTCCGCTGTCTTACATGCCACTTAATATAAACTACGAATGATTTCATTAGTTTCTCTACCAAGCGATATCTTTTGACACTACAGTTAATGTTTTTTTTGGATAGCGTCTCTTTGACTTTATCTGTAACCCAGTTGTTTTCTTACTCTATGAGTTTAGCAAACAAAACGTATTTTTCTGAATGAGTGCTTCATCATTGGCTTTCTTTCATGTGAAATGTGGTGTTAACAGTTTTGTCTAATTTTCAACAATTCCTGTCAACGTAAATGTTCCGGTTAACAGGTAGTGTACCTGGCCTGTTGATGAGTTTCTAAGGGGAATTTCTTTTTTTATCCTAAACACACGGTCCAGCGCGTTGCTCATGTCGAGGTCCAGAGTGATTTTTGGCTGGTCTGAGTATAAGTTACGAGAAAATTATTTTGAATTTGCATATCTGCTACATCAATATGGTTACCATCAATACTTGCAACTGTCAAGACAACCCCTCCAAAATTTAAACACTTGCAGTGCGTGTGTCAGAAATAAAATTCCCGTAATCCAGTGTTTAAGCACATCCTAGTTATTTTAGAAATTGTGATGCAGTTTTTACGTCATCATACAGATGTCAATAAATACATCTTTACAGTTGTGACTTGTTACTGGTTTGTTAGATCAGCCACTATTGTTCAATGGAAGTAGAGTTAAGTTGACATCAGTCATTTTGATAGTTTCTTTAATTTACATGGCTATTCCTCATTCACTTTTTTTTACTTTCATTTGATGATGGAGATAGTATCCCAATATAAAAGTGTTTGATGTGTTACTAAACCAAGCTTCTGCTTTTAATGTATGACAATTTTTTTTAGTATCAGCAATGCGTAGGCTCAGTTTATCAAGCTTTTGAGCATTTAGCAAACACGGGTTATTAGTCAAGAAACGCAATTGACTGAGTTCACTAGTAGGTTTGAAAGCAAGGAAACTAAGCTAAGGTGGTTTGGTCTATGTTTTTTGAGACGTTGTCTTTATATATATATATATATATATATATATATATATATATATATATATATATATATATATATATATATATATATATATATATATATATATATATATATATATATATATATATATATATATACATATATATATATATATATATATACATATATATATATATATATATATATATATATATATATATACATATATATATATATATATATATACATATATATATATATATATATATATATATATATATATATATATATATATATATATATATATATATATATATATATATATATTTATAAAAACCGTAGCGTGGGGTAACTAAGCACCTTCTTTTGTAGCTTTTTTCAAAATGAAAAAAATAAAACACTTAAATAATTTAAAAAAGTAAGATATGCTTTTTTAATACTACATTAAAACTTTCTTAGAGGAATGTTGGATACAAGATAAAATTAAAAACGAAGAATTTAAGTTACAAAATATACGGGAGCGCATTTACCCCGCAATTTGGAGTAAACAAGCACCTAATGATTTTTTGAATATATATATATATATATATATATATATATATATATATATATATATATATATATATATATATATATATATATATATATATATATATATATATATATATATATAATAAAATAACAAAAATGAAAATTCCTTGCTAAATATATAATTCATTTGATCTAAGATTACAGTATAAAAAAACATAAATGCCCCATTGGACCTTAAAGTATCCATATATCCATCAGAGCCTCAACTTTATGCACTGTTTATGGAGGAAGAAAAACACCATCACCAGTGTATCTGCATCATCAGAAAAACACCATCACATGCAAACATTATTGGCACTGATGACTTTGACGTATTCATAACTCTTTCAGCATGTTTAGTACCTTTCCGGAATATCATTTGTTTTGATTTATTATTATTATTATTTTTTTTTTTTATTTGTCATTAAAAAAAAGAATACAATGCCGTGTTATATAAATAAAATCTACATGACCGGGGCTAAAAGAAGACAATATTTGCCTTATCACTACACCCCGACGTGCTTTCATCAGCAAGCGTGTATAACCATTAAAATGTAAACATAAAACATAAACTTACTTTGTACAATTTAAAAATTATGTACAAATATATACAAATATTTTAAGATCAGTTACTAATCTATAATCAAAAGAAAATTGTAAAAACAAAAACAAAAAAAACAAAAACAAAAATAAAAATAAAAAAAAAAAAAGCAATCACACTTAAAAACTGAAGATACGCTAATAGGATGATTAAAGAAAATTTAAATTGGTTAGACTAGTTAATAAGATAGTTGTTAAAAAAGAAGATAAAAGAATCTTAAAAAGAATTTAATTCATTAACATCGTTAAGAAGTTTTTGTTTAAGTTTTTGTTTAAATAGAGAAAGTAAAGAACAATTTTTCAGCTGGTTATTTAATAAAGTGTTTCATAATTTAGGACCTCTGATGGCAATAGAAAATTTAGTAGCCAAATAGTGTATTTTAGGTTGCTCGTAATTGTAATTTGAAAATTTTGTAAGGTACACGTGATTAATTTTATTGAAAAATGTATTAAAAATTATAGGAGTTAATTTATTATGTAGTTTGTACATAAAAATAAGAATTTGATAAAGGTTTAACTGAAGAACATTGAGTATGTGATGATTTTTGAATAGTTCTTTAGAATGTGCGAATCGACCTGCATTTGAAATAATCCTGACAGCGTGTTTTTGTCTACTAAGCAATTTTTTAACTTTACTTACATTAGAGCTGCACCATGCAATATTTGCACAGTTTATATAACAATGTATGAGAGAGAAATATAAGATTTTTAAGCAGTTTTGGTTTAAGGTTTGCTTAGCTTTGTATAGTATGCCAATATTTTTCGAAGTTTTATTTTCAATTGTTCTTATGTGTTCTCTCCATGTCATGTTTCCGTCAAGTATCACTCCTAAAAACTTTAATGATGACTCTCTAACTATTTTAGAGTTGCCAATGTAAAGATCAGGAAGTTTTAATGGAATATTTTCTTTATCGTGAAGTCTATGAAAAAAAGTATACTTAGTTTTATTTAAATTTAAGGACAATTTGTTTGCCTTAAACCATTCCGCTAGATTTAAAAATTCCTTGTTTACTATTTTAAATAAGAGGTTGATATCTCCATTAGAATAAAATAAATTTGTATCATCTGCAAATAAAACTGAGTTTAAAATGTTTGAAAACTTATGAAAATCGTTTACATAAATAAGAAATAAAAGTGGACCCGGAATTGAGCCTTGGGGAACACCGCAAGTAATAGTCAAGTATTCAGTTTTTATTTCTTCGTGTGCTATGTATTGTTTTCTATTGTTTAGATAACTTTTAAGCCATTCTAAATATGTACTTTTAATACCATAACTTTCGAGTTATTTTATAAGAATGTTATGGTCTACTTGGCAAACTTACTTTCATCAAATGCTTTAAATATATCGTGAACAATATTAATAATGGCATGGTCAGTTGAATACCCTGGTTGAAAACCAAATTGATTGTTATATAGAATATTATTTATATTTAGAAAAGTCAAAATTCGTTTATACATAATTCGCTCTAAGATTTTGGAGAAGCAAGGAAGAATTGATATTGGTCTGTAATTTTCAGGATTAAATATGTCTCCTGACTTGAAAATAGGTATGACCCTTGCAATTTTTAGTTTTTCCGGATAAATGCCTAGTTTTAAAGAGAGATTATAAATATGTAAAAGAGGGATTGTTAAGTACTTTATTGATTTTTTAATTACATTTCTACTAATATTATCAAACCCCACACTTTTGTTTAGTTTTAAAAAGTATACTGAATCTAAGAGTTCCTTTTCAGTAATTTCATAATTATCCATCTTAGAGGTCTTATTAGGAGTAAGATAGTACTCAAAGTTTACTTCAGTAGTTTCTATTTTCGACGCTAAAGTGAAACCAACACTGACAAAATACTGATTAAGTGTTTCAGCAATTAAAGATTTATTTGTAATAGTTTTATTTTTAATGTTTAGTTTTATAGGAAGACTATTTCCGTCATTTTGTTTCGTGCCAATTACTTCCTTAATTGTGTCCCAAGTTTTTTTTGGATCATTTTTATGTTTTATTAAATGCTCAATATAGTAATATTTCTTTGACTTTTTGATAACCATCTCAAAAATACGTTTATAATTTGTGTAATTAGTTTCATTATTGAAAGTTTTTTTTTTTAAAAACTTATTATAAAGTCGTTGCTTTTTTTTCGATGACTTTATAATTCCAGGCGTTATCCATGGATTTAATGTTGTTTTTTTTCACACATTTTGTAACTACAGAAAAAGCCGTATTGTAAAGTTGTTATAATTTATCAATAAACTTATCGTATGCCTTATCTACGTGATCAATATGAAGGAGGTCACGTGTTCAATATGAAGGAGGTCATCCAAATTTAAATCTGAAAAAAGAGTATTAAAATTTTCCATGGATTTTTTATTTATATATCGCGTATTTTTTTTAACTTTTTGTGCATAAATGTTATCACATTTTTGTGAAATAAGAAATACAGGGAAATGATCTGAAATGTCGCATTTAAATATTCCTGTTTTTATTTTTGATATTAGTTCATTGGTGACTATTTGATCTATCATAGTTGCGCTTTCTCTAGTTTTTCTTGTGGGTTTATTAATTAGTGGAATAAAGCCTTTCTGATATATGACGTTAAAGAAATTATTTATGTTTGTATTTAAATGAGTCATGTTCAGGTCAAGGTTAAAATCACCTATAAAATAAATGCTTTTATTTTCGCTTAATTTATTTTTAATTATGTTTTTAATGTGCTTTTCGCATTGTTTTATTGAGCCGGAAGGTGGTCTGTATAAAACGTGGATGATAATGTTTTTTGTGGTTTTATTTATTATTTACACACATAGTGATTCATAATCTTTAGCGGTGGAGCAAAAATCTTTTTTTAGCTTGTATAATAAAGAATTACTTATAAATACACACAAACCTCCTCCTTTCTTCCCCGATCCTCTAAATTGATGAATGACTTTATAATTTGGTAGCTGAAAATTTGTATTTGCTCTATATGTTAATCATTACACCATGTCTCGCTGAGACTAATAATTTTAAAATTAAATTTAACCTCGCATAAAAATTGTTTAAATAATTCAAAATTTTTTGAAAAACTCCTAATATTTAAATGTAACATTGAAAATGAATTTACATCTAGTCCTTGCATTATGACTTCAGATGTAGGGTCATAATATAAAGTATTAATATTTTGAAATACTTTGTTATTACTATAAAAATTAATATCTGGATCAGAATTGTTATCTACACCTTTTCTGGATCAATTTAAAAGAAATACGAATCAATTTAAAAGGAATACGAATCAATTTAAAAGAAATACGAATCAATTTAAAAGAAATACTAATTTAAATTGATTCGTATTCCTTTTAAATTGATTCGTATTTCTTTTAAATTGATTCGTATTTCTTTTAAATTGATTCGTATTTCTTTTAAATTGATTCGTATTTCTTTTAAATTGATTCGTATTTCTTTTAAATTGATTCGTATTTCTTTTAAATTGATTCGTATTTCTTTTAAATTGATTCGTATTTCTTTTAAATTGATTCGTATTTCTTTTAAATTGATTCGTATTTCTTTTAAATTGATTCGTATTTCTTTTAAATTGATTCGTATTTCTTTTAAATTGATTCGTATTTTTTTTAAATTGATTCGTATTTCTTTTAAATTGATCCAGAAAAGGTGTAGAAGTATATTATTTTGTAATGAATTAAATTCTGAGTTAAGTGTAACACTATCTTCATTCATGAGTAGGGTATTTTTTATAGACTGTTCAATTATTATTTTACTGAAAAAGAAAAAATAATAATAATAATAATGATAAAAAAAAAAAAAAGTTCTTAATATAAATGATAAAGTAATTAAGCACTTCCTTTGATTTTCCTAAATTCTCTAACTATAAGTTTATCATATTTTATAGAAGAGTATTTACCATTTTTTCTGTGCATCTTCATTTCTTCTAAGAGTTTTTTTCTTATGAACGTTGTTTCAAAAGAGAAGTCTTCGTTGATGTATATTCCTGTTCCTTTAAGTCGATTAGATGAATTTAGTACTTTTATTTTGTCTTTGTAATGTAGTATTTTAACAACAATTGTTCTAGTTTTATTTTCTTCTTTTTTTCCAACTCTGTGAGCCCTCTCGATATCAACGTTCCTAATATTTAATTTGTTTTCAAATAAAATCAATAATTTCTTTTCAGTTTCATCCCAGGTTTCTTGATCGTTTTCGGGTAGCCCGTCGATGCGAAGATTATTCCTTCTGAGTCTATCTTCTAGCTGTCGTAGTTTATTCTTTTCCTCCTCGCCTATAATATTTTTGTTTTTAATTTTCTTTTCTAATTCGCATACCTTTTTTTCTTGGATGTCTTGTGTAACTGTTAAGCTTTCTTCGATATCTTTATTTGTCTTTTCTAAGATTCTTACTTTCTCTGTAATTTCTTTAAGTTTAATGTTTACCTTTTCGTTTTCCTTTTTTAATGAGTCGCAAATTTGTTTTGATTTATGTATTTCATCAAGTACCTCGTTTATTTTATCGTTAGTTATTTTTAGGTTACCACTTATAAGCTTAAAGATATCTTTCTGCTGTTTTGAAAACATTTCATGGAAAATATCTCGAACAACGTTTGTTGGAATTTGTGTTTCATCTATATTCCCCGTTTCGTTAGATTTCTTTCGAACAACAATATTTTTTTTATCCATTTAATAAGTTTATTTTTTGTTATTAAAAAAAAAAAATAAAAAAAAAAAAAAGTTTCAAAAAGTAATTATTTCCTCTGAATAAAACACGTCTACTCGCCACAAAATATTTTGCGCATTTGGGTCATCAGAAAGATTAGTTTCATCATGGTTTATTATGTTTTGTGGGAGAACATTTTTTTAGTGTCTTTTGAGTTGTTAAAAAATCTATTTACAGAGTCTCATGAAATTGCAGCATATATTCTACAAATATTTTGACATGCTCAATAAGATAAAAGACTTCTATGTCGCTCTAAAAATGATCTTACCCATTCATCACCAGGCAAGTTTTCTTTCAAACACGGGCAGTCCTCCCCAGACATAATAGTTATAAAATTATCAGTTATAAAACTGAACACAATTTTCATCGCTATTATATTGGATCGATATAAAGGAATCAAGTGTGTCAATTTTTAATCCACTTTTTAATTGAGTTAATAATTGAGTTTTTCTCTTCATTGATTCCATTCAAGTAAATAAGGTATTTTCTTATCTTTTTATTGCGCGAAGCTAATTATTTCTAATTATTTAATAAAACTAAAATTTTCTTTGATTGTTTTTATTTTTGAAGCATTTGCTTACATTTGTGTAAACAAATAATTTAAATTTCTTTTTTGACGGTTCAAACGACATGTTTTTCAAAAATAGCGCTCCAATATAACATTTTTTTTAAATCTTTGAATAAATTTTATGTTAAATTTTTATTAACATTGCAATTTCGTTGAATAAAATTCCAATGTATAATGTTTGAATAATTTTTTTTGACAAAAATAAAGTCATAGAAAATTATAAGTTCAAACTAAAACTTTATATCAAGACTTGTCGATAATTACCAAATAGCCTTAAAGTTATTGGTATATTTAAAGTTTTCTGAAGACTTTGTAAATATAGTTTGGAACGAAAATTTAAACAAATTTAAATTTTAAGTGGAACGACCTTTTTTCTTACTCCATATCTCTTTCATTTTTTGAAAAATTTTTAACAGATTTTTTATGAAAAATTAATTTTTTTCTTGCAATTTATATGAAAGTTTTCTAAAATTTAAAATCGGAGACAAATTGTCTCTTTCCGGGTACCGGGGACAAATGCTGAAAATTTGGGACTGTCCCCCGCGAAACCTAGCAGACAGTCAGCCTCAAATTTTATAATATAATTTGAAAATAATTTTATCTTCTTTTATATTGATAAGTTTTATTCTTTTTATTCAAATAAATTCTTTCTTTTTTTCTTTTTTTCCTCGACACCTTTTCAAGTCTTCAGTTAACCATTTCCTAGAATTTTTACTTATCCTCTATTTTCAAGTAACTCATAACTTAATGGTGGTTGCTTGCAATCTTAATGAAAGTAAATTAGAGTTTGAAAATGTATAAATATATGCCAGAATTTAAGGTGGTACATCTATAAAAATAAATTTCAATAATCTGATTTAAAGTTATATTTTGCTCCATATTTCCTGACTGTCAAATTGCTCAAAGTTTCACTTGAGGAAAAACAAAATGCAGTTACATTTTATGTCACGGTGTTGCCCCTTTTGTTAAAGAAACAATGCTAAACGAATTGAACTAAGTTCCTTATTATACCACATTATTTGATGAATCTTATAACAAAATTTCTAAAAAAAGTCAAATGGATCTACATGTTCGTTTTTAGGATGACACAGAAAATGAAGTAAAAACATCTTATTGGAGTTCTGAGTTCTTGGGTAAAGTATCTGCTGGTGATGTTTTTTCAAAATATAATAATTGTTTAAGTTCTTTGGATTGTAGTAAAGTCATTAAAGTTTCTTCTGACGGACCTAATGTAAACTTAGCCTTTTTAAATCTGGTAAATGAGAGCACAAAAGAAGATTTACTTGATCCTTCGATTAATATCGGAACATGTAGTCTCCATACCCTTCGTCGTTCTTTCCAAATTGGGGAAAAGGCTACAGACTGGAATATTAAGAAGCTACTTTTTTCTCTGTATAAAATATTTGATTAGTCTCCTTCTCGACAAGCTGACTATGAATGTTTAACAGCTGCTACTTTTTCCGATTACCCTCTTAAATTTTGTGCACACAGACGGATTGAAAATAGTAATGTTTCCAAACGTGCCCAAATGATTTATCCTATGATAATTGAAGTTGTAAAGTTTTGGAAAGGCTTACCAAAATCGAAGCAACCTGGAACGGAAAGCCTGGAAAAAACACCAGTTTTGATTGTCTTGCTAAAGCTGTGGAATATGTCACTATACCAATGAAACTTAGACTTTTTAAGGAAATTGCAACATCATTAAATGATTTCCTATTAAGAGAGGGTTGGCATAAGTAAAGCAAGCCCTAAAATTAATAAGGTGTGAATCACATTTTTGTTGACAATATAGAGACTCAAGTTTACTTTTATTTGTGCTACCCCAAGCGACATTTGCATAGTTTAGATGGCATTGGAAAAATTAGTGATATAGTTGAGTTAAAGTGTGCTTACTTAGGTTGTTTCTTGTTTTGTATAATATTCCAATACATAAATGTACTGCTTCCATGAAAGATTTTCATTAATATAAACGCCTAAAAATTTGTTGAAGTTTATTTTAAAGTTTAAATTTTAATCCGGGCCTCTCAATTACTTCTCTCTCCCTCTCCCCCCTCCAACCTCGAAACAAAAAAAAAGGTACATGAAAACAAAAGCCTCATTTTTAAATAAAATTTTGATTTAATTTAATGGAAACAAGTATGTTACACTATGCAAGTCTAGTAAGTGGAAAATTTGATGAAAGTTTTTTCTTGTCTTTATAGCTACAAATTGTCAAAAAACATCTTTAAAATTTAATTGAACTGCTATTTCTGCTTCAGTAGGTATTAGGTCTCTTGCAGACAAGATGATTTGCGCCATTATTGTCCATTAATATGTTTTAATGTGGTTGAGGATCTTTTTGCAGTTGCTACGCTAATGGATTATGTCAAATAAAACAATAGTGCTGCTATTTTATTTTTAAATAAGCATCTTATATCATTATTTATTAATATGGTCTCGGGTAAAATACAAAAAAGTGGAAATTTTTAATCTGTAAAATGCAGGAAAAAGTGCAAAAAATTTCTCTTAACCTTAGGCTTATCTACGAAAAAATTAGACAATGATGTTAGTTCAATCTTCTTAGTCTTTCGCAGTATTAAGCATATCTAAAGCTGGAAGTCCATTTTGTTGCTTTGCGTTGAATAGATTCAACCAAGATTTTATTAGTTTTTTTAATAAGAAACCCAAATAGACACTGTATTTTTATGTTGTGGTCTGAAAAACGCTTTATACAATTTGAGAACCATATTTTCATTAATGAAAGTGAATGTCTTTTTGCATACCAAGAATTTGTTAGGACTTTGAGACAACTGTTAGAAAATGTTTGCTCCACTTGGCGTTACATGAAGTAATGAATTCTTTTAAACTAGGCACTTTCGTAGAATTTTTTAGGGATTAATTTATTATACCTTTTTATTTGTTTTCCATTTATTCCGAAATATCTTAATTTTACCGTAAGTCTGTTGTAAGGTAGAGGATTAAATGCTTTGGCAAAATTGAGATTACATCAATAAATTGGTGAAATATAGAAGATGAATTAGTATCAAAAGTCTTTATTAGATTAGTCACGCATAATTTATGATGAAGAAACCATCTTGATTTGCAGAGAGCATTTTATTATCGCTAAAGGGCTTAAAGATTTTATTCTTAACAAGTATTTTGACTATTTGCAGGCAACAGAGATTAGTGAAATAAGTCGATAGTTTTCAGCAAGTAATTTATCTTCCGTTTATTTATAGACCAAACTAAAGTTTGTTAACTTCTAGAGAGAGAGAGCAGTATTAAAGAATTAAAAATTTATGAAAGATTTTTGTAAATATTATAGGGGTTTAGATTAGTAAGTTAAATAAGACTGTTAAGTTAAGTAAGTCTGAAATAGAAAAACCCAAGTTGTCTTTATATGTTTATTCAGGTTAGTATCACTTTTTTAACGATGGAAATTATTCATAGGGGTTTTAATATTATTCTTTTTATGCTTTAAATATTTCAGCTTTTACAGAACGATTAAGAAGATAGCAGTTTATTTTTAGTTTATTATTCTTCCATTTAGTTAAGCAGCTGATATACTAAGGGGATTTTTTATTTATTTATTTTGGATTAGGTTTTTAATATGTGGAGTAACACAAGGGTCATACTTTTCTTTATTTTATTCACCTTGACCGATAAAATATTCGCACACTGTACAAATGTAACAAACTAATAAATTAAACATTTGATCCGCGGTTTCATGCATAAATATAACATTTCATTTGATTGATGCAATAAATTTTGATAGTGTATTATATTACCTTTGCAGTAACTAAACAACTGAGATTCATTTTCGGGAAACGGTATTGAAACTAAAATTCCTCAAGTTATACTAAAGTGGTCCAAAGTATTATTACCAAATATTTCATTTGGAAACAATTTTA
Source organism: Hydra vulgaris (assembly GCF_022113875.1). Lineage (NCBI taxonomy): Eukaryota > Metazoa > Cnidaria > Hydrozoa > Anthoathecata > Hydridae > Hydra > Hydra vulgaris. The sequence continues at coordinate 11,945,977 of NC_061163.1, read as the reverse complement.
AAATAGAATTACTACTGCAGGTAAATAAAAAGTCCAACATATGGTTTGAGAAACCATAGGGTGTCTTGACATAGGCAATGTGGTATGTTAAAATTACTGACAATGACGCAGCCATCATAGGGCTTCTTAATTTTGATCATGACCCAAGTAGCAAACAATATTGGCGCAATATTGGCGCGATATTGGGTATCTTGGCCTAGATTGCCCAAGATATGCAATATTGCGCCAATATTGGCAAACAATATTGCGCCAATATTGGCATATCAATATTGCCCAATATTATCATACCAATATTACGCCAATATTATTTTCCTAATATTGGAATATAATATTGGCGCAATATTGACATGCCAATATTGGCCAATATTGATATGCGAATATTGGTGCAATATTGTTTGCCTATATTGGCCCAATATTATTTTGTTTTCATAACTCAAATATTGGCCAATATTGACATTTTTACATATTGGTACGCATGCGTAACATTAAAAACATTTTTTATTTAAAAACAGATTGTATCACGAGAAAAAGTAGTAAAAGTGAAGAAATCCTTTTAATTGAAAATTTAGAGATTGTATCACGAGAAGAAGTGGTTGTAGTTCATTTAGAAACAGATTGTATCACGAGAAGAAGTGGAAAAATATTTCTGTATTATAAGATAAAGGTTGAAATAGTAAGTTTACTTTTATATAAAAACAATTTGAGTTAATTGCATCTGCAAGATTTGTATATATATTTGTTTTGTTAAAGATATTCAATTAAGTAACAAATACGTCATATGATTTACCATTTAATAAGTTTGCAAATGAATAAATTTTTAAAAAGTTATTAAATCTAGATTTAGGTTTATCTATTTTTTATTTCTTTCTTTTTTTTATCTTTTTTATTTACTTTCTAACTGTTTTAAGGTTTTAAATTTATGAATAGCAATTACAATATTATAACATACTGTAAAAATGCTGACACCGACTTGACACCTAATAATCTCAGCCTTGTGGTGTATATATATATATATATATATATATATATATATATATATATATATATATATATATATATATATTTAAGTGATATCTTTATTAGTATGTATAATAATATTATAACCATTAAAACATCATATACAGTATCATAATATTTATTTCTTTTTTTACGTGATATTTTGGCTCATTAAGTGTGAGCCATTATCAAACTAATAAAACCAGTCAAAACTGTTTAAACGGTTTTATTAGTTTAATAATGTCTCTCACTTTATAAGCCAAAATATCATGTAAAAAAATAAGTAAATTATATGATACTGTATATGATATTCTGATCTTTGTAATATATATATATATATATATATATATATATATATATATATATATATATATATATATATATATATATATATATATATAAATATATACATATATATATATATATATATATATATATATATATAATATATATATATATATATATATATATATATATATATATATATATATATATATATATATATATATATATATATATATATAATGTATAAGTGTAATACAATGTTATAGGTAATGAAAAAATCAATAACTTGAACTTGACCTGCTAAATCACATTATATTAAAAGATTAGTGAAGCAACATTTAAATGAAATTCACTTAATAAGTAATGCTAAAAATACAAATGAATTACTTAACTGCGAAACTGCAATAAACTTCAGTGATGAGTCATTAATCATAATATGTTTATATAAACATTCTTATGATTATTTGGCTGATTGAAATAATAATAACAATAATAATATAAAATAGTAATAATAATAGTAATAAAAATGATAATATTAAATAATCGTGTAAAAGTAATACAAAAGTTATAACAAAATTTAAAACTGTTATAGTTTTACAAAGGCTATTCTTTTTTATATTAGAATAATTATTTTTATTTTAAATAAACAACTTTTGATTTTAAATTCTTTCTAAAATGTTATTTATTATTAAATTTTATATTATTTTATATTTATAATTAAATATAAATATAAAAAAATATAAATTCACTTCCAAGCCCAACTTCAAGTGAATGTGAGTTTAAAGTTTTGAAATCAATATAACAAGAACGTATTAGACTCAAAACAAAAAATCTTGAAACGCTTCTTTTTTTAAAATACAATTTAAGAGCACTTTCATATACTACATATTTATGTGGGGCTCCTGAAGACTTTGTACCACCTAATTTAAACTATTACAATGTATGGGATCCTGAATCTATATATATTTGTGATTTTCCTATATTTTTTACCTTTCATAACAGATTATTTAACTTTTATAGATTTTTTATAGATATTTTTATAGATATTATTTAACTTTTATAGCTTTTTTTTAACTTTTTTTATAGCTTTTTTTTTAACTTTTTTTATAGCTTTGAAACAGCTGCTGATAGCGATGAAAAATTGTCCATGCCACCAGCTAAAAAGTTAGCAGTTTGTAATACAAGTGACACTGAGGAGACATATCCATCAGTTTCCCCAATATTGAAGAAATCTTTTAATTCCCAAAATATTTTACAACCCACAACTGTTCGATATATTGAGCCATTTAGTTCGAATCGTTCTCTACTGATATTTTCGTCTTCTGATCAGAGCTTGGCAACTGTTATGGCTGCTTTAGGCACCCGATTTCCTGGTAAAGGATTACCTTGATGGGTTATTTGTTTGAAGGTTGAATTAAATGTACTCTTTAATATATTTTTGAATGTAATTATACTATTTTTTTCTTAGTTTTTTGCGTTAACTTAAATAAAAAGCTAATCTATTTAATTGGTATTTATTAAAGTCAAAATTATTTTTTTATTGCAGCATTTGAGAAGAAAAGTTTAGAGTTGCTTGACAGTATTCAATATGATTTGAAAAAGTTAAACACTTGCCTAATCAATTTAGAAAAAGGTTTAGTGTTTCCTTCTGTTAGCAATCAGAGCATAGCAGGACCATCCCCATCAGTTAAATGGAATTATTTGCCTGTTAAAGAGGAAAAAGAACTTCTAGATTTTAATTATGATACGGAAAAGAATGCTTTATATACAGTATATTTATTAAATTGTGTTGTGGTTTTAACCATTTATGCCCAGTTAACTCATTTAGTAGAGCAATCAGCCTACTAATCATAGGAAGCCTCACATTAGATACTTGAGATTGCATTCACCCCGATTTTTTTACTGTTGTAAAGACAACCTATACTAGTGAATGAATAATCTGATACTATAGTATCAGATTTTTTACACAATATATTGTGTAATTATTGGTAGGGGTATGAGAAGCTCATAAACCTGTATAAAATTTTGTGTGGTATTCTTCTTAGTGTTTTTATCACTTTATAAAACATTTATGTCAATAAGTCTTGATCACCAAAACAGGTTGACCTCAGGGATTGCATCTATTTATAACAAATTGCTTTTTCTCCGTGTCATCTTTGAATATCTCATTATAGATAATGAAGTTGTAACATTATGGAAACCTGTTCGAAATACACACATTTATAGAACCATTAAACTTTTATTACAACCAATTATATATTTTTGAATATAATAATAAACAAACTCGATTTTTTTTTGTTTGTTTTTGTTTTAGATGAACTTCCTTGCATCGGTTGGAGGCGACGATTACAAGCAACTTACCACGGCTATCTTAAAACAAGTAATGGCTAAAAAAGTATGCTTGTTATACTTTATGTATGGCAGGAAACAAAAGAAATCATTTTCGCCTCTTACAAGGTGCAAGGTGGTTATAGGTAATTTATTTAATTATTTATCTTCGTATTTAGTTGAATTAATAAGTTTGATAATTTTTGATTACATTTTGTTCATGTCTTGTTTAACATTATCAACTTAAAATTTGTTTGCAGTTGCCATAAAAAAAATTTGAAAACGCTAATGACAAAAGCATTAAAGAAAGAATCGGCAGCTTTCTGGCAACGGCCATTGATAGAGAAGGCGGAAGAAAGAATAGAACCGCAATTGAGCAAAGCCCACTATTGAGCGATGAAAATGAATGTCGCCAAGATAATGAAAATCAATGCCCACTATCTGATAGTGAGAGTGTAACGCTGTAATATATATATATATATATATATATATATATATATATATATATATATATATATATATATATATATATATATATATATATATATATATATATATATATATATATTCATTTGTATCAGTTTAATATAACTTCTAATAAATTTATCATTAGATTTTAAAAAGTCTCATTTTTTCAAAGCGTTCCTAGATTATTATCGCCTTCTAGACTATAACTCAAGTTATATACAATTATAGTCTAAACTATATACAAAAATATCGTATAGACTATAGGCTGCATTATTCTTTCGGGTTAAACAATTCATCCCCTCTGTATTATCTTGTTCTATCTTCAAATATAATAAATAAAATGTTCTATCTAATATATAAAATAAATACAAAAAGTATATATAAATATAAAAATATAAAATGTTCTACCTGATATAATATATTATATTACATATAACATTGTATTTATTTATATATAATTTTTTATTTTTGTATTTTACATATTAGATAGAATATTGTGTTGTATTTTTGACCCATTTAAATGCCCACTTTTTTGGTATTTATTTTACATATTAGATAGAACTGTGATCTTCTAGAAGCCCTGCCGGTAATATATTCAATGTAAATTTACATTGTAGATATTCTGGCGAATAAATAAAAAAATTTAAAAAAATAACATTTTATTGTTTAAGACTAAAAACAATATAACTTTATTAGGCCAATATTGGCCAGTATTGTATTTACAATATTGTGCCAATATTGTAAACGATATCGCGCCAATATTGTAATGTCAACATTTTGCCAATATTGGCCAATATTGACTTAACAATATTGGCGCAATATTGTACCGCTAATATTGGCCAATATTGGCAAAATGTTGACATTGCAATATTGGCGCGATATAGTTTACAATATTGCGCCAATATTGTAGACAATATCGCGCCAATATTGCGCCAATATTGTTTGCTGCTTGGGGAGCTAATTTAAAGGATTTAGCGATATATTATATTAAATTACCATCATTCGGTCTATTTATAACCTAGATAAGTATGTGTTTATTTTTATAGTTTACATATACCAAAATATGTTTGAGAAAAGCTTTATAGAACTAATTAACTTCATGAGAGATAAATACGTCAGTAATAAAGATGGCTGCACTGCCACCTTAACATTTGTTTTAGCAATCTTTTTTTTAAAGTGAGTTATTGTTTTAATATAATAGCTTCACTATTTTACTTTGCTTTAAAACTTTACGACAACTTAACTAAATTGACCACTTAACTAAATTGTATACTTATGCGTTAATACAGTTTGTTTTAATTTTTTAGATATAAATAAATAAAAAGCTCACTATTTGAATTATTAGTATTGTTGTTAATAAAAAAGCTATAATATTATTAAAGTTTAAAAAATAGTCTGAAAAAAAGTTTTTAGTTCTTAGCTAAACAATTGTAGCAAAAATGTTATTAAATAAATTGTAAATTTAGTACTTATGTCAAAATCGATTTTTCAATGGGAGGTGAACTTTTTTGAAAAGATATGCAAATAATAGTTCATTTCGTGCTTTTTAGGTAAAAGTTCATCAAACTACAGTACAGGAGCATGGGGTTGATAAAAAGTCATAAAACTAATATATATATATATATATATATATATATATATATATATATATATATATATATATATATATATATATATATATATATATATATATAATATATATATATATATATATATATATATATATATATATATTAGTTTTATGACTTTTTATTATATATATTAGTTTTATTATTTTATGTGAAAAATTTAAATCAATGCTTTCAAAATGCGGATTTCGAATCATTAACTATTGAATTGTTAAACCACAATAAAAAAAACGTTTTAATAACTGCTTTGTATAGACCACCCATGCAGAAATAAAAAATCTTTTCAAAAACACTTGAAAATGGCATCTAAATGAAGTAAAAAAGAAACAAGTTTACATCAAGGGGGGACTTTAATCGAAATTTTCTAAATTGTTAAAACTGGTAATAATGTAAAACGTTTCTTAAACTCTCTTTTTTTCAATACAACATTCTTCCCTAAATAAACAAGCCTACTCGTGTAACTCTTCAAACCGAATCTTTCATTGATAATATTTTTGCTAACATTTTTACAACATGCAACATTCAAAGCGGAATCATAAAAAGCGATATAAGCGACCACTTCCCAATTTTTTTTATATCTGATTTTTATAAAAAAAAAAAAAAGCTAAGTGCTAACGGAAATAAAAAGGCAGATTACTGAATTTAATAATTATGAATTTAGAAATTATTTACTCAAAGTAAACTGGAAACAACTACATAATTGCAAAGATACAAATGCCTGTAAATTTTTTTACAATGAGTTCTTTAATACGTGCGACAAAGCGTTTCCGATTTCCAAAGTCCATGGATTACAAAAGGACTTATTAATTCTTCTATGGAGAGGTCCATAAATTACGTCACGCTATAAGGGGGGAGAGGGTTGGTGATTTTGTGACGACTCATTCAAAACTCGCTACTTAAGTGTGACGATTTTGTGCCGAGGGGAGGGGGAGGGGGTCGAAAACGGTCAAAAATTGCGTGACGTAATTTATCGACAACCCCATAGAAGAAGCAAAAACTATATGAAAAATACTTAAAAAAAAACTTGTCAAAACGAAAAGAAATATAAAGTATACAAAAAGATTTTTGAAAACTTGAAAAAAAAAAGCTAAAAAAAAAATTGTTTCTCAAATTTATTACATAATAATATTGGAAATAATAAAAAAAAACTTAGGATATAATAAAAGAAGTGATAGGAAAAGAAAAGAAAACTCGTGGTGATACTTTACTGAAATATTTATTTACTGAGGATGAAAGAACAATAACTAATGAGAAAAAAGATATTGTAAACAGTTGCAATAACTTTTTTATAAACGTGGGTAAAAACCTAGCAAACAAAATAACACCCGGGAAAAAAACCTAACAAACAAAATAACACCCGGGAAAAAAAATTTTAAGTCATATGTAAAAGAAGTGGACTATGTAATGGATGAGCTTGAGGTATCGCCTGATGAACTTCGGTTTGCTTTTAATATGATAAAACCAAACAAAAGCTCATGTCTTGATGATATAATCCCTTGGGTCGTTAAAGAAGTTCTTGATATTATTGAATACCCCTTACTTATCATATCTAATCTTTCATTTAAAAATGGATTTTTCCCTGGCCTTTTGAAACTAGATGGTGATATCTTAAAGTTATCTAGTTACAGACCTATTTCAATAGTTCCATGTTTTTTCTAAAATTCTAGAGCGAATAATGCACAATAAGCTTTTCAACTATCTCAAAACTCACAAAGATATAAATAAAAATCAGTACGGATTTAGAAAAGGGTACCCGACAGAAATGCAGTAATTAAATTAGTTAAAGAAGTATTAAATGGGTTTGAAAACAACCAATATACTCTTGGAGTGTTTATTGACCTCTCAAAGGCCTTTGATACTGTGAAACATGATGTTCTACTTTACTTACGCTTTTTTTTGACTCCATAACTTAAAAATGATTATTTTAAGTTATCGAGTCAATAAACATAAATAAACAAAATTCTAAAAACTAAAAAAAAAAAAATTTGTACGCGTATACCTTTAAAAGTCACCTTTAAAACGCGTAAGCGCACGTTTTACGCGTCGAAGCTGCGCGTTAAAAAAAAATTATTAACAAATTTGAAATCTTTGATTTAAAAATTATTAATTTAATATATAACATTATTTATTTACAATTTACGTCAATTTTTATTTAATTTTTGCCTTTTTTTGACTGTCCTGAGTCACTGTGCGACGCGAGATCGATTCCTCCTGAGCGCAATGCGTTATGTCTATGATTGTTGTCAATGCGTTATGTCTATGATATTTGTCAATAAAAACTTAAATTGTTGTAAAAGTTTTATTTGTTATAAAAATTAGAAGGTGTGCAGACACATGTAAAACAGGCAAGGAGTGTACATACATCGACTGACTAAATAGGTCGAACATGCAGGATGTGTACATACATCTACTAAGGGTTTCGGTTTGGACAGGCAATAAGTTAAAAAAATAATTTGTATTAAAAAATGTTTTAAAATCAAGCAAACACTTATTTTGGTATATTCCGGTCATTAATTTAGACAAAACTTCAAACGTTGATTCTATCATCTAATAAATTATGAAGATAACAAAAAATATATGTATATAAAAAAAATTTTAGTTATTAGGCATGCGCTGACTTCACTCAAAAATCCCGAAAAGGTAAAGGTAAACAAATTATAACTTAAAAATTGTTTGAGTCTGCGTTTGTCTGAAAACAATTTATTTGGTTGTTCATAAACTTTGTTTGCAAAAAAGAGTTTTGAAAAAGATGTTTATTTATTAAAAATTAATAAAACGCAACTGTAAAAAAAAATATTGTAAATGTTATCACCTCGATTCTTGTTATGTTCAAAAAAGATTCAAGTTTTTTACAAAGATAATTTTTGCAAATTGACTAAAATAGGTAGAAATATCAATACAAAATATGCTGATATCACGAAAAATAACAATGTAATAATTGGGTCAAAAAAATTGAAAAATCGACTTTTAGTAAGTACTCTTTTAAACTTTAAAATAATAAATATTGCGAAGTCTTAGGTAAAGTATTTTGGGTATTTTTTTCTTAATGAAATTTAAATGGTAGTATTACTACTAGTAAGAAAAAAGATTTTATAAAGATGAGAGAATAGGTAAGAAAGTAGCACAGCATTTGTTTAATATAAACTAAATGCACTAAGTATGAAAAAGATTTTATTAACAACAAGATTAAAAAAAAAGAGGGCAGTCCACATTTTATTTAAATTTCAACCAGTGGTATCTAGATACCACTGGTTACCTAGGAATTTTTTTTTTCCTTGCATTCACAAGGAAGGCCAGATTTTTAGCTTGGTTTGAATCTCTTTTTAAATTTCAATGATTCTTGGTGCAGCAAGATTGTATTCAGTGACATTTAGAACAGTATTAAATGTCTTAATTATTGTTTCTTTATTGTTTTATCAAGATTTTGAGTAAATTAACATTTAGGGAGAAATTTCAAGTTCACACAAAAATTCTGTTGAGCAATGATCTTATTTACTCATTTCTTTCTCCATATCAACTTAAAAAATTTAATCTCCATCTCATTTTCTTGTAACTTTTCAATGGATGTTAATTTATGTCAGCGCTGTGGACAAAGTTTTCCAAAATTAAGCTATTTTGATAAATAAAAATTGTCACTGCCTTAAATACATTTTTTTTATTTCTTTAAAAATTCAAATAAACATGTTTATAATGAAGACAAGTTTTAAATATGACATCGATAATTGTAAGCCCAGTTTTCCAAATTAATAATTTCCTTTCAAATATAGGAATATCTTCAAAAGATTTCAAGCAACAGTGTATATGTTCAAAACTCACAACCAACTTTTCAAAACTATATTCAGACTTCAGAAAGATTTAATGAAATAAAATCTATTTTTAAATATGTGAAAATTTTATTTATAATTAATTTTAAAAAGGCTGGTATACTATACTAGCCTTTAAAAATTAATTATACATATTTAAAAATTAAGTATACATAATATCAGAATCTAAACATCTTTTCTTTACAATATTTTTTTCTGTGTGAATGAGAGTTAAGTATTAAAGGTTAAGCTTTCATTAACTCCACGAGTTAATGAAGGCTCAACCTTTTATGCAGAGAAAATTTTTTATTACTTTCTCCACATTTTTGGACTCAGTACCTTCAGAAATCAAGCACTAATTCTCAGCCAGTTTCTTCCATTAGAACCTAAAATGTTCATGAAAAAGTACAACTAATAAATCTATAATAAAGTACTTTATAATGGAAAAAACTTTGTAAAGGTTGTTATATTTTTTGAACCATTCAGAGATAAAAGATTTTTTATTGATAGGTACCAATTAGGGCATAACCAATTGGTATTTTTCTGCTAATTGTCATGCTCATTAAATGGTGTGTTTGTTAAATCAACAAAACCGCTAAAATGAGTTATATATGCAGAGTGGTGTTTTTATATAAATACTTTTTGAGTTTTTATGTTTTATTTTGCAAAAAACATGTTCTTTTGGTTATTTGGTTTTTTGGTATTCTGTTTTGGTTATTTACTTACTTATTTTCTTTATTTTCACTATTTGGATCAGTCTGCTGTTTTGGTGCAGATACCGGCTCATCAGTTTATAGCAAAATACGGCAGGTACTGATTTCTGGATCAAGATTCAATTATGCTTTAGTACCAATAGTTCTATTTTTATTCAGCATCTATTAAAAAAAAAAATTTAAGCTCAAGAAATATTTTATAAATAAGTAACCAGAGAGTTATTACAAAGAATATAAATCATTTTTTTTCGAAATAAGTAATGTAGACTGAATTAATATTTATATATAATGAATCAAAAAAAATGCCCACAACATTTGCAGGATTAGTTAAATCTCCTTACTACATAATAAAAATGTTATACAATTGAGTTTAAATTAGCAGAATCTGCAGAAATCTTCACTGATTACTAATTTTTTATTTGTTACTAATTTTTATTTTTTGTATAATTAATGGTATAAAAATTATTGTTACAGCTGAAAAACCTTTTGTGTGTTATCTTTATTCATAATAAATAAATTTTTGCTTTGAAAATAGTGCAGAAGCTATTTAATTAGCCTTAAGTACAAGACTAGGCAATAAAAGCACAAATTGTTGGCATTTTTAATGGTATATTTTAGAAACATGTTGGTGGTCAAAGATATTGGCTGGAAAATAAAGATGATCAGGAGCAAATAAGCGACATCAAAACAACAAACCAAAATGAGTTAGTGAAAAGAAGTTTAACAGACAGTGTTCAAGAAGTTATTTTACCTTTTGGTATGTTAATATTTTTTAGATATAATTTTTTTGGTATGTTAATATTTTTTAGATATAATTTTGGTATGTTAATATTTTTTAGAGTTTTGTTGTATTTATTTGTTTAGGGAATAGCTTTCTAAGATAAAAATTAATAAATCAAAATTATTTTAGTTTTACATTAAAATGTTTTTAGTTTTACATTTTTTGGAATACTGTCTCATTCTTTGTTAAAATAACTATGTTTTAGAATGTCAAACCAAAATTGAAACTTAGGAAAAAGTTTTCAAAGCAAAAAATAATAAAAAAAATATTTTTTTGAAATTTTAGGTAGATAATACGTATAAAATGTAAAAAAAAATTTACTGTTGCATTCTAAGATTACCATTCTCTTCTTTTTACCATAGGAGAGCACAGCATTTTCTTACAGAAAAAAGTTAGGAATGTCAACCCATTCAATGACATTTATCTGCTGAGGCCATAACCATTTACTATTGGACACCTTTTAAAAAAGCTTCTAGGTGCATTAGTAAAGAAATAATTTGAAACAATATAAATTTGAAACAGTAAGTTTTTAATGTTGAATCATGTTAACACTAATAATTATAAATTATGAGCAATTTCTTTAAAAAAATATATAAAAATTTAAGGTAGCAGGGGATAGTTTATAATTTTCGACTAGTGTTTTAGTATCTAGAAAATAGGGTGCAGCCAGTCAGAAAGAGTACCAAGTTTAATTAAGTATCTCAACACTATGGTTAATATGATAATATAGTAATAGGTGCATGGGAGTTAAATTAAAATAGGATGCAAGTTAAATTAAAATCAATGTTTATTAGTGACATTAAAGAAGAATGGACAGGAAACACCAGATTCTATGGAAGAAAGGATGATTATAAAATTAGGTTTAAAGTTAAACTATCTGAAAAGATCAAACCATAGAAAAGGGTTACAACATGCATTTAATTGGCAAATATACAAGAAGTACATCATACAAGGAGTGCAAGTCCTATAAATATGCATTGGAGTCAATACATATTGACTCTTTTGTTTTGTTCACCAAAATAAAGTTTTTCCATCAACAGGAGTTGCTCAGGAGTTTTTAACTTTTAAGTTGGTGTAATTTTTGGCACCCCTTGCATCTTTCAAAGAATGTTTTAGAAAGACCTAATTTATAACTTAATTAACTAAGTTATTAAATAATATAACTAATGGGTAAAAGTAAAATGATCAGCTAATATATCAGGGCATTACACAGTGGTTTAGAAACACCTAAAATTTGCCCAAAATACTGTTTTTTGAGTAGCCCAATTTAAATAATGTTATTAGCTAGCTATTTTCTTCAGTTTCTTATAATTCTTACTGTATAAAAAAATAAGTACTGATATAAAAGGTTTAAACATTATTTTATGTTTGAAAGTGACCAAAGACTTTGTTTTTTTGTATCATTGAAATTTAATCTTTATTATAATTTAATTTTCTCCCTAAATACAAAACCTTTCATTTTAATTTTCATTGTATACAAAGATATTAGATAATAATTAGCTGCCCCATCTTGCTTGATTTTCAAATAATATCATTTTAAAAAGCTTATTTTAAAATTGAAAAAAAAACTATACACCATATCCAGTAGTTCAGCTGAGATGAATACCTCAGCCAAACTACTCAACTGATAAAATTAAAAACGTTTTTCTTCAATACTATTGTAATATTAAAAATAAATTATATTTAAAATTTTTTCACAAATTCATTGCCAACAAAGCTGCAAGCGACTACTATTTAAGTTTGAGTGTTTGAGAGCAAGAAAATGGTTAACACAAGAAAATTTATTAAAACCATAAATTGTCAAGAAAGAATTCTAAGCATTGGTATTTAAGAAAAGAAAAAAAGTTTTTTGAACATGAAGGTACAGTTACATCAAATTGGTGTGATTTAATTAAATGACGAGTCACATAAGATTGAGTTTTGATTTATGGAACAAGATATAAAAGTTTGCATTATTTGTAAAAAAGAGAAAGCAATACAACCTGCAATGATTGTATAGATCATGATACAAGTTATATCATCTTTCATATTGCTGTTCAAACGAAATGAATTTTTTTAAAGTTTTTCAAAACTTTCTTAGATATTCTATATGATAGAAGCCTTTAAAAAAACCAAGATGCCATTTCCAACATTAATTTCTTTGCAGCTCGAAACAAGTGTTTTTAAAGCTGAAATTCATATTGCAACTCAAAACTAGTGTTTTTAAAGCTGAAGTTCATATTGCAGCTTGAAACTAGTGTTTTTAAAGCTGAAGTTCAAAGGAAAGGTTGAAGGAAAAAATGGTTGTGTCACTAACACTTAAATATTATAAGATAACTTGTTCAATAAACGGAGTTTAGTTAAGTAAGAATATTATGAATATATATACTTATAAATATTTTATAAGTATTATTAGCATAAGTTTATATATACTTATAAATATAGAAAAATATTAGAAAAAAAATTTATAAATGAAACATTAAATTTTGATAGTAACAAAAATATGTAAAAAGATATCTGTAAAAATCTAGAACATAGGTTAAGAGTCAAGTTTTTAATTTTAAATTACAAGGCAACTTTATAAGTACCGTGATTCGGGGTGAATAGGGACAGTTTTTATCTTGTTTTCTTCATAATTACCACAATTATTGTTACATTTTCTTTTTTTTTTTATTGGGGGTTGGGGTGAATAGGAACAGTAATTTTAGAATACCACATATTCCTATTCACATGAGTCAAGGGGTCAATAGGAACAAAATATATGTTTTTTAAGCAATGCTACTTGTATACAAGGATCTGAAACAAATTAAAGTGATTAATTGGATGCAAATTAGCAATAAAATTAATTAAGTACAGTTTCATGCATAAATGAAACACCTAAGAATTGAGTCCTAGAATACAGCCTACTGACCAACCCTCTTGAAATTAAAATAGGTCTAAGCCACTGTAATTGAAGTACAATAATATAAAATGGTTATGATACTTGACACAATTAATTACACCTATGCTTAATTAAGAAATTCTAAACTTTTATAATCAAAAATCTTTTTAGTTTTTAAAAAAAAATGGTTTTTAGCTATCTCTATGGTCAACTTCTTGAGAAGATGGGGAAAAGTATTTTTTGGGATGGAAGCCTCCTTTCTTCCTGGACCTTTTTTTCATTCAATAGAATTGTTCGCCAGGCTGTTTTTAAGGATCGGAAGAATGCTACGTCTAACGGCTGAGTCAGGTGCATTGAGTTTGCAGGCAGAAAAACTCGATGTTGTACCTTGTACAAAGTTCAACTGCACTAGCACTCAGGTGGCTTGACAGATTGTCACCCAATGTTATTTTTCGACCAGGTAATTTTTTCAAATAAGGAAGTTAGCACACACTATCCAATCTTCAAAACAAACCATGTCAAACCACCCTATTTTGCTATGGTTGTAGCGCAGAGCTTGTTTTAAAGTGTTAAGCTCCTGGCAATTTACGTACAAATTACGTACGTCTAGAGCAATTTGCATGAAGCAACTTTTGATATTTTTTAATTTTAAATTACTCTATTAAGTAGTAAGATAAAAGAAGTAATTAATTTTATAAAAAACCACTTTGACGATTATGTAAAAAAGTTTGAATGACAATTATGTTAGATGTAAGCGCTATTTACTAATGAAAAAAACTAAAAGCACTATTTACTAATGAAAAAAATAAAAAACTATAAAAACTTAATCTCTATTAAGCTAATTATTTTATCGAACAGAAAACAAAATTGTTTATAGTAACAATTATTTTTTTTTTTTTATGCGAAGTTATTAAAAAAATAAAAAAAAACATAAAAGAAATATATATAATAAAAACTTTTATTTATCATATTGAGAGGACAAGAATTGTTTATGCAACTTTTGATTGCATTAAAAAAAATTACTTAAATTTCTATTTCTATAGTAATAAATAATTTCTACTTAATTTTTATTTTTTTTTATTTTGTAATGATTGATTTTTTCGCTTGAAAAACATTAATGCTTTAAGCTTGAAGCAAAGATCATTATAATGTAATTTATATCCGATAAAAAAAAAATGATTTAATTTAAAACAAATATATAAATTTATTCTGATTAAAAAAAAAAAATTAATTTAATTTAGATTTAAAAAATATATAATTAAATTTTGACTTAAAAAATATATTCAAGTTTATTTAAATTAAAGTCAATGCTTGTCAAAATTAAATTTTAAATAAATGGCTGCATCAAAAATTTGCACAAAATGTAAGTTAAACTTTTTTCTTTATATATGACAAGTTAAATCGCAGCGATTATTTTTTAATAAATTTTGTTTGGAAAAATAATCTTTGCTTTCACAACAAAATCGTTTATAAAATAATAAACTTTTAATTAATAAAAGTAGATAAATTAGCGTAATTTTTTTATATGTTACTCGCTAATTTTTTTAAAATAAAAAATCTTCAATGATTAAAAAAAATGGGCAAATGAACTTTTTTTTAATGATTAAAAAATGTTAATTTTTTTTTTTTTAAATTAACATATTTTAATTCATTTATACAAATGTTGAGGAAAATAATTTTTTTACATGAAATTTTTTTTTTTAATTTAATATCAAATTTAATTATTTAATATAAAAAAAATGAAAGAAATAAACACTTGTATTAATAAAAAACGAGTTGAATAATATTTAACTTGTTTTGCGGTAATCTTGCAGTAATTTGAAAAATTTAATGTCTTTAAAAAATAAAAAGATAAAAAGAATTTTATGACGTTAAATTCACATTAAAACTGATGCGTTAAGCATTTGTTATTTAAAACAAGGCCTGTAGCGCGTACCATTTGGGCCTCCAACCGTCCAATCGCTATACATATGCACGCCTTATACACAACATATGTGGGCAGGAATTTGCCATCAGCAGCTGCCGCGTACATTATTGATGTGGCAGACTTGCTGTGGTTTAGAACGCATTCAGGATATTTAGTCCTACGTTTTGTTATGACCTTTTTCTGTCCAGGATCATTGGACAGATTGGTCTCATCGTAGTTAACAATATTTTGTGGAGGTACACCTTGCAATGAAACTTCCAGATGATTGAAATAATCATTGACTTCTTCCGCATTTACACCTGCACGTGATCTCTTTATGTTTTGGCACATCCTCACTGACAATTCATTCCGATGATGATGCAAAAATGATTTTGCAAACTCGGCTCCAGGTATATTATTATTAAACCTGGTTACAGTCTGCCCCCTCTTATCCAAGTATGACTTGACTAATAGTCTCAAGTCATACGAATCCATGGGATAGCCCCACTGAGAACAAGTCACAAGTCTTTCTACAATAATTTGTTCAACTTTAGGACTAAGTGCAGTTTGACCACCTTGGGGTTTCAAGCTGTCATTTTTCATATGTCTGTAAATGACTTCGGAATACCAAATTTGTCTGCAGCTTTTCTATAGCTCATACCTTTTCTCACAGCTTGGAGAGCATTTTCCTTTTTTTTTTTTTGTATCTTTTGCGATATGGGTCAGGCCTGTAGTTCCTTGGCATGATTACTTCCAAAACATAACCTACAAAAAAAGCACACAGTTTTAGAAACACGCTTATAACTTTCATAATATTCCACTCCCATTAAAGATTTTTATAGCAATGGAAACAAGAAACTTCGCCTATTAATAAAACAAGGTTATATAATGATATTTTCATTTACCTGATGGTCCCAAGTCCCAAGTTTCTTCAGATGTCAACAAATACAAAAACATTGAAGCTTGAGTTACAAAACAATCGATCAAAATGGCCGTGAAATCTAGACATAAAGAAGGCTTATTTAAAAGAACCATGTGTTTTCTACCAACTGCTGAAAACCGCATGTTTCTAACTAAAAAAGTGTAGCAAATACGAATTTTTAAACAAGTTCAATGATTTGTTTTCCTATTCACCTCGCTGTTCCCATTCACCCCAACTCACGGTAATGACTACCTTTGTTATTTAATATGATCATTTTTGTTGTCTGCAAAGTTTTCATCTTTTTAAAATGAAATTAAAAAATCTTCTAAGATATTAAATAAATCTATCATAAAACTTTTTAACTTTTTTTTTAGATCTTTTTTTTTGTGATTTTTTTAAGATAAAGAAGCTTTGATCTAAAATGCAGTTAAACAGTGAAAAACATCCTAAGTCCATTACTTTAATTTTTATAAAGTATCATACCTAAAACATGCATCGCTTGTTTGTAGTTCAATAAATCTGTAAAGGTTGTTATGTAAATATTAAAATCAGAGAACAATGGTGTAGTTAATTCAACAACAATGTATACTGAAGAAGAAGCATTATCGTTGATTTTGGACTGCCAACTTATTAAAGCCAATTACCAAACAATTCGCATTAGAGCAGTTTCTAAAGGAAACAAATTGTATCCAACTTACAATGAAGTAAGGAAAGAAAAAGAATTATGCATACCTCATTGTGGAATACAAACTATACTACTGATTATTCAGCCTCAGTTGATTTACAAAGCCTTATTGACCATACTACATACAGGTTATTAAAAATACTCAATAAATCTGTAAAGGCTCCTGAGAAATCTATTCTTGTCTTTATACACAAAGTAGGATTCAATGCTTCAACCAGACAATCATTATTCAAACAAAGTACAGAAGACGAGTATCAGTTATGTCGAGGAACAATCTTTATTTTTATCCTGCAATGTTCCAATTAAACTTTATATTGAAGAATTTGATGAATCACTATGGAATAATAAAAAACCATTCTCTACACTTTACTGCCATCCAGTACCATTTCAATCAATCTATTAGTCTTGATAAAACCAAAAAATTTTGCAAAGTTGAGTAAGGAATCGCAAACTTTGCAGCGGTTTCTCTGATTTTTTTGGTTCTCTTCGCAATTACAACTGCTTCAAACAGTTAGTCCAAAGTGTAAGTCTTCTTTGAAGACTGTTTTTGCTTGCTAGAACCAAAAAAAAAAAGAAAACTATTTTTTTCATATTTTATTTCAAGTGATCCTTATGTTTACTACTCATGTGAAATAACACAATAATGAATCAAAGTTTTATTGTAAAATTAAGTCATTATATCAGGTTTTGCAGTCCAGATAATTGAAAAACTAGTTAAACATGCCTTTTAGCTTTGATTATCTGCCATTTATTACTATTAATAACAAATAGTTCATGCAAAAAAACACATAATTAAAAACTTTCCTTAGCAAAACAATGTCAATGATGTTTGAGCTGTTACTTTTTGACAGCTCGTAATATTTTTGCAGTTTTCTTTTTTTTTTGTGGTAACAACAACTATTATGCATTCTAATTGTGCATTTTCATTCATTAATTGATAATAAAAATATTTTGAAGGAATTGAAACTAATTTAGTAAGCAAAATTTACAAAGGAAAGTGAGACTGATCCATTTTCGTTGGTAATCCATAATTGTGGAATAACTGTACCATAAAATTGAAATTATAGTAGATATTAAATAATTTTTTTTTATTTGCAAGAAAGATCTTTTAAACAACTCTTGCATCAAGCTGTGTGGGCAAGCGATAAATCTATTGAAATTGACACCATTTTGATCAATAAGCATGTCCACTGATGGAACAGTTCTATAGTGTCTCTATATATGTATATTAGTTGTTTCATTCTGTACAAATATTGACATACCTACTTTGTTAAAATTAAAGTAGCCTCGAATACTAGCTACCATCTTGCAACCTCGGTACAACAAAGCGATTACTATACTTTTCCATTGAAATCTTTTATCAAGAACTTGTTTTTTTTAATTAATTACTTCTTTACTTAAAGTTACTTTCTTCCACCTCTCCAAAAAACACTCAAGTCTCTCCTTACACCACCTTAATCTTGTAAGCTAATCTCTGGCCTTCAGGTTTTCATAGGTTTTCTAACAGCTACATAAATGCCAATTTTTTTCCTTAGTAAAATGTTTTAACTGTATTTAAAGAAATTTTTTTTTCATGGTTTTTGTTAAATGTGTTCATAAGTTCATAATAACTTAACCTTGGATTAGCTCTTACTTAACAAAGGGTATTTTTGTGCTTAGTAGTTTTTTTTAACCTTTCTGATGTTGCAAGAGGTTGGATTCCACCTGTTGCTTTAAATGTCTTTAGAGTATATCTGACACAGTTCTCTATTTCTGATCATTATCTACCTTCATACCTATGATTTGCCACTTTGTTGCTTCTCTGCTTTTCAACCTATTTCTATGTATCTTAACTTTTAGGTCAAAATATTTATCAAAGTATTTTAAAATGCTTAATGTGTGACTCAACTGGTCATCATAAGTAATTTTATCCTACATTTTATAGGAAATTAAAAATTAAATTAAAAATGTCAAATTATGAATAACAGTTGGTTTGAGAAGATAGAAGAATGGAAATCAATTAAAAAGTTAATGCTTCTTTTTTTTTTTTTTTTTTTTTTGCAATTTTTTGCAATTTTTTCCAGTTTTGCCAGTTTTTATTTTTTTATTATATATACAAATTTTATGCACCAATTTGACTTTTTATAAGTAAAACAATTTTCTGGCTCCCTCTGTAGTAAGATATTTCAATTTATTGTTTCAAGTGTGAATTGTATAAAAAACCAATTCATGTTTTTCTCCTGAAACCTTTATTTCAGGAGAAAAACCTTATTTGCAATAAAAAAGAAAATTATAAAGTAAACATAAACAAACAAAAATAAACATTCTTTAATGTTCAATAAAAAAAACTATCAGTTTACAACACTTTATTACCGGTAAACTAAATTAATCCGGTAAAGTAAAAAAAAATCTGTTTTTCAAAATATACATATTTTTTTTAAATGCACAAAAATGAATATATTATGTCCTGCGTAAAATTATTTCAAAATATTTTCTATTTTATTATGAGTGCAACGCTTAGTGCGGCACGGAAAAGTGAAATTACTGTTTCTTAAAAAAATCCTAAATTGTTATTAAAGCAACAAAATTTAAATAAAAAGAACTATAAGAATGTTATAATTTTAAAGCATAAAGTTAATCGATTAATTGTTTGTTAATTAATCAATCAACAAATATTTTTTATTAATCGTTATTTATTTACCACCCATCAGTGTGCATATTTTCTGTAGCGGTTTTGTTAAAACCATTCCAGAAGCTATTGTATATATTAACAACCCTCGGAATTAGAAAAATTGAGGTCGGCAATAATTTGCTGACCTCAATCTTTTAGAGGTCGGCATCAGTTCAAATTGCCAAATGCTAACCCTTTCGATCTAATAATCACTCTATGAAATATTGTGCCGAGTTCCATCATATTCTTAAGTCTTGTACTAATAGGAGATCCGGCAGGACTAAGTTCTTAATGTATGGATTAAAGCTTTTTTTGCGTCATACTAAAGTGGTTAAAACGGGTAGCTATACATTATGTAGCAGCTACCATTTGCTATTTATGATTTTAACTTCAACAGTGCTTTCACAGGCTGTTGTAAAAAATAAATAAAACACTTGGCAATGTCATATGCTGATTCTTGTGCACCTTTTATCATATTGCCTCCACTGTCACAGACAATGGAGCCAATATAGTAAAACAATATGTCGTTTTGTTAAGCTTTTTGCAAACAAGCAGTAATATTTTTAGAATATACCAACTTTGAGTTACACAATTTATAAATGTAACAAACAAAAAATAATATGTGCAGGATATATGCTCTATAAGTAACTCAATTTGTGTTACACATAATGCGCATATCTAGATATATATATATATATATATATATATATATATATATATATATATATATATATATATATATATATATATATATATATATATATTTATATATATATATGTGTGTGTATATATATATATAT